>JANFOE010001357.1:0-718924 GCA_025667525.1 Glebionis coronaria | reverse complement strand
TAAGGCATACTGGGCCTTGAAGTGGGCTAACTTCGACATCAACAAAGCCGGTGATCTTCGCAAGATTCAACTCAACGAGCTACATGAACTGAGGAATAAAGCTTACGAGAACTCACTGATCTACAAGGAGAAGACCAAGATCATCCACGATGCTAGAATTAAGAACCGAGAGTTCCATGTTGGTGATCTAGTCTTACTTTTTAACTCTCGGTTGAAGATCTTCTCAGGCAAGTTGAAGAGCCGCTGGTCTGGTCCATTCATCGTAGCCAAAGTCTTTCCCTATGGCACCATTGAGCTTTCTCAGCCAAATGGGCCCAATTTTAAGGTGAATGGCCAGCGTCTGAAGTTGTACTTTGGTGAGGATATCTCTCATGAGATGATTCCATCCCTCACCACGTTTCCCATGAACTAGTTTCGGGACCGATTCAGGCTCGTGACTCGGTTAACAAAAACAAGCGCTCCTCGGGAGGCAACCCGTGTATCTACCCTTTCCCGTTTTTACCCTAAGTGTAGGGGGAGCTTGTAGGTGTTTGTTGCTTTGTTTCTTATGATGTGCAGGGATTCGAACTATCAAATGAATCACTTTTGATGACCTTTGACGAACCGTGATCCCGTGTTCCCATCTTCCCGGTTCTATCCTAAACTGTCGTGATTGAAATCACTGTAGTTGTCCTTTCCTTAGCAAGATTTAACCAAAGTGCACAATGTCATAAGTGTAGGGGAGTTTACTCCCACATGCTTAAACATTGAGGACAATGTTTATCTCAAGTGTAGGGGGGGACTTCTATCGAAGTTAAGTGGTCTTTTCCATGAAATTGTCCTCATTTTAACCCGGGAAAATTTGATTTTTCGACATTTTTCAAAAATTTTAATCTATTTTGGCCTAGTTGTATAGTTGTATTTTGCTTTGTTATGGTAATTTTCTTTCCTTGCTAAACTAAAGTTTAATAAGTGGTTTTAAAATTTTTCAAAGTCGTGAATATTTTGACTCAACCCGAGTTTACTTATCTAAGTTTACTCTAGCTAGTATCCTTAACGTGTTTAAGTCAAGTTTTGCTAGGCTTTTATATAGGGAACTTTAAAACGCGAAGGTCTTAACTCTCACGGGTTAAGAACAAGAACTTTTCGCAAGTTCCTATAATTGATCCTAGAGAGTCATTTATCTAGGGAACTTTAAAATGCGAATTCTAAACTTGGAAAAGTCTAAGAGTTTGCAAGATCCTATAGATGACTCGAAAACCCAAAACTTTGATTTAATTGGCTAAGCATCCACGAGTCTCATTCCTTGAGATTTTAAATTGTGGAGAACGAGAGATGATAGAGTCAATTATAAGTTTGGTATTCTTTCATGAAATTATGTGAGTTTGATTATAAGCTTTTTCTCCCATCGCTTGCTAATAAATTTATCTGCAATAAATAAGGTTGTACGATTTGAAAAGTTACTTAGCTTCTAGCACAAGATCGTTTAAAAGTTGCTCGGTATTAATTAGAGTTCATAGCCAAGGCATAACTTATTGAAGCGGGATGCGAAGATTGGCGAGTCCGAAAAGGCCCTAACAAGGCATGAGGGCTACATTTTGTTGCTAAAGATCCAAAAGTGATGTGAAGAATCATTTATCGAAAATTAATATAAAGGATCGAGACACACGACGAAAAGCAAGTACTCCCCAAAAGATCATGGAGAAGTCTATCCGAAAAGACCCTAGCAAGGGATGAGGATAAATAGATACAAGTCCTAAAAGGAGGCGGATCGTTGTATATCAAAGTCCAAAATAAAGATTGGAGAAAAATGAAGAAGTCGTGGTCCAAATATGAAGAATCTCTCAAAACTTCAAGTGAAGAAATTCCTATTATGAAGAGAAGACCATAATTTCAAGAACGACTCTTAAAGATTTGAAGTATGAAGTCGCTGCCAAATATCGGTCCGAGAAAGGTCTCAAATCGTGAAGCGAGTTATGCCAAGATATGAAATTTATGAGGTCCCGAGAAGCAGTTTTAAAAGATTTTGTCTTTTAGCTAACTATTGATTAAATCGTCCACTTTATTTTCGGCCTAAATAACTATCGAAATAAGTCAAACAATGCATCCTAGTGATCATTCAAGACAACAATAAAATATAAGAGATACACCTAAGAATAAGGGAGTCTAAGTGAATAATTGGCCACATGAATTCGTGTTAGTTTGCTAACTTATAATAACAATGATCTCGTTTTTAAGCTTGGTATGAGGAACGTGAAACTTGAGGATGATAAACGTTCATGGCAGCCAAAACCCAATGTAAGGTCTTTGATTTCTTTACTTGTTTTTATCTTTTTACTTTCCATAAATGTTTAGTATTTAATAAAGGCCAAGGTGGGTTATTTATGATGGAAAATGTAAACCGTGCTTTAAAATTAATGCATTGCATGAGGGCATTGCAATGGTCAAGTGTAGGGGATTTAATAAGTGTGAAAACACTTATCCTTTGACCACTTATTTCCAATATTAACATGACCAAAACGTGTATTTTATGTCGTAAAAGTCGGAATTATGCGTGGTTTGTGTTTTTATTGTGTTTTAGAACCAAAAGATGAAAAAGGAAGAAAACACGGGCTTTCACGGGCTTTTATCGAAGGAAAACGAGAAAAGACGAAGTCAAGAGATCAAGAGTGCTTAAATAACGGATGACCAAGACTTATTCTGAAAGATTTATCGAAGAAAAAGTCTAAAGACGGAAGTTTAATGAAGTCGAAGAACTCAAGTCTAAATTAAAGAAGAAAATTATTGAGACAAGTTCAAATCCCGAGACGACGTCGAGAAAAGACAAAGAATTAAATCGAGTCGAGAAGAAAAGAAAGAAGAAAGCACACCACACATGCACCTCCCACTTAGCCTATAAATACCCTCCTAATCACATTAGGAAGGTGGTTAGCTAGTTAGTTTTTAGTTTTTTCATTATTAGTTCTAAAATGTTTAAGCACTTTCTCTCTCTAGTTTTATATTAAATTTTTGTACTTTTGAATCTTAATCTTTTAATACAAGCAATCTTTTGATAGTCTCTCATTATTCCTTTTCTTAATGATCTATGGTTTGATTTAATAAGCATGTAGTGGTTGTTATTTGGTTGATTTTTGTGTTGGCTTATTGATAATAAGTTGATTTAATAAGTTTAAGTTTTTGATAAAAAAAAGTGATTTTTGATTTCTAGCTTATTAAGGTTTTAAAAGTTTTTAAATTTTAGCTTAATCATCTTTTCTTAAAAATCTTTTGGTTTAGCTTTTGGCAAAGTGCTTATTGTGATTTGGCTTATTTTCTTCTTAAACAAGTTTCGGATCTTAAAACCCTTTTATTCCGGATAAGGTTTCTTTCATTATTGCGGATAAGAGTAAAAGGCTGCATTCCGAATAAGGGATTAAAACCCTTATCCCGGACAAGGTTCATTTGGTATTATTCCGGATAAGAATTCCGGATAAGGATCCTTAGTAATTTTCGTTTTCCGGATTAGACGAGTAATTGTGTTTTCCGGATAAGGGTTCATTAATGTTTTCCGGGGTAAGGGTTCATTAATGTTTTCCGGATAAGGTAACAAGTCGTATTGCGGATAAGCCTCTTCACCACGTTTTCCGGATAAGTAAATATAGGGCGTTTTGAGATAAGAAGTTGGTGTCACTTTCCGGATAAGAGATTGTTGACGAATTCCGGATAGTGTATTGCGGATAAGCTTTCTTAATACGTTTTGCGGATTACGTATTCCGGATAAGGGGATATTGCATGTTTTCCGGATAAGCCACTTTACGTATTCCGGATAAAGGTCACAAAACGGATTGCGGATAAGGAGTAGAGAATTGTTTTCCAGATAGCATCTCTCAAGTATTTTCCGGATAAGGCTAATAAATCATTTTGCGGATAAGGGTTGTAAAGACATTTTCAGGATAACATATTCCGGATAAGATTTCAAGTTGTTTTCTGGATTAGAAGTTTTATTGTATTATTTCGGATAAAGAATAGAAGGTGTTGATGCAAAAGTTGGTTGATCCTTGCTAGACCCGAATTTTTTTTTTTGGTAAAAGGGTAGCAATGACCCCGGTAAATAGAACCAAAAAAAGCGTTGAAGTACAAGGAATGTGGCTGAAATGCCACATTAACCGCAACCTACAGGCAGCTTGTTAAACAAAATGTTTACGACAGGCCATAAACATTAACTAGTCTAGAATACTGGAAATATATAAACTAGACAAAAACCAAGACGATAACATAAAGTTACGAGGAAAATAATAAAATATCAACATGCGATCAGCCAGTAAGAGTGCTTGCCCCAATATGAGTATTGAGAAGATTCACCGATTCATCAAAGACGACCTCGACTCCCTCCTCCTCCTCATTATCTTCCTCGCTTACTTGAGCCCCTTCGTCAATACCAGGCATGGACAAAGATGAAAATTTATTAGATGTAGAAACACTGCTCATTTGAGCTTTAGCCTTGTTCGGACCATTAAGATTGCTAGACTGCTGTAGCTGACCAGATTTAGTATTCAACTTACTACTATTATCAGCACTCGTACTTGTAGAATCCAAGTGAGTTTTTGGGCGAAAAACAACCGTCTTACCTGCTTGGAAACCCTTGCTCAATGGAACACCTCTCGGAACTTGATTCCCCAAATTACCTTTGTACTTCTTCCTCTTGCTTTGCACTTGTTGGAACCCATCATTATCAACATGAGTTGTCACTTTTTCAACCGTTATAGACCCGAATTAGGCTTAATTCGGGTTGGCTGGGCTCCGGCTCCTGCACCAAGTGAATCGTTTGGTTGGGATCCTGCACACTAAACAGCACGCGTCAGGCTTATCGTGGGAATGTTTCCCACGATTAGACTCCGACGTGAGAGTAAGTAATCGGTTTAAGGTTTATGTGAGTTTAGAGTACAAGTCGTAATACCTTTGTGGAACCCTTGGGGGTTCCTTTTATAGACAGTGAAACCCTAGTGGGCTTTCACTGATGCTTCGGCCCCAAGGAAGAGATAAGCACCAGAATTAGAATGATTGTTATCTTCTAATTCTGGTAGTGAATATCCTCTCTTATTGGGATAAAGATATTCCTAGACAGAATATCATTCTGTCTAACCCTATGTCGGCCGTGTCGACCGTACCGGGCCGTGGGCCGCACATATACGTGCGGTTACTGTTCATCCAAGCCCATAAGCCTGACATTATCCCACCCATCTGTGATGGGCCGGATATGGGTAGTACCCATGGGCCGGGTCCATGACCCGGCTGGGGACTATACGTCATCATGTCCCCCCAGTCTAGTTGTTACAACCGTAGGTGGAACCTCTAGACTACAAAGATGCTCCCCGGACGTACCAAGGAAACCATAACAAATGACAATTTGTCCAGGAACGTATATTGGACGCACGTGGCTACCTGGTTTAAGAAGTTATCTTCTCAATATCTCAGCCGCATATAACAACCGAGACAAATTAAATAGATCATTAAATGTCAAGTCTTACGTAAGAGCCGCATAACCCGACATGAACAACTGTTCATCTGACTAGTTTGACTGACAAAAGTGCAAACCGTCAGAACCTCGAGCAGTGCAAACGTGTGAGTCAGAAGTAACCCTGGGTCCCACCTGATGTTTCACTTGCCACTTGCCCCCTAGCCACACGATTAAGAATAGTGGCAGACACGTGTCACACATCCAACAGGTTGTGACCCATGAGGCAACCCTATAAATAAGCCACCCCTACGGCTGTGTGAAACACACAGTTTACAACCTCCATTTCTGCCATTAAAGCTTTCCTCTTAGCTTGAACCAAATACGCACGGATCCCTTCACACGCAGGTTAGAACACCACGTCCTTTCACTCTTTTTTAGTAATGGCTCATAGAAACAGCCCTACCATTGGATCCGTGCTAAATGTCATGACCCAAGACCAATTAAACCATTTTTGTACGAATACTTCATTCCTACCAACCTACACCCCTCACTTCCTGGCGCCGGAGACCTCATAACTGAGGCTCCAGTGGGTAAGATAGGCCTTTATACTCGCCTGTTTGATGCGGCTAATTACCGCATCCCTTTCACCCACTTTCTCGTAGATCTGCTAGGATATTATGATGTACACATTAGCCAGCTCCACTGCATAGGTGCCTGTAAGATTAGCCAATTCGAGATTCTTTGCCGTGCTAGGAGAATCCCCCGAACCGTAGAGTTATTTAGGTTGTTTTATACCCCCAACTTAGTGAACGGTTTGGTATCTTTCAAAAAACGAGCCTCCAACAGTCCCCAATCACACAACAAACCAATGGATTCACTGAAAAATTGGTATGATCACTACTTTTTCATTGACGCAGTGGTATGGCCTGGTGATTATGTCATTAGAACTAGGATTCCGCACGACCCCAAGCCGCACACAAGTACATACAATCCTCGTCACTCCCAAGATTTAGATCTAAATAGGACTGGATTCCACAGAAACCTACCCGAATCATTCCTATGCTTGCTAGGAATTAGCCGCAATTACTTTGGTCCTTCCAATAGGTATCCCGTTTTTTGGAGAAGGCAGGGCGAAGGTAGGCTAATCATCCATACGCCAAAAAGAATGTATACATGTATGTAATCAATAACTAACATATGTTGTTTTGTGCTGGACAGAAATGAACTTTTTTGGACTGTTGCGCCAGGGCGATCCAAGGCTTGTGCCGGAAGGTCTCCGTCCTCTTCGTGAAAATGAACAACCCCTTCTCGAGCACACCCGACCCGTGACGGTTGCCTTAGAAGCCGTGCCTGATCCCTATTCTGACGAGGAGCATGGAGACAACGGCGATGGTGACAATCAGATGAATGAAGGAGGAGCCGGGCCCTCCTCACCACATAGGGAACAACAGGGGGACAATATCGAACGAACCACCTCCAGCATTCGCCGACTGATGGGCGATGATGACGATGAAGTACAACAATATGTCAACCTAGAAGAAGAGGAGGAAGAAGTCGAGGAGGAAATCAATGAAGCAATAACGCAGCCCCTCGTCAGGCGTACCCGAAAAAGAAGCAACCGTGCAAGAGGGACTGCCTCAGTCGAGATTGGCGAACACAATGCCCCTGCCAAGAGACTTCGAGAAGACCACCCCTTGTATCAATCTGTCGGGAGTGCTACCCAGGGTTCTGAGGCTAACCGGGCCGCTCATGTCGATCCCGTGACTCAAATTGCCCCAACCGCATCCGAAGTAGCAAGAAGCAATATGTAAGACCCCATCTTAATATGTAAGAATGACAAGTTTTCTCGTAAGCAATACTTAAGATATTTCGTAATATTTGTTTCACAGGGACAACCAGGCTGGTGCCGCGCCTCCTTCTGACACCCAAGTTGATAAGGGAAAAGGACAAGCAATGGAAGAAAATCCCATGGCCCCCACAAGGTCCGACCCCGTATTTGAAGATGGTTCACCCATAGCCTCCCAAGACTTCCCCACGTCTGGCGCCCCCCAACCATTTAACCCAGTATGGACTATTACCACGACGTCACGATTGAGGAGCGCTGATGAGTGCCGGGAGTACCTCAACAACTGCATACCACCAAGCTTGGTGCAAGAGGTAAACTCACTCAGTCATGCGGATTTGGCGGATGAGTATAATGGCACTCTGGTGCACCAAATGGCGATGGGAACCTCAATGAGGGTTAGGTTTGAAGCCGCGCTTGGGCATGTTGACTCTCTCAAGAGGAAAGTTGGACGGAGGGAGAAAATGATTGAAGATAATGAAGCTCAGATCGCTGACCTCCAATCCCAACTAGTCAATGCCGAGGCGACAATCAAAAAACAGTCGGCCCGCGCGAGTGAATACGACCAGCAAGTATCCAACCTTGAGTCTCAACTAGATGCTGCAAACACCAAGGTACATATCCGTGCCGCGCCACCCATATTTAAAAAATGAATGTGCTAACACGTTTTTTCCTTATAGGTAGCCACGGCGGAGGCTTCTGCCCACTCGTACTCCAGCCAGGTAGAAGTGCTTAACCAGAAACTAGAGGACGCGCACCTGGCCTGGAGAAAGTACAAACAGACCTTGCTGAGGAGAGGGCCGTCATCCAAGAACTGAAAGAGGCCATTGCCCAAAAAGATTTGATGATTGATGCCCTCACTGCTGAGCGTGACAATGTATTATGCCCCCAACTGCTAACAGCCATTGCCGGCCGTAGGTGGATGGTTGGGCATGGAGCACGCCTAGCCGTCATGAAGGTGCTAGAGGCCCCGTCCTTTGTACAACAACTCGCCAACCTTGTGTCTGATGGTATTGACCACGGACGACACGAGGGAATGGTTGAGGCCGCTGAGCTGATCACGAAGGGGGAAGACATCGCCCATCATACCTTCTTTAAACATGAAGCTGCCAGCAAGATGACTGCCTCCATGGCCGCGATGCAAGATCTACACTACCCATTCCTGGATGAGCTGGAGGCCACCAAAGATGCCCCAAACACTAAAATTATGGAAAAGCTCAGTCTTAGCGCGCCTTCTAATGCTTCCTTTACTCCATCCCCCAGCCACCTGACACTTCCTATATACGAGGACGTAACCAGGGTCGTGCTTGACGAAGAACCCTTAGGTGTGGTGCTGGAAAGAACTGCGGCTCAAGCCCAGAAGCGGGGAGAAAGTGATGAATGGTTGTCGCGTCTGATCGAAGAGCAAGCAGAAATGGGTAGGTTTCTCCCCTCTATTTAGGATGCTCCTTCTTCATGATCCCTTTCAGACACTTTTGTTTTGTAATCTATGAATATGTATTGTTTCCATTCGTCCGTGCATGTACACGGCTAACAATATTTGTGTTTTGTATATAAGTCCATGAGTAACCACGGCAAATTTGATATTTTTGGAAACCTGTGTATTTTTACTTGTGTTGAAATATTGTATCCCAATACTGCATGACATATCACGTTTTACACACAAGGAAAGAAAATACATACAAGTCTATAATTTACTAGACATGCGACGTGCGTCTTTGCTATGCGGAGCACCGTGTGACTATAGCATATGAAACTTACCCCAACGTCTTGTGAGTAAGGTGTCTAGTAAGGATACATGATCCGTGCGGCTGGGGTTGCATCCCTCTTACGCGGCAAGTTAAATTAGTAGGTTCACTTAATCCTCTTACCCCGCCTGGAGGCGTATAGTACATGTACGGTAATTTGAAAGAATGCATACGAATGACACATGGCATATTATAATACAAGTAAAATTCATACGACTAACAAAGAATCTAACAAAGAAAGGAAAATGATTTGCACGAAACAGGCCGTGGAGCTAGCTAGGCACCACGGCATTTTATTAGAACGTTTACACTTTTGTTTGAATAATGACGACAAGTCCTTAAAAACAAGAAAGGAAACTAAACAAACATAAGAAAAACAAACAAAACAAATAACCCGCATGGTTCTTTATTAAGACCGCTTATAGCGAAATACCCATGCGGAAGCCGTAGCTTTCAAAGATAGCACCTTTTGAGATTGGAGATGTTCCATGTGCGCTCTAGGTCGTGGCAATCCATGTCACGCAACTTGTACGCGCCTCGTCCCAAGGTTTCAGTGACCTCATACGGTCCTTCCCATTTAGGGCCCAGTTTTCCTATATTCTCCATTCGACTCGCTTCGTTAGCACGATAGACGTAGTCTCCCGGTCGAAAAGAAACACCCTTGACCTTGGCGTCATAATAAGCCTTCATCTTAGCCTTGGACTTAGCCTCATTGATGGCTGCTATTTCCCTTTTTTCTTCCAACAGATCCAGGTTGATTCGCAGTTGTTCATCGTTTGTGACGACATTAACCTCCGCCGTGCGGATGGTAGGCATCCCTATTTCTGCTGGTATAACGGCTTCAGTGTCGTAAGCCAATGCAAATGGAGTATCTCCGTTGGCTGTTTTGATCATGGTTCTATGTGTCCATAGCACGTGTGATAACTCATCGACCCATTTTCCATTTCGTTCATCCAGACGCGCCTTGATTCCATTCCCCAAGCTCCTGTTTGCTCGTTCGACAAGGCCGTTCGTTTGTGGATGCTTAACGGACGTGAAGCGCCGTTTGATGTTCAATGATGCACACCAATCTTTGAATGGGTTGTCCGTGAACTGCTTGCCGTTGTCCGAGATGATTTCTCCTGGTAGACCAAAACGACACACAATGTGTTCCCACACAAACTTCTTGACCTGCTTACCTGTGATAGACTTGACTGCCTTGGCTTATATCCATCGTGTGAAGTAGTCCATTGCAACAATCAAGAATTTAACCCCCCCCCCCCGCAGCTACAGAAAATGGTCCTGCAATGTCAATTCCCCACTTGTAAAATGGCCATGGAGACGTGATAGGTGTGAGCTCCTGCTGCGGGTGTCGCGGAACTGGCCTATGCACTTGGCAATCGTTGCACTTGCGAATCATGTCGCGCGCGTCCCTGTGCATGGTGGGCCAATAATAACCTGTTCGCAAGGCTCTAGCTACCACGGATCGTGGGCCTGCATGCATGCCGCACAACCCTTCATGTATGTCACTGATGACATAAGCCGCCTGGCGTGGCCCAACACACCGCAGCCACGGCTGCAAGAAAGAGCGCTTGTAAAGGATGCCTTCTCGGAGTTCAAAATGTTGTGACTTCCTTTTGATGCGTCTTGCTGCTTTTTCCTCGTCTGGAAGGGTTTCATTAGTCAAATAGTTGATGATTGGGGTCATCCACGTAGGTCCCTCCTCCTCAACTATAGCGGCTACCTCCCCTGCCGTGATAGATTTCTCCTTGAGTATTTCCACCAAAACCTGTTTAGACAAGTGGGCGAAGCTCGTGGATGCGATCTTGCTAAGAGCGTCCGCTTTCTTGTTCTCGCCCCTTGGCACCTGCTTGATGGAAAACTTACTGAAAGTCACGATTAACGACTTGACTTTTTCCAAGTACCTGACCATGTTGTCCTCCTTAGCCACATACCCACCTAGAATATGGTTCGCGACAAGCCGTGAGTCCACGTAGGCCTCAAGGTTGCGGACTCCCATTCTAGCGGCGATTTTTAAACCCGCAATTAATGCTTCATATTCCGCTTCGTTATTGGTGGCCGTGAACTCAAAACGAAGGGCGTATGTGAATTCCATTCCTTCTGGATTCGTGAGGATGAGACCTGCCCCGGACCCGTCTGTACATGAGGATCCGTCCGTGAATAGCACCCAAGGTTCTGTTGGGATCTCGTCTTGCTTAATGATTGGTTCTTCCTCATCCGGCTTCTCGATCAGGAAATCTGCCAAGATCTGGCCTTTAACAGCCGTCCTTGGTCTGTAAGATATATTATGCCCTCCCAATAGGATGCTCCACTTCTCTAGCCTCCCTGCCACGTCCGGTCTAGAAATAACCTGCTTGATTGGCTGATCCGTAATCACCACAATTGGGTGCGCCTGAAAGTACCGGCGCAACCGCTTTGTAGCAAATACTAGTGCTAACACCAATTTTTCCATGGAGGAATAATTCAACTCCGCCCCTTGTAGTGTTCTACTTATAAAGTAGACCGGAGTTTGTATTGTGTCTCTATCCGTCATAAGTACCGCGCTTATTGCGCCATGAGTAGCTGAGAGATACATAATGAGTTCCTCCTTTGGCCGGGGGCTACTAGCATGGGGAGAGATGCGAGATGCTGCTTGAGTTGGCCGAAAGCTTCCTCGGCTTCCCTCGTCCAGCGGAAGTCTCCCTTTCTAATACACTTCTTGAGTGTCTTAAATTGGGGTAATGACTTCTCTGCCGATTTAGATAGGAATCTATTCAGCCCGGCTAACTTCCCATTCAGGGACTGCACCTCCTTCCGTGTCTGAGGGGACGGTAGTCGTATCACTGCGTCCGTCTTATCTGGACAAGGTTTGATGCCGTTTGGGTCAATCAAATATCCCAGGAACATTCCCTTAGTTGCTCCAAACGTACATTTCTTTGGATTTAACTTCATGTTAATCCTTCTCAGCGTGTCGAATGTCTCCTGGACATCCCAGAGAAGTGCCTCCTCCGTGTGGCTTTTTATCACCAAGTCATCAACATATACTTCCAGGTTGCGTCCTATTTGTGATTCAAAAGCTTTATCTACCAACCGCTGATATGTAGCGCCGGCGTTCTTCAATCCAAACGGCATTTTCGTATAGCAATATACGCCCTGGCTCGTATGGAACGCCGTTTTTTCTGCATCCTCCTCCGCCATCTGGATTTGGTGATACCCTTTATATGCATCCAAGAAGCATTTGAAAGGATACCCACACAAGGACTCCACCTTCCAGTCGATTTCTGGTAACGGGTAACAGTCCTGTGGGCAGGCCTTGTTTAGATCCGTGAAATCTACACACATGCGCCAACTTCCGTCATGTTTCTTGACCATGACCGGATTAGATAACCACTCATGGTAGTATACCTCGCGCATGATGCCTGCGTCCACTAGTTTCCGTACTTCCTCCAATATCACTTGGCTGCGCTCGGGCGCCTGGCCGCGCTTCTTTTGCTTAACGGGTTGATACCCTTGGCGGATCTGGAGCTTATGCTCTGCTATCGCGCATGGCACGCCTGTCATATGCTTTGGCTCCCATGCGAATATATCTAGGTTTGCACTCAGGAGAGAGCACATGGCCCTTTTGCCGTCATTCGAGAGCGCCCCTCCTATGGATACCTCCTGTTCCGGGTAGTCAGGGTGAATTGCTACCTTCCAATTGGGAGGTGGTGATCCATCCTTGGGTGGGACAGGTGGAGCCGGCGTTGTCACGGTATGACACTCAGATGTTGGTATGACTGTGTTGTAAATAGTAACGATTCCCCCCTCAATGGGGAATTTGATCATTCCGTGTGCCGTAGAGGGTACTGCCCGGATAGCCAAAATGCATGGTCTGCCTATGATTCCATTATACGGAGAGTGTGAACGTATCACCATGAAGTTCATCCACGTCGTAGTGGAATGTTCCTCATTCCCAATGGTGACAAGCAAACGCAATTGCCCTATCGGCCAGATAGTGTCTCCACTAAAGCCAGTAAGTGGCGACGTAGCCGGGTACTAATTGGCTTCTTATTTCTGGGCATAACTGCACAAAGCAGTGTTCATACAGTACCTCTGCTGACGATCCTCCATCCACATACATGCGACGAACATTGTGTGTTCCGATGCTTATCTCAATAGTGAGAGGCGCATCAATCACATCGCTTGCTGTGATGGGAGGGAATGAGATTTCCCTGCCGCGTGAAAATTTTTGGCCAATTTTCTGTCTCGTGCGGCGCTGTCTGGATTGGATCATGTATATGGTAGAAGGCTTGTACTTTTGGGGATCCTTCTTATCATACTTCTTGTTGTTGTCTTTTCC
Organism: Glebionis coronaria; assembly: GCA_025667525.1. NCBI lineage: Eukaryota > Viridiplantae > Streptophyta > Magnoliopsida > Asterales > Asteraceae > Glebionis > Glebionis coronaria. Next base: position 705,599 of record JANFOE010001357.1, on the reverse strand, counting down.
GTCCTTCCAGTCCTTAACTAGGTGCTTGAGTTTGCCTGATTTGATTAGCGACTCAATATGCTTCTTGAGCTAATATACACTCCTCCGTGCCGTGTCCTTTGTCATTATGGAACTCGCAGAAGCGACTTCCTTGCCGACGTTCCGGGGGAGTGGTCATTGGGGGAGGCCTTGGAAAGTTCGCCCCTTCAGTCAACAAGATCTCCCGGTAGGACATCTTTAGGGGGGTAAACTTGTCGTCCGACCGTCCGCCTTTGCTTTGGCTCTTATAGTCCGAGCCCTTGTTATTGTTCTGGTTACCTTGACCGCCCGACTGTCTCCGGGACTGGTCATTTGACCGGTACCCATTTCCTCGGGATGGGTAGGCCGCGGCAACAGCTGTTTCTCCTTCTATGAAATTTCTGACCCTTTCCATGAGGTCATCATATCTCTCTGGACGCTTGTCGTTGAGACGCCTGATCAGTTCTCTGTCTGTTATGGCGTGCATGTAGTCAGAGATTTTCAGGAGCTCTGGCATGGTTCTTGTGCGTGTGCACTCATCATTGAAGCGCTTAGTGAAGGCTTCTGTGGACTCCCCCGGCCGTTGCTTGACAGTTGCCAATGAGACCGGATCCCTATTATACTTCTTCCTTTGAGTATAATTGTTCTCAAACGCAGTGCGTAGTTCCGTGAAACTATCAATGCTCCGTGGGGGGAGTGCCTCGAACCAGTCACGGGCGTTTCCAATCAAGGTCGAATTGAACATTTGGCACCATATGGGCATGGGCCATCGCTCAATTTTAGCCTGCGTGTCAAATATTTTGAGGTGATCCACAGGATCACCGGACCCATCATAAGTCTTGATACACGCCGGCATGCGACGTTTGGTGTCCTCAGAATAGTTCCGTATGCGGAGGGTGAACGGGTCTTCCCTGGGATCCGCCCATGGCCGGGTGAGCCTAGGGTCATCCTATGGTTCACACCATGGACGCGAGAGATCCTCTGCCTCCGTATCTCGATAGTAAGGGCCACCATAATACTCCTCATTGTTTGGTGGTGGAGGCGTGCGCCTAGGACGGTGGCGCTTAGGCGGATGGTCATCTGAGTCCTCCCCAGACGGATCTGGGGACGGTGGTGGTGCCCCCTCTTTTGAATAGGGACCACTTTTTTGAGACGAACCAGGAGCTTTTCTCCCAGTGTTCATTCTGTCCCACACACTCGGGCGGTGTGCGGTTCGAGCCAGCTCTCGATCTGGCCGTTCGGGTGAACCATCCGACCTTTCTCCTTCTCGTGATTGCACTAGTTCCTGTACAAGGCGATCCCATATGCGTTCAAACACATTCCGGGGTTGAGGAATTTCCTCAGATGTGCCCTGTTCCTGAGGTCGAGCTCTCCTTTTTCTCTGAATTTGGGAGGAGGTGATTGGTCCGGAGTCGCCAAAGTTGAGTCTGGATTGGAGGTTCCTTCCCAGATTCAACCTCGATGCGATTCCCGGGACGATCCTCTCGAAGTTCTGCGTGAGAACTCGAGTAAGATCCTCCTCGCTGAGTGGTAGAGCCTCTACCTCTTCCTCTACCGATGGTCTGCGCGGCTCCTTGTTAGGAGGGTTGGGCGCACTCCCTGGGTCCGGATTGTCCAGGGTTGAAGTAGGTGGGGGCGTTGTGGAGATCGTGCTCGTTACCCCCAAGGGTTGGAAGCCGCTACGGTTGCCTGATCCGCCCGCAAGGCGGCTAGGTGATTGGGTGGGGATGAGTATCCCTTCCCCCTGGGACTTCCGGTTTCCAGAATTCACATTCCTGGGATTGGCTTGCTGATGCCCTTTCGTCATTGGAATTTGAGATGAGATTTTGTTCTAGCTTAGTGTTATGGGTCCCACGGATGGCGCCAACTTGTTGATGCAAAAGTTGGTTGATCCTTGCTAGACCCGAATTAGGCTTAATTCGGGTTGGCTGGGCTCCGGCTCCTGCACCAAGTGAATCGTTTGGTTGGGATCCTACACACTAAACAGCACGCGTCAGACTTATCGTGGGAATGTTTCCCACGATTAGACTCCGGCGTGAGAGTAAGTAATCGGTTTAAGGTTTATGTGAGTTTAGAGTACAAGTCGTAATACCTTTGTGGAACCCTTGGGGGTTCCTTTTATAGACAGTGAAACCCTAGTGGGCTTTCACTGATGCTTCGGCCCCAAGGAAGAGATAAGCACCAGAATTAGAATGATTGTTATCTTCTAATTCTGGTAGTGAATATCCTCTCTTATTGGGATAAAGATATTCCTAGACAGAATATCATTCTGTCTAACCCTATGTCGGCCGTGTCGACCGTACCGGGCCGTGGGCCGCACACATACGTGCGGTTACTGTTCATCCAAGCCCATAAGCCTGACATTATCCCACCCATCTGTGATGGGCCGGATACGGGTAGTACCCATGGGCCGGGTCCATGACCGGGCTGGGGACTATACGTCATCATGTCCCCCCAGTCTAGTTGTTACAACCGTAGGTGGAACCTCTAGACTACAAAGATGCTCCCCGGACGTACCAAGGAAACCCTAACAAATGACAATTTGTCCAAGAACGTATATTGGCCGCACGTGGCTACCTGGTTTAAGAAGTTATCTTCTCAATATCTCAGCCACATATAACAACCGAGACAAATTAAATAGATCATTAAATGTCAAGTCTTACGTAAGAGCCGCATAACCCGACATGAACAACTGTTCATCTGACTAGTTTGACTGACAAAAGTGCAAACCGTCAGAACCTCGAGCAGTGCAAATGTGTGAGTCAGAAGTAACCCTGGGTCCCACCTGACGTTTCACTTGCCACTTGCCCCCTAGCCACACGATTAAGAATAGTGGCAGACACGTGTCACACATCCAACAGGTTGTGACCCATGAGGCAACCCTATAAATAAGCCACCCCTACGGCTGTGTGAAACACACAGTTTACAACCTCCATTTCTGCCATTAAAGCTTTCCTCTTAGCTTGAACCAAATACGCACGGATCCCTTCACACGCAGGTTAGAACACCACGTCCTTTCACTCTTTTTTAGTAATGGCTCATAGAAACAGCCCTACCATTGGATCCGTGCTAAATGTCATGACCCAAGACCAATTAAACCATTTTTGTACAAATTACTTCATTCCTACCAACCTACACCCCTCACTTCCTGGCGCCGGAGACCTCATAACTGAGGCTCCAGCGGGTAAGATAGGCCTTTATACTCGCCTGTTTGATGCGGCTAATTACCGCATCCCTTTCACCCACTTTCTCGTAGATCTGCTAGGATATTATGATGTACACATTAGTCAGCTCCACTGCATAGGTGCCTGTAAGATTAGCCAATTCGAGATTCTTTGCCGTGCTAGGAGAATCCCCCCAACCGTAGAGTTATTTAGGTTGTTTTATACCCCCAACTTAGTGAACGGTTGGGTATCTTTCAAAAAACGAGCCTCCAACAGTCCCCAATCACACAACAAACCAATGGATTCACTGAAAAATTGGTATGATCACTACTTTTTCATTGACGCAGTGGTATGGCCTGGTGATTATGTCATTAGAACTAGGATTCCGCACGACCCCAAGCCGCACACAAGTACATACAATCCTCGTCACTCCCAAGATTTAGATCTAAATAGGACTGGATTCCACAGAAACCTACCCGAATCATTCCTATGCTTGCTAGGAATTAGCCGCAATTACTTTGGTCCTTCCAATAGGTATCCCGTTTTTTGGAGAAGGCAGGGCGAAGGTAGGCTAATCATCTGTACGCCAAAAAGAATGTATACATGTATGTAATCAATAACTAACATATGTTGTTTTGTGCTGGACAGAAATGAACTTTTTTGGACTGTTGCGCCAGGGCGATCCAAGGCTTGTGCCGGAAGGTCTCCGTCCTCTTCGTGAAAATGAACAACCCCTTCTCGAGCACACCCGACCCGTGACGGTTGCCTTAGAAGCCGTGCCTGATCCCCATTCTGACGAGGAGCATGGAGACAACGGCGATGGTGACAATCAGATGAATGAAGGAGGAGCTGGGCCCTCCTCACCACATAGGGAACAACAGGGGGACAATATCGAACGAACCACCTCCAGCATTCGCCGACTGATGGGCGATGATGACGATGAAGTACAACAATATGTCAACCTGGAAGAAGAGGAGGAAGAAGTCGAGGAGGAAATCAATGAAGCAATAACGCAGCCCCTCGTTAGGCGTACCCGAAAAAGAAGCAACCGTGCAAGAGGGACTGCCTCAGTCGAGATTGGCGAACACAATGCCCCTGCCAAGAGACTTCGAGAAGACCACCCCTTGTATCAATCTGTCGGGAGTGCTACCCAGGGTTCCGAGGCTAACCGGGCCGCTCATGTCGATCCCGTGACTCAAATTGCCCCAACCGCATCCGAAGTAGCAAGAAGCAATATGTAAGACCCCATCTTAATATGTAAGAATGACAAGTTTTCTCGTAAGCAATACTTAAGATATTTCGTAATATTTGTTTCACAGGGACAACCAGGCTGGTGCCGCGCCTCCTTCTGACACCCAAGTTGATAAGGGAAAAGGACAAGCAATGGAAGAAAATCCCATGGCCCCCACAAGGTCCGACCCCGTATTTGAAGATGGTTCACCCATAGCCTCCCAAGACTTTCCCACGTCTGGCGCCCCCCAACCATTTAACCCAGTATGGACTATTACCACGGCGTCACGATTGAGGAGCGCTGATGAGTGCCGGGAGTACCTCAACAACTGCATACCACCAAGCTTGGTGCAAGAGGTAAACTCACTCAGTCATGCGGATTTGGCGGATAAGTATAATGGCACTCTGGTGCACCAAATGGCGATGGGAACCTCAATGAGGGTTAGGTTTGAAGCCGCGCTTGGGCATGTTGACTCTCTCAAGAGGAAAGTTGGACGGAGGGAGAAAATGATTGAAGATAATGAAGCTCAGATCGCTGACCTCCAATCCCAACTAGTCAATGCCGAGGCGACCATCAAAAAATAGTCGGCCCGCGCGAGTGAATACGACCAGCAAGTATCCAACCTTGAGTCTCAACTAGATGCTGCAAACACCAAGGTACATATCCGTGCCGCGCCACCCATATTTAAAAAATGAATGTGCTAACACGTTTTTTCCTTATAGGTAGCCACGGCGGAGGCTTCTGCCCACTCGTACTCCAGCCAGGTAGAAGTGCTTAACCAGAAACTAGAGGACGCGCACCTGGCCGTCCAAAACATGGAGAAAGTACAAACAGACCTTGCTGAGGAGAGGGCCGTCATCCAAGAACTGAAAGAGGCCATTGCCCAAAAAGATTTGATGATTGATGCCCTCACTGCTGAGCGTGACAATGTATTATACCCCCAACTGCTAACAGCCATTGCCGGCCGTAGGTGGATGGTTGGGCATGGAGCACGCCTAGCCGTCATGAAGGTGCTAGAGGCCCCGTCCTTTGTACAACAATTCGCCAACCTTGTGTCTGATGGTATTGACCACGGACGCCACGAGGGAATGGTTGAGGCCGCTGAGCTGATCACGAAGGGGGAGACATCGCCCATCATACCTTCTTTAAACCTGAAGCTGCCAGCAAGATGACTGCCTCCATGGCCGCGATGCAAGATCTACACTACCCATTCCTGGATGAGCTGGAGGCCACCAAAGATGCCCCAAACACTAAAATTATGGAAAAGCTCAGTCTTAGCGCGCCTTCCAATGCTTCCTTTACTCCATCCCCCAGCCACCTGACACTTCCTATATACGAGGACGTAACCAGGGTCGTGCTTGACGAAGAACCCTTAGGTGTGGTGCTGGAAAGAACTGCGGCTCAAGCCCAGAAGCGGGGAGAAAGTGATGAATGGTTGTCGCGTCTGATCGAAGAGCAAGCAGAAATGGGTAGGTTTCTCCCCTCTATTTAGGATGCTCCTTCTTCATGATCCCTTTCAGACACTTTTGTTTTGTAATCTATGAATATGTATTGTTTCCATTCGTCCGTGCATGTACACGGCTAACAATATTTGTGTTTTGTATATAAGTCCGTGAGTAACCACGGCAAATTTGATATTTTTGGAAACCTGTGTATTTTTACTTGTGTTGAAATATTGTATCCCAATACTGCATGACATATCACGTCTTACACACAAGGAAAGAAAATACATACAAGTCTATAATTTACTAGACATGCGACGTGCGTCTTTGCTATGCGGAGCACCGTGTGACTATAGCATATGAAACTTACCCCAACGTCTTGTGAGTAAGGTGTCTAGTAAGGATACATGATCCGTGCGGCTGGGGTTGCATCCCTCTTACGCGGCAAGTTAAATTAGTAGGTTCACTTAATCCTCTTACCCCGCCTGGAGGCGTATAGTACATGTACGGTAATTTGAAAGAATGCATACGAATGACACATGGCATATTATAATACAAGTAAAATTCATACGACTAACAAAGAATCTAACAAAGAAAGGAAAATGATTTGCACGAAACAGGCCGTGGAGCTAGCTAGGCACCACGGCATTTTATTAGAACGTTTACACTTTTGTTTGAATAATGACGACAAGTCCTAAAAAACAAGAAAGGAAACTAAACAAACATAAGAAAAACAAACAAAACAAATAACCCGCATGGTTCTTTATTAAGACCGCTTATAGCAAAATACCCATGCGGAAGCCGTAGCTTTCAAAGATAGCACCTTTTGAGATTGGATATGTTCCATGTGCGCTCTAGGTCGTGGCCATCCATGTCACGCAACTTGTACGCGCCTCGTCCCAAGGTTTCAGTGACCTCATACGGTCCTTCCCATTTAGGGCCCAGTTTTCATGTATTCTCCACTCGACTCGCTTCGTTAGCACGATAGACGTAGTCTCCCGGTCGAAAAGAAACACCCTTGACCTTGGCGTCATAATAAGCCTTCATCTTAGCCTTGGACTTAGCCTCATTGATGGCTGCTATTTCCCTTTTTTCTTCCAACAGATCCAGGTTGATTCGCAGTTGTTCATCGTTTGTGACGACATTAACCTCCGCCGTGCGGATGGTAGGCATCCCTATTTCTGCTGGTATAACGGCTTCAGTGCCGTAAGCCAATGCAAATGGAGTATCTCCGTTGGCTGTTTTGATCATGGTTCTATGTGCCCATAGCATGTGTGATAACTCATCGACCCATTTGCCATTTCGTTCATCCAGACGCGCCTTGATTCCATTCCCCAAGCTCCTGTTTGCTCGTTCGACAAGGCCGTTCGTTTGTGGATGCTTAACGGACGCGAAGCGCCGTTTGATGTTCAATGATGCACACCAATCTTTGAATGGGTTGTCCATGAACTGCTTGCCGTTGTCCGAGATGATTTCTCCTGGTAGACCAAAACGGCACACAATGTGTTCCCACACAAACTTCTTGACCTGCTTACCTGTGATAGACTTGACTGCCTTGGCTTCTATCCATCATGTGAAGTAGTCCATTGCAACAATCAAGAATTTAATCCCCCCCCGCAGCTACAGGAAATGGTCCTGCAATGTCAATTCCCCACTTGTAAAATGGCCATGGAGACGTGATAGGTGTGAGCTCCTGCTGCGGGTGTCGCGGAACTGGCCTATGCACTTGGCAATCGTTGCACTTGCGAATCATGTCGCGCGCGTCCCTGTGCATGGTGGGCCAATAATAACCTGTTCGCAAGGCTCTAGCTACCACGGATCGTGGGCCTGCATGCATGCCGCACAACCCTTCATGTATGTCACTGATGACATAAGCCGCCTGGCGTGGCCCAACACACCGCAGCCACGGCTGCAAGAAAGAGCGCTTGTAAAGGATGCCTTCTCGGAGTTCAAAATGTTGTGACTTCCTTTTGATGCGTCTTGCTGCTTTTTCCTCGTCTGGAAGGGTTTCATTAGTCAAATAGTTGATGATTGGGGTCATCCACGTAGGTCCCTCCTCCTCAACTATAGCGGCTACCTCCCCTTCCGTGATAGATTTCTCCTTGAGTATTTCCACCAAAACCTGTTTAGACAAGTGGGCGAAGCTCGTGGATGCGATCTTGCTAAGAGCGTCCGCTTTCTTGTTCTCGCCCCTTGGCACCTGCTTGATGGAAAAATTACTGAAAGTCGCGATTAACGACTTGACTTTTTCCAAGTACCTGACCATGTTGTCCTCCTTAGCCACATACCCACCTAGAATATGGTTCGCGACAAGCCGTGAGTCCACGTAGGCCTCAAGGTTACGGACTCCCATTCTAGCGGCGATTTTTAAACCCGCAATTAATGCTTCATATTCCGCTTCGTTATTGGTGGCCGTGAACTCAAAACGGAGGGCGTATGTGAATTCCATTCCTTCTGGATTCGTGAGGATGAGACCTGCCCCGGACCCGTCTGTACATGAGGATCCGTCCGTGAATAGCACCCAAGGTTCTGTTGGGATCTCGTCTTGCTTAATGATTGGTTCTTCCTCATCCGGCTTCTCGATCAGGAAATCTGCCAAGATCTGGCCTTTAACAGCCGTCCTTGGTCTGTAAGATATATTATGCCCTCCCAATAGGATGCTCCACTTCTCTAGCCTCCCTGCCACGTCCGGTCTAGAAATAACCTGCTTGATTGGCTGATCCGTAATCACCACAATTGGGTGCGCCTGAAAGTACCGGCGCAACCGCTTTGTAGCAAATACTAGTGCTAACACCAATTTTTCCATGGAGGAATAATTCAACTCCGCCCCTTGTAGTGTTCTACTTATAAAGTAGACCGGAGTTTGTATTGTATCTCTATCCGTCATAAGTACCGCGCTTATTGCGCCATGAGTAGCTGAGAGATACATAATGAGTTCCTCCTTTGGCCGGGGGGCTACTAGCATGGGGAGAGATGCGAGATGCTGCTTGAGTTGGCCGAAAGCTTCCTCGGCTTCCCTCATCCAGCGGAAGTCTCCCTTTCTAATACACTTCTTGAGTGTCTTAAATAGGGGTAATGACTTCTCTGCCGATTTAGATAGGAATCTATTCAGCCCGGCTAACTTCCCATTCAGGGACTGCACCTCCTTCCGTGTCTGAGGGGACGGTAGTCGTATCACTGCGTCCGTCTTCTCTGGACAAGGTTTGATGCCGTTTGGGTCAATCAAATATCCCAGGAACATTCCCTCAGTTGCTCCAAACGTACATTTCTTTGGATTTAACTTCATGTTAATCCTTCTCAGCGTGTCGAATGTCTCCTGGACATCCCGGAGAAGTGCCTCCTCCGTGTGGCTTTTTATCACCAAGTCATCAACATATACTTCCAGGTTGCGTCCTATTTGTGATTCAAAAGCTTTATCTACCAACCGCTGATATGTAGCGCCGGCGTTCTTCAATCCAAACGGCATTTTCGTATAGCAATATACGCCCTGGCTCGTATGGAACGCCGTTTTTTCTGCATCCTCCTCCGCCATCTGGATTTGGTGATACCCTTTATATGCATCCAAGAAGCATTTGAAAGGATACCCACACAAGGACTCCACCTTCCAGTCGATTTCTGGTAACGGGTAACAGTCCTGTGGGCAGGCCTTGTTTAGATCCGTGAAATCTACACACATGCGCCAACTTTCGTCATGTTTCTTGACCATGACTGGATTAGATAACCACTCATGGTAGTATACCTCGCGCATGATGCCTGCGTCCACTAGTTTCCGTACTTCCTCCAATATCACTTGGCTGCGCTCGGGCGCCTGGCCGCGCTTCTTTTGCTTAACGGGTTGATACCCTTGGCGGATCTAGAGCTTATGCTCTGCTATCGCGCGTGGCACGCCTGTCATATGCTTTGGCTCCCATGCGAATATATCTAGGTTTGCACTCAGGAGAGAGCACATGGCCCTTTTGCCGTCATCCGAGAGCGCCCCTCCTATGGATACCTCCTGTTCCGGGTAGTCAGGGTGAATTGCTACCTTCCAATTGGGAGGTGGTGATCCATCCTTGGGTGGGACAGGTGGAGCCGGCGTTGTCACGTTATGACACTCAGATGTTGGTATGACTGTGTTGTAAATAGTAACGATTCCCCCCTCAACGGGGAATTTGATCATTCCGTGTGCCGTAGAGGGTACTGCCCGGATAGCCAAAATGCCTGGTCTGCCTATGATTCCATTATACGGAGAGTGTGAACGTATCACCATGAAGTTCATCCACGTCGTAGTGGAATGTTCCTCATTCCCAATGGTGACAAGCAAACGCAATTGCCCTATCGGCCAGATAGTGTCTCCACTAAAGCCAGTAAGCGGCGACGTAGCCGGTACTAATTGGCTTCTTATTTCTGGGCATAACTGCACAAAGCAGTGTTCATACAGTACCTCTGCTGACGATCCTCCATCCACATACATGCGAAGAACATTGTGTGTTCCGATGCTTATCTCAATAGTGAGAGGCGCATCAATCACATCGCTTGCTGTGATGGGAGGGAATGAGATTTCCCTGCCGCGTGAAAATTTTTGGCCAATTTTCTGTCTCGTGCGGCGCTGTCTGGATTGGATCATGTATATGGTAGAAGGCTTGTCCTTTTGGGGATCCTTCTTATCATACTTCTTGTTGTTGTCTTTTCCGTCCTTCCAGTCCTTAACTAGGTGCTTGAGTTTGCCTGATTTGATTAGCGACTCAATATGCTTCTTGAGCTGGATACACTCCTCCGTGCCGTGTCCTTTGTCATTATGGAACTCGCAGAAGCGACTTCCTTGCCGACGTTCCGGGGGAGTGGTCATTGGGGGAGGCCTTGGAAAGTTCGCCCCTTCAGTCAACAAGATCTCCCGGTAGGACATCTTTAGGGGGTGAACTTGTCGTCCGACCGTCCGCCTTTGCTTTGGCTCTTATAGTCCGAGCCCTTGTTATTGTTCTGGTTACCTTGACCGCCCGACTGTCTCCGGGACTGGTCATTTGACCGGTACCCATTTCCTCGGGATGGGTAGGCCGCGGCAACAGCTGTTTCTCCTTCTATGAAATTTCTGACCCTTTCCATGAGGTCATCATATCTCTCTGGACGCTTGTCGTTGAGACGCCTGATCAGTTCTCTGTCTGTTATGGCGTGCATGTAGTCAGAGATTTTCAGGAGCTCTGGCATGGTTCTTGTGCGTGTGCACTCATCATTGAAGCGCTCAGTGAAGGCTTCTGTGGACTCCCCCGGTCGTTGCTTGACAGTTGCCAATGAGACCGGATCCCTATTATACTTCTTCCTTTGAGTATAATTGTTCTCAAACGCAGTGCGTAGTTCCGTGAAACTATCAATGCTCCGTGGGGGGAGTGCCTCGAACCAGTCACGGGCGTTTCCAATCAAGGTCGAATTGAACATTTGGCACCATATGGGCATGGGCCATCGCTCAATTTTAGCCTGCGTGTCAAATATTTTGAGGTGATCCACAGGATCACCGGACCCATCATAAGTCTTGATACACGCCGGCATGCGACGTTTGGTGTCCTCAGAATAGTTCCGGATGCGGAGGGTGAACGGGTCTTCCCTAGGATCCGCCCATGGCCGGGTGAGCCTAGGGTCATCCCATGGTTCACACCATGGACGCGAGAGATCCTCTGCCTCCGTATCTCGATAGTAAGGGCCACCATAATACTCCTTATTGTTTGGTGTGGAGGTGTGCGCCTAGGACGGCGGCGCTTAGGCGGATGGTCATCTGATTCCTCCCTAGACGGATCTGGGGACGGTGGTGGTGCCCCCTCTTTTGAATAGGGACCACTTTTTTGAGACGAACCAGGAGCTTTTCTCCCAGTGTTCATTCTGTCCCACACACTCGGGCGGCGTGCGGTTCTAGCCAGCTCTCGATCTGGCCGTTCGGGTGAACCATCCGACCTTTCTCCTTCTCGTGATTGCACTAGTTCCTGTACAAGGCGATCCCCTATGCGTTCAAACACATTCCGGGGTTGAGGAATTTCCTCAGATGTGCCCTGTTCCTGAGGTCGAGCTCTCCTTTTTCTCTGAATTTGGGAGGAGGTGATTGGTCCGGAGTCGCCAAAGTTGAGTCTGGATTGGAGGTTCCTTCCCAGATTCAACCTCGATGCGATTCCCGGGACGATCCTCTCGAAGTTCTGCGTGAGAACTCGAGTAAGATCCTCCTCGCTGAGTGGTAGAGCCTCTACCTCTTCCTCTACCGATGGCCTGCGCGGCTCCTTGTTAGGAGGGTTGGGCGCACTACCTGGGTCCGGATTGTCCAGGGTTGAAGTAGGTGGGGGCGTTGTGGAGATCGTGCTCGTTACCCCCAAGGGTTGGAAGCCGCTACGGTTGCCTGATCCGCCCGCAAGGCGGCTAGGTGATTGGGTGGGGATGAGTATCCCTTCCCCCTGGGACTTCCGGTTTCCAGGATTCACATTCCTGGGATTGGCTTGCTGATGCCCTTTCGTCATTGGAATTTGAGATGAGGTTTTGTTCTAGCTTAGTGTTATGGGTCCCACGGATGGCGCCAACTTGTTGATGCAAAAGTTGGTTGATCCTTGCTAGACCCGAATTAGGCTTAATTCGGGTTGGCTGGGCTCCGGCTCCTGCACCAAGTGAATCGTTTGGTTGGGATCCTGCACACTAAACAGCACGCGTCAGGCTTATCGTGGGAATGTTTCCCACGATTAGACTCCGGCGTGAGAGTAAGTAATCAGTTTAAGGTTTATGTGAGTTTAGAGTACAAGTCGTAATACCTTTGTGGAACCCTTGGGGGTTCCTTTTATAGACAGTGAAACCCTAGTGGGCTTTCACTGATGCTTCGGCCCCAAGGAAGAGATAAGCACCAGAATTAGAATGATTGTTATCTTCTAATTCTGGTTGAATATCCTCTCTTATTGGGATAAAGATATTCCTAGACAGAATATCATTCTGTCTAACCCTATATCGGCCGTGTCGACCGTACCGGGCCGTGGGCCGCACACATACGTGCGGTTACTGTTCATCCAAGCCCATAAGCCTGACATTATCCCACCCATCTGTGATGGGCCGGATACGGGTAGTACCCATGGGCCGGGTCCATGACCCGGCTGGGGACTATACGTCATCATGAATATTATTTCGGATAAAGAATAGAAGGCACATTCCGGATTAGAAGATTTTTATGTTCGTCCCATTTTCATCTTCAAGTTTTATCTTTTCTCGCCAAGTAAGGTTCGTTTAATTTACTTTATTTTTATCTTGCCATTTAATTATTTTATCGTTTAATTAACGCTTAGAAATAGATAACCCAAATCTCCCCCTTTTAGTGACCAAGAACAACTATTCCACTTTGAACCGTGATCAATTCGAAGAGATACCGAGAACGAAACAACGACAAATATAATTGGGTACGAGCAACACAAAGAAAGATCTTGCAACCAAGCCTTTTTATTAACTAACCAAAAATCAGTTATTAGGGACCAACAAGTGTATGTGAGGGTTTTATAGTATTGTGTGTATCGTACCTTTTGTGGAACCTCTATGGTTCCTTTTATACTCAAGAGAATCCTAGCTGGCCTCTCCTTCTCTTTCGACCCAAGGAGGAGATAATGACTCGGAATAGCTTAATCCTTATCGCATAACTGAGGCAAGTGCATATTCCTTTCCTTTAGGCGAATATAACTATAAGATAAGTTATATTCTGTCTGATCATGTCGCAGTGCGACGAGGACTTGGTTAAGTAACTAACCGTGTGTGCGACAACGGCTTACTGGGCCTCTTGGGCCGCGTGCGCGCTACAAAGTAATGATCCATACCTAATGGATACGCGTAGTTTCTGTGAGTCGGGTTATTCTACCCGAATAGGGACTATACGTCATCACATGTCATCTGAAAGCTTATGTTTTCAACATGCTCTTTCAAACTCTATCAACCAAACGTGACTTATTTTTAGTAGTAGCTGATTTAAAAAATAATATGCTCAGTCTACGATAAGCCTGATCAGCTAATGCGCCAAACATAGCCATAATGGGTTTAATTTAACATAAAATAAATTATGTGACAATACAATCCTACATACATGTTAAGAAAACGTCTCTCAGGTGTCGTGTTCATCCCTAAATCATTTCAAAAATGAGAAAAGGCGGGAAATGCGACAGAAAATGTTTCTCGAAAATGACAAACGTTTAATGCAGATCGGAAACACCATTGCTTAAGAAGAAACGCATGGGAAATGTTTTTGGCCGTGTTTGTCATGTTTCTTGGATTTGGTTTATAGTTAGCAAAAAGGACCCGACAAAAATGGTGGTCTTTTTTGGTAGACTGAGTTATGGAGGAGGGAGAAGGTTTCTAAAAGATGTGGTGGTTGATGAAAATAAGATTTTATTTAAATTTGCTAAGTATTTTACTGGACCTAACAACATCTATTTTACTCTAATATTAGGCCCTCTAATTGAATGCAGAGGGCCATTAATGCGTTTAAAAGAGTCCTAATAGACAGAAAAGAGGTTTCCAGGAAATGAATGTTAAGAGTTGGTGGGGCTGTAACAGTTTGTTATTATGTCGTTCAATTATTGTGGAGGTATACATAAATTTTTAATAGAAGTTAAAGAGAAATAATACTAACAGTTAAGAGGGTTACACCCCAGTCTTAATGATTCCATAATTTCAATTTCTATGTATATATATTTGGGGGATCCAAATTTTTGGGGAACTTCACACCCCGATCTAAAGCCACACACAAAGCATTAAAAACCCCAATTTGAAAACACACTGTGGAGATGTAATACACATCATTATGCATCACTAGATTGAAACCAAAAATAAATACAATTGATTTCAACCGCGGAGCCGATTCACTCGAGGTAAGTTCTAATTGATTAAGATATTGTTTCGATATTTTTTATGGAACTAATTATTATTTGGAGATGCTTTTATTTTGGTTAAATGAGTTATTATCTCTTTATGTTGTTGTGTTCTATTTGAGTTCATTATATATTGTAAGATTGTCTTACCCAAATCTTATTAATTAAAATGTATCATCATTATCTGTTGTTTTGTTTAGTTATTCGAATGATTGATTGAAAATAGAGGAATTTGCGGTGTCTCATTATCAAAGGTTTAGGAATTGAAGTTGTGTTTCTATTATGAATTTGTAGCGCTCTTATAAAGTGATTTGAACTAACCAATTTAGGCGTGTTAAGTTGTAATCATTTTTGCTGCTTTTTTGTTTCAAATAGGATATCACGCAAGAGGTTTTGAAGAAGAGTCGTCATGGTATCAGGAAGCCGCATTCGAGGACTATTGTTGGAGCCGCTTTGGATGTTATTCAAAAGAGAAGATAAGAAGTCTAAATAATAAAGTCGGTAAAACAAATACTTAGTAGCATCTTAACTGTTATAAGGTATAGTTTAGTTTATTAATGATAATTTGTTTGAAAAAATGGATGCGCATATGAATTAGAGTTGTCATTGTTGAATGGTGATTGCTGATATTAAAGGCACCATTTTTATTGTTGAGGATAGGATGGATGTGAAGGATTAGACCGCTGTTTAGGGCATTGGTGTTGCATAATGATGGTAGACGTTTACATGTGTAACATTATATACTTCTATAACTTAGTAGTTCTTAAGATACGCCCCCATTATCTCTCCATGGTTAACTATAAAAAGATGGCAAAATGATCATGGTGGTTACTAGAAATGTAACATAGATATTATTTCGAGTTAAGAAACAAACTAACCATAACTGTGAGAAGCCAATCTTGGCTATATATGCAAAAAGAATTATCCAACCAAGCAAACTTACTACATAACCCAAGTAAAAAGATCGAACCACACAACTATGTTATCTATGATTATGTGTAACACCCCATTTTGGTAAATGGATTGTCACGCGTGATTAAGGCGTGTCATCAAAGCATACAAGGAAAATGTCTTAAAACATTACATGAACATAAAAGGAAATACCGGAAACAAACATCGGTACCCCAAATTATAAGCTCATCACACACAAACATAGGTACTGTAAAGGAAAAAGACTAAACAATGTCCATAGAAATAAGTATCAAAAAGTATGATGAAATGCATAAAGTAGAGAAGGCTAGACAGCTTCCAATCCATATGCACATACGCTTAAAGTCTACGAGCGCCCTTGAGTACCTACCGTTTGGGAACATGAAAGGAAAACGGCTGAGCATAACGCTTAGTGCACGGATATACAAGTATGACATGGAATTACGCAAGCATATAAGACTAATAGCAGAGGAATATCATAAGTTCTAAGTAATCTGGATTCATGTTCATAAAACTAGTTTTATAGTTTAAAAGACTTATGTTTGTATGAAAATCTGTTTAATTAGCCAAATAGCCTATATAGGTCATGAGGTTCCACCGGGCATGAATACTTAGAGGGGAGACCTCGTCATGCAATTAGAAGGGTTGCCTCTAATTAAATAGTCTGGGTAGGAGGGATCAGCTCCTAGTGAAGGATGCAAGGCACACATCGCATTCACTCTGATAATACTGCTAACATGTAACAAGGATGCACCCATACGCCCCACATGATAATATAATATAATGGCTAAAACTGAAAAGGGACGCCACGAGCAATCACTTCGCCGTGGGGAAGTCATAACACTGGTGCCTCCAGTGTTATGGTTATGGTACCTCCATAACTAGGTGACATAGGTCATGCATGTATATGGCTTAGGCTCTTAATCTAACATAAGTATCAAACATATAAAACAAATACTGGGAAAACAGTTGGCTGTAGACGGGGAATCCTAATAAGGAAAGAATGTCCATACTGAAAGGACAGGAAATCCGTACCTTAAGTCTAGTGAACGAAAAAGACGAATGGAATAGAGTCCTACTTCGATCTCACTAATGCTACATAAATAGTATACGTGTATAAGTATTCTGATTACTGGGTACGTAACTGATTTTATATCATGTATTAGCTTGTTTTATATGTTCATGTCTTGTTTTACTGATTTTAACGTTATGATGTGCTTATCATGTATTCTGTATATTCTGATTAAGTATTACTTGTATTCCTTGTATTATTATACTTGTTGTGTAATAATAAGTAACTTTCTAAAAATAGCAGGTTTCCTAAAATAGAAAGTTTCCAAAAATAGAAAGTTTCCAAAATATATTAACTTCTTAAAATAGATTAGTTTCTAAAAATAAAAAGTTTCCAAAAATAGTAAGTTTCCTGAATTAGAAAGTTTCCATATTTAGAATTAAGCTGAATTAATATCATAAGTCATGTAATTTTAGTGTAGTTTATTAATAATATTTTGTTAGTTAAATAAACTAAAGGTTATACGATTTAATTAAATATAAGCATGATTTAATTAAATTAAAGTGTATAAAAATACTTAGGTTAAAACATGTATTAATACTATATTAATATAACCTAAGTCATGATTATTAATTAATTATTAGTCATGTTTAATAATTAATTAATACTATAGTGTAAAATAAATAAATAAATACTTAGGTTAAAACATGTATTATTTAATAATAATAATAACCTAAGTTTCATGTCTAATTAAATTAATTATAAGTGATGTATTAATTAATTTAATTATCTTGTAAAAATAATATACTTGTAAAATTAATTAGACTTGTAAAAATAAATCATGAACCGAACCCGTCTGTTATCTAATTAAATCGTGTCGTGAACCGGACCCGTGAAACCCGTGAACCGGTCCGAACCAAACACCCCCAAAACAGTGGCAAACCGGCTGAGCCGGCTGCCCCTGCTTTTAGTAGGCATCCACCGGCTTAAGCCGGTGGTCTTTGCTTCTCTCAGCTAGCCGCTGACACCACAAGGGTTCCCACCGGTTGTGTGCCGGTGGCCCCCTGTTGCACTGCCTGCGGTTCCCCCTGCTTGACCTACCTAGCCACCGGCTATGTTTCGGTGATGGTGGCCTGCTGCTGCCGAGACCCATAAACCACAAGGACACCCCCGATGCAAGTCGAGGTGCCTTGTACCTGCTGCCGGCCTAACCAACACCACACCGAGACATGTGTCTCGGTTGGTGTGTGAACCAACGACGCCGAGAGCCCTTGTCTCTCGATTTGTGTGGCGGCCGAAACAAACAAACCCGAAACACCCTTAATTATTTACCCATCATGATTTTAACATGTTATTTAATCTTGTTTTTATACCCATGATCATATGTTCATCATAAAAACAAAAGAATTAAAATGAAAAGGTTTTTACGGATTACCAAAACACGTGGAACAATTTAAGAATGATCACACGAACACACCCTTTGATTTCTTTAATCAAGATCAACCAAACACCCCTTGTGGTGTTGTAGCCGCCGGCCAAAGGAGAGAGAGAAATTTAGGGTTTTTGATTTTCTGTAAAGTTCTGTAAAGTGAAAAATAATGTTTCCTTCATTTATTATTTAGTAGAAATCAAATGGGCTGGGACCCTCTCTTCTTCTTGTGCCACGGCATGTAGGGCCCACCAAGGGTAACCCGAAGCCTTTTTCTCGTGTCTAATAATTACGTGTTCGTGTGTTCGTGTTTACGTGTTTGTTTAATTATTCGTGTTATTATAAATACTTGTACGTAACAATCATTATCGTATTAATAATGTACGTAAACACATAATTATATGTTCATGATTACGTGTTCGTGATTATAATTATTATTGATAATAATTAGCGTGTAATTATACGTACTTAATGCTTATCGTGTAATTATACGTACTTATTAAAGGAAAGTTTTAATATGTACGTGTGTTTACTAAGGGTACTATTCATGGTAAAAGCATGCGGGTTTTACAACTCTTCCCCCCTAAAATGAATAATTCGTCCCTGAATTATAGATAAAATAAACTGAAAGAGGAACATACCTGAATTCAAAATATGAAATGAGGGTAAGAACCCTGGATAGAATCCTCTGTTTTCCAAGTGGCTTACCGCTCGGTATGGTCCCTCCAAAGGATTTTGATGAATGGAATAGTCTTCTTCCTCATGACTCGTTCTTGCCTGTCAAGAACTCGTTCGGGTTCCTCTATGAAGGTAAGATCTTCACGAATCTGTTCCAGTGGATACTGAACCATGTGAAGGGGATGATACTTGTACCCTCTGAGTAAGGACACATAGAAAACGTCATGAACGTGAGAAAGCTGCGGAGGTAACGTTAAACGATAAGATACTTCACCGACTCGCTCAATGACATCAAACGGTCCGATGAATCGAGGAATGAGCTTCCCTTTGATTCCAAAATGCTTAACACCACGTGCCGACGATACCTTAAGAAAGTCGTCATCTCCTACATTAAAATCTAAGTCCCTACGATGCTTGTCGGCATAACTCTTCTGACGTGAACGTGCTTCTTGCAGTTTTTGCTTAGCTACAGCGACCTTCTCGTTGGTCAACTCTATCATTTCTAGTCCTTCAAGTGTTCTGATGAGACTGTAATTATACATAGTCTCATCGTCCAAAACGGGCTTAAAACGCTTAAAATATCATGAAAATACCCCTATATATGCTTGTATTTGTGTCTTGTGTATTTTAGGTACAGATATCGAGAAAATGACAAAAAGATCACAAGAATCAAGCAAAAACGAACACAGAAAACGAAGCCGCACAATGAACCGGACCCGAGTTTTTATTTTCCAAAAATACCCTTGAAGTTTGAAGATTGTACAAGTTTGGTCCCTCATATTTGGAGAATTGTCAACTTTGGCCCTCCAAGAATCAATTTATACAAGAAATATCCTTTAAGAATGAAGACTTGTCAAGTAATTCCCTTGAAGTATGGTCAAAGTTACAAATTCAGTCCTCAAATCCCAATTATTAACACAAGGACTAGAATTGTAAATGAAAAAGGACTAACGGTGCAAAGTAACAAGGACCATGGATGCAAAGTGTTTAGATTACTGCTGTTAGGTGGAGGGGTCATTTGTGCCACATAAACAATCTTATTAACCCAATAACCCATTAAACTTAACCAATTTACCCATCAAACCCACCCAACCATACCTATTTACCCACAACCCAAACCCACCATAATTGACCTAGCCTGTTTTATTTATATTAATGACTTTTACAAAAAAAGCGTTTTTAATACTAAATTACTGGCGGGCAAAATTAATGTGCACCTTAACCACCCCAATCTCCAATCAAGAACCCTAATCTCGAATCCTAAAGAAAAGAAAGGGGTTTTGATTGAGGATTTCCAGAATCATAATTAAGCATGTTCCTAACACATCCATGTGACAATATTCGCTTCCAGCTCAGCTCCATGGTCCCCTCCCATCTCTTTCTACTCACGGGTCAAGAACAAGGCTGACAATGAAGACCAAATGAAGGGTTGTGATCACATGGCGTGCTCCCCACAACAAAATGGATGCTCAGGATCACTTGTACAGCTGCTACATCACATGAATCCATCGAATCATCCAGAAGAAGCTTTGAAATATGGCATCTTCAAGCATATACCAAGAATCTGCCAAGGGTACAATGGTAATTACAAAACGAATTTAGGGTTTAGGTTTTTCTCCTCACATGTTGTATATAAGTAGAAGTAGCATTAACATTAAGTTGTTGTTCCAATTTTTATGAAAATTTTGTAAGAGACGAATTTTTATAAATTGAGTTTGATAGGTGTGAAAACACCCATCCTTTTTACCACTTAATTACAATAATAACCGAGCCAAAACGTGTATTTTATGTCATTTATGTCGGAATTATGCGTGGTTTGTGTTTTTGTTGTAATTTAGGACGAAAAAGTGAAAAGTGGAGAAAACACGGGTATTCACAGGCTTTTATCGAAGGAAAAGACGAAAGATGAAGTCGAAAGATCAAGAGTGGAAAAAGAACGGAAGTCCAAGACCAATTCTGAAGATTTATCGAAGAAAAAGTCAAAGACGGAAGTTTACTAAAAAGCCTAAGAACTCGAGTCTAATAATTAAATAAATTATAAGACGAGTTTAATTAACCCCGAGACAAAGTCGATAAAGTCGAAGAACTTAAAAGACGAGAAGACGTGAAGAAAGAAAGAAAGGGAAGGCAACACATGCACCTCCCCATTTCCTATAAATACCTTCCTAAATTCATTTAGGAGGGTTGGTTAGTTTTTAGTTTAGCTTAGTTTTCTTTCATCTTTGTAGGTGATTCTAGAGAGAGAAAGTGACAGTTTCTCTCACTAGGATCCCAATCTTTCATCTTCCTTTCTTGTTGTTTTTAATCAAATCTTTACTTTTGATAGCTTAAATTCTCGTTTTAATCTTTATCTTATTCTACCTTTCTTAGCTTTTCACTTGTTCTTTACCCGAATTTCTTTACACGTTTTGTTTAAGCTTTATGTTTGATTTGTTAAAAAGATTTGTCTTTTGGTTAATCTAAGTTTCCTACGAATCAAGCTTTGAGCTTGACATGCTTATTGGCTTAATTTGTGTCTAGCTTATTTGTTTTAAGTTTTCTTAAAAGTTTTTATATTTTAAAGTTTGCTTATTTTGTATTTTTATAAAGTTTATGAATTTCATCTTTTAAAAGCTTTCAAATTTATGCTTATTAAGTTGTTCAAGTTTCGGTTTAGTGTGCTATTTGAAAGTGCTTATTGAGATTTTCACTTATCCCCATTTTCGGATTTATTGGTTTCCATCGCAATATAAGGGTTTTATACATTCCGACGGGCGGCTTTTGTTCCATCGCAATAACCCTTGTGGGTTCTACTTTGCGATGGGTTATGTTTTCATCCCCCTATTCCGATCGTGATTCCGATCGCACTTTGCGATCTGGATTGCGACGGGGTTTAGGTTTGTATTGCGACGAAGTGCTGCCCAAATTTTGACAACCACATTCAGATAGATTTTGATTTCATATTCCGATACTTTTCTTATTTTTAGTATTCCGATAGATCTTTTTAATATTTCGATAGTTTAAAAGGAAAAAAAAAAAAAAAAAAACATTGCGATACTACAATGGCAAACCCCATTCCGATACAATTGCAAATTGTATATTGCGATGCATGTTGTATATTACGATGCATGCATGCATTATCTTTTGGCGCTAAAAAAAGGGTGAGCAGCTAGCTAGCTAGCTTGCTTGCTTATCTATTTATTATTTTTGTTCCGTAATTGTTTAGTTTAATCTGAAAGTTGTTCCGATTTTATTTCTGAAAGTTACGTATTTTTAGTTATATTTTTCTTCTAATTTTAAAATTAATATTTTTTCGTAAAGTTCAAGTTTTATCTTTTATTTAGTACCCGCTTTAGGTTTTGTCTCGTTTAGCTTTAAAGTACCATTTTAGTTTTATTCTCTCCTTTTTCATTTAGTAAACTTTATTTTCAAGTCGATAGTTAATTTCGTCTTTTAGATTTATTTTTATTAATTGTTTCGCTTTAAATTTACGTTTGATTATTTATATTGTTTTGTTTTTATTAATTAATCGCTTTTAGTTTATTGTTTTGATTTTGTGCATTTACCTTTTAAGTAGAATAGATAACCAAACCATTTTATTTGCCACCAAAAACAATTGAGTCACACATTTAACCGGAAATCAATTCGATTAGACACCGAGAAAACGAACTTCTTCAACTAGCAAAATCTCTACATTAAAATGGCGCCGCTGCCGGCTCTTTTCGTGAAGATCGAAGGTTTTTTGTGAGTGACGCGTTGGATTTTGGGATCCGTTCACTTGTGAACGTTATTTTTCTTGTCAAAAATTTTCAAAAATCAAAAAACATTTGAAAAATCATAAAAAGCATTTATTTTTCAAAGTTTTGCACCAAAAATATTCTTCTTGCTTATCTATCCTTCTTTATGGATTTTTATGTCCATTGCGTCCGGTGTGGGAAACAATTATCTGGGAACAACTCTTGTCAATGGTGTACATGTGAGCGGTGCGGAAACGATATCGACTACACACAATTCGGATTTTGTCCCTTGTGCAACTCGACTAATTCATTCTTTTTGAACCCACCTCCTGTTCCCCCGTGCATCTATTGTGGAAGCGATTCTCATTGGCATGTTTCGTGCCCGGTTCAATACCCGTATGGTCACGGGCAAGAACCGGGGTACAATTATGACAATGAAAATAGCTATCCACATGACACACCTAGTCTTTTTCCTCACCCGTTTTGCAACAACTGTGGGGGTCCTCACGAAAGTTTTCACTGTCCTACAGGGGATCACAATTACTATAATTATACCTCTTCTAGTTTTGACCAACCCCTGCAATACCCAATTGATCATCAGCCTCTTCACGGGATGAGTTACCAAGAACCAATTGACGATCTTGCTACAGCCTTTCAAGAACAAAGAAACGATCTTGCTACAGCTTTTCAAGAGCAAACGAAAGAGCTTTTACACACACTGCAAACTTGTATGGAGTCATTTTTACAGCAGCGAGATCAGACGAGTACTAATATACCTGAGCATATTATTGGCCCTATAGGTAATGAGGAGAGCGATGACGATATTGAGGTTATTTTCGACGAGGAGGAATTTCTAAAGCAACACAAGACTTCTCCTATTCCTCCTTCGTCTATTACTCCGTCCTTGACTCCTTTTGGAGAAAATGACTTTCTTTGGGATGATATTCAAGCTAGTTTGGGTCCCCTTAATCATAACTCTAACGATTCTTCAACCGATTGGGCAGACGAACTTCTTACAATTGCGAAACTTCTCAAGGAAGATCCTGTCTCTCCGCCTTATCCTGAAACGGTTACTAATGATGCTCCATCATTAGCTCCACCATCTAGCGATGAAGAACCAAACCACATGCCCAAACATCCTATTCTCGAGGAGTTACCTAATCAACACTCCTCTTATGAGAATTACGTTTACCACATTCGTGAGGATTTAACTTATCAACAATCCCCACAAATGAATGATGGTTTCGTACTTGAGCGTGATCTTTTCAAACGCGTTTCTACTGTCCTTATCTACAATGAACTCAACAAGATCAACGTTCATGAGGATAAATGCTTTGACCCGGGAGGTGACATAGACCATTTTATAATTGATAACCTTACGGCTTTGCCGATTGGTCAGCATCCATTGTCTTTGGAGGATGACAATGTGATTCCTCTACCCACCCCACCTCCAGTCAATCTGAACTTCACTTACTTTTCTTGTATTGACAAGAACTTTTTACCATTCAAGACTTATCCTCCTGCCTCTCCTTTATTAATGTCCTCCGGGAACGAGGACAAGGTCTTTGATCCCGGTATTACATTCGAGGCTTCCCCATGGACTATTTAATTCGGGGACGAGTCAGGCTCGCGACTCGGTTAATATAAACAAGCGCTCTTCGGGAGGCAACCCGATTATCTATCTTTATATGTTTTAATCATAAGTGTAGGGGGAGCCCCGTTGGTGTTTCTTGTTTTCTTTCTTATCATTGCAGGGATTCGAGCTTCAAAGACACACTCTTGATGACTTTTGACGAACCGTGATTCCGTGTTCTCATCCTCCCGGTTCTATCCTAAACTCTTTTCGATTCACTATTTTATATTTCTCAATACTAAAATAGAAATCACGTTAGTTGTCTTTTCCTTACCAAGATTTAAGCAAAGTGCACAATGTCCTAAGTGTAGGGGAGTTTACTCCCACATGCTTAAACATTGAGGACAATGTTTATATTAAGTGTAGGGGGGACTTCTATCGAAGTTAAGTGGCCTTTTCCTTGTATTTGTCCTCATTTTAACCGGAAAATTTGATTTTTCGACATTTTTCAAAAATTTTAATCTATTTTGGCCTAGTTGTAGTTCCCTTTATTTTTGCTATTTTTCTCTTATTTTAATAAAATGGTTTTAACAAGTTTAGTTATCTTAGATATATTAGGCCCGTTGTGAATTTTTTTGACTCAACTCGAGTTTACTTATCCAAGTTCACTCTAGCTATTATCCTTAACCGTGTAGACCTTAATTGGTTTATTGGGCTAAGCATCCACAAGTCTCATTCCTTGATATTTTAAAATTGTGGAGAACGAGAAATGATAGAGTTGGTTACAAGTTTGGTATTCTCTCATTAACTTATGTGAGTTAATTATGATCTTTTTCTCCCATCACTTGCTAATAAATTATCTGCAATAAGTAAGGTCGTACGATTTGAAAAGTTACTTAGCTTCTAGCCCAAGATCGTTTAAAAGTTGCTCGGTAATGACGAGAGTTCATAGCCAAGGCATAACTTATGAAGCGGGGCGCGAAGATTGGCGAGTCCGAAAAGGCCCTAACAAGGCATGAGGATTCCATTTTATTGCTGAAGATCCAAAGTGATGTGAAAAGCATTATTCCCAAAATCAATATGAAGGATCAAGACTCACGACGAAAAGCAATCAACTCCCATAAAGATCATGGAGAAGTCTATCCGAAAAGACCCTAACAAGGTATGAGGATAAATAGATCCAAGTCCGAAAAGGAGGCGGATCGTTGTATCTCAAAATCCCAATTAGAGATTGAAGAATAATCATGAAGTCGTGGTCAACAAAGCTGGAGTACTCCTCAAAAGTCTCCAAGTGAAGAAACTCTATAACGAAGAGAAGACCATTATCTCAAAAACGTCTCTCGAAGATATGAAGTATGAAGTACATGCCAAATATCGGCCCGAGAAAGGTCTCAAATCGTGAACCAAGTTATGCCAAGATATGAACTTTTTGATATCCCGAGAAGCAGTTTTAAGAGATTTTGTCCTTTAGCTAACTATTGATCAAATCGTCCTACTTTGCTTTCAGCCTAAATAAATTATCGAAATAAGTCAACAATGCATCCTCGTGATCATTCAAGACATCAATAAAATATAAGAGATACTCGTAGGAATAAGGGAGTTTAAGTGATTAATTGAACCACATGAGTAAATGTTTGTTATGCTAACTTGTACTAACAATGATCTTGTTTTTAAGCTTGGCATGGGGAACGTGAAACTTGAGGGTGATGAACATTCATGACACACAAGCCCTAATGTAAGTCTTAGATTTCTTTACAAGTTTCTTCCTTGTTGCATCTTGTTATTTTCTAATCTTTTTATTTTCCTTAGTTGTTTAATAAAGGCCAAGGTAGGTTGATTATGATGGAAAGTGTAAAACGTGCTTTGTAACTAATGCATTGCATGAGGACATTGTAATGGTTAAGTGTAGGGGAATTGATAGGTGTGAAAACACCCATCCTTTTTACCACTTAATTACAATAATAACCGAGCCAAAACGTGTATTTTATGTCATTTATGTCGGAATTATGCGTGGTTTGTGTTTTTGTTGTAATTTAGGACGAAAAAGTGAAAAGTGGAGAAAACACGGGTATTCACAGGCTTTTATCGAAGGAAAAGACGAAAGATGAAGTCGAAAGATCAAGAGTGGAAAAAGAACGGAAGTCCAAGACCAATTCTGAAGATTTATCGAAGAAAAAGTCAAAGACGGAAGTTTACTAAAAAGCCGAAGAACTCGAGTCTAATAATTAAATAAATTATAAGACGAGTTTAATTAACCCCGAGACAAAGTCGATAAAGTCGAAGAACTTAAAAGACGAGAAGACGTGAAGAAAGAAAGAAAGGGAAGGCAACACATGCACCTCCCCATTTCCTATAAATACCTTCCTAAATTCATTTAGGAGGGTTGGTTAGTTTTTAGTTTAGCTTAGTTTTCTTTCATCTTTGTAGGTGATTCTAGAGAGAGAAAGTGACAGTTTCTCTCACTAGGATCCCAATCTTTCATCTTCCTTTCTTGTTGTTTTTAATCAAATCTTTACTTTTGATAGCTTAAATTCTCGTTTTAATCTTTATCTTATTCTACCTTTCTTAGCTTTTCACTTGTTCTTTACCCGAATTTCTTTACACGTTTTGTTTAAGCTTTATGTTTGATTTGTTAAAAAGATTTGTCTTTTGGTTAATCTAAGTTTCCTACGAATCAAGCTTTGAGCTTGACATGCTTATTGGCTTAATTTGTGTCTAGCTTATTTGTTTTAAGTTTTCTTAAAAGTTTTTATATTTTAAAGTTTGCTTATTTTGTATTTTTATAAAGTTTATGAATTTCATCTTTTAAAAGCTTTCAAATTTATGCTTATTAAGTTGTTCAAGTTTCGGTTTAGTGTGCTATTTGAAAGTGCTTATTGAGATTTTCACTTATCCCCATTTTCGGATTTATTGGTTTCCATCGCAATATAAGGGTTTTATACATTCCGACGGGCGGCTTTTGTTCCATCGCAATAACCCTTGTGGGTTCTACTTTGCGATGGGTTATGTTTTCATCCCCCTATTCCGATCGTGATTCCGATCGCACTTTGCGATCTGGATTGCGACGGGGTTTAGGTTTGTATTGCGACGAAGTGCTGCCCAAATTTTGACAACCACATTCAGATAGATTTTGATTTCATATTCCGATACTTTTCTTATTTTTAGTATTCCGATAGATCTTTTTAATATTTCGATAGTTTAAAAGGAAAAAAAAAAAAAAAAAAAAAACATTGCGATACTACAATGGCAAACCCCATTCCGATACAATTGCAAATTGTATATTGCGATGCAGGTTGTATATTACGATGCATGCATGCATTATCTTTTGGCGCCAAAAAAAGGGTGAGCAGCTAGCTAGCTAGCTTGCTTGCTTATCTATTTATTATTTTTGTTCCGTAATTGTTTAGTTTAATCTGAAAGTTGTTCCGATTTTATTTCTGAAAGTTACGTATTTTTAGTTATATTTTTCTTCTAATTTTAAAATTAATATTTTTTCGTAAAGTTCAAGTTTTATCTTTTATTTAGTACCCGCTTTAGGTTTTGTCTCGTTTAGCTTTAAAGTACCATTTTAGTTTTATTCTCTCCTTTTTCATTTAGTAAACTTTATTTTCAAGTCGATAGTTAATTTCGTCTTTTAGATTTATTTTTATTAATTGTTTCGCTTTAAATTTACGTTTGATTATTTATATTGTTTTGTTTTTATTAATTAATCGCTTTTAGTTTATTGTTTTGATTTTGTGCATTTACCTTTTAAGTAGAATAGATAACCAAACCATTTTATTTGCCACCAAAAACAATTGAGTCACACATTTAACCGGAAATCAATTCGATTAGACACCGAGAAAACGAACTTCTTCAACTAGCAAAATCTCTACATTAGAGTTCCACCTTTATTTCATTGCAATTTATTTCTTAGCACACTTTAAATTCTGTCCATTTTTTACTTCCAGTCAAAATTCATGTTTCATGTTCACTATTTCATATTTGGAGTTGATAAACTAAACACACTGTTTGGCTTATCAACTGAAGCATAAGTTCGAGCTTGAGCTTGTTTGACGAGCAAGCCACGTGAGAACTCATTAGGTTCACATCTTAGTTGGTTACAAAGTTTTGAGAGTTCGGTTCATGTTTTGTATTTGGCTAAAGTAGGCTAGCAATCTCGATTTAGTTTTGTATCAGGAGGATTTACGATTCGGTTATGAATCGAGGTAGTGGTGGTTTCGATTGATGCTGGTGGTTTCGGTTGATGTTGTTTTGTGTTGTTTGGAACGGCTTACTGTTCGAAAGAGAGACAAGGAAGTAATTTCGTGATTTTGATTAATGTTGAATTCAAAACGAGATAATGGTAGTTCTTAGATAGTTTTGTTATAACTGTGCATCGAAAAAAAAGGGGATTTATATTCAGTCTGTTATTGTTCATCGAGACAATAAAGAAAGAATGGATTCGAATGGTTGAAGTGATTTATTTGTGTTTGAGAATTAGCCGACCAAGGATAGGATTCAATTAGTGCAGCGTGTTCAAGCGTTTGTTTCTACAAAGTGTCTCAAGGATTTGTAGTGATAAGCTGTAAGGCTAGTGGTGGTTCAAGGAAGCTGTTAGTCGCAGTTGAAAAAGATGTTAAATCGGTTCAGTTCAGCAGTTAGCTTAGCACGCACCAATGGACTGGCCTGGATGACAACAGGTCAAGCTCGTTTTATGTTTCTTTTGCATTCTTAGCTTAATTCTGCTAGTAGTTAGTTATAGCATAACCTTTGTTTGCAATTCATTTTATCTACTTTTATATATAATAATAATCAGTTTATGCTCGTGCCTTTGTTTGATATGATTTCAATGTTTTAATTATTCAATTCAGTGATTAAGGGGTGTTTGGGTTAGCTTATTGCTTGGGTAGTTCTCGACCCTCAAGATTTGCTGAGCTCTGCACAACCCTCATAGGCTTAGGGTGTTGGATTTTAGTCATAAGATTTGGTTGTTTAAGTTTATAAATTGTATTTTATGTGTTTGCGCAATTTTCCACAAATCTGCCTAAGTGAAGAGAGTTTGGGTCAGTGATAGTCAGTGATCCACAAGCTGAGTTTTTGAGTTTTTCTTTTATTTCTGCTTGTATAATCAGTAGGTATAAGGTATTAATAATCCATAATTGTGCAACTAGGAATAGCGTAAGTTCTGCCACTGTTCATATAGAGTACTTCTCGACTTGTTATGTTTGATTTCTGTAGTTGCTTAATTGTTGTAGTTGTATTGGTGTTTCGTAACCTAGTAATGATAGCCACTGTGGTGATTTTGATTTGATTGCTAGTTTATTAGATGTCATTATGATTTATTCAAGTTTCCATATTAGCATTTGCTGATGCCATTTTTTTTACTTGTTCTATAATAGTTGATTGAGCATTGTATTGTAGTATAGATATCTAGATTTTATTCAACAACATTCATAGTTAACAAAAGAAAAAAAAGGAGATTAAGTCTTAGTTGCATTTAGATTGAACTTGCAGTCACTGTTCATCGGTTGCTTTGTCTGATTCCTTTGATTTTGTGCGGTTAATCTACTTGTATAAACTAGTTTTTGTTACAAGTATGTGTTGGCTTAAGCATTCTTTGTAAGGGCTGCTGTAGCGTAATCTGTCTCGTAACCTTGTTGTCTAGTCGGAGCTGCTGTAAATCATGCAATAGTTTTAGCTACCGTCATAAGAATGCTTTGCTGTCAACAATGTTGCCCATAGCTGCTACTGTTCATCAAGGTGTTTAGATTAGTTCACTTGTGTTTCTCCTTGAATATGATATCTGGGTTGTTGTTTAAGCTTATTATTGTTGTTATCAACCAAGGATAAGCAACCGCTGTCCTTGGCTTAACTGCTTATTCTGTCAAAAAGCAGTCCAAACAACAAAAGCTGTCTAAAAAATATTCTGCCAAAAAGAGGTTGCTGTATAAAAAAGGATATCAAAAAAGTGTTGCAGGTGGGAGTTGAACCCCAGACCTGGGCACACAAACAAGACACAACAACCCTCCAAAGCAACCAACTGGTCTGTAGGCGTTTTTTTGTTAATAGCTCATCTTGTTCTTGTTTTAATCTTTTTTTTTCTATTTCCTGATATAGAAAAACATAAAAAGGCAGTCAGGGGATTCGAACCCTAGACCTGCTGTCTCATTTCCCTACGCCTCATAGACACAAGCAAATACCAACTCTGCTAGCTTGTTTTTCTTGTTAGACTTTACTTCACAATTTTATTTAAACCTTTTTTCAGTTTTGTTTTTCTTTAATAAGCCGAGACTTATAAGCTATTTTATGGCTTATTCGTTCTAATTTTTTTTTCTTTTTTCTTTTTTCCCTAGTTTAGACTATAATTTAGGATTTTTATAAAAAGGTTTCATATTTTTCCTTTTATTATTTAATTTTTTAATCATTATTTTCTTTTTAAATTTGGCAAAGTCTTTAAAAAATAGAAAAAAGTGTTTTAAAATTTTCAAAAAATAGTTTTTAGGTTTTAAATAACATATTTTAGGTTTACAAACAAAAAGAAGTTTTTATTTTGTCTTTTTCTTAGTTAATTTATTTTTTTAGGGTTTTTAATTAAGTTTAAAAATCAATAGTAATTAATTAAATAGTTTTCAAAATTTTTTGTTTGCGTACTTTTCTTAGTTAGAATTTTTAGAGTATTTTAGTAATTTTTAATTATTTTTTAGTCGAAATTTTTCGTTGGGTCGCGTTTTTACGTTCGTACGTTCGCGCGTTTTCGTTCGTTTTGAGCGAAGTCCGTCTCCGTTTTCTTTTCTTCCCTTCTTTTCAAAAACATAATCACTCGAATTAATAACGTCTATATATTTTGGCTAAACACCATACCTCCACCGAGAACAAACTCGATTGTCGGTATTTGCGTTTTTCACAAAACGTAATTACTAATACTTGCTACGACTTTGGTTTTTGCTCTCTTTTTCCTAAAAGATAGTAAACGACTAAAATTTATCGCATCAAAAATGGCGCCGCTGCCGGGGAGGTGTGTTTAGCCATATTTATTTATCGTGTTTGTTTGAGTGTTTACGTTTTTATCGTAAATACTTCTTTTTATTTTTCTATATACTATTAGCCATATAAATAATCGTGTTAAATTGAACTCAATTAACACAAAATCGTTTTCTCGTTTTCTTGTGCATAATATATTATATTTACGTAGAACAATTAATACACAATAATTATCCAAATACGCGAGAAATCGCACCTCAATAGTTGAGCGTTCCGGTCACTATTGTTGTATCGAATTCAAACAAAAGTCAAAGGCAAAATAGATAAATACTCTTAATTGGTTTAATCTCGATAAATACAAACTATAAGGTGGGTATAAGGCAGTTGTATTTCACGACCTAAGGAAAAAAGGCTCTTAAGTGCTTCGCGCCGCCTCGTTTTCTCCGCTCGCTTGTGCGTATTTTGAGAGTGACGATTAATTAGGGGTTTGCCACATCAAGTATTATTAATCTATTTTTGTGAGTTTTAATTATTGAACCTCGAAACGTTTTGGCGTTCCGCCAACGTTTCAAAGTCGAGGAGGGTTTTTACTTCACGTAATTACCTTCATTCTTCTTGATTTCATTAATCGAGACCTTTGATTAGTGGATAGTTTTTGTAGATTAATCTCTACGTAATACACCAAAATTCCAAGAAAATTAAAAAACCAAAAACACAAAAAGATTCTTCGATTTTTCCCTCTATTTTCATAATTCTTTTTCTCAATCCCTCTAAATTTTAATTCTTACATTGCCTAGGTTGTGGGAGACGACTGTTTGGTTCCGTATCATGTCCATGGTGTATATGCGAAAGGTGCGGAGATTATATCGACTATGTAGATTTTAAATCTTGTCCCTCATGTAATCCGACCAATTGTTTGTATACTTCTAATGAAGAACGTCACATCCATTGCCTATATTGTGGAAGCCCTTCCCATTGGCACTATGAGTGTCCAATTCAATACCCAAATGGTCACAATCACGAGCCTAATCCGAATTTCGTTGACCAATCTTCGCAATACTCACCGTCATGTGAGTATTGTGGAGATGAACCTCACTATGGGTACGATTGTCAACCGATGAACCAAAATACGTATTTCGACAATCAATTTTCCGGTTTTGACGAATCACACGACATGGGTTACAATTACGACAATAGGGGTGGTTATCCACACAACGAACCGGATTTTTCTCAAAATCCGTGTTGCGACAATTGTGGGGGGCCTCACGATACTTATTCTTGCCGACCAATAGATTATGATGAACCCAATTCATACTATAATTCCGGTTTTGATAATTTTGAGGCCCCACCATACGATCTCGAACACCAAAATTCTCATGAGTCAAGTAACGAGAGACAAAATTCCTTTGCCTCTTTCTTACAAGACCATGAAGAAGAATTCTCGCAAGGTGTGATGGGAATTTTTAGAAGTATAAGGGGAGAGATTGAAATGGAGAAGCAACGATTGCAAGCGTCAAATATAGATACTTATGCCTCTACGTCTCTTGAGATTCCATATGATTACCAATACGACGATGATGATAGCGATGTTTTCAATCTCGACCCTTATCATGGAAAAACTAATCCTATACCCACTACGGAAACCGATGCCTCTCTAAGTATGGGGAGACGAATCTTAGCACTAATCCTAGTGTCGAGATCCCTATTCCAATCCAAAGTGAGCCTACGGTTTTTTTCGAAGATGAGGTAAGTGATTTTGCTCTCGATGAATTCTTCCACGAAGATTCCAACGAGGCAAATCACAATAGTGAGTGTGAATCAATTTCTTGTGATGATGTCTCTCCCATTGACACTTCGGGGAGAGAATCAACGACTTTTTCGAACCCGCTTTTCAATGACGATGATTTTTCCGCTAGTGATGACGAGTCACTAATCGACGAGGACGTTCAAAATACCGATTTTAAAATCTTTTCGAACCCTTTATTCGAATTCGATGACCCGTTCATTTTTGGTGACTTAAATCCTCTCTTTGATGAGACGTTCGAGGACATCGAGAGTGAGGATTCTAAGGATTCTAAACTCGATGAGCCGGATTTGCTAGTCACCCTCCCGACGTCTCATACGGTTGAGACTACTCTTTTTACTCATGACATTTCCATTCTCGAGGGGTTCACCGATGGACTGCCTCTCGATGAGAGTGAGGATTTTAATGAGGCTTTTGCCTTCGATCCGGGGGGAAATTTTGAAACTCCTATTTTGAGCAATTCTCTTTCAATTTTACCTTCGTTTCAAAGTATCCCTACCCATCCCCTCGGATATGATGAGTTTACCTACGTCGTAAGGAGTTTTCTTCCTTATAAGACGTATCCTCCGGCTTTGCGTGTTTTATTTTCAACAAAATGTGAGGATACGATCTTCGATCCCGGTATAAAGGCTTTGCCTTTATTCACGGTTGCTTTTGGGCCTTGATTACATGTAAGTCCCACGACCGAACCAAGGATATCCCTAAATGATCACATTTATGGGGATTCGAGTCGAGCTTTTGACTCGGTTATCAAAAACAAGGTGCCTCGTGGGGGATTCTCATGCTTATCCTTGTAAATATTATCGCTTTATTAGTTTAACCTAATGAGGGGACTTGTGCCCTTCCAACCTTTGTTCCGTGGTTGTTCGTGATTGTGATTCATTAGGTACATCGTCATGATTGGAGCCTCTCGTGTTCGTTTTATGGGAGCACTCGATCGTTTGCTTTGAAGAATTTCTCGATATCCGCATGATATATCCTTTGATGTTCTAACCTTAGGTTATTAGCACACTTCATAAACGGCTATTAATTTATTGGTTACACCCTTTCCATGCTAGATTAGGCATTCGACTACGTCTATAGTATGGGGGTGTTTGCACCCCTAGACTCGAAACATTGAGGACAATGTTTAACTTTAGTATGGGGGGGTGAGTAGATACTTCACCTTGCTTACGTCAACACGCAATCCAAAATTTCATCTTTTTTGTTGCAAAATAAGGCTAAAAATGGCCAAATTTTAAATTTTTTCGTATTTTTCATAAGTGTTTAAGACACGAATGTAGGTTTTCCGATGGTGAGAATAAGAGTAATATTTTACTCGACCGTGCGTGTTGAGCACTTAGCTTCGATTCCTTAACTTTTTAGGCTAAGTCTCTTAAATGAGGACGAGAAATGATAGAGTTATTTATAAGTCTCGTAATCGTCACGATCTCATGTGTAGTAATTATTAGCTTATTCTCCCCACGCTTTTGATAATAAATTGTTAATAAATATTGATTTAGCGGTTTAGTCACTATTGTTGGTTTCTAATTTGTTTTAGTAGCTTCCATGTAATTAAATTGGGAAAACATTAAGGTATCGCCAGCGTCACGGTTTTGAAGTATTGGCACCCGAATAATCGAAAGCTTCACCTAATAATAATATTTCAAGTGCTCACCTAAATTAAGCAAAAATTTGAAGCTCACAAGGCCAAAAAATCTATGCCCAAATTGAAAGTGAATCAAGCCTTAATCTTTGAAGCTTTAAAGATCCAAAATTCGCTTTAGCGTGAGGATATACGTCTTTGGCTAATAAAACCACCGATGAGGCGGATAATAAAAGGCAAGGCAAGACCAAAGTCATAATAAAAGCTTCATGGCGAAGTTGAATAAAAGATGGAGGTAAACCAAAGATAATAAGGCCCTTCCGTTAGGGGGCGTATAAAAGTCTTGGTAATAAGTCTCATGTTCAAAACCGTTATAAAACCGTGTTTATCGATCCTTCTTGTTGACTTAATTTTTTGACATCGTTGTCTATTAGGATGAATTATTAATTTAATGATTTTGTTTACACCGTTAAAACTTTATTTTTAGACTTAATCTCTACTCACGCATAAGTCAATGATGTATCCTCGTGATCATTAAGACAAAATAAAATATAAGAGATACCAAGTAGGAATAAGGGAGTTTAGGTTCGTAATTAACACTCATGAGAAGTGATCGTGTTGCTAACTTATAATAACAATGATATCGTTACACGCTTAGCATGGAATTAGGTGAAAATCGAGGACGACGAAATTATTTCTAACGAAGCATTCACGTGTTCTTGATCTATGAACCTAAACGTCCCATATCGTGATGAAAACAATACATTATGTCTAAAGCACGTGTAGTAGTTTATTTAAGTTTACGTTTTCAATAAATGTCATCATAAAATGAATTTTGGAAGTGCTATGATACTTTATTCTAGCATTGCGTGGGGGCACGGCAATGGTTTAGTATGGGGGAGTGATGAGACTGTAATTATACATAGTCTCATCGTCCAAAACGGGCTTAAAACGCTTAAAATATCATGAAAATACCCCTATATATGCTTGTATTTGTGTCTTGTGTATTTTAGGTACGGATATCGAGAAAATGACAAAAAGATCACAAGAATCAAGCAAAAACGAACACAGAAAACGAAGCCGCACAATGAACCGGACCCGAGTTTTTATTTTCCAAAAATACCCTTGAAGTTTGAAGATTGTACAAGTTTGGTCCCTCATATTTGGAGAATTGTCAACTTTGGCCCTCCAAGAATCAATTTATACAAGAAATATCCTTTATGAATGAAGACTTGTCAAGTAATTCCCTTGAAGTATGGTCAAAGTTACAAATTCAGTCCTCAAATCCCAATTATTAACACAAGGACTAGAATTGTAAATGAAAAAGGACTAACGGTGCAAAGTAACAAGGACCATGGATGCAAAGTGTTTAGATTACTGCTGTTAGGTGGAGGGGTCATTTGTTCCACATAAACAATCTTATTAACCCAATAACCCATTAAACTTAACCAATTTACCCATCAAACCCACCCAACCATACCTATTTACCAACAACCCAAACCCACCATAATTGACCCAGCCTGTTTTATTTATATTAATGACTTTTACAAAAAAAGCGTTTTTAATACTAAATTACTGGCGGGCAAAATTAATGTGCACCTTAACCACCCCAATCTCCAATCAAGAACCCTAATCTCGAATCCTAAAGAAAAGAAAGGGGTTTTGATTGAGGATTTCCAGAATCATAATTAAGCATGTTCCTAACACATCCATGTGACAATATTCGCTTCCAGCTCAGCTCCATGGTCCCCTCCCATCTCTTTCTACTCACGGGTCAAGAACAAGGCTGACAATGAAGACCAAATGAAGGGTTGTGATCACATGGCGTGCTCCCCACAACAAAATGGATGCTCATGATCACTTGTACAGCTGCTACATCACATGAATCCATCGAATCATCCAGAAGAAGCTTCCAAGGGTACAATGGGAATTACAAAACGAATTTAGGGTTTAGGTTTTTCTCCTCACATGTTGTATATAAGTAGAAGTAGCATTAGCATTAAGTTGTTGTTCCAATTTTTATGAAAATTTTGTAAGAGACGAAATTTTATAAATTGAGTTCCACCTTTATTTCATTGCAATTTATTTCTTAGCACACTTTAAATTCTGTCCATTTTTTACTTCCAGTCAAAATTCATGTTTCATGTTCACTGTTTCATATTTGGAGTTGATAAACCAAACACACTGTTTGGCTTATTAACTGAAGCATAAGTTCGAGCTTGAGCTTGTTTGACGAGCAAGCCACGTGAGAACTCATTAGGTTTACATCTTAGTTGGTTACAAAGTTTTGAGAGTTCGGTTCATGTTTGGTATTTGGCTAAAGTAGGCTAGCAATCTCGATTTAGTTTTGTATCAGGAGGATTTACGATTCGGTTATGAATCGAGGTAGTGGTGGTTTCGATTGATGCTGGTGGTTTTGGTTGATGTTGTTTTGTGTTGTTTGGAACGGCTTACTGTTCGAAAGAGAGACAAGGAAGTAATTTCGTGATTTGATTAATGTTGAATTCAAAACGAGATAATGGTAGTTCTTAGATAGTTTTGTTATAACTGTGCGTTGAAAAAAAAGGGGATTTATATTCAGTCTGTTATTGTTCATCGAGACAACAAAGAAAGAATGGATTCGAATGGTTGAAGTGATTTATTTGTGTTTGAGAATTAGCCGACCAAGAATAGGATTCAATTAGTGCAGCGTGTTCAAGCGTTTGTTTCTACAAAGTGTCTCAAGGATTTGTAGTGATAAGCTGTAAGGCTAGTGGTGGTTCAAGGAAGCTGTTAGTCGCAGTTAAAAAAGATGTTAAATAGGTTCAGTTCAGCCGTTAGCTTGGCACGCACCAATGGACTGGCCTGGATGACAACAGGTCAAGCTCGTTTTATGTTTCTTTTGCATTCTTAGCTTAATTCTGCTAGTAGTTAGTTATAGCATAACCTTTGTTTGCAATTCATTTTATCTGCTTTTATATATAATAATAATCAGTTTATGCTCGTGCCTTTGTTTGATATGATTTCAATGTTTTAATTATTCAATTCAGTGATTAAGGGGTGTTTGGGATAGCTTATTGCTTGGGTAGTTCTCGACCCTCAAGATTTGCTGAGCTCTGCACAACCCTCATAGGCTTAGGGTGTTGGATTTTAGTCATAAAATTTGGTTGTTTAAGTTTATAAATTGTATTTTGTGTGTTTGCGCAATTTTCCACAAATCTGCCTAAGTGAAGAGAGTTTGGGTCAGTGATAGTCAGTGATCCACAAGCTGAGTTTTTGAGTTTTTCTTTTATTTCTGCTTGTATAATCAGTAGGTATAAGGTATTAATAATCCATAATTGTGCAGCTAGGAATAGCTTAAGTTCTGCCACTGTTCATATAGAGTAGTTCTCAACTTGTTATGTTTGATTTCTGTAGTTGCTTAATTGTTGTAGTTGTATTGGTGTTTTGTAACCTAGTAATGGTAGCCACTGTGGTGATTTTGATTTGATTGCTAGTTTATTAGATGTCATTAT
Organism: Glebionis coronaria; assembly: GCA_025667525.1. Taxonomy (NCBI): domain Eukaryota; kingdom Viridiplantae; phylum Streptophyta; class Magnoliopsida; order Asterales; family Asteraceae; genus Glebionis; species Glebionis coronaria. The sequence goes on along the minus strand of JANFOE010001357.1, from coordinate 667,735 downwards.
GATTTATTCAAGTTTCCATATTAGCATTTGCTGATGCCATTTTTTTTACTTGTTCTATAATAGTTGATTGAGCATTGTATTGTAGTATAGATATCCAGATTTTATTCAACAACATTCATAGTTAACAAAAGCAAAAAAAAAAGGAGATTAAGTCTTAGTTGCATTTAGATTGAACTTGCAGTTACTGTTCATCGGTTGCTTTGTCTGATTCCTTTGATTTTGTGCGGTTAATCTACTTGTATAAACTAGTTTCTGTTACAAGTATGTGTTGGCTTTAGCTTTCTTTGTAAGGGCTGCTGTAGCGTAATCTGTCTCGTAACCTTGTTGTCTAGTCGGAGCTGCTGTAAATCATGCAATAGTTTTAGCTACCGTCATAAGAATCCTTTGCTGTCAACAAATGTTGCCCATAGCTGCTACTGTTCATCAAGGTGTTTAGATTAGTTCACTTGTGTTTCTCCTTGAATATGATATCTGGGTTGTTGTTTAAGCTTATTATTGTTGTTATCAACCAAGGATAAGCAACCGCTGTCCTTGGCTTAACTGCTTATTCTGTCAAAAAGCAGTCCAAACAGCAAAAGCTGTCTAAAAAATATTCTGCCAAAAAGAGGTTGCTGTATAAAAAAGGATATCAAAGAAGTGTTGCAGGTGGGAGTTGAATCCCAGACCTGGGTACACAAACAAGACACAACAACCCTCCAAAGCAACCAACTGGTTTGTAGGCATTTTTTTGTTAATAGCTCATCTTGCTCTTGTTTTAATCTTTTTTTTTCTATTTCCTGATATAGAAAAACATAAAAAGGCAGTCAGGGGATTCGAACCCTAGACCTGCTGTCTCATTTCCCTATGCCTCATAGACACAAGCAAATACCAACTCTGCTAGCTTGTTTTTCTTGTTAGACTTTACTTCACAATTTTATTTAAACCTTTTTTCAGTTTTGTTTTTCTTTAATAAGCCGAGACTTATAAGCTATTTTATGGCTTATTCGTTCTAATTTTTTTTACTTTTTTCATTTTTCCCTAGTTTAGACTATAATTTAGGATTTTTATAAAAAGGTTTCATATTTTTCCTTTTATTATTTAATTTTTTAATCATTATTTTCTTTTTAAATTTGGTAAAGTCTTTAAAAAATAGAAAAAAGTGTTTTAAAATTTTCAAAAAATAGTTTTTAGGTTTTAAATAACATATTTTAGGTTTACAAACAAAAAGAAGTTTTTATTTTGTCTTTTTCTTAGTTAATTTATTTTTTTAGGGTTTTTAATTAAGTTTAAAAATCAATAGTAATTAATTAAATAGTTTTCAAAATTTTTGGTTTGCGTACTTTTCTTAGTTAGAATTTTTAGAGTATTTTAGTAATTTTTAATTATTTTTTAGTCAAAATTTTTCGTTGGGTCACGTTTTTACGTTCGTACGTTCGCGCGTTTTCGTTCGTTTTGAGCGTAGTCCGTCTCCGTTTTCTTTTCTTCCCTTCTTTTCAAAAACATAATCACTCGAATTAATAACGTCTATATATTTTGGCTAAACACCATACCTCCACCGAGAACGAACTCGATTGTTGGTATTTGCGTTTTTCACAAAACGTAATTACTAATACTTGCTACGACTTTGGTTTTTGCTCTCTTTTTCCTAAAAGATAGTAAACGACTAAAATTTATCGCATCATGTTCGCTCACCAACGTGATCCCAACAGATTGGGGCGCGACACTTCCTGCCATACAACATCTCTAGTAGAGCACACTTAATGCTGGCATGCCAACTGTTGTTGTATGCAAACTCTACCAAACATATGTGTGACAACCATGGTTTTGGGGTTCGTCACTTAGACTATAGTTTAGGTTTGGATATCGTTTATGGGTAAATGGTACTCATAAGTAAATCGAGGAACGCTTATTTCATGTTCATGAGCTCACAAATTGGTGACTATGAAATGAAATGGTGTTATTTTGGTGTTTTACGTATACATATAAATATAATAGTAATCGTATTTTTACGATTTAAGGTTTAGCATTTAGAGGTCTCGGGTGAGGTAATTAGTCACGGGAGTATTTTTCGGGATGGTTTTAAGTCATTTAGGACTTAGTTAATTAGTTTAATTCATATTTCAAAAGTTTTTATAAAACTGTATATTTTACGTCTTTTACGGTATACGCGTAAATTTGACTAATTTTACGGTTTTGAGGTTTTGGAGGCTTTAGGAGCTGAAATAAATTAAAGGAATTTAAGATAATAATAATTAATAGTTAATTTACAGTAATATAATAAAAAAAAGTCGGCCATAGGGTGTTGGACTTGGTTTTGGGCCGAATTTTGCTTAAGGAAGGGAAGGGGAGCCCAGTTTGAGTACTATTAGGCTTCCTGGTTAGTTTTAATTACCCATACTAATCCCTTTAGCCCCAAAAACGATTTTTCCTTCTCCCAAACTTAATATCAGTCGTGATTAACAATGGTGGATCAATAAAACCCAATTATTCAATTAGGGTTTAAGGTAAACACTTACTATGTTCAATTAACGTTTTATTTACGTATTTGTAACCTAATATGATGGATTAGGGTTTAGGAATTCATAAATTTTTATTAGGGTTTGTTAATGATCTGTAATTAGTGATGTAATTAATGAGTTTTTATCATTGGAAATTGTTTTTAGGTTTTGATTAGGGTTTATGTATGATTAATTAGGTTAATCATATTAAATTCGTCATTAAAAACTGGGCAGAATTGTTGGGTCATTGTTTTGATCATATCTAGAGTTTTACAAACTTTTAAATTGCAATCTTGGTACCCCTGGAAAGGTAATTGAGTTGGCTTTCAAATGCAACAAAACGAGAACTAAATTGGAGGTCGGAAAGTGCGTCCAACCTGTTTTATACTTGTTTTGGAGGTCGGAAAGTGCCTTTATTCACGGTTGCTTTTGGGCCTTGATTACATGTAAGTCCCACCAAAAATGACCGAACCAAGGATATCCCTAAATGATCACATTTATGAGGATTCGAGTCGAGCTTTTGACTCGGTTATCAAAAACAAGGTGCCTCGTGGGGGATTCTCATGCTTATCCTTGTAAATATTATCGCTTTATTAGTTTAACCTAATGAGGGGACTTGTGCCCTTCCAACCTTTGTTCCGTGGTTGTTCGTGATTGTGATTCATTAGGTACATCGTCACGATTGGAGCCTCTCGTGTTCGTTTTATGGGAGCACTCGATCGTTTGCTTTGAAGAATTTCTCGATATCCGCATGATATATCCTTTGATGTTCTAACCTTAGGTTATTAGCACACTTCATAAACGGCTATTAATTTATTGGTTACACCCTTTCCATGCTAGATTAGGCATTCGACTACGTCTATAGTATGGGGGTGTTTGCACCCCTAGACTCGAAACATTGAGGACAATGTTTAACTTTAGTATGGGGGGGTGAGTAGATACTTCACCTTGCTTACGTCAACACGCAATCCAAAATTTCATCTTTTTTGTTGCAAAATAAGGCTAAAAATGGCCAAATTTTAAATTTTTTCGTATTTTTCATAAGTGTTTAAGACACGAATGTAGGTTTTCCGATGGTGAGAATAAGAGTAATTTTTTACTCGACCGTGCGTGTTGAGCACTTAGCTTCGATTCCTTAACTTTTTAGGCTAAGTCTCTTAAATGAGGACGAGAAATGATAGAGTTATTTATAAGTCTCGTAATCGTCACGATCTCATGTGTAGTAATTATTAGCTTATTCTCCCCACGCTTTTGATAATAAATTGTTAATAAATATTGATTTAGCGGTTTAGTCACTATTGTTGGTTTCTAATTTGTTTTATTAGCTTCCATGTAATTAAATTGGGAAAACATTAAGGTATCGCCAGCGTCACGGTTTTGAAGTATTGGCACCTGAATAATCGAAAGCTTCACCTAATAATAAGATTTCAAGTGCTCACCTAAATTAAGCAAAAATTTGAAGCTCACAAGGCCGAAAAATCTATGCCCAAATTGAAAGTGAATCAAGCCTTAATCTTTGAAGCTTTAAAGATCCAAAATTCGCTTTAGCGTGAGGATATACGTCTTTGGCTAATAAAACCACCGATGAGGCGGATAATAAAAGGCAAGGCAAGACCAAAGTCATAATAAAAGCTTCATGGCGAAGTTGAATAAAAGATGGAGGTAAACCAAAGATAATAAGGCCCTTCCGTTAGGGGGCGTATAAAAGTCTTGGTAATAAGTCTCATGTTCAAAACCGTTATAAAACCGTGTTTATCGATCCTTCTTGTTGACTTAATTTTTTGACATCGTTGTCTATTAGGATGAATTATTAATTTAATGATTTTGGTTACACCGTTAAAACTCTATTTTTAGACTTAATCTCTATTCACGCATAAGTCAATGATGTATCCTCGTTATCATTAAGACAAAATAAAATATAAGAGATACCAAGTAGGAATAAGGGAGTTTAGGTTCGTAATTAAGACTCATGAGAAGTGATCGTGTTGCTAACTTATAATAACAATGATCTCGTTACACGCTTAGCATGGAATTGGGTGAAAATCGAGGAGGACGAAATTATTTCTAACGAAGCATTCACGTGTTCTTGATCTATGAACCTAAACGTCCCATATCGTGATGAAAACAATACATTATGTCTAAAGCACGTGTAGTAGTTTATTTAAGTTTACGTTTTCAATAAATGTCATCATAAAATGAATTTTGGAAGTGCTATGATACTTTATTCTAGCATTGCGTGGGGGCACGACAATGGTTTAGTATGGGGGAGTGATGAGACTGTAATTATACATAGTCTCATCGTCCAAAACGGGCTTAAAACGCTTAAAATATCATGAAAATACCCCTATATATGCTTGTATTTGTGTCTTGTGTATTTTAGGTACGGATATCGAGAAAATGACAAAAAGATCACAAGAATCAAGCAAAAACGAACACAGAAAACGAAGCCGCACAATGAACCGGACCCGAGTTTTTATTTTCCAAAAATACCCTTGAAGTTTGAAGATTGTACAAGTTTGGTCCCTCATATTTGGAGAATTGTCAACTTTGGCCCTCCAAGAATCAATTTATACAAGAAATATCCTTTAAGAATGAAGACTTGTCAAGTAATTCCCTTGAAGTATGGTCAAAGTTACAAATTCAGTCCTCAAATCCCAATTATTAACACAAGGACTAGAATTGTAAATGAAAAAGGACTAACGGTGCAAAGTAACAAGGACCATGGATGCAAAGTGTTTAGATTACTGCTGTTAGGTGGAGGGGTCATTTGTGCCACATAAACAATCTTATTAACCCAATAACCCATTAAACTTAACCAATTTACCCATCAAACCCACCCAACCATACCTATTTACCAACAACCCAAACCCACCATCATTGACCCAGCCTGTTTTATTTATATTAATGACTTTTACAAAAAAAGCGTTTTTAATACTAAATTACTGGCGGGCAAAATTAATGTGCACCTTAACCACCCCAATCTCCAATCAAGAACCCTAATCTCGAATCCTAAAGAAAAGAAAGGGGTTTTGATTGAGGATTTCCAGAATCATAATTAAGCATGTTCCTAACACATCCATGTGACAATATTCGCTTCCAGCTCAGCTCCATGGTCCCCTCCCATCTCTTTCTACTCACGGGTCAAGAACAAGGCTAACAATGAAGACCAAATGAAGGGTTGTGATCACATGGCGTGCTCCCCACAACAAAATGGATGCTCAGGATCACTTGTACTGCTGCTACATCACATGAATCCATCGAATCATCCAGAAGAAGCTTTGAAATATGGCATCTTCAAGCATATACCAAGAATCTGCCAAGGGTACAATGGGAATTACAAAACGAATTTAGGGTTTAGGTTTTTCTCCTCACATGTTGTATATAAGTAGAAGTAGCATTAGCATTAAGTTGTTGTTCCAATTTTTATGAAAATTTTGTAAGAGACGAATTTTTATAAATTGAGTTCCACCTTTATTTCATTGCAATTTATTTCTTAGCACACTTTAAATTCTGTCCATTTTTTACTTCCAGTCAAAATTCATGTTTCATGTTCACTGTTTCATATTTGGAGTTGATAAACCAAACACACTGTTTGGCTTATTAACTGAAGCATAAGTTCGAGATTGAGCTTGTTTGACGAGCAAGCCACGTGAGAACTCATTAGGTTTACATCTTAGTTGGTTACAAAGTTTTGAGAGTTCGGTTCATGTTTGGTATTTGGCTAAAGTAGGCTAGCAATCTCGATTTAGTTTTGTATCAGGAGGATTTACGATTCGGTTATGAATCGAGGTAGTGGTGGTTTCGATTGATGCTGGTGGTTTTGGTTGATGTTGTTTTGTGTTGTTTGGAACGGCTTACTGTTCGAAAGAGAGACAAGGAAGTAATTCCGTGATTTGATTAATGTTGAATTCAAAACGAGATAATGGTAGTTCTTAGATAGTTTTGTTATAACTGTGCATCGAAAAAAAAGGGGATTTATATTCAGTCTGTTATTGTTCATCGAGACAACAAAGAAAGAATGGATTCGAATGGTTGAAGTGATTTATTTGTGTTTGAGAATTAGCCGACCAAGGATAGGATTCAATTAGTGCAGCGTGTTCAAGCGTTTGTTTCTACAAAGTGTCTCAAGGATTTGTAGTGATAAGCTGTAAGGCTAGTGGTGGTTCAAGGAAGCTGTTAGTCGCAGTTGAAAAGGATGTTAAATAGGTTCAGTTCAGCAGTTAGCTTAGCACGCACCAATGGACTGGCCTGGATGACAACAGGTCAAGCTCGTTTTATGTTTCTTTTGCATTCTTAGCTTAATTCTGCTAGTAGTTAGTTATAGCATAACCTTTGTTTGCAATTCATTTTATCTACTTTTATATATAATAATAATCAGTTTATGCTCGTGCCTTTGTTTGATATGATTTCAATGTTTTAATTATTCAATTCAGTGATTAAGGGGTGTTTGGGATAGCTTATTGCTTGGGTAGTTCTCGACCCTCATGATTTGCTGAGCTCTACACAACCCTCATAGGCTTAGGGTGTTGGATTTTAGTCATAAAATTTGGTTGTTTAAGTTTATAAATTGTATTTTGTGTGTTTGCGCAATTTTCCACAAATCTGCCTAAGTGAAGAGAGTTTGGGTCAGTGATAGTCAGTGATCCACAAGCTGAGTTTTTGAGTTTTTCTTTTATTTCTGCTTGTATAATCAGTAGGTATAAGGTATTAATAATCCATAATTGTGCACTAGGAATAGCGTAAGTTCTGCCACTGTTCATATAGAGTAGTTCTCAACTTGTTATGTTTGATTTCTGTAGTTGCTTAATTGTTGTAGTTGTATTGGTGTTTCGTAACCTAGTAATGGTAGCCACTGTGGTGATTTTGATTTGATTGCTAGTTTATTAAGATCGAGAAAATGAAATCTGACACCGATCAATCTCAATTTAATTAACTGAATAATCCAAAGCGGACGACTGTAACAATGAACCAGTGAGAACACAAACTTCTTTTGCATGAAGTACATGTTCTCCTAATTTATTACTTGGTAAAGTCGTATTCTTGCTTTATTTAGCACTTTGCTAAGCGTTTCAGATGTTTTCATTACCTTCTGTGCACCAGTTAAAGTGCTCTCTGCTGGCATAAGTAGGTCATTTATAACAACTAAAATAAAGAATCAATGTCATTAAACATTATCTAAATTAAGCCCGTTCCGATAAGCTATTAAGAAATACTCATCAATCACTAACCAGAAACAAAATTTATCCTCTTGTGAATCCTCTTGCGACATGTTCGTCGAATTTTAACTGCACCACGCACAACCTTTGTAAGCAACTTCACATCTCGTGTCTACAAAATATTTCTCGGCCAAAAAATTTACTTAAATCGCTTTCTAAAAAATAAAGGAAACATCTAATTACACATTAAAATTCTCACACGTATTAAATTATTGTGAGGATCACAAATAAATGAGCTTTAACCACGAGATGATTATATAATCAATTAGTAAATTCTTCCCCTTCACAGGCTTGCAAGATCCAACAAATAACCAACCCGCCAACATCATATCACGACATAAGTCATGTTTTTATCCGGTTGTTCAGTAAACAGAGATGCACTTCATAAGATCACAATACTTTTAATAAAAAAATTGTTTTTTGTTTACCTGTACGAATGTCCTACATTGAGAAAAGATCAGAACAGACTCATTCTCCCTTAGCGCCCTGGTGGTGTTGCATCTAAATATAATCAGAAACAGTGCGGATTTTCACAATTAATTTTTTATGTATAAGCCACAGATAAGCAAACATCAGAAAAAAGAGAACAGAGTATTCGTGGCTGAAAGCTTAGTAAGATTGGTCCGCCACGACGGGATTCATCCGAAACACACCCAATATAAACAGACCAGAAACACAGCCAAATTGTATAGTCAGCTGGACGGAATTCTTCTTGATGTTTGTAGAAGCTTCTTGGGGTCAAACAGGAACTGGATTCCGGATTCTTAATTCTAAGCTGTCTGTTTTGTTAGTTGGAGATGAGTGCCATCTGCCTTTCGTTGATAGGAGAAGAAAATCAACTCATAGCCATAAACGAAGTCTAATTTCAATTACATTCAAATTGAAAAAATTGGCAGGTCCGAACAGGTTTCCTTTTGGTACGGGTCTGTTGGCTTGACTTGGAATTGCAAGAACACATTTTGTTCAAATTATCAAACTTGCTAATATAACTCTATTTATGGTTGTCCTTAAATAAGCAACAAATAATGATTTTATGAAACACAACTTGAAAACGCATAAGCCATAAGCCAACTATATTTTCGAATCCTGTAAATCAAATAAGCGGACTATATTAGACCAATCAAACAACACAGTATTAAATAAGCACATATTAACATGTCAAGGACATGTAAGGTGTGAAGATAATAATAAAATAACAAAACTGAGATAAAATCAATATCTGCTACATGGTCAACCTGTTAAATCTCATAGTGGATGTATTCTAGTGGTGGACCTGTGTAAATAGAAAAAAAGGTTAAAGAAAAGTTGCATATACATTTAACAGTCTTATGGTGTGCAGCAGCTAACAGCTTCCCAAAGACCTATAATAACCTGAATCCTCGCCAAAGTAAAATATTACAGAACCATATTCCCGTGGAAGTAATATTGAGCTCAATGAACATCTTAAGGCCAATATTAGTTAAAAATTAGGAACCATAAAGATAAAACCAGGAAAATTATAGAAAGAATAAAATCATTAGACAATAGACCTGACATTTACGAAAGAAACTACTACAAAAGAAGGGTATTTATCAGTTTTAGCACATCTAAACGGAGTACGCTCCATTAGCCTGTCCACGTAACCTGTCTCTCGACTATAACTGATAGCAAGCCTTTGATCAGCCAAATATCTTCTGTACCACACAATATCCAGATCTTTACATACTGCATTTCGCCTAAAATATTCGACCATTAAAACAACAATGGGAATGAAAATAAAAGACGTAAAATGGTTATTAAGGGTTGTTTGGATAGCTTATTGAGTCGCTGAACCTCACACTCTTGCACACCACCTGTAACAATCTGTAACAATCGCAAGAAGATTGTTGCAACTGAACTGTTCATTTTTGGAGTAAATCATTGTAACATACTCTATGAGTGATGCATAAGGCAATGATGCCCAAATCTCGGTCTAGAAAATAATACATGAAGTGATGATGTCATCCCAATGTTCAAATTGTCAAGATAATTCATACGTGTGGTCTAATGGCAGCTTCACAATTGTCTAGCTAAGCTCAAAACTTTAATAAGTTTTAAAATTGAATTAACATGGAAAACAGTTTACGATTTTCTTTTTATAATCATTTTTACTTATTTTCTTACCACCTGATATAAACTATATAGCCAGGTCTCAGGTATGAGTAAGCTCCTATGACACAATTGTATATAACTGACAAAACCATCAAAAGTAGACTGGTTGTTGCTTTATATAAAAAACAACAGTTAGTACTTGAGATAATTTTTACTTGCACGTTTATTCATAGATAAGGTTTTGTGAGAAATGCCGTAAAAATTTACTAAATTTCTCATTTAGAAGACATTTCACATCTTCACAAAAGCTAGCTACATGAATGGAAATACATACATGCCCCCATTTAATTACCTGTTAAACCAATATATTCGTGAACCAAGTTGAGGTTGCACTTGGAAGACATCAAATTCGAGGTTTGGGTATGTCATGTGTTTCCCACAACCTGAAGTAAGTTCCTGTACGTCTGATGTTCCTGGCTAATATAACGGTCACAAAAACATTAAAGTTCAGGCGCACTATCAGTAAGTTTCAATCAGGAAACAACAAATACATTTCACATACCTTTCAAAGTTATAGGCCCATGTGCAAGTGTTCTATATCCGACCGCTTTAAGCACATGGCCTTATATTAAGGCGAGTAGATTCTGTTTGCAATTGCAGGACGCCTAAGCCGAGGTCTTATGGATGAAATCCATTTGAATAAAGATGCATAAATTAACGACTTCATGGGCATACACACCAGAGAATCAGCTAATCGGTCGTCAATAGAGCGAAAAACCTATAAAAACAGAAACCCCACAATCAAAAGGTTAATGCAGACTTGAACAAACACTTAGCTAGGTGAGATCTGCATGATAATAAACCTAAACATGTTAGTTTTCTGGATCTTCTTCCTTAGAACCCTGCAACACAGGGTAATTGTTTTGAAGAGTTGGTGAAGGAATGAGTATCTAGTAAATGCTATCTATCTTGACTAATGAATCATCATGCTAATCAGATCTTTTTTGAATGGCGTCCAAATTCAGAACACAATCCCACCTAGTTCAGCGGCGTATGCTGATGCAGTTAGCGATACCATGATGCCCGACTAATTCTATACTAATTCTATTTAAAAAGTAATTTGTTTCTTGGCCAACAACGACTGCCTCAATTTAATTACCCGTTTCATTGGTCCCACACACCATCTCGTGATCATCATATAATCATCTTTCATGATACCATAGTGTGGGAATCCTCCCATTGGGGGTTTCCCCTTCTCAGTCCTACACAAAAAGTAACCAACGTTTAGATTGCAATTATAATAAATAAAAAGACAAAAAAAGATGGGTTGTTTGTTAACCTGTCATATTCGGTGCTAGCAGAATGGGAATCTTGACCAACCTTCCTGAGCTTCAATATTTTTTTGTTCATTTCATTCCTGTGGTGATAACCATTCTGTCCAGCTCTTGCAACAGTGAATGAAACCTTAGCTGGAAACCATGCTCCAATTCAAGCACCCTTACACAGCCCACAATAAGTTTTATGCAGAAACGTGTCACACCCTAACGGGTCACAACACCTTCATAACCTTTGACATTTTGACCCTAGTTAACCCAGTTAAGAAAAAAGTATAGCTTGATCGACCCATTCATAAGTAATATGGGTAAAACATTTCCATATGTCAGTGATCCTGAGAGAGTGTGAAAGCTAACCACATATATGCTTTGTATCTTACTAAAAGCAAACAAATGATTAAACTTGTTAGCTATTGTATTTTTTATCTTTCATTACAAACCAATCATCATTCCAGTAAAAGTTCAAACTGAAGACCGCACCATGAAAAGTTGAGTGATATTTGAATAAATTGGGGAATGTAAATACAAAAAGGACAATTGCATTTTACATCTTTGACCTAAAATCACCCACTCTTGCAAAGTGTAGTGGTTTTTCTTTAACCATTGGTTCTATAACATATAACATAATAGAAGTTCATATGAAGTCTTTCTAATTGATGATCAAAGCCCTTAAGAATACAATATTCACTCCAAATGTAGAAACCTAGAACAATCGTAATCTTTTCAACCATTTGCAGTAATAAAAAGTCCATTATCTGTATGACAATCTGTATGGTAATCTTTTCATAGGATTATTTTTCCTATGACAGTCTGTATGTTTGTTACTTTGGACTTGTTAGGCGAGTTACCTTCGCGACCAGTAACATTACTGTATGATGGAGGTTGGTTGTTGTAGCCTTTTGCATCATCAGTATCATCGCGATCGATGTAACCAGAGTTGTTCATTCCACTTTCATTTGATGACAAAGCCGGATGTCCATTGTCATTAGCCTTTTCCTCAATCCTGTAAAAAGATAAAGGAATCATATTAATGTACGGTAACATGAAAAGAAGAAAGTATATCTTCAGGCAGTCTTATAATCAGCATTTGTATAATCAGCATTTGTACCCTTGTTTGTCTTTCGGGTCAAGTCTTCATCTACTATGAGCATCGTTCACTTTGTTCACCCACCTCAGAAGTGAAGTGTTGACTATTTTGGATATTAACACCCCAAAGATATAAAGGCTGCATATACAACGCCAACAATAGAAACCTTGCGTGATACTACACCACTTGCGTCACCTACCACTGGTGGTCAAGAAGATACCTTGGAAACTGAAAATAGTTTAACCTCCAAAGTTAAACTGACTCGATTGCAAATGTACTATTATTTACAGCAGGAATTCCATTAATCAAAGAAGTAATATACCATAGAAAATATGCATAAACCTAAGGCTTGATAGTAATAATTCGATGTACAGAAAATATATATATATTACTTGAATACCATATTTGATATGGTTTCTCTGTAGTATGGTTTCCTCTTTTGCCATATTTAATCTTGTTCTGGCACACACATATCAGAACGCCAAGGAAAAACAGTAAACAGACAGAAGATACACCATAAGGAGTCGATACAACAGATTATTTTACCAAAGCAAATGTTGATATAAAGTTCAATACTCTTACCAGTAGTGTATTTAATTTTTGCAATAGCCCAGCATGTTAACCATGTTGATTAAGCTAGTGCTACAGTCAAATCTATAGCCTAGAATGTTATATGATTGTAGTAACGATTATCAATGAAAATATGAATAAAGAGAGTTGGGTTTTTAATTTATGTCGAACCATATAAAGAGATGATATTGGGCAATTGGGAATCGAGAGTTATCAACTTTTGTCCAACTGTAAGATCAACAGCAACCAAGTACCTGCATTCATCACTCAAGTAAAAAATAAGATTTAGAAATCGTTTTTAGGGATAAAAAGCAGAAAATTATGGTGAAGAGTATTGAAAATACAATCAATTGGATATTTAGGGTTGTAAAAAATCTATTTAGCTTTTAGGAAAATATACGGAGCTTTTTTTTGGTCAAATAATAATATATTAGGAAAATATATGGAAGCTTTTAGGAAAATATATTATATGTAACCAATCGGATTTAAAAATATATATCTTAAATAATTAATTATATATTTTGTTTATTCCATTATTTCAATCGGAAAACACATCGATATATATCTTAAAAAATTCAATCGGATTTTGTTTCTAAAAATAAACGAATTATATGTAACCAATGAAATAATGCCACATAAGATATGACATGGCGCTTTTTATTTTCCTATGTCAAACTTAGCCCCATATATATATATATATATATATATATATATATATATATATATATATATATATATATATATATATATATATATATATATATATATATATATATATATATATATATATATATATATATATATATATATATATATATATATATATATATATATATATATATATATATATATATATATATATATATATATATATATATATATATATATATATATATATATATATATATATATATATATATATATATATATATATATATATATATATATATATATATATATATATATATATATATATATATATATATATATATATATATATATATATATATATATATATATGAAGGCCTTAACAGTAGCTTTAAGGTTGAGGCCAAATATGAGAGTTAGCTAACACATGTAAGGGCATAGGGTTTCTTTTACAGGGCATGTTATTTTGGTTAAGGGGGTGTTCGACCCATAATTTGAAGTATGAAAAACGGGACTGTTTTGGGTTAAATGTTAACGAGGCGAGTTATGAACTAAACTAAGTTAAGGGATTTATAGAAGGATGTAATGAGATGCATATGGCATATAAATTGGGGTTAAGTAGTAGGATAAGGTTATATATCCATCATAGATTGGTGAGCCATTTTGGTATGTGGTTCATGTCTTGATTGTATACGTTTGTGTGTTTAGATTTTTTCTAGAGCGCAGATAGTTGGAGAAGCTTGTTCAGGTATGTTTCATAGTCCCATGTCTTTTTATGATTTAAATTCCAGATGGGACGGAAGAGACACTGTATGGTTTTGTAACTAATGTTGTGAATGTTTTTATGGTTTGTGATGGACTAGTGTATGCACTTATGTGATTAACTGCTATATGATTCTTGATTGTGTTTATGATTTGGATCAGGGGACACGTACCGTCTCAGTTATTGTGATTTGACTTGGTACCAAGGGGATGTTGACAAGGTACGGCCTTGGGATTGGTTCATAGGTGTATGGGCGCCTATAGGACCATGGTTATTGGTAAGGCTTGGAGCCTTGGAATTGTGGTTATTGGTAAGGCTTGGAGCCTTGGATTTGTGGTGATTGGTTAATCTTGAATGCTAGTTGTTAATACATAATTGTAGCACATTGTCCATATGTTATTTTGTTAATGGTTGTTATTCACATCTTATAATTGATTTGGAGTTGGAGTCTAAACCTATGACTCTCACCAACTTTATGTTGACGTGTTTTAGTGTCTCTTTCAGGTGAGAATGTGGTTAAGCGTGAAAATAGGAGTGGCTAGTTAGGAGGCTTAGGATTGCATTGGAGGAACCCCCTTTCCTCTTAGTCTTTACTTATGTTTGAATAAGTGATAATTTGTAGACACCTATATGTTTGTATTTGTTAATTGTATGTCTTTGATAAGAGGTAGACATGTTACCTACTTACCTAGACGCCTGCATTGTTTGTGATATCTTCATGACATTGTGTCACCATTTATGATATTTCCATTTCATTTAGTTGTCTCTATAGACACGCTATTGTTGTGATGATATCCATACGTCGCGCCCCATATTCCGCCATTGTGGGGTGTGACAAGATGTAATCGTCCCAATCTCCTGTTGATTCCAACGCACATGACCTCAACATGTCTTCTAATGTTTGAATCGTTCGTTCCAATTGCCCGTCTCTTCGAGGATGAAAAGCCGTGCAAAGCTTAAGTTTTGTACCCCAAGCTTTCTGCAGACTCTTCTAGAATCGCGAAGTGAAACGAGGATCTCTGTCCGAGACGATACTGGATAGAGCACCATGAAGTCTCATGATCTCCTTCTTGTAAGTGTCGGCGAGTTTACTGACCGGATCATCCTTGTGGATCGGTAAGAAACGAGCTGACTTAGTAAGTCGATCAACGATAACCCAAATTGCATCGTGCCTCCTCTTTGTCTGTGGAAGACCGGTAACTAAATCCATGGTGATTTTTTCCCATTTCCACTCTGGAATGTCTAACGGTTGTAGTAAACCACTAGACCGCTGATGCTCGATCTTAACCTGCTGGCACGTAAGATATTTGGAGATGTAAGTCGCCACATCCTGTTTCATACCACTCCACCAAAAGTATTGCTTGATGTCGTGGTACATATTGGTCGAACCAGGATGAATGGAGAATGGGGAGCTATGAGCTTCAGCTAATAATGCTTCCCTGAGTGTAAGATCATTAGGAACACAAAGTCTAGTGCCCTGCTATAAGATATCATCGTCATCTAACCGAAACTCCGTCTGTTGTTCTAAGTTCTGAATGATCTCCCAAATTTCACCATCATCCTTCTGAGCTTCCTTGATCCTAGAGAGTAACTCAAGATCCACTCTAAGATTAGCCCAGTAACCGTGCTGTCCACGTACCATGATCTCGATGTCTAGTCGCTCTAAGTCTCGTATAATTTCTGTGACACCCCGGGTAGGGTCAAAAATATGCGGAATTATCAACGGAGATGTCATAAGGGTGGATCGATAGCACATAGTTCATAGAGCATAAGATAAGAGATTATTCAAAACATATTACATGGTTATCGTACAAATTTATAAAATTGTCTTCAACATGATAAAAGTAGATTGTTTATTTTACCAAATAGAACCCTTGACGAGTTCTACAATGCATATTACAATGATGCTTGAGTCCATGCACACACCACGTACTAACTTCATTTTCCTAAGAAAAACATGCTTAGAGGGTCAACATAAAGTTGGTGAATTTACAGGTTTAATAATAATTAGTTTGGACATACATTCATCATAGAAGTAACAATGTACAAAGCATTTTTACTAAAAGGTAGATTACATTTTCTATTACTCGAAACTGAAGCTTAACATTCCATAGTCCTCAACAGATGAGAACGTAGTGTCCTACAAAAGGACACAAACCCAGTTCCAACATAGTATACATCTGTTGTCCCAGCCAAGGCACACTGAGCATGACTCACCCAGATGGGGATGGTCAATCCCAAATGGATCTATTTATAACATTCGGGTAATTTACAACAATTTAACAGCTTCTATAATAGTCAATCGTAGTCAAGTTTAT
The DNA here is from genome assembly GCA_025667525.1 of Glebionis coronaria. NCBI lineage: Eukaryota > Viridiplantae > Streptophyta > Magnoliopsida > Asterales > Asteraceae > Glebionis > Glebionis coronaria. The sequence goes on along the minus strand of JANFOE010001357.1, from coordinate 651,252 downwards.
ACAATTCCGTTATGTCCTGTAAAATTTTGCATGTTTTCTCCACCGTAGAGGAAAAGTTTATCAATAGTTTATATGGGGCTGTAAACTCACCTGGGAGTTGGCAAAGCTGTATAATATGTGTAACACCCCAAAATGTTATATGCGGAAGCGGTGAAGCTCGGGGGCTGTTACGTCATTGTATCATAGTTCAAGGTACAAGAGAACGACTCTAAATGAGACGTTTTATAAAAATACCTCGTTGAATTTAAATTAAAAGCATCACAGTATAAAAGGTCTCAGTTTCAAAAGATAGTGCAGCGGATTGTAAAAGTTTTAAACATCAACGAGATAATAGTTCAAAAGCATAAGTAAATAAATGTCCGAAGATAGCCAAGAAATACATGCGGACTCCAAGTACTTCACACAGCAGGTACAACACATCATCAATTACCTGAGATAAATGCTAAATTGGGTCAACATAAAGTTGGTGAGAATATAGGTTTCAAGTAAAAATTCATAGTCATTCAATTTCAGATTTCATTTCATGTACACGTGCAACTATAGGAGATATAGTGCCAAGTGTAGGATAAATTGGGTGTTCACAATATTTATGATAGCTAAGCTCGTGACATCGAAACTAGTGATCTAGTGCATACAATAGATTGCATACATAAATTGCCCCAATGGAGTACCTAGCCAAGATGACTCCGTTCATACAAATGGTACACACTCGTCCGGCGTCAGAATGCCCGAGTGGAGGTTGTCAACCCACAATAGATCTATCCGTAACATAAGAGCTTACTCCAGCAGAGTAACTAACGATTCACGATAGTGGGGACTATGGCTAAAGCAACTTAAGCTATCTCATAAATAGTGTTCACAAAACGTTCACAGAAATCAAGTTTTACTTGCGTCCAGAAGCAAGTCATCAAAGCATTTATCACATCCCAAAACATTAAACATACAAAAATAGTTTAATAGGGATCTATAAACTCAACTCAAGCAACGATTAAAACCGCACAAGTATGATCAAATAGTAGCGAGCAACTCTAGCAACAACCTAAATATAATACTATAGTTTAGGCGCTAGCAAATAAGTCACAATAGTTCATCACGTACGTTACTCATCGACCAAGTATATATTTTGTTGTTAAAATCGTGACTTGTAAATGTTATATCGTTATAAACATTATAGTATATATATACTTAGGCAAAAATATTTATTTTTGACTCGACGATATTTCGACAGCCTTTCGGCGTAAATTTTAATTTACCAAAATTTATCTTAACAAATTTTCCTACGTGATTTCTAACGAAAATTCGGCAGCCTTTCGGCGTCACATAAAAATTTGCCATTTTTTAGTAAATACTCAAATCTCGTCCTAAAACCCCTATTTTCAACAATTTCTCAAACGCCAACAATTCAACAAGTCATTTTTTCACAATAGTAACAATTTCCACTCCCAACGTTCAAACTTTCAATAGTACAACAAGTATTCACATTTCGAGCTAATACGCTTTTTACAAAACAAGTCCAACATTTATACATACCATTTACTAACCATTTCGACACTTAAAACAACTCCGTTTAACTCGAAAATGTCGTTTGGACCACTTTAAAAATCTGGACAGCAACCACTTATAGTGTTGTTCTCCAAAAATTAAGTTTTCCGACAACGAAATTTAAACGACCACAACTTACTCATTTTAGCTCCGCTTTTAGCCCACAATATATCGAAACGAAGGTATTAACTTATACTTTCATAATCTCGTAGTAAACTAGTGTCAAAACAATTTTTACGACTCTCTATGCCTATTACAAAAGTCGGACAGATTGTATGTCTTCCGTAAAAACCCGTTTTCGACCATTTTCAAACGTAACCACTAGTAGTAACACTACTAGTTCCCTCTAATTTTTCATAAACATCAACAAAATCAAAGATTTTTCTTCATGTTCACAAATCCAAAATATACATACTTATATTTTTCACAAATCTTTCAATTAAGCCATTTTCATGTATGGATCTAATAGATCCACACTTAATTTCCATAAATCTTAAAATATTTCATGACCAAAAATAATATTTATCATTTTATTTCAAGAAAATACTTGATGAGTAACATGCATGCATAGATCTACAAAGATTATGCATAGAAAATGAAAAAGATGAAAAAGGTTTAAGAAGTAACCTTGTGTAACGATTCTACGTAATCACAACGACCCGATCTATAATATAACCCACTAATAATCAACAAGAACTCTACTCTAAAACTTCAACCCAAAAACTACTCAAATCATCAAACCAAGAAAGACCATTCTTCTTTATGCTTATACAAGCTCTAGGGTGATTTTGTTTTGTGTTAATTCTTGGTAAAATGAAGCTTTTTAGAAATCAACAATGGTGGAAATGTGTTTGTGTTTGTGCCGTGTGTTTTGAGAGAGAAAGGAAGAGATGTGTGTTTTTTTGTTTGAGGTGAAATGAGTGTGTAAGTGAAATAATGGAAGGGTTTTTGGTTAATAAGTTAAAGGGTGTAAGGTTTATAACCTTAAGCTTAAAATGGCAAAGTGTAAGGCCATGCACATGGTGCATGTTTTTTGGCCGGTTATGGGGGTCCCAAATGGGGGTAAATTATTCAAAATTTGTACTATGGTAATTAGTTAAAAGGTTAGTTAGTTTTAGGTAAATATCAAAAAGTATGTAGTTAAGTTAAAAATACGTAAAACTTAAAAATTTGACGAAATATATTAAATTTACGATTTTTCGACGAAAACTGACATTTTATAATTGGTAAAGTATTTTATGCATGTTAACGACGGTTAAACGTAAAAACGACGTAAAATACGAAAACGCGATACGTTAATTAAATATTCACAGTAAATACGATTTATTACTATAAATAGCAAAAATACTAAAATACAGGCATATATAAACATATACAGAAATATTTAAATACGCTGCTCAAGAAAATACGATCACGCTGTTAAAAACTAAACAGTTAAGCACATAATTCACAGATAACGAATAATCCCATGGATTATCGTCAATTCATTGACCGTCTCAGCACTTTGGTCAGGTTCACAGAAAATGTTCAGAATAATGACTGAGCTCAGTGTCAGGTCATACTCGTCAGCAAACAGTTTTTCAGAAGACGCGGGATAACCTCCCGGTTCCAACACAGTTAAATCACATAGTTGACTAAATAAAAAGTCAAAGGGTAAAATAGTCATTTTACAAAGTAGGGAAAATTACCAGGTGTTACAATATGAATATCCAAATAATGCTCACGCCACAAGCTATGCCTAATCAAATAGTATAGTCTTAATAGATAATACAAGGAACGTACGTGTACGCTTATATAGATTTTTAATCAGTTTATTAATGCTACAGTATTTATCTGAATGACTGTAGTACAAGTATTAACAATATCCATTTAAACTAGTATATAAGTTTCATATTTAAGTAAACATATAATGTCTTACTTCTAGTATTAGTTTACATCTGTAGTACATGTATTAATAATAACCATTTAAACTTACAATTAAGTTTTATATTTAAGTAAACATAAAATGTTTTACTTATAGTATTAGTTTACTTCCGTGGTACATGTATTACTAATAACCATTTAAACTTTCAATTAAGTTTCCTATTTAAGTAAACATACAATGTTTTACTTATAGTATTAGTATACATACTTGCATTCAATTTATCTTACGTTCATATAATTTTATTTCCTAAAAGTATATGAGTACGTGTATTAATAATACATATCCATATTGTTTATACAATTTATTTCATAACGCAAAATATAAATATTTATTTTTGTAAAGTAAAAATATAAATATTTTATTTAACTTTAAAGTTCCCATAAATTATTTAACATTTATAAATAATTTAAAAATTTTAAGTTTAAGAATTTATAGTTTAAATCCTTATGGTTTAGGGTTTATTTAAGTTTTACTAAATTTAAAATAGAATTAGGGTTAGGGCTAGTTTAAGTTTCAGAATATGGCAAAACTAGTCCCTCCATATTTTAAGTAAAGTAAAACTTTTGGATTTTACACTTTTAGTACCTAGGGCTTGTTATACTTTCAGATTATGGCAGATTTAGTCCTCCTAGTTATAACTAGGTTTTATAACTTTCATAAAATGGCAAAAACAGTCCCTAGGGCTTCTTTAGGTTTCAGATTATTACAAAAGTGGTCCTTAGGGTTATGAAATGATAAAACAAATTTTAGAAACTTTCCAAAATGGTCCCTAGGGTTTAATATGCCACGGATGGTAATTATTAAACCCTAGACTTGCGGATAATTACATTTTTAGTCCTTGTGTTTAATAGTTTATCGAAACAAGTTTCAAATGTCACGGGTTTAGTCCATAAGTTTCATAAATTGTCATTTTAGTCCAAAAGTTTTTATAAGTTATATTTTATTATAAAAACTTTTATTTAAATAATTTAAAAAAATGGGCTCATTAAATGGGCAAAAAGATCTAATACGTCATCTAGTGGGCCTAAATACATTTTAAGTCCACTAATTTGTTAAATGGGCCTTTAAAACATTTATTGGGCTTAAATACATTTTTAAGTCCATTAATTATTTAAATGGGCCTAAGCACATTCTTAAGTTCATTAAGGTACTAAGATTTGTTAAATGGGCTTATTGGGTTCATTAAGTCTTTGACTAATTGAAAGTCCCTAAACCAAGCTTGAAACAATAAACTAAAGTAATCAACACACTTAATTGCTTTTCAAACGTAATACTTATTATTGTATAATAAAGAATTACAAGTGTTATGGATAACACTGTTTGATGACAATGTGTTGTGCACACTTTGGACAAACTAAAACCTAACTTATGAACACAGTCGCCGTTGTTTGGTTCAACAAGTTCTAAGAGTTAATGTGTGAAATGTGTCAACGTGTTGAACATTAACTCTAGGCTACATAACCTATATATAGTGGTACGAGGTTGACTCCAAGTACTGGTTAATGGTGACTACACTACACAGACACTTGTCAGACCTCTGTCACAAGATGCTCTTCTATTCTTGGTAGTCTGCCACAATGCTTTAGGGAAACAGAGCTGACACGGTTTCCCTTTTCTTTATAGTCTCGTACACATTAAGGTATGACCAAAGTGTAGTGAGTGTTAACAGAGTATTGCCACCCCTGTTAACCTTCAACCTCTTAGAGTCACTGAAACATCTTGGCTGTTATCCATCACAACCAATGAGTATGTCTTCAACTAATCTTCGACTTCCTTGATAATGTCTCTGACATGGACTCCTCTGAGGTTGCTCACAGAGACTTAGATCTCTGTGAGTCTTGTGATACTTGCCTGCCTCCTAGGCACAGGCAAGTTAATATCAAACAGCTTGATTTGTGTTTAAATCTATGATACAGGGAATCTAATAAACTTAGATTCCCAAAAATCTCCCCCTATTTAAACATAAATACAGCTAGATCTACATAAGTTAAGGTAAGTGAGATGACAGCTTCTTCTTACTCATAACAGATCTAAACAAACATACCTCATGATTTTATTATGACTTAAAAGAAATTACAAGTACAAAACATAAGTGAAACAAAATATGAAAGTAAAGTTCATCTGTGAAACACTTCAATAATCATCATTCTTGATTCTTTCTTCAGCTTCAGCTAAGTCTGTCCTGGTATCCAATTCGGCCTGCAAAGCTTGAGCAAATACCTTGGAATACTCAGTGTTGATTTTAAATGCATTTTTAAGACAAATAAGCTGAATTGTTGATGCTAATCCCAGCTCTTCTTCCCTTTGGAACACATATTGACATGCCATGTTCATGAAGGCCATACCTTTCTCAGGCTCAATATAAGTCTGACCATCAATAGGGCTTACAATCCCATTTGGTAAAACCAAATCCCTGTGCATTCCATCCACTTGAACATCATCAGTTACGAAGGTTTCCAGACTTTGGAAGATCTTATTCAAACAGCTGTGGTGGGGGATCTATCTTGAGTTTGGCTGCAGTTTCTTTAACCCAATTAAACTTAGCTTTGAGGGTCTTAAGAAGAGTAAAGTTTGCATGTCCTATTCTCTTAGCAGCTAAAGCCTCAAGCTCAAACCATTCAGTCAAGCCAAGTTTCTTTAACTTAAAATATTCAAAGAGATCCATATTTGCCTGTTGATTATCTCTCCACAAAATCATTTGTGGTGTATTAGTAGACTTGTGAATAGTATACTTGAACTTGGTGATTTTTCCAGGTGCAAACCTGTTGTTAACACATGCATCATAGTCAGCTATTACCTTTTTCAGTGCCTCTATGCGTTTGACTTCCATTTCTTTCAACCTTTGTCTTTGCTTCTCCCTTTGTAGTGGAGTCATTTTTCTCAGAGTTGCCTCATTAAGCTCCTTGGCTTTCTTGATTTCATTCAACCTCTTGAATTCAATAGCCTGTCTCTCAATTTCTTCAGCCGTTAGAGGCTTCTCATTTGTTGCTGTAAGGGTTGTGAATTGGGATGGTTCAGTGGTTTATCCTCATGTCTCTAGCATCGCAGCTATTTTCTTTAGCTTAGCGTCTGAGTCTACCACAGCTATTTCCTTTCCTTTCTTCGAGACAGAGGATAACACACTTGCGTTTTTCAGCTCTTCTGCTTTTTTGAGGAAATCCATCTGAGCTTGGTTTTGTACAGCTTTGGGTAGGGAGCTAACAGTGAACTTAAGTTTCTTGGCAGCTGGTTCATCATCATCCACAGCCTTGCTGGTTTTAACCAGAGTCGGGGATTTTGATGAATCAACTCCATCCTTTGTCTGTTGCTCCCCCTTAACTTCATCCTCATCATCAGGTATAATTACTGGAGTGATGACTTTGAGAGGGATAGGTGAAGGGATAGTGTTGTCAGTAGATTCTGAGCTTTGTTTAGCAGATTCAAGGTTAAGTACTTTTTCCTTCTCCCCCTCACGTTTAGCCTGTCTTTTCAGACGTTTGGATGAACGTGGCTGAAAGTGTTTAGCAATCTGCTCAACAGAGGCAGCCATTTCTCTTTGCCTGGTTCTTGAAGCTCTAGCAATTTTCAGTAGTTGGTTGCAATTACCATTTGTGTTGCGATGAACACGATCAACTATGAAGTTGGTGTGACGAATTTGCCTGTCTCGTACAGCCTCAAACTCTCTATGCATAGTCAATTCATGAGCAGAGAAAAGTGTAGGGACCTCTGTGACAATGGCATCTTTGATACGAGTGGACAAATGACTAAGTCCTTAAGACACTCCTTTTCTTATACCATCCTTAATTGGTTCAGTGACTGCATCCCTAACCACATGTGTGATGATCTGAGGATAGTTGACAGTGAAAGAATGCATCTCAGATTTTATGATGTCCAGCTTTCTTGACAGGCGTTCCATGTCTGATGCATGATGTTCAGGCTTAAGGTCATGTATGTTTAGACTTTGTCGTGTATAATCATCCTCTCTTGGAAATATATCAAAGTTGATTTGTGTAGGATGATCAAACAACAAAATTCGGCTGTCGGATCATATGCAGGCCTTTGGAACACTGTGGTGACAGAGGTAGCAGAAGTGGGAGTCACTACAGCTTCCTTGGGAGGAGGAGTGGTGTCAACAGCTGGTGTGGACACAGCGATATCCTTTGGAGGAGACAGAGACTGTTGGTCATCATCCTCTTCATCATTCTCCTCCTCAATCATCCCCTCAGGGAAAATCTCATCATCTGGCATGGATTCAGGTTCAGAGACGCTGTCTATTAAGGCGAGCACATATATTGATTCAGGATCAGCCAAATGAGGATGAGCCCATGCCTGATATTGAAGAAGATTCAGCTCCTTTATCTGGCTGCTCCAGAGATTCTATGTTTGGCTGTACAACATCAGCCTGCAAGTTGTTTTAAGTTAGTAACAGTGAAATAAATAAAGGGAATGGTCGCCAGTTCGCTGTCCCAGATTCTTTGAAGAGTGAAGAGTATGAGGTTAATGGTCGCCATTCGCTGCCCCTAGGAAAGCTTAGTGTGATTATTCAGCCCCCCCCCCCCCCCCTAAAAAAAAGGTTGAAACCTTTGGGACTCTTTTATTTGTGAAACATATGTTGTTATGGATCGCCATTCGCTGCCCCTAGGAAGGCTGAGGGTGATTATTCAGCCCCCCAAAAGGTTAAGAAACCTTTGGGACTCTTTTATGTGAAACGTATGTAGTTAAGGATCGCTTGTTACGCTGCCCCTAGGAAAGCTGAGGGTGATGATTCAGCTCCCCCTGAAAGGATAAATCCTTTGGGATTCTTTTAAGTGTGAAAAAGATGTAGGGTAACGTCGTCTTGTAACGTTGTCCCTAGGAGAGCTGAGCATGATTATTCCGCTCCCCTAAAAGTAAAACTTTTGGGATTCTTTTTCTGAAGGAACCAAGAGACTGTGTGAGGTACAGCTACTCTAGGTCGAGACATATATGTATTCATGTTGTTGTTTGCCTAAATACTATCTAGATGGGGCAGGGTCATCCGGGTGTTTTATAAACACAAATGAATCACTCCCTGGTGCAGAGACATGGTGTACAGAAGTCTTAAAAGATTTCTAAGTGCATACAAAGACTCCTATGGGTCGAGGATAACCCTAACTTCACCACTCTCACCTACAGACATTTGAGAGTGGCTGCTTGTGGACCTATAAAAATGATAAGACTGATTACCTATGTGATATCAGCAGAATTTGGTTGGTTCCTTGTTCTCTTGGATGACATCGAGACGCTAGACTCCTGTTGTTGGTCAGTTAAAGTCTCTGTGTCCACAGAAATCTCTGGAACAGAGGAGGATGAGAGGTTCAGAGTCTTCTTTACCCTGTCCTTGGCAACAGTTTTGGGTTGGGAAGAAGATGGGTTTTTCTTCTTCTTTGGCTGTTTGCCAGTTGTTTCCTTGGATGATGTGGTGTGTTGCCCAGAGGTCAAAGACTCAGACTTGCCAGACACACCAGCTGTATTCACATTCTTAGAGGAAGGGAGCAAGGACTTCACAACTGATGGTTGTTTATTAGCAATGTTCTGCATGTGAGAAGTAGCAGGTACATCCTCAGGTCCAATCTCCTTGTAGATAGCTCCAGTAATACGATACGGCTTCAGGGTTGTGAGTGCAGAGTTGTGGTAGTTGTCACCCAACAGGCTTTCAAAGAGAAGAGAAAGAAAGCGAACATAGCAAATATTTTTCTCCCTGACCTGATTTGATCCCTTAAGTTTTTCCACAAGGTTTGAGAAAAGTATGCTTCCAACATCGATGTCTGTGCCCCATATCAGCCCAAAAGCAATGGTTTGGTGATTGAATGCCATTTGGTCTTGTGATCCCTGCATACCACCTAGGGATTTGACTATGTGTGTGAAGAGGACACGCCAGATAGGGGAGAAATATTTGATCTTTAGAAGAGACTTGGCAATGGCTTCAGCGAGAGTAAAGGCTGGGTTTACATCAGATATGGGTTTGAGTGTGGCAAGGGAATCCTTTACAACCTTTTTGTCTACAACTTTCAGGCATTCATCTCCACGTCTTATCCCAGCCACATTAGAAAAATCTTTGAGAGAGAAGGCGAAGGGGTGTTCATTGCACGAGAGGCTAAAGGTGATGGTGTCATCAATGACTTCAGCATAATAGCATAATTCCCTAAGGTATTCTTGGTAGAAAACGGATGGGGATTTTGTGAGTGCTTCGCTTACATCACAATTATTCATAAAATTGATCAGATCTGTGTAGGAGTCGTTAGGAGCCTTGAGCCATCCAATCGAGTTATTAGACGCAAGGATGCTCGCATTAAGTTTGAAGGTAACATTGGAAGCCTTAGGAACTGGGAACGCCATGGATTCAAGGTTGATGAAGAAGAAGATGGTGAGAGGGTTTAGAGAGAGAAAGTTTAGAGAGAGATGAGTTTGTGAGAAATAAGAATAGTGGTAGGTAAGAAAGATCTTGAGACAATATTTATACTCAAAAAATTGAATATAAGGAATGTTTTTAGCATTTACTTGGAAAGTAACTACCTAGTTTCATGTGAAAAGCATTTAATATTTAATCAGACATTAATAATCACATTAAATATCAAGCCATAGGCTTGGAGATATTAAGCATCCCTAGCTCAGCAACTAGCCTGTTGAACGAAGGTTCAGCCAAAGGCTTGGTGAAGATGTCAGCTAGTTGCAGCTCAGTGGGTACAAAATGCAACTCAATATCTCCCTTCATTATATGATCCCTAATAAAATGATACCTGATATCAATGTGTTTGGTTCAAGAGTGAAGAACAGGGTTGTTGGAGATGGAAATAGCGCTGGTGTTGTCACAGAAGATTGGCACTTTGTCATATAGGATCTCATAGTCAGCTAATTGACTCTTCATCCAGAGCACCTGACAACAGCTGGCAGCAGCAACATATTCAGCTTCAGCTGATGACATGGCCACAGAGTTTTGCTTTTTTGAATTTCATCCAACCAACTTTCCTCCTAGGATTTGACAGCTACATGAGGTACTTTTCCTGTCAATGCAGCATCCAGCATAGTCTGAATCTGAATAGGCCTTGAGATTAAAGCCCGATTCCTTGGGATACCATAGACTAGGGAGGTTGTGCCTTTGAGATACCTAAATTTTTTTTAACAGCCACTAGATGGGATTCTTTTCGGTTAGCTTGGTACCTTACACAGAGACATGTGGAGAATTAGATATCAGGACGACTGGCTGTTAAATACATGAGTGAGCCAATCATGCATCTGTATAAAGTCTCATTAACAGAGACCCCTGACTCATCAGGACCCAAGTTATTGGTTGGAAGCATGGGGCATTTCACTGATGCACAATCAGCTAAGTCATATTTTTTAAGTAAATCTTTAACATACTTTTCTTGACAAATTGAAATTCCCTTAGGACACTGTTTAATTTGAAAACCCAAAAAGTAAGTTAATTCACCCATCATACTCATCTCATAATTCTTGGTCATTAATTTAGCAAAACATTTACTAAGATTAACATTAGTTGACCCAAAGAAGATATCATCCACATAAATCTACACAATGATGAAATCACTCTTATCCTTGAAGGTAAAGAGTGTCTTATCAATGGGACCCCTGACAAATTTATTTTCAGTTAAAAAATTAGATAGAGTTTCATACCATGCTCTTGAAGCTTGTTTCAGCCCATACATGGTTTTGTGTAGTCTGTACACATGATTAGGAAACTCACTATTCTCGAATCCTTCAGGCTGTTCAACATATACTTCCTCAGCCAAATCTCCATTGAGGAAGGCACTCTTAACATCCATCTGATACACAGTGAAGTTCATATATGCAGCATAAGCAAGGAAGATTTTAATAGCTTCAAGTCTTGCCACAGGCGCAAAAGTTTCATCATAATCAATCCCTTCAGTCTGTGTATACCCCTGTGCAACCAGCCTAGCCTTGTTTCTGATGATGTTTCCAATTTCATCCATCTAGTGCCTGTGATGTTCTTACCAGGTGGAGCTGGCACTAGATTCCATACCTTGTTCCTTTTGAACTGATTAATTTCTTCTTGCATAGCAGCTACCCACCCATCTTCTATAAGAGCCTCAGCTACTCTCTTAGGTTCAATTTGAGAGAGAAATTCAGCGAAAATACATTCGTTGGCTGAGGCTGACTCTGAGTCATGAATTCGCTGTCTAGTAGTAACCCCTGCATTAGGTTTCCCAATAAAATTTACAAGAAGAATGTGTTGATCTCTTGACCATTTAGTTTGGGGAGATGGGGAATCATAGACAGGGACCTCTGTGGAGGTAGCTAGCACTATTTGAGTTTTATCTTGCTGAATAGGAGGACTTTCTTCAAAGATGACCTCAGCATTTGTGTCAACTTCAGCTACATTAAGGGGCACAGATTCATTATCAGCAGGAGAGTCTTCAGGAATTTGAAGAATAGGTGAGTCATCTTCAGCAGTTGTGGAACAAGGACTACAAGAAGGCTGTGGTTCTTCTTCATCAAATACCTGAGAAGAGGGAACTTTAATGTTGTGTATTGACAGAGGGTCAAATGCAGGAACATACGGAGTGGGAGTGTAGGTGTGATGATGGTGATGACAGGGAGGTCTTGGTTCTGAGAATTCATCACTTGGGAAAGACATGTTTTCATTAAAATCAATTTCATCAGCCTCTGTTCCTGATCTCTGTATGATGTCATTATCTTCATTGAATCTGACATAAAAGGTTTCTTCTACTTCTTATCTTCTAGTATTGAATACTCTGAAGGCTTTGGCAGTTGGAGAGTATCCTAAGAAGAAACCATCATCAGCCTTTTCATCAAATTTTCCAAGTTTATCCCTTTAGTTATAAATGAACACAGGACATCCAAAAACATGGAAATAGCTGACATCTGGAGCTCTATTTCTAAAAACATCATAGGAAGTTTTACCATGTCTCTTGACAATGATTGACCGATTTTGAGTGTAGCATGTAGTGTGAACAGCTTCTCCCCAAAATTGCTTTGGTAAAGCTACACCATTTAACATAGTTCTGGCTGCTTCAATCAGAGTCCTGTTTCTTCTTTCAGCCACACCATTTTGTTCAGGGGTTCCAGCTGAAGAGAAGTTTTGTGATATTCCTTTTTCATCACAAAAGAATTCAAGTTGTTGATTCTTGAATTCAGTACCATTATCACTTCTTAGAGCTTTAACTCTAACATCATTCATATTTTCAACCTTACTGATGAAGGACATGATGGTATCAGCTGCATCACTTTTCCTTCTGAGGAAGAAGACCCAAGTATACCTTGAAAATTCATCAACTATGACCAAGGTATATTTGTTGTGATTAATGGTCTAAGGTTTGATAGGCCCAAACAAATCCATGTGAAGGAGATGTAAGCACTTGTCAATAGAGAACGATTGCCTGGTCATAAAAGAAGACGTGTGATGCTTTCCCTTGACACAAGTTGAACAAGTCTTGTCTTTAGAAAAAGTCACTGAAGGTAGACCAGCAACCAGGTTTTGTATGGCTATCTTGTTCATGTTTTTAAAGTTGAGATGAGAAGTCTTTTATGCCACAACCAATTGACACTTTCAGAGGCTTTGGCTAGAAACCAGATGGAGCTGTCTTCAGAGCAAGTAGCCATATTGATGACATACACATCTTTTCTTCTTGGTGCAATAAGCACCACATCATTGTTCTTGTTGAATATGGTTCCCTGAGTCTTAGTAAACAAAACCTTGTAGTCAGCATCACACAATTGGTTGATGCTAATAAGATTGTGCTTAAGACCATTCACATATGCAACCCTTGTAAATGTTATCTCATTGTAGTTAATTGAGTCGTATCCCTCTATGTCGCCTGAAGAATTATCCCCAAACACCACTTTAGGACCTGGCTCCTTTGAGTATCTGTGCAGGTATTGTCGAATCCCTGTCATGTGTCTAGAACAGCCACTGTCTAGATACCATACCGATTCCTTAAGATGTTTCTGCACAGATACATAGAAACAAGTTAGTTCCTTTGGTGAACCCACTTTCCAGTAGGTTCCCTGAATTGCTGATTAACAACTCTTGAGTTCCTGTAGAACTTTTGATGATGGGAAGGACTGTTAGCTGTCTCATGTGTGAACCTTCCACATATATCACATCCTGGAAAGTCACTGCACTCATCTGAGTGATGGTCTGTGAATCTACAAAATTTACAAGGAGGATAAGGTCTGTAGTTACCTAATTGTCTCCTAGAAGCCTGTTGTCTATCCCTAGAAGGTGTAAGAGATCTCTTAACAGCCATTTTTCTATCATGATCTATGGTCATATAATGAGAATTTTTACAAATATTGCAGTAAGGTTTGACTATCCTTTCACCTTTGGGTTCTCCTAGAATAGACTTAGGTTCATAGGAAGTAGAGCATTCAGTGGAAGGCTTAATATGAAGTTTTAAGAGTTCTACTTCTTTCATTAATGACAATAGGCGTTCTTTAGTTGAGGAATCAACTTTGTTCACAGATTTTGTTGAGACAGGCTTAAAGGCAACTTGCTTGACAGATTGTTTAGCTGGTACAGCAAATACCTTAGCTGGTGGTTTCTCAACATCTGTTTTGGGTTTAGCCTTAGCTCCTATAGAAGAGCTACTGGGTTCAACTCCTGAGAGTTTTGGTAAGGGCGGTAAATCAACCACATCTTCAGAGACAGGTACATTAGTCAAGAGGGGATCTCGCATATGTATAGTCTCTGTAGATTTGAAAACAATCTCTTTGGGTTTGGTGAGAATTTTCAATTTGTTTTTCTTAGTAGAGATATCCCTTTTTATGTCAGCAGGTAGTTCATTATTAAGCAATTCATCTATAGTGAACCTACTGCACATCCATTTTTCTATAACCTTATTTAATTTAGATACTTTATCATTTAAGGCAATGTTCTTTAAGGTTAACCTATTAACTTCGTTTTGAAGAGATATCTTTTCAGAATTAACCTGTTTGAGAGTTTCACATTCAGCCCTAGCAGTTAACAGTTCATGTTTAACAGAGTGAAACTTATCAAGCAAGTTCTTTCTTTGTTCCTCAACAAAATGTAAATCAACAATGGTGTAATCAAGGACATGTTTGCGTTCATCACTTTCAGACATAGATAGAAGCCTGTGTACCTTTTTCATTGTGATGTCAACCCATTTTCCTTATCTTGCATCTCCTTTCCCAACAGCTGGTTCATCCTTAGCTATTTCCATGAAAGCCCTGACTCTAGTAGTATCTTCCTCATCTGAAGTCAGCGGCTCATCATTCCAATCATATGCTTCAGCTACCAACCCCTTCTATGTCTTCTTATCACCCCCTTTTTTCTTAAATAGAGCTTCAAGCTTCAAATTCATCTGTTCTAACTCAGCTTTAAGTGCCTTATACTTGTTCTTGTAATCCTTATTCTCATTGTCAAAGGTGTTGAATTGGTGGGATGAGTTGATATGTTGTGATTTGAAGTTGTATGGTTTGGTGGAAGATGATGGATAAGAATGTGAGGATGTCTTTGTGGAAGGACAGTCTTTTTGAAAGTGTCCAAGTTTTCCATAGGCAAAGCAAGTTTCTTTTGATTTGTCGATTCGTTTGCTAGCTGATCCTACGCTCCCTGATCTTTTGTAGAATCTCCTTTGATTAGCTAGCAAGGCTCTTTCATGAAACTTAGCATTAAGGTCTGTCATGAACTCTTGGCTGCTGCGTGTGTCTTCTTCAACATCAGAGTCGCTGTCATGAGGGTGTGGGGTGGAAATCAAGGCTTTGGATGTTGCTCCCTGAACTACAAATTTTTCAGTCTCTGATTTGTATATGGTATCAATCAGCCCTTCTTCATAATTGTACTTTCCATATAGCTGAGCCAAGGTGTCAATCTTGATGAAGTTATTAGCTCTCTGAGTCTGATTCATACTCAGCCATTTTCTTGGAAGGCTGTTGACAAATGTGGCATTTACTTCAGCTTGAGCAATGGTGACGTCATTCATAGCAAGGTCATTGGAAAGAATCTTCAGCCTTGTATATGTTTGTTGAACATTTTCACCTTCAAGTGCCTTGAAAGCATTCAACTGAAGTCTGAGTGCCTAAATATTGGTTTCTCTGGTTTTAGAGTGTCCTTCATGACTAAGGATAAGGTATGTCCACATTTGTTTGGCTGTAGGACATTGAATCACAAACTTCATGATGTGTTTGGGAAGACATGATATAATGATGCTCTTGAGACGTTTGTCTTGGTTTGCCAATTTCCTATCAGTTGGAGTCCATTGCTTGAGAGGTATGGGAAGAGGATTCTCATCAGTAGGGGTAAGCTCCATGGGAACATAAAGTCCATTATCTAGAATTTCTAGAAGAAATGGTTCAAGTTCGTCGAGATACACGAGGAATTGACTCTTCCAACTTGCAAAATCATCTTCATCAAAGACTGGTACATTGGTGACATGAGATCCGCCTCTCGAGTCAAGAAGTTGAGGTAGATCATCTTCATTTTGAGGCGGAGGAGTAAGTCTTGGTGATGTTGGTGGTGGAGTACTGTTGTTCCCAAAAGACGGTGGTGGTGGTGGTGGTGTATTGCTTGTTTCAGGCATGGTGGATCTTGATTATAAAACTTAGAACGATGTTTATGAGGGTTTTAATATCAAACAACGCTCTGATACCAATTGAAAGTCCGTAAACCAAGCTTGAAACAATAAACTAAACTAATCAACATACTTAATTACTTTTCAAACGCAATACTTATTATTGTATAATAAAGAATTACAAGTGTTATGGATAACACTATTTGATGACAATGTGTTGTGCACACTTTGGACAAACTAAAACCTAACTTATGAACACAGTCGCAAGCTGTTTGGTTTAACAAGTTCTAAGATTTAATGTGTGAAATGTGTCAAAGTGTTGAACATTAACTCTAGGCTACATAACCTATTTATAGTGGTACGAGGTTGACTCCAAGTACTGGTTGATGGTGACTACACTAGACAGACACTTGTCAGACCTCTGTCACAAGATGATCTTCAATTCTTGGTAGTCTGCCACAATGCTTTAGGGAAACAGAGCTGACACAGTTTCCCTTTTCTTCATAGTCTCGTACACACTAAGGTATGTCCAAAGTGTACTAAGTGTTAACAGGGTATTTCCACCCCTGTTAACCCTCAACCTCTCAGAGTCCCTGATATATCTTGGCTGTTATCCATCACAGCCAATGAGTATGTCTTCAGGTAATCTTCAACTTCCTTGACAATGTCTCTGACATGGACTCCTCTGAGGTTGCTCACAAAGACTTAGATCTCTATGAGTCTTGTGATACTTTCCTGCCTCCTAGGCACAGGCAAGTTAATATCAAACAGCTTGATTTGTGTTTAATTCAATGATACAGGGAATCTAATAATCTTAGATTCCCAACACTAATGTTGCATGGTCTTGATTAATCCATCAATACTACTTTTTCATTTTATGTAAGTAATAATCTAGGATTTTCTTATAAGCTTATCATTAGCTTATCAAATTCAAGTTATAAGTCCTAATAAAGTAATAAAACCCATGGTTTGTTTTGTTTGATGTACCAAATGAGATCTAGATGTGTTTCATGTCTGCATGTAGGTTATAAACCCTAATGTGAGCTTATGACTTACGGCTATTTTATGTTTTAGTTTATTAAGATAAATCAAAACTTGTTTTAAGGTTGCATGTAATTATAAGTGTCCCAAAATAAGATCTAGCTATGTTTAAACCTACAAATCAATCACAAGTCCATGTATACACATATATAGCCCACGGCTATAATTAAATCTTGGTGTTTCCAAGATGAGATTTTTAGCTAGTTTTATGTTTTATAATTATTTATAAAGTCCAATGATGTGTCGTGATATGTATATGTGATAATTTGATATTACGTTATAGGGTAAATTAGAAAATTACCTTTAGGAAAAAGTAATAGACTAATAATACCAATGAAGAATTCAATTAAACATGTTGGTGACTCAAGTTCGTTGTACACGAGGATCTTATGAATTTGAGACGATTTGTTTTGATTTGAACAATTGATGTGAATTGGTTTTCGGTTTTTAAACTCAAATTAAAATCTACCAATTTTAAACTATTAAAAATAATCCTAAAGTGCATGAATCGTAAACCCGCTAAATTTAAAATCTAAAAGCACAATTAATTACTTTAAAAATTAAAACTATTAAATAAAATTAAACTATTTTAATTTAAAATAACTTTTGAACTATTTTAAAATTCTAATTAAACTTTTAAACTAATTATCTTTATTACAAATTACTTTAAAATAAATCTATTTTAAAAAAAAAAACTATTTAAATCTAATGTTATAAAAGTCTAATTAATTAAAATTAAAACTATTTAAATTTAATAAAAATATTTTTTATTTTTTTTTATTTTTTTTTTTAAACTACGTTTATTTAAAAATCTCAAACCTGTCTTTAATTAAAATATTAATTAATAAAAAAACAAACGTGAATTTAAACTGAAAATTTCTAATCCAAAAACTGCCTAGTTATAACTATACTATATTAATGACCTAACTTGTTATTAAATCAAAAAAACCAACTAGCTCAGTTGGCTAACGCGCTGGACAACTAAAGGGGAGGTCTCGAGTTCGAGACCCCCAAGTGACAACTTTTTTTGATTTATTACTTTTTGACAAGAGTAAATTGAGAGTCTCAAGAGAGACTTTCTAGTAAGCTTATTGATAAAAGCTGTCAGGAAAACAGCTTATGAGACTTATCAGATCATTAGGATCTGATAAGCTGAATGTTGAACAAAAATGCATAAATATCAACAAACCAAACAATTAAAAACTATGATTCAGTAGACAAAATAAACATCCCAACTAAGCAGAATAATCAGCAAACAAATCCCTAATACTAACTGAATTTAACACAATCTATATTCAGCAAAGATCAGAAATTACTGAACATTTAAACCAGTAAAACAAAGCTTCAAATATCCAACGAATTGATAAGTAACAGTTTGAACATACAACGAATTAATTATTTTCATAGATATCTAATTTTCTACCAACGTTTCAACATAGCAATTTCAAACATCTTATCAACCTTTAACTAAGAAATACCAAGCAGTTATTAAAAACTTCTATCCCCCATTTTTTTGTATAAATCCAGCTAAAAGAAGTATAACAAACACGTTTCAATCACTTAAAATCTCTCAGCATAAAACTTATCAGAACACACTTTAGCAGTTAAATATTATCACTCAAATTCTCATAACAAACAGTTAACTCAAAACAATTAGCAAATAAAGCTAACATCAAAAACTTCTTAAACTATCTAACAGATTAATCTAAAACAGGTTTATTACAACTACTAAAATAATTAAACTAAATCATACTAGCAAACTTGTCAAATCATTCAAAATTTAACATCAATTAAAAAGAACTTAGCACCTTTTTGTAGATAACCTTTGAGACGTAGGCTAGCACTGAGCTACCTAAGAACCGAAACTAGACCACCATTCACCACCATATTAATCAAAACCATCAGTCGAACCAACATTCGAACAAAATAACAAGCAGATTTTTATGACTTTTCCGGTGGGGAAAAGTTTTATCCAAACTTTAACTTTAAGCATTAACTATAAACTATTAATTAGCTTATAATTAACATCTCACCATTACCCTTGTGAAACAGTTATTTAGATTAATTCATAAAATCAATTTTAACAGTAAAGTAA
Organism: Glebionis coronaria; assembly: GCA_025667525.1. NCBI lineage: Eukaryota > Viridiplantae > Streptophyta > Magnoliopsida > Asterales > Asteraceae > Glebionis > Glebionis coronaria. The sequence continues at coordinate 632,120 of JANFOE010001357.1, read as the reverse complement.
AAGAAACGAGACACGAATGAAATTAAATAGACTGATCTTTCATTAATTTTCAAGAAATAATACAAAGCTTTAATAAAAAGAAATACAACATTTAACCTAAAACTATTTCTACAGAGTAACTTTAAAAGAAAAATAAAGGATGAAAATTACAATAGAAATTGGGGTTTTTTTATAGCCTCCCAAGGGCTTGCTGAGGAGCGAATATCCGAATATTTTGAAGAATATTCCTTTTTATTCTTGGCCCTTGATCTTCATAATTCTTTCTCTCTCATGATTGGATGGTGGATATAGCACTACTAGCACACGGATTGCCAGCGTGGCATCCGTGTGTGCTTGTTGTGCTTCTTTGAAGCTTTGTGATTGGTGGATTGTGGAAATCGATGTGTTCAATCCAATAATCTTCTGCCACGTAGCTCTCTCGTTCCATCTTTTCTCTTCCTATAAGTTTGGGGCTTTTATTCCTCATCACGTGAATAGCACATGAGCATAAAAAGCCCTAATTTATGTTGACTTTTTACCCATCTAGGGTTTGGAACAGTAAGAACTTGTTACTGGTTTTTTTGTATTTTTGGGTTTGTGAAGTGGGGAAGAAAGGTGAGAGAGAGACGATACATTGTTTGTATCGTTTTTTTATTTATTGTGTGTAGGTGAAAACAAGGTAAGTGGGTGAAAACAATTGTTTAACTTCTTGGTGGAAGATGACGTGTGGAGAAAAACGAGTGGAGTAAAATAAAAAACGTGTGAATGGGATAACGTTTATTATTTATGGTGAAAGAGTGGAACGGTTCATGTGAGGGTGAGAGTTTGACTGACTAAAATGAATCATAATTCGTTTATATAGCAAAAACCCTAGGCCCAATTCATTTGTTTCCTTTTATTTCAGTTAATGGGCTTGAAGCCCAAATTCTTCTACCATCCGTCCCATTCTTCTTATTTTTGGGCCTGGATTTGCACTTGTCCAAAATTTATTCACTTAATATCCATTATTGGGCTTTTCAGCCCAAATGCTCCAATGTGAGACCCACTTGGCCCGTTTACTCGACAAATGATTAAATCCTCTAAAGTCGAGCTCGATTTTGGCTTCTTTGATCTTTACCTTCAAACTCGTGTTGATAATTGCCGGTTTTCGTGAACTTGGTACCTACACACATTCAAACAAGAAATACACATATACAAGGAATTTTTGATATATTACATGCATAATTTCGTTGTTTTAAGCTACAAATGATATGAGTATTTAAGCTCATATCAAATTCCCCCATGCTAAGCAATTGCCGTGTCCTCACGCAATGATACAATAAAACTATAGCTACACCATTATTCAACTTATGACACTTTATTTTGTAAAGACATAATGTATTGATTTCATTATTGAAAAATAACTTTAAGGATCATAAAACTCAAATAGATTCATCGTCCTCGACTTTTCACTTTTCCATGCCAAGTGCAAAAACAAGATCATTGTTATTATAAGTTGGTAGACTAACACGAACCCATGTGGGCCAATTATTCACTTAGACTCCTTTATTCCTAGATGTATCTCTTATATTTTATTGTTGTCTTGAATGATCACGAGGATGCATTGTTGACTTATTTCGATAATTTATTAGGCCGAAAATAAAGTGAACGATTTAATCAATAGTTAGCTAAAGGAAAAAATCTTTTAAAACTGCTTCTCGGGCTCGCATAAAGTTCATATCTTGGCATAACTTGCTTCGCGATTTGAGACCTTTCTCGGACCGATCTTTGGCAGTGACTTTATACTTCAAACCTTGAGAGACGTTCATGAAATAATGGTCTTCTCTTCATATAAGAATTTCTTCACTTGAAGTTTTGAGAGATTCATACTTGGACCACGACTTCTTCATTTTTCTCCAATCTTTATTTGGGATTTTTGATATACAACGATCCGCCTCCTTTTTGTACTTGGCTTCATTTATCCTCATACCTTGTTATGGTCTTTTTGGATAGACTTCTCCATGACTTTTGGGGAGTATTTGCTTTTCATCGTGTGTCTCGATCCTTCATATTGATTTTTGATAAATGACTCTTCACATCACTTGAGATCTTTAGCAATAAAACATAGCCCTCATGTCTTGTTAGGAACTTTTTGGACTCGCCAATCTTCGCATCCCGCTTCAATAAGTTATGCCTTGGCTATGAACTCTAATCCATACCGAGCAACTTTTAAACGATCTTGGGCTAGAAGCTAAGTAACTTTTCAAATCGTTCAACCTTATTTATTGCAAATAAATTTATTAACAAGCGATGGGAGAATAGGCTTATAATTAACTCACATAAATTCCCGAAAGAATACCAAACTTATAATTGGCTCTATCATCTCTTGTTCTCCATATTGTAGAATTTCAAAAATGTGAAATCAATGGATACTTAGCCTATTAAATCAAAGTTTTGGGTTTTCAAGTCATCTATAGGATCTTGCATCTTCTTATACTTTTTCAAGTTTTAGAATTTGCGTTTTAAAGTTCCCTTGATAGACGACTTTCTAGGATCAATTATAAGAGCTTGCGAAAAGTTCTTGTCCTTAACTCGCGAGAGTTAAGACTTTCGCGTTTTAAAGCTCCCTATATAATAGCCTAGCAAAACTTAATTCAAATACGTTAAGGAAAAGCTAAGGTTAAAAACCGAGTCGAGTAAAAAACTATTCTTATTTTCACCAACGGAAAGCCTACATTTGTGTCAAAAACAATTATTTTATTTATTAAAACTTAAAAATAACACAAAAATTTTAAAATTTTATTGAAAAATGAGAAAACAATACGTTTGGACACGACAAGAGCAATTGTAAGCGATGTGGCATCCGTGTGTGCTAGTTGTGCTTCTTTGAAGCTTTGTGATTGGTTGATTGTGGAAATCGATGTGTTCAATCCAATAATCTTCTGCCACGTAGCTCTCTCGTTCCATCTTTTCTCTTCCTATAAGTTTGGGGCTTTTATTCCTCATCACGTGAATAGCACGTGAGCATAAAAAGCCCTAATTTATGTTGACTTTTTACCCATCTAGGGTTTGGAACAGTAAGAACTTGTTACTGGTTTTTTTGTATTTTTGGGTTTGTGAAGTGGGGAAGAAAGGTGAGAGAGAGACGATACATTGTTTGTATCGTTTTTTATTTATTGTGTGTGGGTGAAAACAAGGTAAGTGGGTGAAAACAATTATTTAACTTCTTGGTGGAAGATGACGTGTGGATAAAAACGAGTGGAGTAAAATAAAAAAAGTGTGAATGGGATAACGTTTATTATTTATGGTGAAAGAGTGGAACGGTTCATGTAAGGGTGAGAGTTTGACTGACTAAAATGAATCATAATTCGTTTATATAGCAAAAACCCTAGGCCCAATTCATTTGTTTCCTTTTATTTCAGTTAATGGGCTTGAAGCCCAATAATTCTTCTACCATCCGTCCCATTCTTCTTATTTTTGGGCCTGGATTTGGACTAGTCCAAAATTTATTCACTTAATATCCATTACTGGGCTTTTCAGCCCAAATGCTCCAATGTGGGACCCACTTGTCCCGTTTACTCGACAAATGATTAAATCCTCTAAAATCGAGCTCAATTTTGGCTTCTTTGATCTTTACCTTCAAACTCGTGTCGATAATTGCCGGTTTTCGTAAACTTGGTACCTACACACATTCAAACAAGAAATACACATATACAAGGAATTTTTGATATATTACATGCATAATTTCATTGTTTTAAGCTACAAATGATATGAGTATTTAAGCTCATATCAAATTCCCCCATGCTAATCAATTGCCGTGTCCTCACGCAATGATAAAATAAAACTATAGCTACACTATTATTCAACTTATGACACTTTATTTTGTAAAGACATAATGTATTGCTTTCATTATGGAAAAATAACTTTAAGGATCATAAAACTCAAATAGGTTCATCGTCCTCGTCTTTTCACTTTTCCATGCCAAGTGCAAAAACAAGATCATTGTTATTATAAGTTGGTAGACCAACACGAACTCATGTGGGCCAATTATTCACTTAGACTCCCTTATTCCTAAGTGTATCTCTTATATTTTATTGTTGTCTTGAATGATCACGAGGATGCATTGTTGACTTATTTTGATAATTTATTAGGCCGAAAATAAAGTGAACGATTTAATCAATAGTTAGCTAAAGGACAAAATCTTTTAAAACTGCTTCTCGGGCTCTCATAAAGTTCATATCTTGGCATAACTTGCTTCGCGATTTGAGACTTTTCTCGGACCGATATTTGGCAGTAACTTTATACTTCAAACCTTGAGAGACGTTCATGAAATAATGGTCTTCTCTTCATATAAGAATTTCTTCACTTGAAGTTTTGAGAGATTCATACTTGGACCACGACTTCTTCATTTTTCTCCAATCTTTATTTGGGATTTTTGATATACAACGATCTGCCTCCTTTTTGTACTTGGCTTCATTTATCCTCATACCTTGTTATGGTCTTTTTTGATAGACTTCTCCATGACTTTTGGGGAGTATTTGCTTTTCGTCGTGTGTCTCGATCCTTCATATTGATTTTTGATAAATGATTCTTCACATCACTTGAGATCTTTAGCAATAAAACATAGCCCTCATGTCTTGTTAGGACCTTTTTGGACTCGCCAATCTTCGCATCCCGCTTCAATAAGTTATGCCTTGGCTATGAACTCTAATCCATACCGAGCAACTTTTAAACGATCTTGGGCTAGAAGCTAAGTAACTTTTCAAATCGTTCAACCTTATTTATTGTAAATAAATTTATTAACAAGCGATGGGAGAATAGGCTTATAATTAACTCACATAAATTCCCGAAAGAATACCAAACTTATAATTGGCTCTATCATCTCTTGTTCTCCATATTGTAGAATTTCAAAAATGTGAAATCAATGGATACTTAGCCTATTAAATCAAAGTTTTGGGTTTTCAAGTCATCTATAGGATCTTGCATCTTCTTATACTTTTTCAAGTTTTAGAATTTGCGTTTTAAAGTTCCCTTGATAGACGACTTTCTAGGATCAATTATAGGAGCTTGCGAAAAGTTCTTGTCCTTAACTCGTGAGAGTTAAGACTTTCGCGTTTTAAAGCTCCCTATATAATAGCCTAGTAAAACTTAATTCAAATACGTTAAGGAAAAGCTAAGGCTAAAAACCGAGTCGAGTCAAAAACTATTCTTATTTTCACCAACGGAAAGCCTACATTTGTGTCAAAAACACTTATTTTATTTATTAAAACTTAAAAATAACACAAAAATTTTTAAAATTTTATTGAAAAATGAGAAAACAATACGTTTGGACACGACAAGAGCAATTGCAAGCGATGTGGCATCCGTGTGTGCTAGTTGTGCTTCTTTGAAGCTTTGTGATTGGTGGATTGTGGAAATCGATTTGTTCAATCCAATAATCTTCTGCCACGTAGCTCTCTCGTTCCATCTTTTCTCTTCCTATAAGTTTGGGGCTTTTATTCCTCATCACGTGAATAGCACGTGAGCATAAAAAGCCCTAATTTATGTTGACTTTTTACCCATCTAGGGTTTGGAACAGTAAGAACTTGTTACTGGTTTTTTTGTATTTTTGGGTTTGTGAAGTGGGGAAGAAAGGTGAGAGAGAGACGATACATTGTTTGTATCGTTTTTTTATTTATTGTGTGTGGGTGAAAACAAGGTAAGTGGGTGAAAACAATTATTTAACTTCTTGGTGGAAGATGACGTGTGGAGAAAAACGAGTGGAGTAAAATAAAAAACGTGTGAATGGGATAACGTTTATTATTTATGGTGAAAGAGTGGAACGGTTCATGTGAGGGTGAGAGTTTGACTGACTAAAATGAATCATAATTCGTTTATATAGCAAAAACCCTAGGCCCAATTCATTTGTTTCCTTTTATTTCAGTTAATGGGCTTGAAGCCCAATAATTCTTCTACCATCCGTCCCATTCTTCTTATTTTTGGGCCTGGATTTGGACTTGTCCAAAATTTATTCACTTAATATCCATTATTGGGCTTTTCATCCGAAATGCTCCAATGTGGGACCCACTTGGCCCGTTTACTCGACAAATGATTAAATCCTCTAAAGTCGAGCTCGATTTTGGCTTCTTTGATCTTTACCTTCAAACTCGTGTCGATAATTGCCGGTTTTCGTAAACTTGGTACCTACACACATTCAAACAAGAAATACACATATACAAGGAATTTTTGATATATTACATGCATAATTTCATTGTTTTAAGCTACAAATGATATGAGTATTTAAGCTCATATCAAATTCCCCCATGCTAAGCAATTGTCGTGTCCTCACGCAATGATAAAATAAAACTATAGCTACACCATTATTCAACTTATGACACTTTATTTTGTAAAGACATAATGTATTGCTTTCATTATTGAAAAATAACTTTAAGGATCATAAAACTCAAATAGATTCATAGTCCTCGACTTTTCACTTTTCCATGCCAAGTGCAAAAACAAGATCATTGTTATTATAAGTTGGTAGACTAACACGAACTCATGTGGGCCAATTATTCACTTAGACTCCCTTATTCCTAGGTGTATCTCTTATATTTTATTGTTGTCTTGAATGATCACGAGGATGCATTGTTGACTTATTTTGATAATTTATTAGGCCGAAAATAAAGTGAACGATTTAATCAATAGTTAGCTAAAGGACAAAAACTTTTAAAACTGCTTCTCGGGCTCTCATAAAGTTCATATCTTGGCATAACTTGCTTCGCGATTTGAGACCTTTCTCGGACCGATCTTTGGCAGTGACTTTATACTTCAAACCTTGAGAGACGTTCATGAAATAATAGTCTTCTCTTCATATAAGAATTTCTTCACTTGAAGTTTTGAGAGATTCATACTTGGACCACGACTTCTTCATTTTTCTCCAATCTTTATTTGGGATTTTTGATATACAACGATCCGCCTCCTTTTTGGACTTGGCTTCATTTATCCTCATACCTTGTTATGGTCTTTTTTGATAGACTTCTCCATGACTTTTGGGGAGTATTTGCTTTTCGTAGTGTGTCTCGATCCTTCATATTGATTTTTGATAAATGATTCTTCACATCACTTGAGATCTTTAGCAATAAAACATAGCCCTCATGTCTTGTTAGGACCTTTTTGGACTCGCCAATCTTCGCATCCCGCTTCAATAAGTTATGCCTTGGCTATGAACTCTAATCGATACCGAGCAACTTTTAAACGATCTTGGGCTAGAAGCTAAGTAACTTTTCAAATCGTTCAACCTTATTTATTGCAAATAAATTTATTAACAAGCGATGGGAGAATAGGCTTATAATTAACTCACATAAATTCCCGAAAGAATACCAAACTTATAATTGGCTCTATCATCTCTTGTTCTCCATATTGTAGAATTTCAAAAATGTGAAATCAATGGATACTTAGCCTATTAAATCAAAGTTTTGGGTTTTCAAGTCATCTATAGGATCTTGCATCTTCTTATACTTTTTTAAGTTTTAGTATTTGCGTTTTAAAGTTCCCTTGATAGACGACTTTCTAGGATCAATTATAGGAGCTTACGAAAAGTTCTTGTCCTTAACTCGTGAGAGTTAAGACTTTCGCGTTTTAAAGCTCCCTATATAATAGCCTAGCAAAACTTAATTCAAATACGTTAAGGAAAAGCTAAGGTTAAAAACCGAGTCGAGTAAAAAACTATTCTTATTTTCACCAACGGAAAGCCTACATTTGTGTCAAAAACACTTATTTTATTTATTAAAACTTAAAAATAACACAAAAAATTTTAAAATTTTATTGAAAAATGAGAAAATAATACGTTTGGACACGACAAGAGCAATTGCAAGCGATTATATCGATTGACTCCCCCATGCTAAAACCAAACATCGTCCTCAATGTTTCTTAGCTCAAGAGTAACACCCCCTTGCTAAAACACGAAGAGTCTAATGCAAACTCCTAGCATGGAAAGAGCACGCAAATCTATAAGCCGTTTATTAATTATGCCTCAAGAAAAACGTTAGTCGATAAAAATCAAGGGTAAAAAGTGTGCCCCTTTTTGGCATTCAAAGAATGGAAGATCAAGTGGATCGGCAAAAACCGAACATGAGAGTCTTCAAATATTAGGGTCATACCTAAGATCACAACACAACAAAACACGAGCACGAGCTTGAAAGATCAAGCCTTATTAGGTGTTAGAAAATAGAAAGAAGATAGAATGTACTCGTTTTTGTTCACCGAGTCATGAGCTCGACTCGATCCCCGCATTCATTGGTCCTTAGGGAAAGTGGTGAAAACCGGCACATTGGAATAGAAACCAACATGAAGCACGATGCCGGGGTCAAAGACCTTATCCTCGTTGTCGGATGACAAACGAAAGGATAAAACTCCAACATGAATCTCTAACAAGAGATGGTAGTCACAACTAATGGTATGGATAAAGCATGCTCCCCGAGATAAACTCGTACCAAGATGATAGAAAAGTATTTCAATTATTACATCGGTGAAAGGCTGAGATTTCCCTAAATAAACGATTCCGGGGTCAAATACCTCGTCCTCGGTGGAGAAAGGAATAGACAACAAGGTGTCGTCCCCCCATGCTAATCCTAAGTCATATGAAGCACATGGTAAAGGTGGTACAAAAGTCTCAACCATAGTGGTTTCAACTTGCATGACTTTGTTGACCTTTTCACTATTATGAATGTGAATAAAGGGGTCATGGTACTCAAAACGAGTCGCATGAAAAACCCGCACATTAAGATCGAAGCGAGTGGGAAGGATAATAGGAGCAAAAGTAATTTCTCCCTCCGGGTCAACATTGTCATCATCATAAATCGGGTGATCAAACCAAGAGTCTTCATCACCGTCATTAGACTCTTCCTCAAATTCCGAAGGAATGTCTATGGAAAGTAACTTATCAAACTCCCTAATGAAAAGATCATCATCACAAAGGTTGTGAGATGTAGGAGGTATGATGCTCTCAAAATCCTATTGAAACAATGGGTTATTGTTCATTGAAGCTTCAAAGAGAGGATTTAAGCAAGTCACTAAAGTGTCATCATTCTCATTAGAAGGAAATTCATTAGAGAATTCCTCGAGAATGGTAGGTAAAACACGAGAATCACGTTCGATCTCGAGATCGAAAACGACTTCACTTCCCCGTGGAAGTGGATCAACAAGTTCATCGATGAACTTATCACATGAATAGTCACTAACCTCACTCGGTGTGAAGTTAGGAATCAAAGGCTCTTCAATGGAAGATTGTGCCTTAGGAACTTCAACATGATCCTTAGAAGAGAGTGAAAATGAGTCCATCTTCAAAGATTGTTCAATTAAAGCAATATCACTCTCGGGATCAAAATTCTCATTAACAAACTCACTAGCATCAAATGGCTCACTTAAATAATCATCAATTTGTTTTTCAATCTTAGCACTATCATCCTCGTGTGGAGTGAGTGTAGAAGAGGAAAGGTTACAACATGATTCAACAAAATTAGGTCTATCAATTTCCACATTTTCCAATTTCTTAGGAACCAATCTTGGAATTTTTTCCGGTTTGAAAATCATATGTTTATTACCATGAAACAATTTAAGCTCCCCTTCTCTCATATCAACTAAAACATCGTCCGTACACAAAAATGGCCGTCCTAAAATTATAGGCGTACGAGGATTCGACTCATAATCAATGATAGCAAAATCGGCTAAGTAAACGAACTCCCCCACTTTAACAATGACATTTTCTGCTATACCAACCGGTCGAGTGGTGGTACCATTAGCAAGCTCAATGATCATTCGAGTGGGCATAAGTCGCGAATAGTCAAGAGTTTTCCAAATGGCTAGGGGCATAACGTTAATACTAGCTCCTAGATCGGCTAGAGCTTTGTATTCCCCAAGCTCATCGAAAACACAAGGTATCAAGAATTGACCCGGATCATTATATTTCTTAGGAAATAAATCAAGAAAATCTGAGGTACTAATCACATTTAAAGTAGCCTTGGTGACATTACGAAAGGTTTCTTTAGGTGGCACATAAATTTTCTCAATCACTCTTTCCTCATTATCATCATCATAAACGGTTATGGCCTTAAGCTCTCCCTTCGGGTTAGGAATGGTATTACTAGGTAAGCAACCCGAAGAAGTATATGGTTTAGACATAAATCCCTCAAACATCGAAAGCAATTTATTTTGACTTTGTTCCAAACTTTGGTGCATACGATTTTGACTTTGTTCTAACCTTTGTTGATTAAGCTCAATCTTGTTATTTTGCCCTTTAATCGTATTTTGAAAATCGAGTCTCAAAGTATAATTTGCCCTTGAATGTTATTTTGAAAAGCTTTCATATTTGCCTCATTTGACTTGATATAGCTTGACAAATCATTTTGATTATTCCCTTGAAAACCTTGATTGTTTTGATTAGCATTAAAACCATTTCCTTGATTGAAATTCCCTTGGTTACCACGGTTAAAGTTATTCCCATTATTTCCATTGTTGTACCTATTTTGAACCGGTGGAAAACCCGGTGGAGCAACATGATTTTGACGAGGAACTTGACCGTTGTAGCCATAAGTTCCCGTCGCGGCAAAAGCACTAGATTGATCAAACCCCGTGGTTAAACAAGCATGATTAGGATGTGCTCCACCACATGATACACAAACATTCTCAACCATATTAGTGGATCCATGAGTATTCTTCCTAATCTCACTCAACAAAGTCGCAAATCCACTATCAATCTTACAGTCCAATCTAGCAATCTCGGTGTTCACCTTAGAAACACTCGGTGTGTTACGTGAATATTGTGCTCTAGACTTATTCTCAATTATACACCACGCGTCTCTCGGAGTTTTTCTTAAAAGATTACCACCCGCGGCGGCATTTAAAGAATCTTGTTCAATCATATTAAGCCCATTATAGAAAGTATTAATTTGGTGCAATTCCGAGAAACCGTGGTGTGGACATTGTCTTAACAAATCTTTAAATCTTTCCCATGCAACCCCAAACGATTCATGCACTTTTTGTTCAAATCTAGTGATCTCGTTCTTAAAGTGTGTTGTCTTAGATGGTGGAAAGAAATAATTCATGAATTTAGACACTAAATCATCCCATGTTAAGATCGAACCCGGTGGTTCTTTCTCATACCAAATCTTAGCATTACCCTCGAGCGAGTATGGAAAAAGCATGAGCTTAATCGTGTCATTCGGCACATCTCTAAACTTGAGAGTCGAGGTAATTCGAAGAAAATTCCGAATGTGAGAGTGCGGGTTATCGGTCTCATTGCCACGAAATTGGTCGGCACGAATGAGCGATAGAAGACCCGTCTTAATCTCATAATGATCCGCCAAAATAGCTGGCACAACGATTGCTTCCCCATACCCTTCGGTGGGTGCACGGAGCAATTCCTCCATTGTTCGGTTATCGGCCATCTCTACAAAAATAGGTGGAAGCTCGGGTTCCACTATTTGTTGTTGACGATTTCTATTTCTACGAGGAATATTTTCAAGCCTATTAAAATCAATCACAAGACGAGAAGAACGTAATTTAATACACTACAAAGACGAGAATTTAGAGGATTGAAGAAAAGAAATTAGACAAGAAGAAGATTATTTTTGGTATTTTATTTGGTATTGCTCAATCAATTATGATCGATAAAAACAAGGAATAAGGATAACTACTATGGAATTAAATTACCCTCGGTCGACTTTGAAACGATAGGTGAAAACCTAAACGTCTCGAGGTTCAATAAGTAAACAACAAAAATAAGATTTATTACTACTTGAGTCGGCAAACCAATAATAGGTTGTCCCTCTCAATATACGCACAAGCAAGCGGGGAAACGAGGTGGCACAAAGCACTTAAAAACCATTTTCCTTAGACGGCCTTTTATAGCACGTCGTCTTATACCCACCTTATAGTTTGTATAAATCGAGTTCAAACTTCTTATTAGTATTTATCTATTTTGCCTTTTATTTTTATTTTGGATTCGAATACAATAGCTAGGTGATGAAATCCCAACTAAGGCCTTATTTGAAAAGTATGTAAATTTATTGTTCTACGTAATACAATATATTATTCACAAAAAAACGAGAAAAACGATACATACTATATAATAGAAAAATAACAAAACTTTCCGAGGACGGAAAGGGTCTTCAAATCAATGATCAACAAATCTCCACAAAAGCGAATCGTACACAAGATCCCCGGCAGCGGCGCCAAAATTTTTGATGTGTCGTGATATGTATATGTGATAATTTGATATTACGTTTTTGGGTAAATTAGAAAATTACCTTTAGGAAAAAGTAATAGACTAATAATACCAATGACGAATTCAATTAAACACGTTGGTGACTCAAGTTCGTTGTACACGAGGATCTTATGAATTTGAGACGATTTGTTTTGATTTGAACAATTGATGTGAATTGGTTTTCGGTTTTTAAACTCAAATTAAAATCTACCAATTTTAAACTATTAAAAATAATCCTAAAGTGCATGAATCGTAAACCCGCTAAATTTAAAATCTAAAAGCACAATTAATTACATTAAAAATTAAAACTATTAAATAAAATTAAACTATTTTAATTTAAAATAACTTTTGAACTATTTTAAAATTCTAATTAAACTTTTAAACTAATTATCTTTATTACAAATTACTTTAAAATAAATCTATTTTAAAAAAAAACTATTTAAATCTAATGTTATAAAAGTCTAATTAATTAAAATTAAAACTATTTAAATTTAATAAAAATATTTTTTATTTTTTTTATTTATTTTATTTTTAAACTAATTTTATTTAAAAATCTCAAAACTGTCTTTGATTAAAATATTAATTAATAAAAAAAACAAACGTGAATTTAAACTGAAAATTTCTAATCCAAAAACTGCCTAGTTATAACTATACTATATTAATGACCTAACTTGTTATTAAATAAAAAAAAAACCAACTAGCTCAGTTGGCTAACGCGCTGGACAACTAAAGGGGAAGTCTCGAGTTCGAGACCCCCAAGCGACAACTTTTTTTGATTTATTACTTTTTGACAGAAGAGTAATTTGAGAGTCTCAGGAGAGACTTTCTAGTAAGCTTATTGATAAAAGCTGTCAGGAAAACAGCTTATGAGACTTATCAGATCATTAGGATCTGATAAGCTGAATTTTGAACAAAAATGCATAAATATCAACAAACCAAACAATTAAAAACTATGATTCAGTAGACAAAATAAACATCCCAACTAAGCAGAATAATCAGCAAACAAATCCCTAATACTAATTGAATTTAACACAATCTATATTCAGCAAAGATCAGAAATTACTGAACATTTAAACCAGTAAAACAAAGCTTCAAATATCCAACGAATTGATAAGTAACAGTTTGAACATACAACGAATTTATTATTTTCACAGATATCTAATTTTCTACCAACGTTTCAACATAGCAATTTCAAACATCTTATCAACCTTTAACTAAGAAATACCAAGCAGTTATTAAAAACTTCTATCCCCCCTTTTTTGTATAAATCCAGCTAAAAGAAGTATAACAAACACGTTCAATCACTTAAAATCTATCAGCATAAAACTTATCAGAACACACTATAGCAGCTAAATATTATCACTCAAATTCTCAGAACAAACAGTTAACTCAAAACAATTAGCAAATAAAGCTAACATCAAAAACTTCTTAAACTATCTAACAGATTAATCTAAAACAGGTTTATTACAACTACTAAAATAATTAAACTAAATCATACTAGCAAACTTGTCAAATCATTCAAAATTTAACATCAATTAAAAAGAACTTAGCACCTTTTTGTAGATAACCTTTGAGACGTAGGCTAGCGCTGAGCTACCTAAGAACCGAAACTAGACCACCATTCACCACCATATTAATCCAAACCATCAGTCGAACCAACATTCGAACCAAATAACAAGCAGATTTCTATGACTTTTCCAGTGGGGAAAAGTTTTATCGAAACTTCAACTTTAAACATTAACTATAAACTATTAATTAGCTTATAATTAACATCTCACCATTACCCATGTGAAACAGTTATTTAGATTAATTAATAAAATCAATTTTAACAGTAAAGTAAAAGAAACGAGACACGAATGGATTCAAATAGACTGATCTTTCATTAATTTTCAAGAAATAATACAAAGCTTTAATAAAAAGAAATACAACATTTAACCTAAAACTATTTCTATAGAGTAACTTTAAAAGAAAAAGAAAGGATGAAAATTACAATAGAAATTGGGGGTTTTTATAGCCTCCCAAGGGCTTGCTGAAGAGCGAATATCCGAATATTTTGAAGAATATTCCTTTTTATTCTTGGCCCTTGATCTTCATTCTTCTTTCTCTCTCATGATTGGATGGTGGATATAGCACTACTAGCACACGGATTGCTAGCGTGGCATCCGTGTGTACTAGTTGTGCTTCTTTGAAGCTTTGTGATTGGTGGATTGTGGAAATCGATGTGTTCAATCCAATAATCTTCTGCCACGTAGCTCTCTCGTTCCATCTTTTCTCTTCCTATAAGTTTGGGGCTTTTATTCCTCATCACGTGAATAGCACGTGAGTATAAAAAGCCCTAATTTATGTTGACTTTTTACCCATCTAGGGTTTGGAACAGTAAGAACTTGTTACTGGTTTTTTTGTATTTTTGGGTTTGTGAAGTGGGGAAGAAAGGTGAGAGAGAGACGATACATTGTTTGTATCGTTTTTTTATTTATTGTGTGTGGGTGAAAACAAGGTAAGTGGGTGAAAACAATTGTTTAACTTCTTGGTGGAAGATGACGTGTGGAGAAAAACGAGTGGAGTAAAATAAAAAACGTGGGATAACGTTTATTATTTATGGTGAAAGAGTGGAACGGTTCATGTGAGGGTGAGAGTTTGACTGACTAAAATGAATCATAATTCACTTATATAGCAAAAACCCTAGGCCCAATTCATTTGTTTCCTTTTATTTCAGTTAATGGGCTTGAAGCCCAATAATTCTTCTACCATCCGTCCCATTCTTCTTATTTTTGGGCCTGGATTTGGACTTGTCCAAAATTTATTCACTTAATATTCATTATTGGGCTTTTCAGCCCAAATGCTCCAATGTGGGACCCACTTGGCCCGTTTACTCGACAAATGATTAAATCCTCTAAAGTCGAGCTCGATTTTGGCTTCTTTGATCTTTACCTTCAAACTCGTGTCGATAATTGCCGGTTTTCATGAATTTGGTACCTACACACATTCAAACAAGAAATACACATATACAAGGAATTTTTGATATATTACATGCATAATTTCATTGTTTTAAGCTACAAATGATATGAGTATTTAAGCTCATATCATCCAACATAATTATCTAGGCTTATTACATGTTTCCAAGGTTACCATGAATCTAAGAAAAACAACATATAACCCACGGCTATATTGTTTTTCCCCAAATGTTCCCATAAGATCTTTATGCTTGTTTTATGTTTATTAGGTTAAGTTAAGTTCTTAACACTAGATCTAGGTTTTACATAGACATGCATGTACATTTAAAATCCTTCCAAGGATATATATAGCCCACGGCTATATTTGTACACATAAAGTGTTTTAGTGATTTTTAGTAGTTCAATATACATGTATAAATACATATTCTACTATTTAAAACTTAGTACATAAATCATAGATGTCCATTTAGTTATGACGTGACCTTTAAGGTCATAGTTTTTCATAGTTTTGAGTTACACAAGTTTACTCATGAGATTTATGATTATTAGTTAACCAAAATCCCAAAGAGTGAGACTTGTAACCCACGGCTACATTTAAATTCATAAAATGATTCATATGATTTTTAATCAAGTTTAAACATAGAATACTAGTCAAAGGTTTTTTATTAAAAGTTTTTAACCATGACTAATGGTATTCCAATATATGCCGTGACCTTAGATGGTCATGGTTTTTATCTAATCTTGATTTTTACCAAGTTTGTTACATGTGTTTATAGGTGGATGTTGATGCATGCAAGTAAAAATGAAGAAAGCATAATGAGTAATACCTTTCTTGCTAATGTTACCAAGGAAGATCTAGAGAACAAAGGAGATTAGGGATCTAATCTGGATGATGATGAAAACCCTAACTATAACCAAGCCGTGACCCTTAAGGATTTGGCTAGGGCTTGATAAAATGATTCCAAAGGTGAAGATACTACTAAATGATTAGTAGTTAAGATGAGACAAATATCTAGTAAGGGTTAATGTATATTCTTTGATGTATATGGCTTAAAGCCGTATGATTTGAGAGAGAAAAGAGATGAGAGAATGAGATTAGATTTGCATGTGAAAGAATGATGAGTGTGTGTGTTTTCGGCTTAAAGGGGAGAGAGAAGGGCAAGGCAAAAAGGCATGATTGCCTTGGTAAGAGATAACATGCCAAGTGTTGGATTTCCCCATACCAAGACAACTCTTCTCCTTCCACCTAGGGTCTGTCGTGTAAGGCTAACCAAAAGGGGAGTGGGCTTGGACATCGGCTTGTTGTGGGCTTGACACAAAAGAGAATAATGATCTTGGGCTAGGCCAAGAAAGTGTAAGTATGCCTATAGTATGCATACATACATACACGGCTACATATACATGATGTGGCATATTTTCTAAATTTGTCAAGTGTTGTATACTCAAATGTTGGTATACATTTTATTAATTGCTTATAGGTGTGAAAACACCCATCCTTTTACCACTTAATTCTGGCTAAAACAAGACCAAAACACGTATTTAATATCATTTGTTTGGAATTATGCGTGGTTTTTGTGTTTATTGTGTTTTCAGAGTCAACCGGATGAATATTGAAGAAAACATGGGATTGCACGGGTTTTATCGAGAAAAAAAGACTCAAGACGAAGTCTACTGTCCAAGAGATGCAATAGATTTGAAGTCATTGTGCCTATTTGAAGATTTATCGAAGAATAGAGCCAAAGATGGAAGATTCATATATGTCGAAGAACTCGAGTCTATTAAATAAAAGATTATAAGACGAGTTGGAATTATTCACCGACACTTCTCAAAATCCAAAGTCGGAAACGTTTATTTAAAGAGACGAGAAGACTAAAGAAGGAAGAAGAAAAGAAGCCCAAAACCAAGCCCATTCACAAAGCCCACAAGACTTGCCTATAAATAGGACTTTACTTCACAAAAATTGGCACTTAGTTTTACACTTAGTTTTTAGGTAGTTTTTAGTTTTAGAGAGAGAAAGTTCTAAACTTTCTCTCACTAGATTTCATCTTTTTCTCTTTCAAGATCAAAACTTTGTATTACTTTTCATTAATCAAGTTCAAGTTTTTAGCTTTTATTCTTTAATCTCATCCTTCCTTTCTTTGATTTTGATTGATTTTGGTGCAAATCTCGTATGATCCGTGTTGTTCATCAATGATTTGTGCTTAAAAAGTTGATTTCTTTTATGTTTCCTTAAGTTTATACACAAATAAGCTTTGAGATCCTTGTTCTTATTGGCTTATTTGTTGATTTAGCTTATTTACTTTTGAAAGTTTTTATAAAAAGTTCATCTTTTTATCATTTGATTTATGCTTTTGCTTATTTGAAGTTTAGTTAAGTTGTTCTTAAGTGCTTATTTGATCAGCTTATTTGTGGATTCGAGCTTGTTCGGGAGTTAGCTTATTCCATAAGCTTATTTCCCTTGCTTTTAGTCTCGGATTAGCATAGTTTTCGGAAAGGGTAACTCCCTTTTTCGATCGGGTATTCCGACCAGGCAACATCCCTTCTTTCTGATCGTATGATCGGAAAAGGGTTTAGTGGATTCCGATTGTTGCATTGTTTTACCATATTCCGATCGCAGCAAGCTTTTCAGTTATTCCGATTGGCCCCTATTCACCACATTCCGATTGTACAAGTTTTAGATTATTCCAATTGGTGATTTTCATGTATTCCGATTGCTCTCAATTCTAAGATATTCCGACAAGAGGTGTTGCCATATTCCGATCATCAGATCGGAATACATTCCGATTGACCCCTTTTTTAGTGATATTCCGATTTGACGTGTTTGGCTATATTCCGTTCTTACTTTCTTTTAGTACTTTTCAATTAAGTTCATATTTTTACAAAGTTTTCCAAGTGTTAGTTTCTATTGAATGTCAACTTATTTCTCTAATATAATCTTTAAGTTTTCAAGCATTTACTTTTAACTTGCCTTTTTAGTTTAAACTTTCAAGTCTTTAATTTTACTCTTCGACACTTAATTTCTTGTCATTAGTTTAAAATAGATAAACAAACCAACCACTTTTTAATAACCAAGAACAAATCATTCCACTTAGAGCCGAGATCAATTCGAGAGGATATCGAGAGACTATAATTGAACCCATACAAAATGCTTGTATCAAATGGCGCCGCTGCCGGCTCTTCTCGTTAAGATCAAAAGTTTTTTGTGAGAACTTGGATTTTGGGATCCGTTCCCCGTGAACGTTACTTTTTCACAAAAATTTTTAAAAACCCTAAAAAATATAAAATTTTCAAAAATCCTAAAAATTAAAAAAATATAAAAACCAAAAATATTTTTGCTTTGTTTTTGCCTTGTTAGTTCTTTTGCAGGTGTATGCGCACTCGATCAATGTCTTATCAAGAGCCCGAGCCTCTCGATAACTTAGACATGGCCGGTGTACAAAACAACAACAACATACCACCTCCAAACAACAATAATAACAACAACAACCCACCTTTCAACAACATGCATAATAACAACAACAATGAGCCTCAACCGGATAATCGCCCGATGATTGAACTGCTACAAGCTCATGTAGATGGCAACACTGATCCAATTGTTATACCAGCGATTGCAGCCAACAACTTTGAGCTCAAATCAGGCTTTATCCAGATGGTCTCTGCTCAACCATTCTTGGGGCGTACCATTGATGATCCACATGACCACATCAAGAGATTCTTGCAACTCACCAACACGGTCAAGTTCAATGGTGTTCCACAAGAGGTAATCCGGTTGCAACTTTTTCCCTTTTCTTTAGAGGGACAAGCCCGGCATTGGCTTGCTAAGGAACCGCCACAGAGTATTCTCTCGTGGACGGATTTGGAGACCAAGTTTATCAATTACTTTTTCCCACCCTCTCGTACTACCGCTTTGCGGAATGAAATCATCAATTTTGAACAAAAGTACGATGAGTCGTTTAGTGAATCTTGGGACCGTTTTAAAGATCTTTTAAGAAAATGCCCACAACATGGTTTTACCAAAGTGCATCAAATTAACACTTTTTACAATGGTTTAAGCATGAATGACCAAGATTCACTAAACAGTGCTTCGGGGGGTAATCTTTTGGCTAAGACTTCCAATGCTGCTTGGGATATCATTGAGAATAAGTCTCGTGTGCAAACCAAGAGTGTTCAGACCAATGTTGCTAGTGCTAGTACTAGTGACAGCGATAAGCGACTTGACAAAATCAATACGCTTCTTGAATCGCTTGCTACCCAAACCGCCAGCAACACCAACATCATCAACGCTAGAAACGCTAAAGACGCTCAAGTCAATGCTGTTAGCCAACCATGCGAGATATGCGGGGGTCCTCACTCTTACACCACTTGTACTGCCACCCAAGACGACCCTTCTGAAAATGTGAATGCGGCATATGGCACCTATCCTCAACCCGCTTATCAAGCTCGACCTCAAGGTGACCGTAACTTGCTTAGTTACCGCTCCAACAACTATCTCTCACCACCTGGTTTTACTCCTAACAACCAAAACCAACAACAAAACCTCAACCGACCTCCTCAACAACAACAACAATCTCGTGGACCATACATACCACTTCACAAACAGCAACAACCACCTCAACGAAACAACCAAGTTTACCAGCAACCTGCTTATCAACCACCCGCATACACTGCTCCTTCCAACCAAACCCCCGCATCACATCAAGACACTGGAACCTACATGAGGACTAACGATGTGATCGTGGATAATCTCCAACAGGAAGTGCGCAACTTGAAAGCAGACCTGATGAAACAAGGGAATGATCTGAGAGCTGATAAGAAAAACACTATGGATAGTCAAACGAATGACTTAAGAAACATGATGGCTAGTTTCTTCCACGGTAATCAACCCTCTTCTTCGGGTACTCTTCCGAGTAACACCGTTGCGAATTTAAGAGGGGAGATGAAAGCAATCACCACTCGCAGTGGCAAAGGTACCAAGGAACCCGAGCTTCATATACCTCCACCGGTGGTTGTGACTAAGGAGAACGAGTCACCTGCTCCTATTCCTCATCCTTCTACTTCCCTAATTTCTCCACCTCTTCCTTCTACCCCTCCTCCACCCAAGGATGTGAGTGAATCTATTCTCCCAAAGCCTTCCTCTTCTTCCAATATACCTTATCCATCTAGGTTGAGGAAAGAGAAGCTCAAAAGCAAGGACGATATTCAGGTTTTGAACTTTCTTAAGATGTTCAAACAATTGAATTTCAACATCTCCTTCGCCGAGGCTCTCGCTCACATGCCAAAGTATGCGAAAATGTTTAAAGATCTTCTGAGTGACAAGGAAAAGCTTCTTGATATCGCCAACACCCAACTTAATGAGAATTGCTCTGCAGTGCTCTTAAGGAAATTACCAACCAAGCTTGGTGATCCGGGTCATTTCTTAATCCCTTGCAATTTCCCAGGAGTAGAGAATTGCATGGCCCTAGCCGATCTAGGTGCCAGTATTAATTTAATGCCTCTAAGTGTTTGGAAGCAATTATCTCTCCCTGAGCTAGTCCCCACCAAAATGACTCTGGAATTAGCTAACCGTACGGTTGCTTATCTAGTGGGGATAGCCGAAGACGTCTTTGTAGGAGTCGACAAATTCACTTTTCCTGCCGATTTCGTCGTCGTCGACTACGAGATGGACCCTCGTGGGCCACTGATTGTTGGTCGTCCATTCCTGAGGACCGGTCGCACTCTCATCGATGTTGAAGCTAGTGAGCTTATCATGAGAGTGGGTGACGATAAAATCGTCTTCAACATGGGAAAGTTGTCTAAACAACTTTATTCATACGAGAGTGTTAATTGTATTGACGTTCTTGATGAGGCTTGTGAAGAACACTTCCAAAATGCTTGCAAAAGTATTCCTACCTCTCTTCCCAATGTTGAAACCGTTTCCTCTATTGATTCATCACTGTCTCTATTTGGAGATAGTGATTTGTTTTGGAACAATCTTGAAACCACCATGGGAGATGTGAACTTAGCTAATGATGATTCTCCCACCGATGGGGATGAAGACATGCATTTCTTTAATAACCTTCTCAACGAAGACAACCTTTCTCCACCATCTCCCACGGTTATTGTTATCGATACTCCGACTTTGAATACGCCTCCCGTCGAGAATCCTCCAGATTTAGCACTTAAGGAGTTGCCGCCCCATCTCGAGTATGTGTTCCTTGAAGAAGAGAAGAAGTCGCCCGTCATCATCGCAAAGGATTTGAAAGATGAAGAGAAAACTCGCCTCATTGCCGTGCTTAGAGATCATAAGAAGGCTATTGCTTGGAAAATCTCTGATATTCGCGGAATTGATCCTCACTTCTGCACACACAAAATTCTCATGGAGGACGACTTTAAGCCCACAATTCAAAGCCAACGAAGGGTGAATCCAAAAATACATGAAGTCATCAAAACAGAGGTTATCAAACTTCTTGATGCGGGTATGATTTACCCTATTTTGGATTCACCATGGGTTAGTCTAGTCCATTGTGTGCCCAAGAAGGGCGGAATAACCGTTGTTCCCAATGAACACAACGAGTTGATTTCCACTCGTCTCGTTACTGGGTGGAGAGTTTGTATAGACTACCGCAAACTCAATGATGCCACGAGAAAGGATCATTTCCCTCTACCTTTTATGAACCAAATGCTTGAACGTTTAGCGGGTAATGAATATTACTGATTTCTTGATGGTTTCTCGGGTTATTTTCAAATACCCATCGATCCCCAAGATCAAGAAAAGACAACATTCACTTGTCCCTATGGCACATTTGCTTACAAAAGAATGCCTTTTGGTTTATGCAATGCCCCCGGGACTTTCCAAAGGTGCATGTTAGCTATCTTCCATGACATGGTTGAACAAACCATGGAAGTCTTCATGGATGATTTCTCGGTCTTCGGGGATTCCTTCTCTTCTTGCCTTACCAATTTGGAACGAATGCTGAAGCGGTGCGAAGACACTCGCCTTGTTCTGAATTGGGAAAAATGCCATTTCATGGTAAAAGAGGGCATCGTGCTAGGACACAAGATCTCGAAAGTCGGTCTTGAAGTCGACCGTGCTAAAGTCGATGTTATCGCTAAGTTGCCTCCACCTTCAACCGTGAAGGGTGTGAGAAGTTTTCTGGGTCATGCGGGCTTCTACCGTCGATTCATCAAAGATTTTTCTCAAATCGCTCGCCCGATGACCCACCTCTTGGAAAAAGATACTCCTTTTATCTTTTCCAAAGAGTGTCTTGAAGCCTTCAACTCGCTTAAGGATAAGCTAACTAAGGCACCCGTCTTGGTTACCCCTAATTGAGAGCTGCCTTTCGAGTTGATGTGCGATGCTAGCGACTTTGCTATTGGTGCGGTTCTGGGCCAAAGAGTGAATAAACACTTCCAACCAATCCACTATGCTAGCAAGACAATGACGGGGGCCCAATTGCATTATACGACAACCGAGAAAGAGCTTTTAGCTGTTGTCTATGCTTTTGAAAAGTTCCGCCCCTATCTTGTCCTTTCCACCACTATCGTTTACACCGATCATTCCGCGTTGAAGTACTTGTTGACAAAGCAAGATTCCAAACCAAGACTTCTTCGCTGGGTTTTGCTACTCCAAGAATTTAAAATCGAAATTCGCGATAAAAAAGGAGCTGAAAACCTAACCGCGGATCATCTCAGTAGACTTGAGGATCCTTACCAAGGGGATCATCCGAACAAAGAAATTAATGATTCTTTTCCCTTGGAGACCTTAATGTCTATCAACTCGACTGCTGACGAAACCCCGTGGTTTGCGGACATTGCAAACTACTTGGCGGGTGGAATTCTCGTTGACGGGTTAACATCCCAGCAAAAGAAAAAGTTCTTCAAAGACATCAAGACTTACTTTTGGGATGACCCGTATCTTTTCAAACAATGTGCCGAATTGATTATTCGCCGATGTGTTGATGGACCGACAGCTTTGAAAATCCTTGATGCTTGCCACAAAGGACCCACCGGTGGTCACTTTGGTCCCAACTACACCGCCAAAAAAGTGTTTGATTCGGGATTTTATTGGCCCACCATCTATCGTGATGCTCACGAGATGGTTAAACGATGTGATGCTTGCCGAAAACAAGGCACAATCACACATAAAGACGAGATGCCTCAGAATTTCATTCAAGAGTGTGAAATCTTTGATGTTTGGGGTATCGACTTTATGGGGCCATTCCCTTCATCTAAAGGAAACACATACATCCTTGTTGCCGTTGACTACGTCTCCAAACGGGTTGAAGCCAAAGCTTTACCCACTAATGACGCAAGGGTGGTTTGTAACTTTTTGAAATCGCTGTTCGCTAGATTCGGCGTTCCTCGTGCTATTATCAGTGACCGCGGGACTCATTTTTGCAACGATCAATTTGCAAGAGTCAT
Organism: Glebionis coronaria; assembly: GCA_025667525.1. Taxonomy (NCBI): domain Eukaryota; kingdom Viridiplantae; phylum Streptophyta; class Magnoliopsida; order Asterales; family Asteraceae; genus Glebionis; species Glebionis coronaria. The sequence continues at coordinate 608,567 of JANFOE010001357.1, read as the reverse complement.
GGCAAAGTATGGTGTCAATCACCGTCTTTCCACCGCTTATCATCCCCAAACCAATGGGCAAGCCGAGATATCCAACCGTGGATTGAAGCGAATTTTGGAACGTACTATGGGAGAGCATCGTGCCGCGTGGGCTGATAAATTAGATGATGCTCTGTGGGCTTTTCGTACTGCTTATAAGACCCCGATCGGTTGTACACCGTATCGTCTTGTGTACGGGAAAGCATGCCACCTTCCCATCGAGCTGGAACATAAGGCGCACTGGGCCTTGAAGTGGGCTAACTTCGACATCAACAAAGCCGGTGATCATCGCAAGATTCAACTCAACGAGCTCAACGAACTGAGGAATGAAGCTTATGAGAACTCGCTGATCTACAAGGAGAAGACGAAGATCCTTCATGACGCAAAAATCAAAAACCGAGAGTTCCACGTTGGTGATCAAGTCTTACTTTTTAACTCTCGGTTGAAGATCTTCTCTGGCAAGTTGAAGAGCCGCTGGTCTGGTCCATTCACCGTCGCCAAAGTCTTTCCGTATGGGACCATTGAGCTTTCTCAGCCAAATGGGCCCAATTTCAAGGTGAATGGCCAGCGTCTGAAGTTGTACTTTGCGAGGACATCTCTCAGGAGATGATTCCATCCCTCACCACGTTCCCCATGAACTAATTTTGGGTCGAGTCAGGCTCGTGACTCGGTTATCAAAAACAAGCGCTCCTCGGGAGGCAACCCGAGTATCTATCCTTTTATGTTTTTACCTCCTAAGTGTAGGGGGACCTGTATAGGTGTTTGTTTTTGTGTGGTGATGTGATTACAGGGATAAGTGCACTCTTGGAACCTCTGAAGAACCGTGCTCCCGTGTTATCCGAAATCCGGTTCTATCTCTCAACTATCGTGATTCAATTTTCTTCATACTCACATTTGAAATTGATCACTTTAGTCGTCTCTTCCTTAACTTGAGTTAACCAACGTGCACAATGTCCTAAGTGTAGGGGAGACTTTTCCCACATGTTTAAACATTGAGGACAATGTTTATCTTAAGTGTAGGGGGGGACTTCTATCGATGTTTTAAGTGGACTTTTCCAGGAAAATCCTATTTTTCAACATTTTTCAAATTTTTTATTAACTTTGGCCATTTAGTCGTACTTTTTAGTTTTTATCCTTTGCTTTCATATGTATATATCCCGCAATAAAGTCAAATTTTAATAAAGTGGTGTAGCTAGTTTAGAAGTCTTTGACATATTAGGCTCGTTGCGTTTATTTTGACTTAACCCGAATAGACTTATCCAAGTTTATTCTAGCTAGTATCCTTAACCATGTAGACCTTAATTGGTTTATTAGGCTAAGTATCCACGAGTCTCATTACTTGAGATTTTAAATTGTGGAGGACGAGAAATGATAGAGTCAATTATAAGTCGGTATTCTTGCATAAACTCACTTGGTGTAATTATTTGCCTATTCTCCCATCACTTGCTAATAAATTATCTGCAATAAGTAAGGGCGTACGATTTGAAAAGTTACTTAGCTTCTAGCCCAAGATCGTTTAAAAGTTGCTCGGTAATGATAAGAGTTCATAGCCAAGGCATAACTTATGAAGCGGGGCGCGAAGATTGGCGAGTCCGAAAAGGCCCTAACAAGGCATGAGGATTCAATTTTATTGCTGAAGATCCAAAGTGATGTGAAAAGCATTATTCCCAAAATCAATATGAAGGATCAAGAATCACGACGAAAAGCACTCAACTCCCATAAAGATCATGGAGAAGTCTATCCGAAAAGACCCTAACAAGGTATGAGGATAAATAGATCCAAGTCCGAAAAGGAGGCAGATCGTTGAATCTCGAAATCCCAATTAGAGATTGAAGAAATAATCATGAAGTCGTGGTCAACAAAGTTGGAGTACCCCTCAAAAGTCTCCAAGTGAAGAAACTCTATTATGATGAGAAGACCATTATCTCAAGAACGTCTCTCAAGATATGAAGTATGAAGTACATGCCAAATATCGGCCCGAGAAAGGTCTCAAATCGCGAACCAAGTTATGCCAAGATATGAACTTTTTGATATCCCGAGAAGCAGTTTTAAGAGATTTTGTCCTTTAGCTAACTATTGATCAAATCGTCCTACTTTGCTTTCAGCCTAAATAAACTATCGAAATAAGTCCAAAAATGCATCTTCATGATCATTCTAAGACAAAAATAAAATATAAGAGATACACCTAGGAATAAGGGAGTTTAAGCATTTAATTAAGCCATGTGTGTAAGTGTTTAAATTGCTAACTTATAATAACAATGATCTCGTTTTTAAGCTTAGTTTGGGGAACGTGAAACTTGAGGGTGATAAATCTTCGCAGCACCAAAGCCCTAATGTAAGTCCTTGATCTCTTTGCAAGTTATTTCCATCCTTTTGTTTACTTTAAAGTTTTAATCTTTCTTAGTACTTTCATTTTTGTTTAATAGTATATTAATAAGGCCAAGGTTGATTGATTATGAGAAAAGTGTAAATGTGCTTTGTCACTAAGCATTGCATGAGGGCATGGCAATGGTTAAGTGTAGGGGATTTGATAGGTGTGAAAACACCCATCCTTTTACCACTTAATTCTGGCTAAAACAAGACCAAAACACGTATTTAATATTATTTGTTTGGAATTATGCGTGGTTTTTGTGTTTATTGTGTTTTCAGAGTCAACCGGATGAATATTGAAGAAAACATGGGATTGCACGGGTTTTATCGAGAAAAAAAGACTCAAGACGAAGTCTACTGTCCAAGAGATGCAATAGATTTGAAGTCATTGTGCCTATTTGAAGATTTATCGAAGAATAGAGCCAAAGATGGAAAATGCATATATGTCGAAGAACTCGAGTCTATTAAATAAAAGATTATAAGACGAGTTGGAATTATTCACCGACACTTCTCAAAATCCAAAGTCGGAAACGTTTATTTAAAGAGACGAGAAGACTAAAGAAGGAAGAAGAAAAGAAGCCCAAAACCAAGCCCATTCACAAAGCCCACAAGACTTGCCTATAAATAGGACTTTACTTCACAAAAATTGGCACTTAGTTTTACACTTAGTTTTTAGGTAGTTTTTAGTTTTAGAGAGAGAAAGTTCTAAACTTTCTCTCACTAGATTTCATCTTTTTCTCTTTCAAGATCAAAACTTTGTATTACTTTTCATTAATCAAGTTCAAGTTTTTAGCTTTTATTCTTTAATCTCATCCTTCCTTTCTTTGATTTTGATTGATTTTGGTGCAAATCTCGTATGATCCGTGTTGTTCATCAATGATTTGTGCTTAAAAAGTTGATTTCTTTTATGTTTCCTTAAGTTTATACACAAATAAGCTTTGAGATCCTTGTTCTTATTGGCTTATTTGTTGATTTAGCTTATTTACTTTTGAAAGTTTTTATAAAAAGTTCATCTTTTTATCATTTGATTTATGCTTTTTCTTATTTGAAGTTTAGTTAAGTTGTTCTTAAGTGCTTATTTGATCAGCTTATTTGTGGATTCGAGCTTGTTCGGGAGTTAGCTTATTCCATAAGCTTATTTCCCTTGCTTTTAGTCTCGGATTAGCATAGTTTTCGGAAAGGGTAACTCCCTTTTCCGATCGGGTATTCCGACCAGGCAACATCCCTTCTTTCTGATCGTATGATCGGAAAAGGGTTTAGTGGATTCCGATTGTTGCATTGTTTTACCATATTCCGATCGCAGCAAGCTTTTCAGTTATTCCGATTGGCCCCTATTCACCACATTCCGATTGTACAAGTTTTAGATTATTCCGATTGGTGATTTTCATGTATTCCGATTGCTCTCAATTCTAAGATATTCCGACAGGAGGTGTTGCCATATTCCGATCATCAGATCGGAATACATTCCGATTGACCCCTTTTTTAGTGATATTCCGATTTGACGTGTTTGGCTATATTCCGTTCTTACTTTCTTTTAGTACTTTTCAATTAATTTCATATTTTTACAAAGTTTTCCAAGTGTTAGTTTCTATTGAATGTCAACTTATTTCTCTAATATAATCTTTAAGTTTTCAAGCATTTACTTTTAACTTGCCTTTTTAGTTTAAACTTTCAAGTCTTTAATTTTACTCTTCGACACTTAATTTCTTGTCATTAGTTTAAAATAGATAAACAAACCAACCACTTTTTAATAACCAAGAACAAATCATTCCACTTAGAGCCGAGATCAATTCGAGAGGATATCGAGAGACTATAATTGAACCCATACAAAATGCTTGTATCAATTGCTCTCCTAGTTTTTAAGTACATGATTTAAGTTATGTAGTTATTTACAACAAGGATGAATGTAAAAGTATAAGTACATAATGGACAAGTTCACACACATCTTATAGAAATATAACACATGAGTGAATGTTCTTAGGATCATTAGGTGAAACTTCATTACATTCAATCATGGTAAAATCATGGATTTTACAGCACCACCCCGTTATTTTAGCTTTGTCCTCAAAGCTACTAAAAACGTAGTTATCTTTTAAGTGAAAAGATGTTCTAGGAATACAGGTTCGTTTTGGACATGCTCAAAAACGAATGGTGACATCAATGCGAAGTGATCTACATTCGGGTCGCACCATACGTCCGATTTGAGCAGTAATGGAGGCTGCTGCTACTACGGGTGGATAGAAAACGATGCAAAGAGATCTTTATCCGGGTCGCACTATACATCCGATTGAGCAGTAATACATGCTGCTACTACTATGGATGGATAGAAAGCAATGCAAAGAGATCTTTATACGGGTCGTACTATTCATCCGATTGAGCAGTAATGAATGCTGCTATTAATATGGATGGATAGAAAGCAATGTAAAGAGATCTTTATCCGGGTCGCACTATACATCCGATTGAGCAGTAATGAATGTTGCTACTAATATGGATGGATAGAAAGCAATGCAAAGAGATATTTATCCTGGTCGCACTATACATCCGATTGAGTAGTAATGGATGCTGCTCTTACTATGGATGGATAGAAAGCAAGGAAAATAGATCTTTATCCGGGTTACACTATACATCCGATTGAGCAGTAATGGATGTTGCTGTTACTATGGATGGATAGAAAGCAAGGCAAAGAGATCTTTATCCGGGTCGCACTATACATCAAATTGAGCAGTAATGGATGCTGCTACTAATATGGATGGATAGAAATCAATGCAAAGAGATCTTTATCTGGGTCGCACTATACATCTGATTGAGCAGTAATGGATGCTGCTACTACCGTGGATGGATAGAAAGCAATTCAAAGAGATCTTTATCCGGGTCGCACTATACATCCGATTGAGCAGTAATGGATGCTGCTGCAACTATGGATGGATAGAAAGCAATACAAAGAGATCTTTATCCGGGTTGCACTATACATCCGATTGAGCAGTAATGGATGCTGCTACTACTATGGATGGATAGAAAGCAATGCAAAGAGATCTTTATTCGGGTCGCACTATACATCCGATTGAGCAGTAATCGATGTTGCTGCTACTATGGATGGATAGAAAGCAAGGCAAAGAGATCTTTATTCGGGTCGCACAATACATCTGATTGAGCAGTAATAGATGTTGCTGTTACTATGGATGGATAGAAAGCAAGGCAAAGAGATCTTTATCCGGGTCACACTATACATCAAATTGAGCAGTAATAGATGCTGCTACTAATATGGATGGATAGAAAGCAATGAAAAGAGATCTTTATCCGGGTCGCACTATACATCTGATTGAGCAGTAATGGATGCTGCTACTACCGTGGATGGATAGAAAGCAATACAAAGAGATCTTTATCTGGGTCGCACTATACATCCGATTGAGCAGTAATGGATGCTGCTGCTACTATGGATGGATAGAAAGCAATACAAAGAGATCTTTATCCGGGTTGCATTATACATCCGATTGAGCAGTAATGGATGCTACTACTACTATGGATGGATAGAAAGCAATGCAAAGAGATCTTTATCTGGGTCGCACTATACATCCGATAGAGCAGTAATGGATGTTGCTGCTACTATGGATAGATAGAAAGCAATGCAAAGAGATCTTTATCCGGGTCGCACTATACATCCTATTGAGCAGTAATGGATGCTGCTGCTACTATGGATGGATAGACGGGGGCTTTTTCAACAGAGTCGCGGTTACATTATTCCAAGAGCTGGGAGAGAACCCATGGCGTTATGGATTTGGTTAGGAGGGCAAATCCACTACAATTTGTTTCTGGTATGAGGAGGACACGCCAGCATGCTCTATATGCTAGGACAGCTAGGGATGCACTATTCCTGCATCCTTTTCACTGTGAGATTTATGTTATATCTCCACACCCGATGGTGAAAATTGGGGGTTGAAGGTAAAATAAAATATATATTTTTTAACTAGAACCCCTCCTGTGTCAACAACTATACGCGAAAGACTTGCTGATATACCTCAAGCCTGTGGGATACAGACATTAGTTGATAGCACTAAAACTTGTACCAAGCAGAGAGGTTAAGATTATTGTTGATGGTGATTGGGTAGGAAGTTGCAAAGTATCTGCTTGATTCGCAGCGGGGCTGAGCGAAAGAGGCATAGAAAAGAAGTACCTCAAATGGTGGAAATAAAAGAAGATACCAAGAATAAAGAAGTGCGCATCTTGCGTGGTGCTGCAAAAAGGGTCATGCATTCACTATTAATGGATCAAAATTTGCACAAATTTTGACTTCTAAGGAAAGAAAGTCATACCTTCCAAGGTTTGGTGGATGATGGTATTATCGAACTAATTGGACCTGAAGAGGGAAAAAGGTTTGTCCCAAAGCATGGGGCATTCAACATCTCTTTACAAGGGATGTCGAACGCAGCCCTACAAAATGCACCCATTGTGAGTTGGACAAGTATTCTAGGTTTAGGGTTGCCTAAGATGGCAAACATAACCCTACAAAATACACCCATTGGGAGTTGGACATGTCTTCTAGGTTTAGGGTTGCCTAAGATGGCAAACATAACCCTACAAAATACACCCATTGGGAGTTGGACATGTCTTCTAGGTTTAGGGTTGCCTAAGATGGAAATCATAACCCTATAAAATACACCCATTGGGAGTTGGACATGTCTTCTAGGTTTAGGGTTGCTTACCTCGTCACTTGGGGAGGAAAGGGTTAGGAAGATGGGGCATCCTTTGACCAGGCATTTTTGGACTTTGGTGCAAGAGATGACACTAAGTCTAGTGTTGATTATGTCAGGGTTATCGTCCCCTCGTATAATCAAGGTTTCATCTCCCCAAGTTATACGAACCCGTTTTTGATCGCAAATGATAACTGCATGATACTTTGTTAGCCAATCCATGCGGATAATGACATCAAAGGTACCAAGACTTACCGGAATCAGGTCGATGTTAAACGGGTGATTAGAAAGGTTTAAGGTACAACCTCGAATGATGGTTTCAACCGTCACAACTTTTCCGTCGGCTAGTTCTACAGTATAGTAGGGGTCTAAAACTGATGGAGTGATTTCCTATATTTTACTAAATTTAGTAGATATAAAGCTTCGGTCTGCCCCGGTGTCAAACAAGACAGATGCATATCGTTGGTTTAGTAAAAACGTACCGGTGACGATGTTGGAATCTGGATTGGCTTGGGCATTGACAACCAAGTACACTTATGATGAAGTTCCCTTGTTTTCCTTCTTCTGGTTGGCCAACTTGGGGCAATCGGGTCTCACGTGTCCAGGGGTTCCATATTCGTAACACACTACAGCTCTCTTTGGTCCACTGTTGCTTCCACCTGTGGGGTTTCGGTTTCTCTGTTGCCCACTTCCGCTCCCACGAGCATTGGACTTGCCCTTGTTGCTGTTTCCGTGGTTGTTATTGGGTCGAACCGAGGTAACAGCATTTGCTTGACATTCACGAGCTAAATCTCCTTGTTGGCCGCACTTGTAGCATCCTTGACACTGACCTCTAGCAACATGGTGGTAGATGCACTTTGGACACTTAGGCTTTGATCCTGAGTAGTTCTTGGTGCGGGTTGTGGGAGTAGTATCATAGGTTTGCCCAACGTCTTGCCTTTTGGAAGGTTGTTGGTGTTGGCTACGAGAACTTTCATCCGACTTTCTCTTGTTATCCGTTTGCTTTTCAGACAAATTGCGGGCTCGCTTGTTGATCAGCTCAGTCGCGGATTCCATAGCACTTTCAACGGTAGTGGGTCATGATGCTAGCACACTGTCATGAATGTTGTCAGGGAGTCCGCTGACATACTTCTCAATCTTGTCGCTTCTTTGAGGGAACATTCTTGTACACATCAAGCTTAACTCTTGAAATCTTTGGTTGTACCAAAGGATGTCATTGTTTTTGCATTTTAGATCCCACAGATTGATTTCCAACTTCTTCATTTCTCCTCTAGGACAGTACTTCTCAGTCATCCTCTCCTTAAGGTTGGCCCATGTGAGAGTATAAGCAGTGTCATGTCCAAGGGTAGCGACAACAGTGTTCCACCAGGTAAGGGCGCTCTCAAGTAGTGTGCAGGTGGCAAACTTGAATCTGTTCTCGTCAGCACAGCCGCTGATGTAGAAAACTATCTCTAGTCTTTCAAACCATTGCATCAATTCAACAACTCCTTCCTTTTCCTCGGTAGTATGAGGGTTTGCACTTCAAGAAGTCGGGGTAAGAGCAACCCCTATTAGCGTTGTTTCTGCGCAGATTGAGGTTTGGATCATTGTTCACATTTGGATCAGCTTCTTTGGCTGCCTTAGCTGCTGTAATGCCCTCACTTGAGCAGCGGTGACATTTTGAGTAGCTTCAGGAAGTTTGGTATTAGCGGCGTTTGAAGTGGTTGCATTATTGGGATTTGATCGAGTAATCACCATTTGTCTATAATCATACACAAAATGAGATTATTAGTTCAAGTGTTAGTACAATTTTTATATTATTTGCACGGGGAAAATTCATGCATTGATTTCATAACAAATTGGATAACCTGTCAAGATTTCATAATATAATACATTGCACAACAGATATATTAAAGAAAGTGGTTACATGCTATTTCCATAAGAAATTTAACATCCATCTAGCATAACAAAATCCAAGTCATAGGCCTGTCAGGCCTTGTCCAAGGTAGTGATACACACAGTCTTTAATACATTACATCCAAAAGCAAGAGTTTGAAAAGAAAAAGTACAGTACAAGGATACATCACAAAAAGTAAAAAGAAATCAAAGTACAAAAGTCTTATACCATGATAGCTAGGGTACAACCCATAAGCTGATCATGATGTACAAGAAATCTAGTACATCTACTCTACTCCTGCCTAGGTGGTCTGCTGGATGAGGCTGGTGCTGGTGGGGCTGATAAAGCTGCAGATGCTCTCCTGGTACTCCATAATGTCCGAACTATCGCTCGGGCCTCCTTAAGCATACGGAATGCTGTCAGCAGCTGGGTCCTAAGTCTGTCGACGGCCCCTTAATAAGTATGAAAACACTTATCATTTTACCACTTAATTATAATAATAACCAAGCCAAAACGTTTATTTTATGTCATAAATGTCGGAATTATGCGTGGTTTGTATTTTTGTTGTGATTTAGGATCAAAATGTAAAAAGGGAAGAAAACACTGGCTTTCACGGGCTTTTATCGAAGAAAAAGACAAAAGACGAAGTCAAAAGATTAAGAGTGCAAAAAGAACGGAATTCCAAGGCCTATTCTAAAGATTTATCAAAGAAAAAGCCTAAAGATGGAAGTTTAATGAAGTCGAAGAACTCAAGTCTAACTAATGAAGAAATTATAAGACGAGTTCAATTTATCCCGAGACAACATCGAGAAAGTCGAAGAATTTATAAAGACGAAAAGACGAGAAAAGGAAGAAAAGATCAACACTTGCTAATCTCCCTATAAATACCCTCCTAATGACACATTAGGAGGTGTTGGCTATTTGACACATAGTTCTTTCAAGGAATTGCTTAACAAGAAGGAAAAGATGGCTGAGTTTGTCAACACACGCTTAAATGAAAACTGTTTTGCAGTCATTCTTAAAGAACTTCCGGAAAAACTTGGAGATCCCGGTCGTTTTGTGTTGCCTTGCATTTTTAACAAAACCGAAGAATTTATTGCCTTAGCTGATCTCGGGGCAAGTATAAATTTGATGCCTTTAAGTGTTTGGAAAACACTATCATTACCCGACCTTACTCCAACAAAGATGACTCTTGAGCTAGCAAATCGCACTCTCGCTTACCCCGTTGGTATTACCGAAGATGTCTTTATTAAAGTTGGTACCTTCACTTTTCCGGTCGACTTTGTTGTTTTTGATTATGAAATGGACCCTCGTATTCCATTAATACTTGGTCGGCCATTCTTGAGAACCGGAAAAGCCTTAGCCGATGTTGCAGAAGGTGAGCTAATCTTAAGAGTCGGGAATGATGCACAAGTGTTTAAAATGGGGAAGATCACAAACAAATCAAATGGAAGAGAATCAGTGAATATGATTAATTTGCTTGATTATTTTGTCGTCTACAACAATCCTCTTTTCGATTCTTGCTATGATAATCCACTTTTCCAAGATGATGTGGATGATTCTCTCTCCAATTTGGATGCCCCACCAATTCATGAGTCTCCACCAATTTATGATGACTATGATGATGATTCAAGTTCTGATATGGACGATTCTGATGATTTTTCTTCTGAGTATAAAAACATGCCAACTTATGATGACTTTAATGATGTCGATACTCTTTCGAGTGATTCTTCACATGATGACCTTGTTCCTACTTTTGATGAAGATCCTCCACCAACAATGCTAGATCCTACTTTGGATGACTACTCATTTGAGGAAGACTTTGCTACTTTTCTCAACACTTACTTCCCAAATGAGAATGATTCTCCTCCTTTGGACTTTGATTATGGTCTTTATCCTCCTTCGGATATGAAGAAAACCGTTTCAAAAGAGAAGAAGCCGGAAGACACCGATATCCGTAGTACCTATGTCTTGACACCTCTCTATCCACCTTCATCGGATGAGATTGTGCGATTTATGAGCGGATCTTCTTCAAGGTCTACTGAGCCTGAGTGTTATTTTCCCCTTAAGGAAAAGGTGTTCGATCCCGGTATTGCAATTTTTAAACCATCTCAGTATCCATCTGATGAAATAAAAGGAAAGATTTTTAGACACAATGGAGATATGCTTGCACTTCATCCTACTTTCTACCACCGTGCTCAACAACTGCTTAAGGGAACCTTGCCTACTCTTCTTTGGCTTGCCTTGTTCGCCTTAAGTTTGTGCTACTTGATGGACGAAAACCATGTATTTGATCCTGGTGGATGTTCTTCATGCTTCTTACCATGCTAATCAAGGTCAAGTCAGGCTCACGACTCGGTTAACAAAAACAAGCGCTTCTCGGGAGGCAACCCGAGTATCTATCCTTTTTATTTTGTTTTTATAATAAGTGTAGGGGGAGACCCTAGTATGTGTTTGTTGTTTTCTTTCTTATGATGTGCAGGGATTCGAGCTATCAAAGATCCATTCTTGATGACTTTTGACGACCCATGATTCCGTGTACCCATATTCCCGGTTCTATCCTAAACTCTTTTGATTCACTATTTTATATTCTAAAATATTAAAATAGGAAATGTTCCCATAAGATCTTTATGCTTGTGATTTGCTTTTTTTTTTTTAAAAACCCTAAAAATGGTGGAAATTTTCTCTCTAGCCGCCGCTGCCTAAGATTATCTTTTTCGTTCTTTGATTCTGATTTTACTTTTCTTATCATATAACGTGATTGTTGAGTAACTAATTCATTGAATTCTGTTGCTTTCACGATTATGATTGTGTGATTGGAGGACGAATTAGGTCAAAACGAATTAGGGTTTTCTAGGGTTTGTACGGCTGTTGAGTTTTTGCGCTCTTAATTCCTATCGTGGTTTCTTGATTACGATCTGATTTTTTATGTTGGTTGTTCGTGTTATGGAGGTGTTCTAGGGTGATTGGGTGTGACGGCACTGTTTTCTTTTTAGGGTTTTGCAGTATTAGGGTTTGTTTTTTCTTTTTCATGGATAATAGGGAAACTGATGGTATTAAAGGGCATTCACACATTGATGTTAATGCGTTATCTGTACGAATGCAACGTTTGAGGGAGACCATGGCAGAGTCTACGGCTGTTAGGGTTTCGGCATATGGTGGTGCTGGAATAGCGAATCCAATTAATGATGGTTCGAGGGGTGTTGCATACCCTAAATCAGATGGTGGCGACCTGGTACAAATTCAAGCTGATCATGGGATTCATCAACGAGTGGAGGATGCCAATGTTCATCCTACAACGTCAATCAATGTTGCTGATGCGCAGACGGAGAAAGGATTGCTGAGGGATGAGGTACATGTTGATGAGACACCTACTGCTGAAGATGGTGATGTTGTTAATGCGGAAAAGGTGAGGGGTTCGCTGAATCAGGGTTGTGTTAAGCAGCATGTAAATGCAAATGTTACACAGGTGGATTCGTTTGCCTCAATACTTCAAAACAAGGGCGGTCTGAAACAATCGAATCCTAAGTTGGTGAAGATCTCAGAATTACGGTGTGATGAGCATGTTGAAGGTGCACGAGTTGCACTTCCGTATGCTGCTGTTGAGGAGGTTGAATCCCGATTTGTGCACACGTTGTACGGGCAGTTTGTTGGTAAGCGTTTAGCTTTCCCACTGGTGGAAAACTATGTTAAAAATACGTGGGCAAGGTTTGGTTTGATACGCGTTCAATTGCATGAGGATTTCTTCCTTTTCCAATTCAATACGAAGGAAGGAATGGAAGGAGTTCTTGGAAATGGCCCGTGGTTGATTAGGACAGTTCCTTTGATCCTGAATATTTGGTCCCCTACCACTGATTTGAAAAAGGCAGAGATCAAGAAAGCACCTGTTTGGGTTAAGCTTCATCATGTGCCGATTGTTGCTTATTCGGAGGTTGGTCTTAGTCTTATCACGACCCAAATTGGCACACCTATTATGTTGGATTCCTACACGAGCAATATGTGTGTTAACTCGTGGGGTCGTAGTACATATGCTCGGGCGCTCGTTGAGGTTTCAGCTGATATGGAGTTATTGGATTCAATGGTAATTGCTGTCCCTAAAGGTCGTGATAATGGGCATTCATTGGTTACGATTGATATTGAGTACGAATGGAGACCTCCAAGATGTTCTACATGCTTGATCTTTGATCATACTAGTGATATGTGTCCGAAAGTGCACAAGGAAGTGGTTGTTCCTGCTACTAAGGATGCGGTGGATGATGGGTTTGAGGTGGTCAAGAACAAGAAGAATAAAGGTAAGAAGAAGCAACCACAAGTTGCAGGTATTAAATTAACAAAACCATCCCTTAATCTTCAGTTTCGTAATGTTGAGCGAGGAGAAACCTCTAAAACAAATGCTACGGGTCAGAATCCTAAGAAGGCAGCCCCGATGCTTAAAAAGGGTTTCTTGAATAACAAAACATCGAGTTTTGTAACTAAGACGAATGATAAGGATAAGAGTTCTCATAACTCTTTTGGTGCTCTTTGGGATAAGATGGATGATGGTACAGATTGGGAGGATGGTTTTAAAACCAAGAAAGATGTGGTTAATGATAGTGATAGTGAGGTTGAAGAAGTCATATCGATTGATGATCGGCATGGTTCTCGTCAGCCTGATGTTCGCTCCAAGTGCTAACCGCGATGATGTTTTACTTACATTGTTCATGCACCTTTTAGGTGGTTCTTTCCTATTGGTGTTCTTTGTTTTGTAATAGTTTATTAGGATCGTATGGCATGTCATATGATGTAGTGGTTGTTCAGGCATTTGCTTGAGGTTAATGTAGCATTGCAGCTACATTCCATTGTACTTCAACGCTTTTGGGAATATATTTTACCGGGGTTTGGATTCCCCTTTACCCAAAAAAAAAAAAATATTAAAATAGGAATCACTTTAGTTGTCCCTTCCTTAGCAAGATTTAAAACAACGTGCACAATGTCCTAAGTGTAGGGGAGTTTACTTCCACATGCTTAAACATTGAGGACAATGTTTATGATAAGTGTAGGGGGGACTTCTATCGAAGTTAAGTGGGCTTTTCCTTGTATTTTGTCCTTATTTTAACCGGAAAATTGATTTTTCCGACATTTTTTCAAAATTTTTGATCTATTTTGGCCTATTAGTATGTACCTTTGTTATTGTTATTTTCTTTCTTTGCTAGAATAAATTTTAATAAAGTGGTTTTAATTTTCAAACGTTGTGAATCTTTTGACTCAACCAGAGTTTACTTATCTAAGTTTACTCTAGCTAGTATCCTTAACGTGTTTAAGTCAAGTTTTGCTAGGCTTTTATATAGGGAACTTTAAAACGCGAAAGTCTTAACTCTTACGGGTTAAGAACAAGAACTTTTCGCAAGTTCCTATAATTGATCCTAGAAAGTCGTTTATCAAGGGAACTTTAAAAGGCGAATTCTAAACTTGAAAAAGTCTAAGAGTTTGTAAGATCCTATAGATGACTTGAAAACCCAAAACTTTGATTTAATTGGCTAAGCATCCACGAGTCTCATTCCCTGAGATTTTGAATTGTGGAGAACGAGAGATGATAGAGTCAATTATAACTTTCGTATTCTTTCATGAATTTATCTGAGTTGATTATAAGCTTTTTCTCCCATCGCTTGTTAATAAATTTAAATTGCAACAAGTAAGGTTGTACGATTTGAAAAGTTACTTAGCTTCTAGCACAAGATCGTTTAAAAGTTGCTCGGTATTAATTAGAGTTCATAGCCAAGGCATAACTTATTGAAGTGGGATGCGAAGATGGCCGAGTCTGAAAAGGCCCTAACAAGGCATGAGGGCTACATTTTGTTGCTAAAGATCCCAAGTGATGTGAAGAATCATTTATCAAAAATCAATATGAATGATCGAGGCACACGACGAAAAGCAAACACTCCCCAAAAGATCATGGAGAAGTCTATCCAAAAAGACCCTAGCAAGGTATGAGGATAAATAGATCCAAGTCCTAAAAGGAGGCGGATCGTTGTATATCAAAATCCCAAATAAAGATTGGAGAAAAATGAAGAAGTCGTGGTCCAAATATGAAGAATATCTCAAAACTTCAAGTGAAGAAATTCCTATTATGAAGAGAAGACCATAATATCAAGAACGTCTCTCAAGATTTGAAGTATGAAGTCACTACCAAATATCGGTCCGAGAAAGGTCTCAAATCGTGAAGCGAGTTATGGCAAGATATGAACTATGTGAGGTCCCGAGAAGTAGTTTTAAAAGATTTTGTCCATTAGCTAACTATTGATTAAATCGTCCTACTTTATTTTCAGCCTAAATAACTATTGAAATAAGTCAACAATGCTTCCTCTTGATCATTCAAGACAACAATAAAATATAAGAGATACACCTAGGAATAAGGGAGTCTAAGTGAATAATTGGGCCACATGAGTTTGTGTTAGTTTGCTAACTTATAATAACAAATGATCTCGTTTTTAAGCTTGGTATGGGGAACGTGAAACTTGAGGGTGATAAACATTCATGACATTCCAAAACCCTAATGTAAGTCTTTCATCTCTTTACTTGTTTTATTCCTTTGCATATTTTATAATTTTCTATCTCTTTAATGTTTTATGTTTAATAAAGGCCAAGGTGGATTGACTATGATGGAAAATGTAAAACTTGCTTTGTAATTAATGCATTGCATGAGGACATTGCAATGGTCAAGTGTAGGGGATTTAATAAGTTTGAAAACACTTATCCTTTTACCACTTAATTATAATAATAACCAAGCCAAAATGTTTATTTTATGTCGTAAATGTCAGAATTATGCGTGGTTTGTGTTTTTGTTGTGATTTAGGATCAAAATGTAAAAGGGGAAGAAAACACGGGCTTTCACGGGCTTTTATCGAAGAAAAAGACAAAAGACGAAGTCAAAAGATCAAGAGTGCAAAAAGAACGGAAGTCCAAGGCCTATTCTAAAGATTTATCAAAGAAAAAGTCCAAAGACGGAAGTTTAATGAAGTCGAAGAACTCAAGTCTAATTAATGAAGAAATTATAAGACGAGTTCAATTTATCCCGAGACAACGTCAAGAAAGTCGAAGAATTTATAAAGACGAAAAGACGAGAAAAGGAAGAAAAGATCAACACTTGCTAATCTCCCTATAAATACCCTCCTAATGACACATTAGGAGGTGTTGGCTATTTGACACATAGTTCTTCCATTTAATTATATGCACTTTCATATTGTCATTTACTTAATTTTCATTTAAATTCTTGCCTTTAATTTTAAGTAAGTTTAATTTTGTGTTGTTGAATCTTTAATTTTAATCAAGTCTTAATTAATCTCTCATTCTACCTTTCTTGTTTTGCTTAATCTTTATGCTTATTTGCTTATTGTCATGCTTATTTGATTGTTTGTTATGTTTTTATGTGTTTGATTGTGTGATCTTATTGATTTTATAGCTTATTGTGTGCTTTTCCTAAATTTAATTAAGTGTTTTTTAAAAGTTATTTTATAAAAAGTTGATTTTAAATATTTTTATTATTTAGTGTTTTTGAAAGTTTTTAAATTTTGGCTTTTTAGCTTTTTCTTAAAATTATTTTGGTTAAGTTTTTAGATAAGTTCTTATTTGGTTTATAGCTTTTTTTTTAATTTTGCTTATTTACGTATCTCTAACCATCGGAAAAGGGTTTCGGCCATTCCGACTGTTTCCATCGGATTGGGGTTTTGTATTCCGACAAGTATTCCGATACTTCTATCGGAAAAGGGGGGTTTTGGGATTCCGATCGATATTCCGATCCGATAAGGTTTTGGTGTCCTTCATTCCGATTGGTGATTCCGATTATCATTCCGATAGATTTGATTTTTGTTATTCCGATAGTTACATTCCGACAGGTGATTCCGACCGTATTACGATAGGTGTGGTAAGTTTATATTCCGATACTTTGTTATTTTTTCTGACTGATTATTCTGATAGGTGCATTCCGATCGTATTCCGACAGGATTCCGATGGTAGGTATTTATTATTGTGTTTTAGTTTTAATTTTTTTAAGTTTGCATTATTTTAAGTTTTCAAATTTTACTTTTTTTGTCAAGCTTTAATTTCTCGTCATTTAATTAATTTACTTTTAAAGTTTTAATTTTTGCACCATTTACTTTTTAATTACTTTTAGCTTTATTTACTTTACCGTTTACTTTAAAGTTTCGCAATTTAATTTTACTACAACGACCAAAAATATTTCTTTTCACCAAAAGACGACTGAGTCGCACGTTAACCAATAATTAATTCGATTAGACTGATTTCAACGAACTTTTTAACTGAGTAAAAGCTTGTATTACCCTCGAAGACTAGCCATCTCTGCAGTAACCCCATCGTGTCGGACGGTGGCAAGGTCAAAGAAAATAGACAGGAACTGTTCCTGAGCAGATAGAGCAGCATGGGTCTGATGCTGAAGACTCTCCATGACCTGAATACGCTGCTGGAGACGATAGTTCTCCTCCAATAGCCACTGTAATGCCTCGTCAGTCCTAGCCTGAACACCTCTGGCTGCCTGTGCTTCTCCCCTCATAGTGTGAGTGAGAGAGTCGATACGCTCATGGATGGCATTGTAGCCCAGTTGACCAGCTGTCAACAGGCTGCGAAGGTCTGATATCTCTCGCTCATGGCGTGCAGCCAGTACAGTGATCTGGGCCTAGACAGGATCGGCATGTCCCCCCACGAGCCCTCTCCGATCTCGAAAGTTGAGTCAGGTATAGACTCGAGAAAATAGCCCGGTGGTAATGATGAAGGTACAGAAGATGGTAGGTCAGGAGATACCCGGTCTTCCTCCATAGAGGTGGGGACCAGTATAGCTGATGCTGGAGCAGAAAAAGGGTCATCGGGAAGTACAGCTTCGATAGTCTGGTCATCCTCTGAATTCCGAGGCTGATAACCATCCACACTGTACTGATCGTGGAGATGAAAGGATAGCTGGAACAGGAGCTACCACTGGTAGGAGAGTCGGAGGTGCAATAGGCGGAGTCATGATGCTCTAAAAATAATATTATTTTAAATTTGAAGTAAGTATAAGCTTACAAACAAAGGAAAAATATTATTTTTTGGCTACAAGTTTTATGAAGTATACCCTTTTAAACAATAACGCAATATTTTAAGGTTATATATATTAATACTTATATATATAATCATTTAACCAGTTTATTTAACAATCAAAACACACTTAATTCACATAGCACAAAATGCCCTACGATCTACATGCTTAACTAATAAGGTCCCAAAAAAAATCCCAAAAGATTTTATAAAGTTATAGTCCAGTTTTAAATAAAAGAAAAATCACTTTATTTTTATTTTATTTAAAAATTTATCTGGTTCTCTATAACTAATGCTCAGCTAACATTCTCTGTGACACCCCGGGTAGGGTCAAAAATATGCGGAATTATCAACGGAGATGTCACAAGGGTGGATCGATAGCACATAGTTCATAGAGCATAAGATAAGAGATTATTCAAAACATATTACATGGTTATCGTACTAATTGATAAAATTGTCTTCAACATGATAAAAGTAGATTGTTTATTTTTCCCAAATAGAACCCTTGACGAGTCCTACAATGCAGATTACAATGATGCTTGAGTCCATGCACACACCACGTACTAACTTCATTTTCCTGAGAAAAACATGCTTAGAGGGTAAACATAAAGTTGGTGAATTTACAGGTTTAATAATAATTAGTTTGGACATACATTAATCATAGAAGTAAAAATGCACAAAGCATTTTTACTAAAAGGTTGATTACATTTATTTATTACTCGAAACTGAAGCTTAACCTTCCATAGTCCTCAACAGATGAGAACGTAGTGTCCTACAAAAAGACACCCAAACCCAGTTCCAACATGGTATATATCTGCTGTCCCGGCCAAGGCACAGTGAGCATGACTAACCCAGATGGGGATGGTCAATCCCAAATAGATTTATTTATAACATTCGGGAAATTTACAACAATTTAACAGTTTCTAATAGTCAAACGTAGTCAGGTTTATACAATTCCGTTATGTCCAATAAAATAGTTGCATGTTTTCTCCCCCGTAGAGGAAAAGTTTATCAATAGTTTATATGGGGTTGTAAACTCACCTGGGAGTTGGAAAAAGTTGTATAATATGAATATCCAAATAATGCTCACGCCATAAGCTATGCCTAATCAAATAGTACAGTCTTAATAGATAATACAAGGAACGTACGTGTATGCTTATACAGATTTTTAATCAGTTTATTAATGCTACAGTATTTATCTGAATGACTGTAGTAAAGTATTAACAATATCCATTTAAACTCGTATATACGTTTCATACTTAAGTAAACATAAAATGTCTTACTTATAATATTAGTTTACGTCCGTAGTACATGTATTAATAATAACCATTTAAACTTACAATTAAGTTTCATATTTAAGTAAACATAAAATGTTTTACTTATAGTATTAGTTTACGTCTGTGGTACATGTATTACTAATAACCATTTACACTTTCAATTAAGTCTCTTATTTAAGTAAACATACAATGTTTTACTTATAGTATTAGTATACATACTTGCATTCAATTTATCTTACGTTCGTATAATTTTATTTCCTAAAAGTATATGAGTATATGTATTAATAATACATATCCATATTGTTAATACAATTTATTTCATAAAGGAAAATATAAATATTTTATTTTTGTAAATTAAAAATATAAATATTTTATTTAACTTTAA
Organism: Glebionis coronaria; assembly: GCA_025667525.1. NCBI lineage: Eukaryota > Viridiplantae > Streptophyta > Magnoliopsida > Asterales > Asteraceae > Glebionis > Glebionis coronaria. The sequence continues at coordinate 588,890 of JANFOE010001357.1, read as the reverse complement.
AGTTCCCATAAATTATTTAACATTTATAAAATAATTTATAAATTTCAAATTTAAGAATTTATACTTTAAATCCTTATGGTTTAGGGTTTATTTAAGTTTTACTAAATTTAAAATAGAATTAGGGTTAGGGCTAGTTTAAGTTTTGGAATATGGCAAAACTAGTCCCTCCATATTTTATGTAAAGTAAAACTTTCGGATTTTACACTTTTAGTACCTAGGGCTTGTTATACTTTCGGATTATGGCAGATTTAGTCCTCCTAGTTATAACTAGGTTTTATAACTTTCATAAAATGGAAAAAACAGTCCCTTTGGCTTCTTTAGGTTTCGGATTATTACAAAAGTGGTCCTAATGGTTATGAAATGACAAAACAACTTTTAGAAACTTTCCAAAATGGTCCCTAGGGTTTAATATGCCACGGATGGTATTTATTAAACCCTAGACTTACGGATAATTACATTTTTAGTCCTTGTGTTTAATAGTTTATCGAAACAAGTTTCAAATGTCACGGTTTTAGTCCTTAAGTTTCATAAATTGTCATTTTAGTCCAAAAGTTTTTATAAGTTATATTTTAATATAAAAAACTTTTAATTAAATAATTCAAAACATTAAATGGGCTCATTAAATGGGCTAAAAGATCTAATAGGTCATCTAGTGGGCCTAAGTACATTTTAAGTCCACAAATTTGTTAAATGGGCCTTTAAAATATTTATTGGGCTTAAATACATTTTTAAGTCTATTAATTAATTAAATGGGCCTAATCACATTCTTAAGTCCATTAAGGTACTAAGATTTGTTAAATGAGCTTATTGGGTCCATTAAGTCTTGGACTAATATTGCATGGGCTTGATTAATCCATCAATTCTACTTTTCATTTTATGTAAGTAATAATCTTGGATTTTCTTATAAGCTTATCATTAGCTTATCAAATTCAAGTTATAAGTCCTAATAAAGTAATAAAACCCATGGTTTGTTTTATTTGATGTACCAAATGAGATCTAGATGAGTTTCATGTTTGCATGTAGGTTATAAACCCTAATGTGAGCTTATGACTCACGGCTATTTTATGTTTTAGCTTATTAAGATAAATCAAAACTTGTTTTAAGGTTTCATGTAATTATAAGTGTCCCAAAGTAAGATCTAGCTATGTTTAAACCTATAAATAAATCACAAGTCCATGTATACACATATATAGCCCACGGTTATGATTAAATCTTGGTGTTTCCAAGATAAGATTTTTAGCTAGTTTTATGTTTTATAATTATTTATAAAGTCCAACATAATTATCTAGGCTTATTGCATATTTCCAAGGTTACCATGAATCCAAGAAAAACAAAATATATCCCACGGCTATATTGTTTTCCTCAAATGTTCCCATAAGATCTTTATGCTTGTTTTATGTTTATTAGGTTAAGGGTTAAGTTCTTAACACTAGATCTAGGTTTTACATAGACATGCATGTACATTTAAAATCCTTCCAAGGATATATATAGCCCACGGCTATATTTGTACACATAAAGTGTTTTAGTGATTCTTAGTAGTTCAATATACATGTATAAATACATATTCCATTATTTAAAACTTAGTACATAAATCATAGATGTCCATTTAATTATGTCGTGACCTTTAAGGTCATCGTTTTTCATAGTTTTGAGTTACACAAGTTTACTCATGAGATTTATGATTATTAGTTAACCAAAATCCCAAAGAGTGAGATTTGTAACCCATGGCTACATTTAAATTCATAAAATGATTCATATAATTTTTAATCAAGTTTAAACATAGAATACTAGTCATAGGTTTCTTTATTAAAAGTTTTTAGCCATGACTAATGGTATTCCAATATATGTCGTGACCTTAGATGGTCATGGTTTTTATCAAATCTTGATTTTTACCAAGTTTTTTACATGTGTTTATAGGTGGATGTTGATGCATGCAAGTAAAAATGAAGAAAGCATAATGAGTAATACATTTCTTGCTAAAGTTACCAAGGAAGATCTAGAGAACAAAGAAGATTAGGGATCTAATCTTGATGATGATGAAAACCCTAACTATAACCAAGCTGTGACCCTTAAGGCTTCGGCTAGGGCTTGCTATAATGATTCCAAAGGTGAAGATACTACTAAATTATTAGTAGTTAAGATGAGACAAAGATCTAGTGAAGTTAATGTATGTTCTTGGATGTATATGGCTTTAATCCGTATGATTTAAGAGAGAAAAGAGATGAGAGAATGAGATTATATTTGCATGTGAAAGAATGAAGAGTGTGTATGTTTTCGGCTTAAAGGGGAGAGAGAAGGGCAAGGCAAAAAGGCATGATTGCCTTGGTAAGAGATAACATGCCAAGTGTTAGCTTTCCCCATACCAAGACAACTCTTCTCCTTACACCTAGGGTGTGCCGTGTAAGGCTAACCAAAAGGGGAGTGGGCTTGGACTTGGGCTTGACACAAAAGAGAATAATGATCTTGGGCTAGTCCAAGAAAGTGTAAGTATGCCTATAGTATGCATACATACATACACGGCTACATATACATGATGTAGCATGTTTTCCAAATTTGTTAAGTGTTGTATACTCAAATGTTGGTTATACATTTTATTACTTGCTCTCTTAGTTTTTAAGTACATGATTTAAGTTATGTAGTTATTTACAACAAGGATGAATGTAAAAGTATAAGTACATAATGGACAAGTTCACACACATCTTATAGAAATATAACACATGAGTGAATGTTCTTAGGATCATTGGGTGAAACTTTATTACATTCAATCATGGTAAAATCATGGATTTTACAATTTCCTCCTCAATTATAACGTCGTTTATCATACCAGACTTTCTACTAAGTGCATCTGCCACTACATTCGCCTTGCCGGGATGATATTGCAGATTAATGTCATAATCCTTCAACAGCTCTAACCATCTCCTCTGTCGCATATTCAGTTCACGTTGAGTGAAGATGTACTTCAGGCTCTTGTGGTCTGCGAAGATGTCACATGATTCTCCATACACGTAGTGCCTCCATATCTTCAATGCAAACACGACTGCTACAAGTTCCAAGTCCTGCGTAGGGTAATTTGCCTCATAAGGATTAAGCTGTCGTGAAGCGTACGAAATCACTTTCTCGTGTTTCATGAGAACACAGCCCAGTCCCTTCCTTGAAGCATCACTATAGATTTGAAATCCACCTGTACCAGATGGGAGAGTAAGAATCTGTTTAGATACTAACTTCTGCTTTAGGTCTTCAAAGATCTTCTCTCTTTCTTCAGTCCAGACGAATTTCTCCCTTTTCCGCATCAGTTTGGTCAATGGCAGTGCTAAACAGGAAAAGTTCTCTACGAACCTATGGTAGTAACCAGCTAAGCCTAGGAAACTGCGAACTTCATTCGTTGGTGTCGGTCTTGGCCACTTGGTAATAGCCTCAACCTTTGATGGATCCATGGTGATTCCTTCTGCTGATACAATGTGACCTAAGAACGCCACCTTGTCTAACCAGAACTCACACTTGGAGAATTTAGCATACAACTGCTTCTGGTGAAGAATTTGTAATACTGTACGAAGATGGTCTTCGTGTTCCTCCTTGGACTTAGAGAAAATTGGGATGTCGTCAATGAAGACAATGAAGACAATGACGAACTTGTCCAGGAACTCAAGGAAGATACGGTTCATCAGATCCATGAAGACTGCTGGAGCATTGGTAAGGCCAAAAGGCATAACTACAAACTCGTAGTGCCCATAACGTGTACGGAAAGCAGTCTTGGCGATCTCCTGCTCATTAACTCGTAGCTGATGATAGCCGACCTCAGATCAATCTTGGAGAAATGTTTTCCCCCTTGGAGTTAGTCAAACAAGTCATCAATGCGTGGCAGCGGATACCTATTCCTGATGGTGATCTTGTTAAGCTCACGATAATCTATTCATAGACGCATGCTACCGTACTTCTTCTTTACGAACAGAACAGGTGCGCCCCATGGAGAAGCACTAGGTCAAATGAAACCGCGTTCTAACAGTTCCTGAAGTTGTTCCTTTAACTCCTTAAGCTCTATGGGAGCCATGCGATAAGGAGCCTTGGATATTGGCTCAGCTCCTGGGACGAGCTCAATATTAAACTCCACTTCACGAGCAGGTGGTATGCCCAGAAGTGCTTATGGAAATACGTCTGGAAATTCTGACATGATAGGCTGATTTTGGATAGATGGAGCTTCAGCCTCCAAATCATGAACAGTAGCAAGAGAGCCCTCATAACCATGTGACAGTAGTACACGTGCTTGCAAGGTCGATATGATTTGTACAAACCTTTCGGGTACGAACCCGTTGTGAATGTACTCTGGTGCATTTGCATCACCGAAGATGACCCGATATGTATGGCAGTCTATGGTGGCGTGATGTTTGGATAGCCAGTCCATGCCTAATATCATGTCAAAATCGCACATATCCAGTGGAAGTGCGTCAACAGGACGAATCTTGTCATGTAGAATTAAGCTGAATTAACCTAAGAATTTTATACACTATATTTTTGGAAGCTTTCTATTTTTGAAAACTTTCCATATTTAGAATTAAGCTGAATTAATATCATAAGTAATGTAGTTATATTATAGTTTATTAATAATATTCTGTTAATTAAATAAACTATAGGTTATACGATTTAATTAAATATAAGCATGATTTAATTAAACTAATGTGTATAAAAATACTTAGGTTAAAATATATATTAATACTATATTAATATAACCTAAGTCATGATTATTAGTTATTTATATGTCATGTTTAATAATTAATTAATAATATAGTGTAAAATAAATAAATAAATACTTAGGTTAAAACATGTATTATTTGGTAATAATAATAACCTAAGTTTCATGTTTAATTAAATTAATTATAAGTCATGTACTAATTAATTTAATTATCTTATAAAAATAATATACTTGTAAAATTAAATAGACTTGTAAAAATAATCGTGAACCGAACCCGTGTGTTATCTAATTAAAATATGTCATGAACCGGACCCGTGAAATCCGTGAACCGGTCTGAACCAAACACCCCCAAAAATAGTGGCAAACCGGCTGAGCCGGTCGCCCCTGCTTTCAGTAAGCTGCCACTGGCTTAAGCCGGTGGTCTTTGCTTCTGTCGGCTAGCCGTTGGCACCACAAGGGTTCCCTCCGGCTGTGTGTCGGTGGCCCCCTGTTGCGCCGCCTGCGGTTCCCCTGCTTGACCAACCTAGCCACCGGCTGTGTGCCGGTGGTGGTGCTTTGCTTGCTGCCGAGACCTATAAACCACAAGGACACCCCCGATGCAAATCGGGGTGCCTTGTACCTGTTGCCGACCAAACCAACACCACACCGATACATGTGTCTCGGTTGGTGTGTGAACCAACGATGCCAAGCCCTTGGCTCTCGGTTTGTGTGGTGGCCGAAACAAACAAACCCGAAACACCCTTAATTATTTACCCCTTGATCACATGTCATGTTTTTATCATGTTTTTTTTTAATTACATGTTCATGTTGTCTCTAATTAGATAAATAAATAACAAAAGGGTTACGGATTACCAAAACACGTGGAATGAATGGACAATGATTACACGAACATACCCTTTGATTTCTTTAATCAAGATCAACCAAACACCCCTTGTGGTGTTTCTTGCCGCCGGCCAAGGAAAGAGAGAGAGAGAGATTTAGGGTTTTTGATTTTTTGTAAAATTCTGTAAAGTGAAAATAATATTTCCCTTATTTGTTATTTAGTAAAAATCAAATGGGTTGGGCCCCTCCCTTCTTCTTGTGCCGGGGCATGTAGGGCCCACCAAGGGAAACCCGAAGCCTTTTTCCCGTGTCTAATTATTACGTGTTCGTGTGTTCGTGTTTGCGTGTTACGTTTAATTATTCGTGTTATTTTATATACTTGTATGTAACGATATTTATCGTATTAATAATATATGTAAATACATAATTATATGTTCGTGATTCTTACGTTCATGATTTCATGTTCGTGATTATAATTATTATTGATAATAATTATCGTGTTCTAACACGTACTTAATACTTGTCGTAATAATAATACGTACATAACTTCTGTAATTACTAATCCTGACACGTGTTCATGCTATAAAAGGAAAGTTTTTAATATGTACCTACGTTACTAAGGGTACTATTCATGGTAAAATCATGCGGGTTTTACAACTATTCCCCCCTAAAAAGAATAATTCGTTCCTGAATTATAGATAAAATAAACTAAAAGAGGACATACCCGAACTCAAAATATGAAATGAGGGTAAGAAGCCCGGATAGACTCCTCTGTTTCCCAAGTGGCTTCCCGCTCGGTATGGTCCCTCAAAAGGATTTTGACGAATGAAATCGTCTTCTTCCTCATGACTCGTTATTGCCTGTCAAGACCTCGTTCGGGTTCCTCTATGAAGGTAAGATCTTCACGAATCTGTTCCAGTGGATACTGAACCATGTGACGGGGATGATACTTGTACCCTCTGAGTAAGGACACATGGAAAACGTCGTGAACGTAAGAAAGCTGCGGAGGTAACGCTAGACGATAAGATACTTCACTGACTCGCTCAATGACATCAAACGGTCCGATGAATCAAGGACTGTACTTCCCTTTGATTCGAAAACGTCTAACACCACGTGTCGGCGATACCTTAAGAAAGACGTGATCTCCTACATTAAAATGTAAGTCCCTATGATTCTTGTCGGCATAACTCTTCTGACATGAACGTGCTTCTTGCAATTTTTGCTTAGCTACACCGACCTTCTCGTTGGTCAACTTTATCATTTCTGGTCCTTCAAGTGTTCGCTCACCAACCTAATCCCAGCAGATTGGAGCGCGACACTTTCTTCCATACAACATCTCGAATGGAGCACACTTAATGCTGGCGTGCCAACTGTTGTTGTATGCAAACTCTACCAAACAGATATAATTGTCCCAATCTCCTGTCCATTCCAACGCACATGACCTCAACATGTCTTCTAAAGTCTGAATCGTTCGCTCGGATTGCCCGTCTGTTTGAGGATGAAAAGTCGTGATAAGCTTAAGTTTTGTACCCCAAGCTTTCTGCAGACTCCTCCAAAATCGCGAAGTGAAACGAGGATCTCTGTCCGAGACGATACTGCATAGAGCACCATGAAGTCTCAAGATCTCTTTCTTGTAAGTGTCGGCGAGTTTACTGACCGGATCATCCTTGCGGATCGGTAAGAAATGAGCTGACTTAGTAAGTCGATCAACGATAACCCAAATCGCATTGTGCCTCCTCTTTGTCTACGGAAGACCGGTAACAAAATCCATGGTGATTTTGTCCCATTTCCACTCTGGAATGTCTAACGGTTGTAGTAAACCACTAGACCGCTGATGCTCGATCTTAACCTGCTGGCAGGTAAGACATTTGGAGACGTAAGTAGCAACATCCTGTTTCATACCACTCCACCAAAAGTATTGCTTGACGTCGTGGTACATCTTGGTCGAACCAGGATGAATGGAGAATGGGGAGCTATGAGATTCAGCTAATAACGCTTCCCTGGGTGTAAGATCATCAGGAAGACAAAGTCTAGTGCCCTGCCATAAGATACCATCGTCATCCAACCGAAACTCCGTCTGCTGTTCTAAGTTCTGAATGATCGCCCAAATTTCACCATCATCCTTCTAAGCTTCCTTGATCCTAGAGAGTAAATCAGGTTCCACTCTAAGATTAGCCCAGTAGCCGTGTTGTCCTCGTACCATGATCTCGGTGTCTAGTCGCCCTAAGTCTCTTATAATTTCCTCCTCGATTTTAATGTCGTTTATCATACCGGACTTTCTACTAAGTGCATCTGCCACTACGTTCGCCTTGTTGGGATGATACTGTAGATTAATATCATAATCCTTCAAAAACCCTAAATCTCTCTCTCTCTCCTTGGCCGGTGGCAAGAAACACCACTGATAACTAGGTTTTACTCAGTTAAAAATTATTTAAGTTCGTTGTGTTAGTCTAATCGAATTGATTACTGGTTTAAGTGTGACTCAGTCGTCTTTGGGTGTGAAACAAAGATATGTCGTTGTAGTAAAATTAAAATTTCAAGACATTAAAGTAAATTTGACAAGTTAATTAAGGTAAAAGTAAAATTGACAATTTAATAAAAATAAAAGCTTTATCAATTAAACTAAAAGTTACTAGAAAAAAACTTGGTAAAAACAGACATTTCGGGAAGCGTGAAAAATTTGAAAACTTGAAACAAAATATAAGAACAAAACAAAACAAACCTAATCGGAAAGTCCAATCGGAATATGATCAGAATATTAGATCACCTGTCAGAATACCCAACAAACACCCTTGTCGGAATGTAATCGGAATATGTCACGGTCGGAATGACAAACCTTGGGTTGATCGGAATGTTGTCGGAACCCCAAATCGGAATGTTGTCACCAAGTCCCTAATCGGAATAACCAAACAATAACTTTGATCGGAATGTCAAATCGGAATGAGCCTGAAGTACTCGAATCGGAATCCCAAATCGGAAAACTGATAGGAATCCAAAACCCTTTTCCGACCAAGCAAATGGAGCGCTGGTCGGAATGTTAAACCCTTTTCCGATTACTTAGATCGGAATACAGTAAGGGAAAACGTAATAAGCTAACCAAATAAGCTACGAACTAAATAAGCACACAACTGAAAATATAACATAAACACGTATAAGAAAAAACTAATAAGCTAAAATTTAAAGACTTTTGAAAACACTAAATGAAAAAGATATACGAAAACAAACTTTATATAAAAATAACTTTTATAAAAACTTAAGAAACTTTAAGACAAACACAAATAAGCTATAAAATCAATAATCCAAACAATCAACATAAAAACGTGACACTTAATCAAATAAGCAACACAATAAGCACATAAACAATAAGATTAAATCAATAAAGAGAAATGTAGATGAGAGAATAACAATAAAAGTAAAGATTAACAACAATTAAAAGGAAACTTAATTGAAATTAAATGAATTTAAGGTGCAAGAAAATTAAGTAAATGACATGTATTTAAATGTGCAAAAATTAAAGGTGGAAGAGCTAATTGTCACACTTAGCCAACAAAATGAAAATGAAATCCTAATGATCTATTTATAGGAGGATTAGGGAGGTGCTTAGAGGAAGCTTCCTCTCCTCTTTCTTCTTTCTTTAATTGTCATTAAGTCCTTGATCTTCTTAATTCTTTGACTTTAACGACTTTGTCTCGGGATTTCTTTAAACTCGTCTTGAATTTCTTCATAAATAAGACTTGAGTTCTTCGGCTTTTAGTAAACTTCCGTCTTTTGACTTTTTCTTCGATAAATCTTCAGAATTGGTCTTGGACTTCCGTTCTTTTTGCACTCTTGATTTCTTGACTTCGACTTTTGTCTTTTTCTTCGATAAAAGCCCGTGAAAGCCGTGTTTTCTTCCCTTTTTGCATTTTGATCCTAAAATCACAACAAAAACACAAACCACGCATAATTCTGACATTTACGACATAAAATACACGTTTTGGCTCGGTTATTATTGTAATTAAGTGGTAAAAGGATGGGTGTTTACACACCTATCAAATCCCCTACACTTGAACATTGCAATGTCCTCATACAATGCATTAGTTACAAAGCACGATTACACTTTTTATCATAATCAATCCATATTGGCCCTTATTAACGAGATAGAAAATAACAAAACAAATAAAGAAATCAAAAACTTACCTTGGGGTTTTAGAAATGTCATGAATAATCATCATCCTCAAGTTTTCACTTTCTCCAAACTAAGCTTAAAAACGAGATCATTGTTATTATAAGTTAGCAAACTAACACGAACTCATGTGGGCCAATTATTTACTTAGACTCCCTTATTCCTAGGTGTATCTCTTATATTTTATTATTGTCTTGAATGATCACGAGGATGCATTGTTGACTTATTTCGATAGTTATTAAGGCTGAAAATAAAGTGGGACGATTTAATCAATAGTTAGCTAAAGGACAAAATCTTTTAAAACTGTTTCTCGGGACCTTATAAAGTTCATATCTTGGCATAACTCGCTTCGCGATTTGAGACCTTTCTCGGACCGATATTTGGCAGGGACTTCATACTTCAAATCTTGAGAGACGTTCATGAAATAATGGTCTTCTCTTCATATTAGGAATTTCTTCACTTGAAGTTTTGAGAGATTCTTCATATTTGGACCACGACTTCTTCATTTTTCTCCAATCTTTATTTTGGACTATGATATACAACGATCCGCCTCCTTTTTGGACTTGGATCTATTTATCCTCATTCCTTGTTAGGGCCTTTTCGGATAGACTTCTCCATGACTTTTGGGGAGTTTTTGCTTTTCGTCGTGTGTCTCGATCCTTCATATTAATTTTCGATAAATGATTCTTCACATCACTTTTGGATCTTTAGCAACAAAATGTAGCCCTCATGCCTTGTTAGGGCCTTTTCGGACTCGCCAATCTTCGCATCCTGCTTCAATAAGTTATGCCTTGGCTATGAACTCTAATCCATACCGAGCAACTTTTAAACGATCTTGGGCTAGAAGCTAAGTAACTTTTCAAATCGTACAACCTTATTTATTGCAGATAAATTTAATAGCAAGCGATGGGAGAATAGGCTTATAATTAACTCACATAAATTCACGAAAGAATACCAAACATATAATTGACTCTATCATCTCTCGTTCTCCACAGTTTAAAATCTCAAGTAATGAGACTCGTGGATGTTTAGCCTATTAAATCAAAGCTTTGGGTTTTCGAGTCATCTATAGGATCTTGCAAATTCTTAGACTTTTTCAAGTTTAGAAATCGCATTTTAAAGTTCCCTTGATAAACGACTCTCTAGGATCAATTATAGGGACTTGCGAAAAGTTCTTGTTCTTAACCCGTGAGAGTTAAGACTTTCGCGTTTTATAGCTCCCTATATAAAAGCCTAGCAAAACTTGACTTAAACACGTTAAGGATACTAGCTAGAGTAAACTTAGATAAGTAAACTCGGGTTGAGTTAAAAGATTCACAACGTTTGAAAATTTAAAACCACTTTATTAAACTTTATTCTAGCAAGGAAAGAAAATAACTATACAAAGGGGAAAAACTAATAGGCCAAAATAGATCAAAAATTTTGAAAAATGACGAAAAATTGATTTTCTGGTTAAAATGAGGACAAATACAAGGAAAAGGCCACTTAACTTCGATAGAAGTCCCCCCTACACTTGATATAAACATTGTCCTCAATGTTTAAGCATGTGGGAGTAAACTCCCCTACACTTAGGACATTGTGCACTTTGTTTAAATCTTGCTAAGGAAAAGACAACTAACGAGATTCCTATTTTTAATATTGGAAAATATAAAATAGTGAATCGAAAAAAGTTTAGGATAGAACCGGGAAGACGGGAACACGAAATCACGGGTCGTCAAAAATCATCAAGAGTGGATCATTGAACGCTCGAATCCCTAGATATGAGAGGAGAGGAGATAGCTAAAAGATTAAACATGGGTTGCCTCCCAAGAAGCGCTTGATTTTTGTTAATCGAGTCGTGAGCCTGACTCGACCTTGATTATCATAGGAAGAAGCATGAAACATATCCACCGGGATCAAAGACATAGTTTTCGTCCATCAAATAGCACAAGCTTAAGGCGAACAAGGCAAGCCAAAGAAGAGTAGGCAAGGTTCCCTTAAGCAAAGATGGAGCACGATGGTAGCAAGGGTGAAGAGGTGCAAGCATATCTTCAAAAGTTCCAAAGATTTTTCCTTTTATTTCATCAGATGGATATTGAGATGGCTGAAGAATATCAATACCGGGGTCGAACACCTTTTCCTTTAGGGGAAAATAGCACTCAGGCTCAGCAGAATTTGAAGATGATCCGCGAAGAAAATGCACAACCTCGTCCTCAGAAGGTAGACAAAGAGGTGTCAAAACATACGTGCTTCGGATGTTGGTGTCGTCCGGTTGCTTCTCCTTTGAAAGAATTTTCTTCAAATCCGAAGTAGGATCAAGACCATAATCATCAAAGTCTAAAGGAGGAGCATCACTCTCATGAGGGAAGTAAGTATTGAGAAAAGTAGAAACGTCTTTCTCAAATGAGTAGTCATCCAAAGTAGGATTAAGCATGGATGGCGGAGGATCTTCATCATGAGAAGAATCACTCGAGAGAGTATCGGCCTCATCAAAATCATCGTCAGTGGGCATGTCGGGATACTCGGAAGTAAAATCATCATAATCATCTCCATCGAAGCTAGAATCATCATCATAAGCGTCATAGATCGGTGGAGAATCATATATGGGTCAAGGTTCCAAATTGGAGAGAGAATCATCCACATCATCTTGAAACAGTGGATTATCATAGCAAGAATCGAATAGAGGATTGTTGTAGACGACAAAATCATCAAGCACATTAATCATATTCGCTGATTCTCTTCCATAGGATTTGCTTGTAAGCTTCCCCATTTCAAAAACTTGTGCATCATCCCCGACTCTTAAGATGAGCTCACATTTATCCACATCTATTAAAGCTCGACCGGTTCTCAAAAAAGGGAGTCCAAGTATTAACGGAATACGAGGGTCTATTTCATAATCAACAACGACAAAGTCGACCGGAAAAGTGAATGTGCCAACTTTAATAAACACATCTTCGGCAATACCAACGGGGTAAGCGAGAGTGTGATTGGCTAGCTCAAGAGTCATCTTGGTGGGTGTAAGGTCGGGCAATGATAACTTTTTCCAAACGCTGAAAGGCATCAAATTTATACTTGCCCCGAGATCGGCTAAGGCAGTAAATTCGTCGGTTTGGTTAAAAGTACAAGGTAGCACAAAACGACCGGGATCTCCAAGTTTTTCCGAAAGTTCTTTAAGAAGGATTGCAGAGCAATTTTCATTCAAGCGAGTATTAACAAACTCGACCATCTTCTCCTTCTTACTAAGCAGTTCCTTAAACATCTTGACAAATTGTGGCATTTGGGCAAGAGCTTCAACAAGGGTAAAGGTGATTTTCATTCCGGCTATCTTTTCCAAAACGTTAGAGACTTGAATGTCATTCTTAGTCAAATTTCTAGCCTTGTTGAGTCGAGAAGGGTAAGGAATGCTGGGGTTATAGGTAGAAGGTGGGGTTGGTGAAGGTTGAGATGTTGAAGGGTTCTTCTTGGGTTCTTCTTCATGACGAGGCGGAGACGGTAATGGTGAACTAATACTAGGTGTGGGAGTAGTAGGGATAAATGGTGGTGGAGGAAGTGTAGATGGTGTAACTGGGGGTGGGATAGATGGTCCTACTAAATTTGCTCCACTACGGGTAGTAATAGCACTCACATTCGCTCTCGGGTTAGTGACGGTGTTTGAAGGTAGAGAGCTCGAAGTAGAGGGTTGAGTGGTGGGTAAGAAACTAGCCAGCATATTCTTTAAATCATTCGTTTGATTGCTGAAGGAGGATTGTATATCATTTTGAAGCTCGGATCTAATGTCATTCCCTTGCTTGGTGATATCCCCTTTCAAATTGATAATTTGGCTTTGTAGATTCTTGATTTGCTCTCCTTGGGTTCTCATTAAAGCTTCAACATCTTGATTAATGGGTGGGGATTGTTGAGCGGATGGGTGATAAGGATTAGAAGCTTGAGGTGGGATTTGGTTGCTTCTATTGTATTTGTTGTTGGGGTTGTGGTTTTGAGGAGAAAAACCGGGTGAAAGAAAGTTGTTTGACCGGTAACTTAGCAAATTTCTATCCCCTTGAGGTCGGGCTTGGTAATTTTCCGGTGAATAATTACCATAAGCCGCATACACGTTTTCCGGATTTCCTTGAGTAGAAGGACAATCAGTGTATGAGTGAGGACCGCCGCATGTCTCACAAGGATTGGCTACCGCTTTAACTTGTTGTTGTTGGTTTGAAGCGAAGAGCAAGATATTTTTGTTCATTTCGGCCATCATGCGGGTGAATTCGGTCATGTCGGGGTTTGCTGAAGTAGAAGAAACATTGACTCTCGGGTTGTTCCTTGAAGAAGCAGAGGAATCCCAATTTTTGTGATGAGTAGTCATGTTTTCAATAAGCTCTCTACACTCCTCGGGTCTCCTTTTCATAAATGTGTCACCGGCGGCTGCATTAATCGTATCACGATCACGAAAAGTCAAACCGTTGTAGAAAGTATCAATTAAGGTCACGGGAAGCATGTTGTGGTTTGGACATCGATCAATCAAAACATTATATCTTTCCCAAGCATCAAAGAGAGATTCATCGGATTCTTGCATGAAACCGCTGATTTGATTTCAAAGGCTTGTGACCATGGATGGTGGAAAGTAGCGCGACAAAAAGCGTTGAGTCATGTCATCCCAAGTATGAATTGAATTCTTCGGGAGACGATCAAACCATTTCTCGGCGTGGTGTGATAAAGTATGTGGAAAGAGTTGAAGGCGAAGAACATCCATTGTAGCACCGGGCAACTTCATGCTTTGAATGATAGTAATGAATTTGTCGAGGTGTTTGTTGGCATCATCATCAGGCAATCTACGAAATGGGTTAGTTTGCACTTGCTGGATCATGTGATGCTTCAACGAAAACTCCGGAGCCGTAATTTGCATCGGCACAATGGGTCCTCCTCGTCCAAACATTGTGAGTTGACAAAGCTCCTCCATTGTCCGAAGATCGGGTTGTGGAAGAACATTGTTGTTGTTATTATTGAGGTGTGGTGGATTATTGTTGTTGTTCACACCTGCCATAGCTAAATCTTCACGAGTCTCGGGCTCTTGATAAGTAGAAGATCTAGTACGCATACACCTGAAAAAGCAAAAGAAAACAATACCAAAGCAATAGACAATATATATACACAATAAAAATAAAATCTTTTTGGATTTTAGAAAAAATTTTTTTATTAATTTTTATGGATTTTTAACAATTTTAAATTTTTATGGGTTTTTGAAATTTTTAAGCAAGAAAAATAACGCTCACAAGTGAACGGATCCCAAAAAGCAACGCGTCTCTCACAGAAAACCGTTAATCTTTACGAAAAGAGCCGGCAGCGGCGCCATTTGATAACTAGGTTTTACTCAGTTAAAAATTATTTAAGTTCGTTGTGTTGGTCTAATCGAATTGATTACTGGTTTAAGTGCGACCCAGTCGTCTTTTTGTGTGAAACAAAGATTTGTCGTTGTAGTAAAATTAAAATTTCAAGACATTAAAGTAAATTTGTCAAGTTAATTAAGGTAAAAGTAAAATTGAAAATTTAATAAAAATAAAAGCTTTAACAATTAAACTAAAAGTTACTAGAAAAACACTTGGTAAAAACAGACATTTCGGGAAGCGTGAAAAATTTAAAAACTTGAAACAAAATATAAGAACAAAACAAAACAAACCTAATCGGAATCCCTAATCGGAAAGTCCAATTGGAATGTGATCGGAATATTAGCTCACTTGTCGGAATACCCAACAAACACCCTTGTCGGAATGTAATCGGAATATGTCACGGACGGAATGACAAACCTTGGGTTGATCAGAATGTTGTCGGAACCCCAAATTGGAATGCTGTCACCAAGTCCCTAATCGGAATAACCCAACAATACCTTTGATCGGAATGTCAAATCAGAATGAGCCTGAAGTACTCCAATCGGAATCCCAAATCGCAAAACTGATAGAAATCCAAAACCCTTTTCCGACCAAGCAAATGGAGCGCTGGTCGGAATGTTAAACCCTTTTCCGATTACTTAGATCGGAATACAGTAAGGGAAAACGTAATAAGCTAACCAAATAAGCTACGAACTAAATAAGCACACAACTGAAAATTTAACATAAACACGTATAAGAAAAACCTAATAAGCTAATATTTAAAGACTTTTGAAAACACTAAATGAAAAAGATATACGAAAACAAACTTTATATCAAAATAACTTTTATAAAAACTTAAGAAACTTTAAGACAAACACAAATAAGCTATAAAATCAATAATCCAAAACAATCAACAACATAAAAACCTGACACTTAATCAAATAAGCAACACAATAAGCACATAAACAATAAGATTAAATCAATAAAGAGAAAGGTAGATGAGAGAATAACAATAAAAGTAAAGATTAACAACAATTAAAAGGAAACTTACTTGAAATTAAATGAATTTAAGGTGCAAGACAATTAAGTAAATGACATGTATTTAAATGTGCAAAATTAAAGGTGGAAGAGCTAATTGTCACACTTAGCCAACAAAATGAAAATGAAATCCTAATGATCTATTTATAGGAGGATTAGGGAGGTGCTTAGAGGAAGCTTCCTCCCCTCTTTCTTCTTTCTTTAATTGTCATTAAGTCCTTGATCTTCTTAATTCTTTGACTTTAACGACTTTGTCTCGGGATTTCTTTAAACTCGTCTTGAATTTCTTCATAAATAAGACTTGAGTTCTTTGGCTTTTAGTAAACTTCCTTCTTTTGACTTTTTCTTCGATAAATCTTCAGAATTGGTCTTGGACTTTCGTTCTTTTTCCACTCTTGATTTCTTGACTTCGTCTTTTGTCTTTTTCTTCGATAAAAGCCCGTGAAAGCCGTGTTTTCTTCCCTTTTTGCATTTTGATCCTAAAATCACAACAAAAACACAAACCACGCATAATTCCGACATTTACGACATAAAATACACGTTTTGGCTCGGTTATTATTGTAATTAAGTGGTAAAAGGATGGGTGTTTACACACCTATCAACCACAAGGGGTGTTTGGTTGATCTTGATTAAATAAATCAAAGGGTGTGTTCGTGTAATCATTGTCCATTCATTCCACGTGTTTTGGTAATCCGTAACCCTTTTGTTTTTTTTTCTTTTATTTAATTAAACATAACATGAACATGTAATTAAATAAAAACATGATAAAAACATGACATGAGATCAAGGGGTAAATAATTAAGGGTGTTTCGGGTTTTTTTGTTTCGGTCGCCACACAAACCGAGAGCCAAGGGCTCTCGGCGTCGTTGGTTCACACACCAACCAAGACACATGTCTCGGTGTGGTGTTGGTTCGATCGGCAGCAGGTACGAGGCACCCCCTTGCGTCGGGGGTGTCCTTGTGGTTTATGTGTCTCGGCAGCAAGCAAGCCACCACCACCGGCACACAGCCGGTGGCTAGGTTGGTCAAACAGTGGCAACCGCAGGCGGCGCAGCAGGGGGCCACCGGCACACAGCCGGTGGGAACCCTTGTGGTATCAGCGGCTAGCCGACAGAAGCAAAGACCAACGGCTTAAGCCGGTGGCAGCTTACCGAAAACAGGGGCAACCGGCTCAGCCGGTTTGCAACTATTTTGGTGGTGTTTCGTTCGGACCGGTTCATGGGTTTTATGGGTCCGGTTCATGACATATTTTAATTAGATAACACACGGGTTTGGTTCATGATTATTTTTACAAGTCTAATTAATTTTACAAGTATATAATTTTTACAAGATAATTAAATTAATTAGTACATGACTTATAATTAATTTAATTAAACATGAAACTTAGGTTATTATTATTACTAAATAATACATGTTTTAACCTAAGTATTTATTTATTTATTTTACACTATAGTATTAATTAATTATTAGACATGACATATAATTAATTAATAATCATGACTTAGGTTATATTAATATAGTATTCATACATGTTTTAACCTAAGTATTTTTATACACTTTAGTTTAATTAAATCATGCTTATATTTAATTAAATCGTATAACCTATAGTTTATTTAATTAACAGAATATTATTAATAAAATATACTATAACTACATGACTTATGATATTAATTCAGATTAATTCTAAATATAGAAACTTTCTAATTCAGGAAACTTATTGTTTTTGGAAACTTTCTATTTTTAGAAACTAATCTATTTTAAGCAGTTAATCTATTTTTGGAAACTTTCTATTTTTAGAAACTTTCTATTTTTGGAAACTTTCTATTTTTGGAAACCTGCTATTTCTAGAAAGTTACATATTATTACACAACAAGTATAATAATACAAGAAATACAAGTAATACTTAATCAGAATATGCAGAATACATGATAAACACAGCATAACTTTAAGATCAGTAAAACAAGACATGAACATGTAAAACAAGTAAGACATGATAAAACCATTTACGTATTCAGTAATCAGAATACCTATACACGTATACTATTTATGTAGCATTAGTGAGATCAAAGTAAAACTCTCTTCTGTTCGTCTTCTTCGTTCACTGGACTTAAGGTACGGATTTCCCGTCCTTTCAGTATGGACATACTTTCCTTATTATGATTTCCCCATCTGTAGCCAACTGTTTTCCCAGTATTTGTTTTATATGTTTGATACCTATGTTAGATTAAGAGCCTAAGCCGTATACATGCATGACCATTGTCACCTAGTTATGGAGGTACCATAACGATAACACTGGAGGCACCAGTGTTATGACTTCCCCACGGTGAAGTGATTGCTCATGGCGTCCCTTTTCTGTTTGACCATTATCATATATTATCATGTGGGGCGTATGGGTGTATCCTAGTTACATGTTTAGCAGTATTTTTAGAGTGAATGCGATGTATTCCTTGCATCCTTCACTAGGAGTTGATCCCTCCTACCCAAACTATTTAACTAGAGGCAACCCCTCAAATTGAATGACGAGGTCTCCCCTCCAAGTATTTGTGGACGGTGAAACCTCATGACCTATATGGGCTATTTGGCTAATTAAACAGATTTTCATAAAAACATAAGTCTTTTCAAACTATAAAACCAGTTTTATGAACATGAATCTTGATTACTTAGAACTTATGATATCCCGCTGTTATTAGTCTTATATGATTACGTTATTCCATGTCATACTTGTATATCCGTGCACTAAGTGTTATGCTCAACCATTTTCCTTTCATGTTCCCAAACGGTAGGTACTCAAGGGCGCTGGTAGACTTTAAGCGTACGTGCATATGGATTGGAAGTTTTCTAGCCTTCGCTACTTTATGCATTTCATCATACATTTTGTTGCTTATTTCTATGGATATTGTTTAGTCCTTTTCCTTTACAGTACTTATGTTTGTGTGTGATGAGCTTATACTTTGGGGTACCGATGTTTGTTTCCGGTATTTCCTTTTATGGTCATGTAATGTTTTAAGACATTTTTCTTGTATGCTTTGATGACACGCCATAATCACGCGTGACATTCCATTTACCAAAATAGGGTGTTACAATTATGGTATCAGAGCCAAGGCTTCGACTTATAGGCTCTCAAAACACGACATGTAATTAGTGTGTAGTCACTATGGTCTTCCTAGAAATGACAGTCGTTTTTTCATGCATTCATTGTTTTCATGCATTCATGTTATATGTCATTGTCGCAGGTTTATGACTAAGTAATGGTTGGTACAAGACTGGCCCTATTTAGTCGCATGTGCTTTTATCGAAACTTTTAACTTTGGGACAGACCCATTGGCGTTCCCTCGCCATGTCTTTTGTTTTGAGTGAACTGGCCATAGGCGTTCACTCTCACGTATATAAAAGTTTTCATAAAACTGCATCATGCATCCATATACTAGTTTTCCTACATAAAACTTTTCTCATGATTTATTGGTATAATTTTTTTTCCATGTGTATATTTTTTTTGATCAGTTTAATCATGTATTTTTGTTTTATACTGTCAGATGGTTCTCACACGCGAGTAGGAACAACTCAATGCAGCAGTCCAAGCTATGATGTAAGCTTTGCTTCCTCAGCTGAGGAACGAAATCAGGGCTGAGGTACAGGCTACTAACAATCAGCAACAACACCCAGTTCCTCCTCCTCCAGCAACATTGGTCACATGGCTGGAGAGATTCAACAAGCAACGTCCTCGATCCTTCGAGAGAACTGATAGCCCCAGTGAAGGTGAAAGCTGGTTGGCTCATATCGAGAAGATATTAGATGCAATGGGTTGTGACCCCGTCTTCAAGTCGAGGTTGGCCTGTTACAAGTTCGAAGGTGATGTACTGAGATGGTGGAAGGCAGTTAAGTAGTCTGAGGGAGGTGACAATTGGGTGGCTGGTTTGACTTGGGCTCAGTCCAGGGAGTTAGTGATGGGACAGTTCTTCCCAAGGCTGAGCAAGACAAGCTGAAGAGGGAGTACCACGGAACCAGACATAGAGCTGGGGAGAACAGCAACAAGTTCATGCAGCGCTTTCTTCATTTGGCTAGTTTTCTTGGCGCAGCAGCAGGTACTGCCGAAGAGCAAGCATACCACTTCCGATGAGCTCTTCGTACATCGGTCGCCAACAACTTGGTGTGTGCTAATTTCAACACGGTGGCACAAGTGGCCGATGCAGCACGTAAGTTGGAGATGCTGCAAGAAAGAGAGGAGTTCGAGGAAGCAGAGAGACCCGAGAAGAGGTATTTATTCTATATTCAGCGGTGACCATTTCGAATTCATTCAGTACTATCCAATGTTTATATATCTTTTTAAACTGCATCTTTCAGGCAGAAGACTGGGGACCGGTCTCAGCCGGCTACTCAACAACAACTTACTCAGCCCAAGGGTAACGGTCAGACTTAAGACCGTCCTGCTACAGATAGGTGTGGCGGTAATGATAATTACCATAACAACGCTGGAAAATCCAACAGCAACAGGTCCTTACACTTACTCATTTCCTTATGTTATATGTGATAAGTCATAATCCTGACACATTAGCAATCTTCTACCAGGAATCATGGTAACGGGAGGGAGCAGAACCAAAGAGGTTCACAGCCTAACCGTCCAG
Source organism: Glebionis coronaria (assembly GCA_025667525.1). NCBI lineage: Eukaryota > Viridiplantae > Streptophyta > Magnoliopsida > Asterales > Asteraceae > Glebionis > Glebionis coronaria. The sequence continues at coordinate 568,232 of JANFOE010001357.1, read as the reverse complement.
CTATCACTAGTATTACATCTTACGATTTTATGTATTGTCCTTTTGTACCTATAAACATGTCTCATGTGTACTTTTCCAAACAGGCTCCCAGCCAGCAAGGGCACCTGCTGGAGGGTATGCTCACCCTCTTTGCACTACCTGCAACCGTAGGCACCCAGGGCCATGTCGCCGTGACAGCGATGCATACTACAAGTGTGGCCTTATTGGTCATCGCATGAAGGACTGCCGCAATGGTGAGATGGACGGCACATCTGGACATGCTTATTCCAAGCCGCATGTGTTTTATTTGACACGGAATCTTGTATATGTATGGTAAAGCTGCATGTGTTGTATTTGACACGGGTGCTACTCATTCGGGTCATTTCTACTGCTTATGCTAAGAATGTTAGGATATCCCTTATGCTATTAGAGAATGTACTAAACATTTCCACACCTTTAAGAGACTATGTACGCATAACCCATGTGTACAAGAGCCTTCCCCTATAGTTTGACGACAAGATTCGTCATGTTGACGCACTTCCTCTTGATATGTGCGATTTTGACATGATATTAGGCATGGATTGGCTATCCAAACATCACGCCACCATTGACTGCCATATATATCAGGTCATCTTCGGTGATGCTAATGCACCAAAGTACATTCACAACGGGTTCATACCTGGAAGGTCTGTACAAATCATAACGACCTTGCAAGCATGTGCACTAATGTCACATGGTTTTGAGGGCTATCTTGCTACTGTTCATGATTTGGAGGCTGAAGCTCCATCTATCCAGAATCAGCCGATCGTGTCAGAATTCCCAGATGTGTTTCCAGAAGAACTTCCGGGCATACCACCTGCTCGTGAAGTGGAGTTTAATATTGAGCTCGTCCCAGAAGCTGAGCCAATATCAAAGGCTCCTTATCGCATGGCTCCCATCGAGCTGAAGGAGTTAAAGGAACAAATGCAGGAACTGTTAGAACGCGGTTTCATTTGACCTAGTGCTTCTCCATGGGTCGCACCTGTTCTGTTCGTAACGAAGAAGGACGACAGCATGCGTCTATGGATAGATTATCGTGAGCTTAACAAAATCACCATCAGGAATAGATATCCGCTGCCACGCATTGATGACTTGTTTAACCAACTCCAAGGGGCCAAACATTTCTCCAAGATGGATCTGAGGTCGGGCTATCATCAGCTACGGGTTAAAGAGCAGGACATCGCCAATAATGCTTTCCGTACACGCTATGGGCACTACGAGTTTGTAGTCATGCCTTTTGGCCTTAACAATGCTCGAGCAGTCTTCATGGGTCTGATGAACCGTATCTTCCATGAGTTCCTGAACAAGTTCGTCATTGTTTTCATTGACGACAACCTGATTTTCTCTAAGTCCAAGGAGGAACACGAAGACCATCTTCGTACAATATTACAGATTCTCCGCCAGAAGCAGTTGTATACTAAATTCTCCAAGTGTGAGTTCTGGTTAGACAAGGTGGCGTTCTTAGGTCACATTATATCAGCAGAAGGAATCACCATGTACCTAGCAAAGGTTGAGGCTATTACCAAGTGGCCAAGACCGGCATCAGCGACTGAAGTTCGTAGTTTCCTAGGCTTAGTTGGTTACTACCATAGGTTCGTAGAGAAAATTTCCCGTTTAGCACTGCCTTTGACCAAACTAATGCGGAAAAGGGAAAAATTCGTCTGGACTAAAGAAAAAGAGAAGATCTTTGAAGACCTAAAGCAGAAGTTAGTATTTGTACCGATTCTTACTCTCCTATCTGGTACAGGTGGATTTCAAATCTACAGTGATGCTTCAGGGAAGGGACTTGGCTGTGTTCTCATGCAACATGAGAAAGTGATTGTGTACGCTTCACGATAGCTTAAGCCTTATGAGAAAAATTACCCTACGCATGACTTGGAACTTGTAGCAGTCGTGTTTTCATTGAAGATATGGAGGCACTACTTGTATGGAGAATCATGTGACATCTTCACAAACCACAAGAGCCTGAAGTACATCTTAACTTAACATGAACTGAATATGAGACAGAGGAGATGGTTAGATCTAGGGGAAGGCTCTTGTACACATGGGTTATGCGTACAGAGTCTCTTAAAGGCGTGGAAATGTTTAGTACATTCTCTAATGACGTAGGGGATATCCTAACATTCTTAGCATAATCAGTAGATATGACCGAATGAGTATCACCCGTGTCAATTAAAACACATGCAGCTTGAACATACATATACAAGATTCCAGTTATGGTACCTATAGACTTGTTGGCCTGGTCGAGAGAAGTCGTGTAAACGCGTCCACTAGTAGGAGGCGGCTTGGAATCGTCATATCTAGATGTGCCCTCCATCTCGCCCTTGCGGCAGTCCTTCATGCGATGACCAGTAAGGCCACACTTGTAGCATGCGTTGTTGTGGCGGCGACATGGCCCTAGGTGCATACAGTTGCAGGTAGTGCAAAGAAGGTGAGTATACCCTCCAGCAGGTGCCCTTGCTGGCTGGGATCCTGTTTGGAAAAGTACACATAAGACATGATTATAGGTACAAAAGGACATACGGAAAATCGTAAGATGTAATACCAGTGATAGCTGGACGGTTAGGCTGTGAACCTATTTGGTTCTGGTCCCTCCCGTTACCATGATTCCTGGTAGAATATTGCTAATGTGTCAGAATTATGAAATATGACATGTAACATAAGGAAATGAGTAAGTGTAAGGACCTGCTACTGTTGGAGTTCCCAGCGTTGTTACGGTAATTATCATTACCGCCACGCCTATCCGTAGCAGAACGGTCTTGAGTCTGACTGTTACCCTTGGGCTGAGTAGGTTGTTGCTGAGTAGCCGGCTGAGACCGGTCCCCAGTCTTCTGCCTGAAAGATGCAGTTTAAAGAGAGATATAAATATTGGATAATACTTAATGAATTCAAAATGGTCACCGCTGAATGACGAATAATTACCTCTTCTTGGGTCTCTCTGCTTCCCCGAACTCCTCTCTTTCTTGCAGCATCTCCAACTTACGTGCTGCATCAGCAACTTGTGCCACCGTGTTGAAAGTAGCACACACCAAGTTGTTGGCGATCGATGTACGAAGAGCCCACCAGAAGTGGTATGCTTGCTCTTCGGCAGTACCTGCTACTGCGCCAAGAAAACCAGCCAAACGAAGAAAGCGCTGCATGAACTCATTATTGTTCTCCCCAGCTCTCTGCCTGATTCCCTGGTACTCCCTCTTCAGCTTGTCTTGCTCAGCCTTGGGAAGAACTGTCCCATCACTAACTCCCTGAACTGAGCCCAAGTCAAACCAGCCACCCAATTGTCACCTCCCTCAGACTGCTTTACTGCCTTCCACCATCCCAGTACATCACCTTCGAACTTGTAACAGGCCAACCTCGACTTGAAGACGGGGTCACAGCCCATTGCATCGAATATCTTCTCGATATGAGCCAACCAGCTTTCAGCTTCACTGGGGCTATTAGTTCTCTCGAAGGATCGAGGACGTTGCTTGTTGAATCTCTCCAGTCATGTGACCAATGTTGCTAGAGGAGGAGGAGGAGGTACTGGGTGTTGTTGCTGATTGTTGGCAGCCTGCACCTCAGCCCTGATTTCGTTCCTTAGCTGAGGAAGCGAAACTTGCATCGCAGCTTGGACTGCTGCATTGAGTTGTTCCTGCTCGCGTGAGAGAACCATCTGACAGTATAAAACAAAAATACATGATTAAACTTATCAAACATAAAATATATACATGAAAAAAAATTTATACCAATAAATCATGAGAAAAATTTTATGCAGGAAAACTAGTAAATGAATGCATGATGCAGTTTTATGAAAACTTTTATATGCGCGAGAGTGAACGCCTATGGTCAGTTCACTCAAAACAAAATACATGGCGAGGGGACGCCAATGGGTCGGTCCCAAAGTTAAAAGTTTCGATAAAAGCACATGCGACTAAATAGGGCCAGTCCTGTACCAACCATTACTTAGTCATAAACCTTCGACAATGACATATACATGAATGCATGAAAACAATGAATGCATGAAAACCGATTGTCAGTTCTAAGAAGACCATAGTGACTACCCACTAATCATAGGTCGTGTTTTGAGAGCCTACAGGTCGAAACCTTGGCTTTGATACCATAACTGTAACACCCCATTTTAGTAAATGGAATGTCACGCGTGATTATGGCGTGTCATCAAAGCATACAAGGAAAATGTCTTAAAACATTACATGACCATAAAAGGAAATACCAAAAACAAACATCGGTACCCCAAAGTATAAGCTCATCACACACAAACATAAGTACTGTAAAGGAAAAGGAATAAACAATGTCCATAGAAATAAGTATCAAAATGTATGATGAAATGCATATTGTAGAGAAGGCTAGAAAGCTTCCAATCCATATGTACGTACGCTTAAAGTTTACGAGCGCCCTTGAGTACCTGCTGTTTGGGAACATGAAAGGAAAACGGCTGAGCATAACGCTCAGTGCACGGATATACAAGTATGACATGGAATAACGTAAGCATATAACACTAATAGTAGTGGAATATCATAAGTTCTAAGTAATCTGGATTCATGTTCATAAAACTGGTTTTATAGTTTGAAAAGACTTATGTTTATATGAAAATCTGTTTAATTAGCCAAATAGCCCATATAGGTCGTGAGATTCCACCGTGCATGAATACTTGGAGGGGAGACCTCGTCATGCAATTAGAGGGTTTGCCTCTAACTAAATAGTCTGGGTAGGAGGGATCAGCTCCTAATGAAGGATGCAAGGCACACATCGCATTCACTCTAATAATACTGCTAACATGTAACTAGGATGCACCCATACACCCCACATGATAATATAATATAATGGCCAAAACTGAAAAGGGACGCCACGAGCAATCACTTCGTCGTGGGGAAGTCATAACACTCGTGCCTCCAGTGTATGGTTATGGTACCTTGATAACTGGGTGACACTGGTCATGCATGTATATGGCTTAGGCTCTTAATCTAACATAAGTATCAAACATAAAAAACAAATACTGGGAAAACAGTTGACTGCAGACGGTGAATCCTAATAAGGAAAGAATGTCCATACTGAAAGGACGGGAAATCCGTACCTTAAGTCCAGTGAACGAAGAAGACGACCGGAAGAGATTCCTACTCCGATCTCACTAATGCTACATAAATAGTATACATGTATAAGTATTCTGATTACTGAGTACGTAACTGATTTTATATCATGTCTTAGCTTGTTTTATATGTTCATGGCTTGTTTTACTGATTTTAACGTTATGCTGTGTTTTTTTTGGTAAAGGGTGTCCCCGGTAAATATATTAACCAAAAAAGCGTTGAAGTACAAAGGAATGTGGCTAAGATACCACATTAACCGCATGCTACAGGCAGCATGTTAACACGTGATTATGTCATGGCATAAACACAAACTAATCTAGAACTACAAAGCAAGTAAACTAGAAAGAAACCAAGATGCAAACATGAAGTCACACATTGTCTTCAGCTTCCACCAACAACACAAAAGGAGCAAATGATATCCAAATGAGCCTGCCTCCTTAAAAAACCTTGCCAAAGAAAACCCAGTGGGAAAAACCTTGGACAAGGAAAAAAGAGTACAACCCTCACCCGGCACTCCCATCATGAAGAACTCTAGAGCTCGGCACCCTCCATTTTTCAAGCAGCAAACTCGACCTGGCAGACATCTTCTTAAAACGAAATGAAATCAACTTCAACCGAATAGTATCACAAATAAGCTGAACAATCTGATCAACGGCTAACAGCTTTTTCTTGAAAAGTCTTGAATTACGTTCCATCCATATAAAGTACGCAGTAGCAGCCAACACAAGACGGGCAAGGATGCTAGGACAAGACTTTCCCTTAGAAATAGGAATAACATAGGCTAAAATATCATCAATCCGAGGGGGGATGTTATCCATATCACATAGGCCCCGAACCTTAGACCAAACCTGCATAGAATAAGAACATTCAAAGAAAAGATGGTTATGAGAATCCGCCACCAATTTACACAACGGACATCGTAGAAGGCTTAGATCCACCAAAGGGCCAACATCCCATTGCCTAAGCCGATCTTGTGTCTTCAATTTTCTTCTAACCACTAACCATAAGTGTATAGAGTGACGAGGGATACAATGAGCAAACCAAACAGCATGATACCAATCAACCATCAAAGCCCTATCTCGAATGGAGTCCCAAACTAAAGAAACTGAAAAAGGATGTAGAACCCCATTTATATCCCGCCACATCAAATCATCATCCTGAGCATCATTAATAATAGGGACCGGGATAGAGACAATGTTCGGAAATCTAGCATACCAATCCTGCGGCCACTGCCAAATACCATTAGTAATAAGATCCCTTACCTTATTCGATAGAGAGAGCCCCGATCTTGTAATACTTCGAAACGAAAGAACGTCCCGTAACGGACATAAATCTGCCCATTTGTCAAACCACATAGAAGCCAATCTACCATTATTAATCTTGTACCAAATAAATTGACGAATGCTTGGTCTAATCTGTAGAAGTTTTCTCCAGCCCCAACTCATATCTCCTAAACATGGAATGTCCCAGAAACTTCGATCCTTTAACTTGTAAGAATAAATCCATTTAACCCATAAAGACTCTTTACGAGTGAGAATACACCAGATATGAGAAACCATTAAAGCAGTATTAAAATCAGAAAGCTTACGAATACCAAGTCCACCTTCATAAAACGGAGTACAAACAGAGTCCCAAGCAACTTTAGCCTTACCTTTCTTCATTTCACCTTGACACCATAAGAAGCCTCTCATAAGCTGTTCCAAATCATGAATAATCCGAACAGGTAAGATAAAGACAGACGCCCAGTAGATATGCATTGATGAAAGAACTGAACGAACTAACTGGAGTCTTCCTGCTAAAGAAAGAAATTTATTGCGCCAATCATTAACTCTACTCTCAAGTTTTTCAACAAGGACTTTACAATCCCTATATAGAAGCCTGGACGAAATGAGAGGGACACCAAGATATTTGACAGGTAACTCGCCTTCAGCAAATGGCATGATATGTAAAATACTACTTTTAACAGCAGTAGCTACATTACAGAAGAAAACTGTGCTCTTTGGGATACTTGGAACCAAACCAGAAGCTATCTTGAATTCCTCCAACGCATCCATAATAACCTGCACAGAGTCCAAGTGACCCCTAGCAAACAAGAAAAGATCATCTGCAAAACAGAGGTTGATAATACGCTGTTGCTCACAACGGTGATGAAAATGAAAAACCTCTGCATTAAGAACCCTCCGCTGCAACATAAGTGAAAGGATATCCATGACCAACGTGAAAAGATATGGAGATAACGGATCACCTTGCCTGAGACCTCTTTTACCTTGAAACCAGCCATATAAATTACCATTTATGCAAATGGAATATGAAGTAGTAGAAACACACGTCATAATCCAATCAACCATTAAATGGTGGAATCCAAAACCAATCAGAATGTTACGCAGAAACTGCCAGTCCACCGTATCGTAAGCTTTCTGAATATCAACCTTAAAAGCACATCTTGGAGGACCAAAATTTCTGTGGTAATTCCTCATCAGCTCCTGCGTCAATAAGATGTTATCCGAGATCCTACGCCCCGGTACAAAAGCAGATTGATTAATATTAACCAAATCGCCCAAATCCCCTTTAATACGGTTAGAAAGTATTTTACTAATGCATTTGAAAATAACATTACAACAAGAGATGGGGCGATAATCAGTAATCTTATTTGGAACAGACACCTTGGGGATAAGAGCAATAATAGTATGATTAACCTCTTTAAGAAGTTTTCCATTAGAGAAAAACTCCCGAATAGCACATGTAAACTCATCACCCACAATATCCCAAGACTTCTTAAAAAACGCAGCAGTAAAACCATCCGGCCCAGGAGCTTTATCATCACTCATGGAGAATAACGCACTCTTAATTTCAGAATCAGAGATGACTCTAACCATATGGGCAGATTTCTGAGCACCAAGCTTTCGAACAAACAAATCAGACGTATTAAAAGAACCTGAAACACTTGCCTGACCAAGAAACTGCTCGTAATGAGCAACGAAAGCACCAGGCACAGCATCTCCATCATGAAGCACGTTATGAGAATCACGAACCATTTCAATACGATTACGAGCCGCCCTACTCTTAACCGAATTATGAAAATAATCATGTATTATGTATATTCTTATTAAGTATTACTTGTATTCCTTGTATTATTATACTTGTTGTGTAATAATAAGTAACTTTCTAAAAATAGCAGGTTTCCTAATATAGAAAGTTTTCAAAAATAGAAAGTTTCCAAAAATAGAAAGTTTCCAAAATAGATTAACTGCTTAAAATATATTAGTTTCTAAAAATAGAAAGTTTTTAAAAATATTAAGTTTCCTGAAATAGAAAGTTTCCATATTTAGAATTAAGCTGAATTAATATCATAAGTCATGTGATTTTAGTATAGTTTATTAATAATATTCTGTTAATTAAATAAACTATAGGTTATACGATTTAATTAAATATAAGCATGATTTAATTAAATTAAAGTGTATACAAATACTTAGGTTAAAACATGTATTAATACTATATTAATATAACCTAAGTCATGATTATTAATTAACTATATGTCATGTTTAATAATTAATTAGTACTATAGTGTAAAATAAATAAATAAATACTTAGGTTAAAACATGTATTATTTAATAATAATAACGTAAGTTTCATGTCTAATTAAATTCATTATAAGTCATGTATTAATTAATTTAATTATCTTGTAAAAATAAATACTTGTAAAATAAAATAGACTTGTAAAAATAAATCATGAACCGAACCCGTGTGTTATCTAATTAAATCGTGTCGTGAACCGGACCCGTGAAACCCGTGAACCGTTTCGAACCAAACACCCCCAAAACAGTGGCAAATCGGCTGAGTCGGTTGCTCCTGCTTTTGGTAGGCGGCCATCGGCTTAAGCCGGTGGTCTTTGCTTCTCTCGGCTAGCCGCTGACACCACAAGGGTTCCCACCGGCTGTGTGTCGGTGGCGCCCTGCTGCGCCGCCTGCGGTTCCCCCTGCTTGACCAACCTAGCCACCGGCTGTGTGCCGGTGGTGGTGGCTTGCTGCCGCCGAGACCCAAAAACCACAAGGACACCCCCTGACGCAAGTCAGGGTGCCTTGTACCTGCTGCCGACCGAACCAACACTACACCGAGACATGTGTCTCGGTTGGTGTGCGAAACAACGACGCCGAGAGCCCTTGGCTCTCGGTTTGTGTGGCGGCCAAAACAAACAAACCCGAAACACCCTTAATTATTTACCCATCATGATTTTAACATGTTATTTAATCTTGTTTTTATACCCATGATCATATGTTCATCATAAAAACAAAATAATTAAAAAGAAATGGTTTTTACGGATTACCAAAACGCGTGGAACAATTTAAGAATGATAACACGAACACACCCTTTGATTTCTTTAATCAAGATCAACCAAACACCCCTTGTTGTGTTGTAGCCGCCGGCCAAAGGAGAGAGAGAGATTTAGGGTTTTTGATTTTCTGTAAAATTCTGTAAAGTGAAAAATAATGTTTCCTTCATTTGTTATTTATTAAAAATCAAATGGGCTGGGCCCCTCTCTTCTTCTTGTGTCGCGGCATGTAGGCCCACCAAGGGAAACCCAAAGCCTTTTCTCGTGTCTAATTATTACGTGTTCGTGTGTTCGTGTTTACGTGTTATGTTTAATTATTCGTGTTATTATAAATACTTGTACGTAACAATCTTTATCGTATTAATAATGTACATAAATACATAATTATATGCTCGTGATTCTTACGTTCATGATTTCATGTTCGTGTTATTGATAATAATTATCGTGTAATAACACGTACTTAATGCTTATCGTGTAATTATACGTACATAACTTCTGAAATTTCTAATCGTGACACGTGTTCATGCTATAAAAGGAAAGTTTTAATATGTACGTATGTTTACCAAGGGTACTATTCATGGTAAAGGCATACGGGTTTTACATTATGCGAGTCCTTATTTTTAATTTTGGTTCATGAATGTAAATTTGAAGATAATAATTAAAGTTAAATGAATGTAAATTTGAAGATTGACAATGAGTGTATAACGATAAAGATCAATAACTACTTTGGTTGTGTGAGCGGCTCACGTAGACTTAATGCAGGACGAGTGCAGGAGATGATGGCTCAACATCGTGAGGGTAGTTCTTTAAATGCAAGTTTGCTTAGGTGATGCTCTATAAAGCCGCCTAAGTTTGATTTAGGCATATACCACATTCAGCCTATTATACTTAAAAGTTTAACTATATAATGCTTATTTTGATTACTTTATGTAGGAAGAGCAGCATGTAACGACCAACAGTCTTTGTTTTGTCCAAATAAAGCTTCAACTCATTATTAGGGTCAAGAATTGATATCGGCAAAGAAAAGGTAATACAAACACTAACAACATTTCTTATTAGATATGGTAGAGTAAGAAAGAGGTTTGTGCAACTAGAACTCGAAAGATGTTAAGAGACATGAAAACAAACAAGTTTAAGTTGGGTGGAGTATGTAAATACATTCTATACCTTTGGTGTTCTAGAGATTATGAAAAATTAGAGGATTCAGAAGATCAGATGGTGCAAGCGGATTATGTTGCTGGATAAGGATTTCACACCCGGTGAGATTCATTTTCAAAATGAAATCCTTATTTCTTCTTCGTTATTGCAAGTACAGATTATAAACTGATAAACATTGTTTGTTTTTTGGATTTAGAATTGGTGTGCACTCTCAAAGTGACATAAAATAGTGACACTTTATAGTTTTGGGGTAATGTTACCAGAATTGGTGAGGAGAAGAGGAGTTTGGGGTTAGGAAAACAAATGTGTATTGGTTTTTGTCGAACATTAATGACCAAGAAAATATTCTTAAATTTCTTTAGCTGAAGTTAGTCTCCTATGATGCAAAGGAATATTTAGTAGATGACATGAAAAATGTGTTGATAATTTGGTTTGTACCATGAAGCTCCCAAATCTAAGGTCGAGCATGAGAGAGATGTAGATATGAGAGAAGACATTAATACTTACAATGAAAAGTGATGAAGAGAAAAACGATCATGAAAAGGGAAAGGGGATACATGCAAATTAAAATAAAAGAGAGAAAGCAAAAAGCAAATAGCGTGATAGCGTTATCGTCTAGAACAAGTCAAAGAAGATAGAAAACAATATCTACATTCAGACGAAGAGCAACTTCTATAAAAGAGACAGAATAAGAGGAAAAGGGAGACCGCAAAAGGAGGATGGTGATAATGTTGGTTCAAATGTTGAGCGAAAACGCAAAGGAAGGAAGAAGAGACTAATGAACTTGAGCCTTTGGAAACCCAGTTAAAGGAATCGTACAAAAAATTTAGGATGGACAGAAATGACGATGATGACTTAGATGATGATTGTGTTGGAATAGCCAATTTCGCGGTGTAAATTTTGTTTTAAATGGTGGGCAAGAACGCACGGGAAAGGAAAAAAGAAATTGTCAATTTTGAGCTTTTGGATACCAAGTTAGAAGAAGCGTACACAAGGTTTATGGTTAGAAGAATCGTACATAAAACTTATGGTGAATAGAGAACTTGATGATGACTCAGACAAGGATGAGGTGGTGCACGAATAAGAGTGGAAAACTTATCAAATCATATTTTTTAATGTTAGATGTAAAGTGTGCACGGGATTATAGCAAATTAGATAAACATATAGTGAAGATGGTTAGTTAGTTGTTCATAACAGTGAAACTTAAAACTTATGTTAATGAAATGCCTTACTTCTTTGATATGTTCTTTTGTATAGCATAAGATTTATTTCTATAAAAAATGTTTTGCAACTAAGATGAGCCATTCAATATTGGTTCACAATGGGACGATCACAAAAGAGTTTGAAAACTTATGTTCTAATGCCACTTCTTTTGACATCAAAGACCTTGATGCACCAGGCGTACATATTTTCTATGATTTTATGTTTACAAATTGTACTTTGTTTGTTTGGTCATGTAAATTTTTATTGTAATCAATCTTAGAACTCAGCATTACGCACTCAATACCTATATCTAACCCGTGTGCATCGCACTGGTCATAGTAAGGCCTAATTTTGTTTCGAATAGTAAAAGACTATTGTTTTGGTATATTAATTTTATTAAAGATCAACTAACTACAAGAGTCTAACGTTTCATATATAACCCGTGTTGGAAGTCGTCGTTGACGGAGCAGTCAACATGTAATGGCAGACGAAAAGGCTTGCGTTGGGCTTCTTTGGAGAAGGTGCCCACATATAACCGAATACAAACAACCATTCTCAAGTCTTATCATAATAATGTAACTCATGAGCTTCATAACAAAGTACCATACGATTAACAATTATTGGATGTTCGTGAACTCGACTCACAAGCTCACCAAAAATTCATAGGCAATATCCTCAAGGATGTTGACAAAGATAATGAGAATTTCTTGAAGAAGTTTAAAGATGTTACAGTAAAACATCTATTAGAAAGAACATAATTACACATACCTATCATAATGAAACATTATGCACTCAACAACCGGACAAATCCCGTGTGCATCGCACGTGTCTGCTTGCCTTGTTATTTTTATATTTATTATTAGTGGGTTTTACTTAAATGTATTAAATTTAGTACAATAAAATACGAGCATCTACAATGCTAAAAATTGTGAATGACTTTTTACTATTTTAAGAAGTGTTTGGAGATGTTTTTATGCATTGCAGGATAAGCTTTTTAAAAAGCTTTTTATAAAAGCATGACCTTTTACAAGTTTTTGACAAAAGTTGTAGACATTAAATGAAGATGACATTAAATGCATTAAATGTTCCAAGCTTTTTAAAGATGATGCTCTAATTTTGACAAAAAATTTAACATTTGTATAAAAAGTACTACGTCCTTCTTAAAATAAGCGTCCATGTTTGACTTTCAAAATCTTTTTTTCACAACTTTAACCGTAATTGTTTTTGTGTCTATTACACAACACTTGATGTAACATATATGAATAGATAGAATTTTAAATGTATTTTCTATTGATATAACTTTTATCAAGTATTATATAACACAAACAAACATATTTACGGTCAATGTTGCGGAAAAAAGACTTGTCACGATTCATTGGTTCATATAGAATCCATGTCCTAGGTGTATCAAAAAACATTCTTTTCACTAAGCGTATATAATAAAATAGAGTGTAAGGGTCCACCCCGAAACCAAGGGGTCAAGGCTCTTCTCCTGTTCTACGAATCTACAACTCTCTTTACTGAGCGAGACTCCATCTATATCCCTACTAGTGGTTATTCTTTCCAGGCCATTTGTTTGACAGCTTAAACTAGACCCCATTTTCGATTAGATAGGTTTCGGTCTTAATCAAGATAGGTCAAGGGCGCGTCGGAACGGTCGGTAGCTACTTAGTCTCATCCGAGAGTCTAATCTCCTTGTACTGCTTTTTTTCTTTTTCAAAGAAAAAAGGTCGATTTAGGCTCCTTCCCTTCCACCGCATAGCTGAGGTACCACGAGCTCTCTGTCCCACGCATTTAGTCGGTTCGCGAAAGTCAAAAGTAAACAATTATTTTGAGACGGAGGGGGTATATAATTAGAATTATTAAATAAAATAATAAATTAATAAAATACACAAATGTTCTTGACTTTTGAATCACTAGCGTTTTTAAGTACTTGTATCAATCCGTGCAACATAGCTTACGTATTAACTTAAATATATAAGATATACAAAAGTATAAAATCGGTACCCATGAACCCCGGGTTAATTAGAAAACGAGATTTTAAAACATTGCATATTAGGCATTTAGGCTTTCATTGTGACGTATCAAGTTGTTAGGTTCGTTTTTGACAGTTACATAATACAATGATATTGTTAAGTCGCAATGGTTCGTTGGCAACCTTGCATTGCAAGTGTATATGCATGTTGTATGGTGTTCTTGGTCTCTGGGAAGAACATAGAGAATACACACAAAATCCACATCATGAAAGCTTATCAGATACCCTAGATTCACTTTTATTGTTGCATCCTTTAAACAGTCATAGCAGTAGGAATGAAATTTTGTTTATGGACACTTCGTTCGCATTAGCAAGACTGGAAGCCTAAAGAATGATCTACAGTAATACCAAATACGACATCACATTATTGATAATTCACTTACATGAGCCTCTAAGATACAAACACAAAAACTATATCTGGCTTACGAGGCAAGACAAACTGTAATCAAAACATACAATTTATCACATCATATATAGTGGTACTTCTCATAATAAATACTTAAGAGGAACAAGTATGTAAAAAGACATCTAGACACACTATATCACATGATTGAACAAGCATTAGGATTATCGTCACTAAATAGATATGTGATCCGCTCATCGGTAGCATTTGGGGCCGAGACGGCCTGCACAACGTTCTTGACAAAACCAGCAGGAGCCCGTTTGTCATATGCTTGATTCACATAAGGATAACTAACCAAGTTGTAAGGTATATATGGCCAAAATTCTGCTCTTTTGCCTGTGCTCTTTACTCTCTTCAACACCTTGTTTGGCTCTACATATCCACTCACTGTTACTCGGCTTTGCTTTCTATTAACATCCACGGTTTTTACACCTTATAAACATACAAAACAAGTAAGCAACACTAGAACAGTTAACAGGATTATGGACAGACTTACATATTTATAGGCCGGATAAAAATGTAGATATATAGTACTACCTTTCATGGACTTCACTGCATTCTTGACTCTTCTTTCACATCCATCACAGTCCATTTTGACTTTGATTTCAACCGTCTGCATTGGTTTTCTTCTACTTCTGGTGCTGGTGCTATCGACTGTACAAAAGTTGGACAAGTAATCAAGTGCTCCCATTCTTTTTGCTAATAAAGAAAATTTAGAGAGAGAAAGAGAGTTTGTTGGGTCTATAACTCTATATTGGTATGTGCTTATGACTGGGGTATTTATACAAAGGCTAATCAACCATTATTCGAAGTTGGACCCCAAATATGTAATTGATACAATCATAAAGGTATAATATAACTATCTTTTTTTGTTAATCCTTTATTAAGCATACAAGATTAAGAATATACAATATTCCATTTCCATGTGATGTTCGTATTTTAATGTTAGATGGAAGTCTACTAGAGCGTTCTAGCTAACAAAAGAAAAGCACCCGCTTAGGGATCGAAAAACTAGTTATATTTCATAATACCTTTTTAGCTATACAAACACACTGGATGTTATGTTGGAAGTCTAGGCCAAAATGACTACTGCAAGTTACTAGTTAATAAAGTTCTGCACGATCCAAGCTAAGTTTGCATATTGATGCTGTTTCAACTAATTCTAAACATCTAAGCCAGTTCTTTCATTAGTTCTACATTACAATAGCATTGTTGCTCCACACACCAATAGGATATCAGACTTTAATCCTAGCTATCATACCTAGATCACAATATAGCATTACTTTTTATGCAAGTTATAAGTATACGATTAAATGTTAACTTCATATATGACATATCAAAGAGAAAGTCATGTCATCATATATCCATGTCAAGTGCAAATCACACTTTTAAAATTTAGTGACATAACCAAAAATCATATGTTAGAGAGGCATGTATGCCTGGGAGTGGTGCTAAAAAAACCCACCGCCACGTCAGCTCCACCTCATCTTTCTCTTTCCTCTCACTAACACACTCAAAACTCACCTTTCAAGGTTCTTAAGGAAAAAAAAAACCCACCACCACCTCACCTCCACCTCATCTTTCCACTATCATTTTTACCTTATTTATTCATAAACTAAAACTTTTATTTCATAAAATAAAATACGATACACGGATAAAATAAAAACGTAAAAACTAAAAATAAAAACATACAAAGTAAAAATTTCCCAACAATGACGATACCTGAACTTCGAGTTGTGTTCAATTTGATAGTCCTCACATGCTCTGTTAATGTAAGTCTCATTGTCGGCTCCACTCACAACCCCCATTCGTATTATATTGTTATACACTCCAACAAACTTACACACTTGAGCCCGGATCAGCTTCCATTTCCCGTTCACGCTGTCATAGGTTCTTTTACCGTATACCCCTGTGTTGGTCTCCAAGTATCGCAAAACCTCGGTCCAAAAACCTTTAGAATTCCTACCGTTTCCCTTCGCGCTATTTTCAGAAACGGATATCCATCCTTTACACAATTCGATTTCTTCAACGTGTGTCCATGCAATTTGCCGAGATGCGTCTGGAGCCTTTGGAGCTTGCCGTCCTCTAGACGCCCTCGACGAAGTTGGAGTTGGGATGGAAACTTCAACCGTGTCATCTAGAGGCCCCTGATATGACCCCGAGAAAGATGGCCTATATCCTTCCTCACTATGAAAGGAAGGTACAGGAGAGGTGGGTATGGGAGAGTTGGGTATGGGAGAGGTGGGTATGTTGGCATGGTGTTGTGATGACGAACCACCAACATAGTTAGTAAAATTGTATGGGTTTTGTGAACAAAAATCTTGAAAGCCGGGAGTTTGTGAGAATTGGGTAAAATTATAAGGGTTTGGGTAAGATAAATTCGGGTATGAGTCGGGAACCGTTGGTTGTATCGGTGCCGGCATAGGGTTACGGTAAGGTTGGTTTGGATATGCTTGATGATATGGGTTTGGTTGTCGATATGGTGACGGGTTGTTAAGATCAAAGGTTCCGGTAGCGGTAGGTGGAGAGGCGGTCGAATTTCTACGTGGGCGGCGTTTGCCGGATTGGGTGTTTTGTTGGCCGGACATGGTTGTTTTTTTAGGAAGAAGATGATTTTTTTGTTAGTAAAGAAAGAAGAAGATGAAGATGAAAAAAAAAGTAGTGAAAGTGGGGATTAAATAGAATAAATTCGGGTAGAAAATTAAAGTTTTGGGGTATTGTGAATGGTGAAGAAGTCACCAGTAGCGACTTTTTTTTGCTTGGGGAAGTGTAACCCACGCGTGGGTTTTTAAGGTAGGAATGTGGGGTTCTTGGTAACCCACGCGTGGGTTTTTGCCACCTATAATCCACGTGTGGGTTTTTATCACCACTCCCCCAGCCTTAGTAATATCCCTTGTGATAGTATGAATGTATATGAGCTTCTGTGGGGTTCATTGCCTTGATAAGAAGGCAATTCTTGAAGAATTGAATTTGAAAGGTTGGAAAATGGCCCACTAGCGGCTAGCAAGCCTTGTGTTGGAGTCAGAAGTGGCATAAAATCATGAGTATTCAAGGCTCTTTTATCTGGTTGTATGTTGTAAAGTGCTTTTCTGTTTGCTTTCATTTTCACTCAATGGATGGATGTTTCCTTTTACTTTTTGTTCCTTGATCAACAATTCTGTCATCAAAAAATTTATTTGAAGATTTTATAAAAAAAAAATTTATGAGTATAGTTATTTTGGATACCATATTAATTTTGGATATCAAATGACTCATCCTTGTCATTCATCTCTATCTGATCTAATGGATAATATTAAAAGTATTTTATTATTTTATTTATTTTTATAATTTAAATATATTTTAAACCGTTAAGCGTTAAACGAAAAAAAATATATCATCGCGACGAGCATTTAATAAGTTTTCTTTAGATATGCATTATGATATACTTTTGAAGAAAAAAATTTCGTCTTTTTTTCGTTTTTTAAAATTTGCGTAAAATATCATATATAATAATAGTGTTTTATCCTTAGGTTACAAATTATTATTGAATCATATATGATATTGGTTTATATCATATATGATAAGTTATATCATATATAATACTAGTGTTACTATTGTATATGATATTTAGTATCATATATGATAATTTTCGACAATTAAAAAAACGTGAAAAAAACGAATAAAAAAGTTTTGTCGAAAGTATATCATATAGCATATCTGTAGAAAGATAATTAAAGCCCGTCGTAACGGTATATTTTTTTCGTACAACGATTAACGGTTTAAAAGATATTAATGTTTGAAAAAAAAAGAATAAATTTTTGTTTAATCTTATCTATTAAATTAGAATAAAGATGGGCCATCTCGTTTGATTAAATCGACACCTAGGGTTTGATCATTTGATCAAGAATTAGGGTTTGTTTTACAGCCGCTTTTTCTTTGACCAATATAATCAGGCCGTTTGTGTTTCTTTAATCATTTAATCGTGATCTCTAGTGTTTTAGTTATCCTGTTGATCATAAAGGTTTTTGGTGTGGCGTTTAAGATTTAGGGTTTTTGTATTTATTCGTTTAGGGTTGTTGATTGTTTGTCATTCGCTGTTTATGCTGGGCCATCTCGTTTATCATTGCACAAACCCTAGAATACGTATTTTTTAGGGTTTCACTTATTTTGGCTGCTGGTGTTGGTGCCTATTGTAATATCATATTGTTGCGTGAATCTGTTGGATTCACTGCACTGTCGATCTGGTTGTTTTTTGGTGTTTGTTGGTTATAGGGTTTAGAGAGATGGAGAAAGCTTTCCTTAACAGCCCTCGTGCTAAGCTAGAGACTGAGGTGCATGATATTGGAAAAAGGATTAAGAACATAGATGGGAAACTTATTGGAAAAGATGGTAAAACCCTTATTGCGAGACGTGGAGAGCCTAAACCTGCTAGTTTGGGTACTAAGGTGATTGATGACAATGCTGTGAGGCCGGTGCCTCATAACCCTAAGGATAAGCCTTTAAAATCTATACTAAAGGGTTGTTGTGTGTCGTCGAGTCCTGGTAAGGGGATTGGGGTATCGTTTGCTGCTGTGAATGATTCGGTTATTGTTATGGGGGATGTGCAGAGTGGTAATGATGTAGAAGTAAATGTTGAGCCAAGTACCGTTTGTTCGAGTAGTCTTTCCTATGCGGCTGCTACGGGGAAACGTAAGGTTGAGGTTTCATCTCGTGTGAATGATGCTATTGTTCCAGGAGCTGATATTGTATTACCTAATGATGCAGTTGATGAGAAAACAAACAGATTGGATAATACTCTCTATGGTTATTTTGTTGGAAGACGACATGCATTTCCCATTGTTGATAGCTACGTCAAGAATGCATGGGCTCGGTTTGGTCTGAAAAGAACTATGTTTCATCATGGTTTCTTTTTCTTTCAATTCGAATCTAAGGCTGGTATGGAGAAAGTCCTTGCTAATAGTCCATGGCGTATTAGGCTTACACCTCTTATGCTTAATATTTGGAATCCAACTAAGAAACTTATACGAGAGGAAATTAAAGCGATACCGGTGTGGGTCAAATTGCACGATGTACCTGTTGTTGCTTATTCTGAGATCGGGCTGAGTTTGGTCGCCACTAAGGTAGGGAAACCTATTATGTTGGATACTCATACGGCGGATATGTGTGTGAATTCATGGGGGCGGTGCTCGTATGCGCGTGTGCTTATTGAGGTCAGCGCGAATAGGGCTCTTGTTGAGTCGTTTGTGGTGGCAGTCCCAATTAAAGGTGAGGAGGGGTATTCATTGGAAAAAATTACGGTTGAGTATGAATGGAAGCCGCCAAGGTGCGATAAGTGTAAGATATTTGATCACTTTGATTCGGATTGTCCTAAGAAAGCTGAAGTTGCTAAACAAGATTCGTCTCGTGGTGGTAACTTTGGGAGTGTCAATGGGAAGGAAAAACAGCAGCCTACATTGCTTAAGGCACGACAGGTTGAAGGTTTGAAGTTTTCTAAGCCTAAGACGTCTTGGGTCATGAAAACTTCTAAAGCGTCTTCGTCAAAGGCTAAAAGTTCTAACTCCACTCGAAAACAGGTAATTAGCGATAATATTAATGTGTTGGAACTAAAAAACTCATTTGACAAATTAAAGGACGAAGGTGCGATACTAGACGTGGTTGAGCAGGCTACTTCGGAACATACTAATCAGGAAGATTCGGCGAATGTAAGTACTAATATTCCTATTGAACATACAAAGGTAGGTGGTAAAAAGGTAGTGCTAGAGGAGGCTTCTTCTAGTAAACCAAAGTTATCATTTGGTTATAAGGATTTGGCTAATATTAGTGATTCTGACGAGGAGGAAGTTTTTGCTTCTAATGAAGATTATCAAGCCTACATGTCGTCTATTGGAGGAGGTCACTCACTTGAAGAGGAGTTTGATATGTATGATGATGATTATGCGGACCAGATTCATGATCTACCGGGACAAATTAAAGACTTCCATGATTTTCGACTCCATCATAGTGGTAGGAAGTAGAATAGTTTTAGATGTCATAAGAAGGTGTGTCTTCTTGTGTTGGGGTTTGGGTTCTAGCATATGATGTGCTTGGTTGTTGCCTATGTATCGGGCTTGATATAGGATTTCACCTATATCTTTTGTACTTCAACGTTTTTTTGGTGTAATATATTTTACCGGGGATAGTCCCCTTTACCCAAAAAAAAGAATAAAGATGGTGAAAATTAGTCTTTATATCTAGATAAACTTTTAATATTCAAATGAACTTAAATCAAATAAATTTTGTATAGTTTTACATGTTTTGAAACTTAAATCAGAAAACCTTAAATAATGGATAAAACATGTAGTAACATCAGTCATCAGATGTGTATAAAAAAATCAGGTTTTGAGCCGAAAGTATGAAAGCACCCATAATAAATTATACTAGTAATGCCATAGTGTTTACCTCATTTTATTCAATTTTTCGTTTTTGCTTTTGAACTTTTTCAACCATTGGGCCCCAATATCTTTAATCCTGCCATGCTTGCTTGTGTTTTACTAGAAAAAAAAGCAAGGACTTTGGAAACAAACCCGAAGGCAAAATATGAGTAGAAACATAAGCGTAGTTATTATACAAAATACTGAGACTTGTGTTTGACACGGTTACCTTAGAAAAAATTTGGTCGTCTAGGTTGATGATGTACGTGTTTGTGTTAGTTGAAGCATATATATTTTTTTTAAAAGAGAGATTTTTTCGGTAAAATATATAAAAACTCAAAACATTAATAAATACAATGAAATGCAGCTGAAAGTTACATTAGCCTCAAAAACCTCAAGCCAAACGCTTGAACAACTACAAACATATGACAAGTTATGGTTACTTATCCAAAAAAATACATAACCAAGATTACCAATAACAAAACTACCTAATGGTACATAACCAATAAAAAATGAAATACATCAACCAAAAATCGAATAAAGAAGCTCTCAAATCCGAGCAAAAACCACACCATTGGCTGATTTTCTGATACGGCACGCCAACAACTTCAAACGACGAACAGCTAACGAAGCATATATATATTAGCAGAGGCGGACCTATGATTTTTAACAGGGTGTTGCAGAAAAGAAAAATCTTAGGCTAGCTAAGAAACTAAGGGATCACAATATTTTTTTGGGGTTGCACATATAAAAAGAATCACAGTTTTGGAATTGTTTTTATACTTCGTGACTTGAAATTGAGTGAATCATGTTCCACACTCGGCACCCGTATATATGTTGTGTGGGAAACATCTATGATTTAGTCCCCCGTTGTAATTTGAACGAGTTGAAGACAACATATCGACTTATATATGATTTTCCTAAACGTGATTATATACATGTGCCCTTCGATAGAAAGATGATTTAATTCTCGTTGCAATGGTGTATTTTTTTTTGTTTGACGCTTTATCGTTTGTGAGATATTTAATTTTTAAAATGTTGTGGGAAGTGGGTTTTTTAAAAAATGGGTGGTTGTGATTTGTTGATTAAGTCTATGTTATTTTAAGGGTTTACATGATCTTAACTCTGTGCAAGCTAAATTTTGGTTTGTCGTTGTTAGATTTCAGTGAAATAATACAGGTGAGTGAACTATAGAGTTGGCCAAACGAATGGGTAAAGTCATTTTGGCCAAACGTGTCTAAGTATACATATAAAAGTATCAATTAATTCAATAGCTACACACGTTGAAAAACCTTGAAATTGACAATGGGGTTCTGGTTGCTAAGTTTCATCACCCTTCTTTCACTTTCAGTGGTTCAAGGCTCCAATGTCTTTGTAACCAGAAATTTCTTTCTTCAAGTGATGTAGTCACTACTGAAAAGCTGGTTAAATGGGACGTTCTATCTGGCCTGAAACCAGAAAAAAATAATGCTCATCCTGTTGATCCAACTAAACCATGGATCAAATTGTTGGTTCCATTATATTCAAAAGGCCCGAAACCAGTAGGAAACAATGCTCATCTTGTGCATCCAACTAAACCATTGATTAAAAGGTTGGTTACATCAGACTAAACACAATGGCTACATGACGACAAACGGGAGGTTCCATCCAGTCAGACCCAAAAGGCTTCTCTAAAACATGGATTACATAAGTTTGAAGATCTTCAAGATGAGAAACAATGTGAGATTACATTGCAGCCTCGAGACCAAAAGAATGAGCAAAGCCGCCTGTAGCAAGGAATGGAATCAATCAATTTTCATTTGCTCCTGTAGGTGTATTGCATTTTGTTAAACTATATTTACTAAGATTACAAAAATATCATAACACGTCTAAATCTTCAGATAAAAGGTTTAGCAGGTTGAAACGGGCCACTTTTCAAACATATTTGACGTATTCCTTTGTTACCAACAATTTTGGAACCGCATAATACAATCAATAAAATACAATCACCTGATTTAAAGCCTGATTTGAAAAAACATCACCAACTTAATTGAGTAGTATTTGTACCTGATTTGGAGCCTGAACATGGAGTTAACCCGCCTTTTATGAGATATACCATTTTAAGCCAAAATTCAAAGAAGACAAAGTTTAATGAAACCTTACAAATTTATGAAAGGATGAAAACAGGCGGATGTAATCCGTATACACTTTTATACAATGCATTGATTCATACTTAAGCACTTGCAGGTCGAGTTCAAGAGGTGCATGATGTATTTGAAATTGAAATGATCAACCTTGGTGTTAAACCACAAATATCAACTTATAATTTAAATGACCATCAAATTAACCATAAACTCGTTTAGAGAAACGATATCCAAAAATAAATAAAAAATTACCTCTAATGGTATAATATCCGTTTCTATATTTGATACTTCTTTTAATGCCCTCGCATTTGAAACCTTCGACTGTTTTCGCCTACACTTGTTTTTCGATACTTGTTTACTGCAATCAAAATTTGCAGCCAAGATATCTAAAAATAAATTCAAAACAATTAACAATAAGCAGCTTCACATTTATATTATGAGGCTCAGATAAGTAATGAATCGGAATAGGAAAATACTGCCATCATGGCTGCAAACCCGTCAAGGGTGTCCCGCCAAGTTGCACGCAATTTAAATTTGACGTGAACCCGCTTAAACAGGTTCAAATACCATCATCACAGCCTTTTTAAATACTTCTCCAAAAACTGCATACTCGAAACGGTTATTGTAAAACCCGCATGCTTTTACCATGCATAGTACCCTTAGGATCGTACGTACTAGTTAAAACTTTCCTAATATAGCATGATAAGATTACGTGTTAGGAGTTTACGTATTACGTACGTGTTAGAACACGATAAGTATTTTATATGCACGATCACGTAATAATTATTTAACAATAATTAATTACGAACATGCGATCATGAAATCATGAACGTAATTAAAACACGAACTATTAATAATTACGTGTATATATTTATTACGAGCGTAATTAAATATATTAGATCACGGTATTTACGTAACGAGAACATTTAAAACACGAACATAAATAATCACAAACGAGTAACTAAATAACGAGACACGGAAAAAGGTACGGGAACCCCATGTGAGGGTCCCTACCCGCGGCCAAACAAGGGCAATGGGCCAAGCCCATTGTCAAATTTACTAAAAGGGTTATTTATTTTTTTACACTACACAAAAACACTTTACATAAGATTTCAAGAAAAACCTAAAACCCTTTTTTTTCCTTCTCTTTGTGCCGCCACCCATAGATCACCATACAAGGTGATTTGTTGATCTTTGATCTTGAAGAATTGGTGATTGATCGTGTTTGTTCTTCGTTCTCTTGATCCACGAATTCGGTAAAACCTTTTTAAACCTTTCCTTTTAATTTAATCTTTTTATTAATTATGAACATGTTATGTTTTTATAAAAACATAATAATTAATCATAGATCTAACATGTTTTGGTGATTAATTAAATCAAAGGGTCGTTCTAAGGGGTGTTTTATTTTGGCCGCAGGCTGCAACCGACCCCGAGGGGGTTTCGGTTTGCCAAGCCGACCACCACCAAGACCATATGGTCTTTGTTGGTGCGTGTGGGTCCCACGGCAGCAACGGGTACCCCGAGTTGGTTTGGTGTACGGTGTCGATTCATGTTCGGTTCATGTTTTCTAGCCTAGATCCGGTTCATGGTTTATGTTAGTTTTTTTTTATGTTATGAACTTATGTTAAAATTAAATTAATAAAAGATGTGATTAATTTAATAACATGACTTAGGTTATTTAATTATTAATAATCATGAAATTATTTTAACCCAAGTATTTATATATTTAAGACTTATAATTAATTAATTATTTTAAAACCATGGATATAATTAATTAATTAACATGACTTAGGTTATATTATTAGTATATAATAATACATATTTTAACCTAAGTATTTAACTTATTTAATTAAAAGCATGTTATACTTTAATTAAATATTATAACCTATAGTTTAATTAAATTACATGAAATAATTATTAAACTATACAATATACCATATGACTTAGAAAATAATCATAAAAAACACTTAGGCTTATATACTTAGCTTATTTAACCAACCTTTTTCTAATTATGGAAACTTTCTATTTTTAGAAACTTAATTAAATAAGGCAGCTAATCTATTTAAGGAAACCAACTATTTTTAGAAACTTATTTATTTAAGGCAGCTAATCTATTTATGGAAACTTATTTAATTAAGGCAGCTAATCTATTTATGGAAACTTTCTATTTTTAGAAACTTATCTATTTTAAGCAGTAAATCTATTTTTGGAAACTTTCTATTTTTGGAAACTTTTTATTTTTGGAAACTTTCTATTTTTTGAAACTTTCTATTTTTGGTAACTTTCTATTTTTGGAAACTTTCTATTTTTGGAAACTTTCTATTTTTGGAAACTTTCTATTTTAGGAAACCTGCTATTTTTGGAAAGTTACTTATTATTACACAGTAAGTATAATAATACATGAAATACCAGAAATACTTAATCAGATTAAACAGAATATAAGATTTAATACAGTTTAAGGCTTTAAACAGTAAAACATAGTAAGAACACATAAAATAAGCTAAGACATGACATAAAACCAGCTATGTATTTAGTAAGCAGATACTTATTTCATGTACGTATTTATGTAGCACTAGTGATTCGGAAGTAAGATTCTCGCAGTTCGTCTTTCTCGTTCACTGGACATAAGGTACGGATTCCCGTCCTTTCAGTAGGGACATTCTTTCCTTATTAGGATTCCCCGTATGCAGCCAACTGTTTTCCCGTAGTATAAGTTATGAGTTTGATTGCTTATGTTTAATTAAGATTACCTATAGCCATATACATGCATGACCAGTTTCACCTAGTTATGGAGGTACCATAACCATAACATTAGAGGCACTGATGTTATGACTTCACCACGGCGGAGTGATTGCTCGTGGCGTCCCTTCAGCTTTTGGCCATTTATTTATATTTATCATGTGGGGCGTATGGGTGCATCCTAGTTACATGTTTTTATTCAGGATTACATGGTGAATGTGGTGTGTGCCTTGCATCCTTCACAAGGAGCTGATCCCTCCTACCCAAAAACCAGTATATTAAATTAGAGGCAGCCCCTCTAATTTGCATGATGAGGTCACCCCTCCAATTATTCATGCACGATGGATTTTCATGACCTATATTGGTTAATGGTAAAATATGACAAACAGTTTTTATAAGATAAACATAAGACTTTCAAACTATAAAACCAGTTTTATTAAGACTTAACCAGGTTACTCGGGACTTAGTTTTCTTCCGCTGATATATGTTATATGCTTATTCTATTCATGCTTTATTGTACATCCGTGCACTGAGCGTATTTCTCAGCCATTTTCCTTTTCTATGTTCCCAAAACGGCAGGTACTCAGGGACGCTCGTAGACACTAAGAGTACGTGCATATGGACTGGAAGATGTCTAGCCTTCTTTACATTATGCATTTCCTTTCTATTGATACTTATGCTTTGGACGTTGTTTAGTCCTTTCCTTTACTATACTATGTTTGTGTGTGATGAGCTTTACTTTTGGACTACCGATGTTTGATTCCGGTGTTTCCCTTTTTATGGTCAAGTAATGTTTAGACATTTTACCTTGTATGCTTTGATGACACGCCATAATTACTGTGATATTTCCATTTCCAAAATGGGGTGTTACAATTATGGTATCAGAGCCAAGGCTTCGACCTGTAGGCTCTCATATATGACCTGTGATCAGTGGGTAGTCACTACGGTCTTCCTAGAACTGACAGTTGTTTTCATGCATTCATCAATTTTAAGCATACATATACATGTCATTGTTGCAGGGTTTTTGACTAAGTAATGGTTGGTACAGGACTGGCCCTATTTAGTCGTATGTGTTTTATCGAAACTTTTAGATTTGGGACCGACCCATAGGCGTCCCCTCGCTATGTCTTTTTTTTGGGTGAACTGACCAGAGGCGTTCACCTCTCGAGCATACAAAAGTTTTCATAAAACTGCATCATGCATTCATACACAAAAAAAATTTTGCATAAAATTTTTCTCGTGAAATTTTAGTATAAATTTTTTTTTCATATATATATTTAGATATTTTATGTTTTGAACTGTTAATCATATGCTTTATGTCATACTGTCAGATGGCAAACGCAAACAATATCTGGGCAATATTTGCAGCTACTGATGCAGAGATGCAAGACGCTCTTCTTTATAACGACGGGTTACCCTCCCCCGCCTAACGTCTTTCCCATGGAAGGAAGGAATCGACTCATGAGGGAATACTATAGCCTCAGACAGCGACCTGACGAAGACAGCAATGACTTCATGCAGCGTTTCCTTCGCTATACTGGTGTCCTGAGAACAGCTGCGGGCACCACTAAAGAACAAGCAATACATTTTCGTTGGGCTCTTAATCCAAGGATTGCAAATAACTTATCAGGTGCTCCGTTGGACACGGTAGCACAAGTGGCCGATGCAGCACGAAAACTGGAGATGCTACAGGAGAGGGATGAGTTCGGGGAAGCTGAAAGACCCGACAAGAGGTAAAACATTCGTATTCAAGCGGTGACCAATCCGTATACTTTCCGTATGTCAATTATTCATCTCTTTAAATGTATCTTCCAGGCAGAAAACTAGGGACCGGTCTCAGCCGGCTACTCAGCAGCAGCCTCATCAGCCCAAGGGAAACGGTCAGACTAACGACCGTTCTGCTACGGATAGGCGTGGCGGTAATGACAATTACCGTAACAACGTCGGGCACTCCAACAACAGCAGGTCCCAATACTTACGAAATTCCTTACGTTTTATGTTATAACTCATATTCTGACACTTGATCAAACTTCTACCAGGAACCATGGAAACGGTAGGGACCAGAACCAGAGAGGTTCGCAGCCTAGCCGTCCAGCTATCACTGGTATTCAATCTTACGATTATCCGCTTCGTCCTTTGTACCCAACTATCATGTCTTATGTAAAATGTTTTATCAGGTCCTCAGCCATCCAGAGCACCTGCTGGAGGATACACTCATCCTCTTTGCTCTACTTGCCACCGTAGGCACCCAGGACCATGTCGCCGTAATACTGATGCGTGCTTCAAGTGTGGTCTTCCTGGCCATATTATGAAGGATTGCTGTAAGGGCGAGCTGGAGGGTACATCGGGACATGCTGATACCAAGCCGCCTCCTACTGCCGGGCGTGTCTACACGACATCTCGAGACCAGGCCAACAAGTCTACAGGTACCATCACTGGAATCTTGTATATGTATGGTCGCGCTGCATGTGTTCTTTTCGATACGGGTGCTACTCACTCGGTTATTTCTACTTCTTATGCTAAGAACATTAGGATGCCTCCCTTGCCACTAGAAAATAGGCTTACTATTTCCACGCCTTTGAGGGACTCTGTATTAATCACTCATGTATACAAGAGTCTTCCCCTAGAATTTGATGATAAGGTTCGACCTGTCGACGCACTTCCGCTGGACATGAATGACTTCGACATGTTTTTGGGCATGGATTGACTATCCAAGTATCATGCTACCATAGACTGCCATTCATATCGAGTTATCTTCGGTGATGTCAATGCACCAGAGTACATTCATAATGGGTTCATACCCGGACGGTCTGTACAAGTCATATCCACCCTGCAAGCGCGTGCACTACTGTCACATGGCTGCGAGGGTTATCTAGCTACAGTTCACAACCTGGATGCTGAGTCTCCATCGATTCAGGATCAACCAATAGTGTCAGAATTCCAAGACGTGTTTCCAGCAGAACTTCCGGGTATACCACCTGCACGAGAAGTGGAATTCAGTATCGAGCTGGTTCCAGGAGCTAAACCAATCTCCAAGGCTCCTTATCGCATGGCTCCCATAGAGCTGAAGGAGCTGAAGGATCAACTACAAGTACTTCTTGAACGAGGTTTCATTCGACCGAGCGCATCTCCATGGGGCGCACCGGTTTTGTTTGTTAAGAAGAAGGACGGCAGTATGCGTCTTTGCATAGACTATCGCGAGCTCAACAAGATTACCATTCGGAATAGGTATCCACTGCCACGCATTGACGATCTGTTTGACCAACTCCAAGGGGCCAAACACTTCTCCAAGATCGATCTTAGGTCAGGCTATCATCAGCTACGGTTCAAGGAGCAGGACATCGCTAAGACTGCTTTTCGTACCCGCTATGGCCACTAGGAGTTTGTAGTTATGCCATTTGGCCTGACAAATGCTCCAGCAGTGTTCATGGATCTGATGAACAGAATCTTCCATGAATTTCTGGACAAATTCATCATTGTTTTCATCGATGACATCCTGATTTTCTCAAAGTCCAAGGAGGAACACGAAGACCATCTTCGTACAGTACTACAGATTCTTCGCCAGAAGCAGTTGTATGTTAAATTCTCCAAGTGTGAGTTCTGGTTAGACAAGGTGGCATTCTTAGGTCACATTGTATCAGCAGAAGGAATCACTATGGATCCAGCGAAGGTTGAGGCCATTACTAAGTGGCCAAGGCCGACATCAACGACGGAAGTCCGCAGTTTCTTAGGCTTAGCTGGCTATTACCGTAGGTTCGTGGAGAACTTTTCCCGCCTAGCACTACCATTGACCAAACTGATGCGGAAAGGGGAGAAATTCGTCTGGACTGAAGATCGAGAGAAGAGCTTTGAAGACCTGAAGCAGAAGCTAGTATCTGCACCTATTCTTACTCTACCATCTGGTACGGGTGGATTTCAAATCTACAGCGATGCATCGGGGAAGGGACTTGGATGTGTTCTCATGCAACATGGGAAAGTGATCGCGTACGCTTCACGGCAGCTTAAGCCTTATGAAGAAAATTACCCCACGCACGATCTGGAACTTGCTGCAGTCGTGTTTGCATTGAAGATATGGAGACACTACTTATATGGAGAATCATGTGACATTTTCACGGACCACAAGAGCTTGAAGTATATCTTCACTCAGCGTGAATTGAACATGAGGCAGAGGAGATGGTTAGAGCTGTTGAAGGATTATGATATTAATCTACAGTATCATCCCGGAAAGGCAAATGTAGTAGCAGATGCCCTTAGCAGGAAGTACGGAATGATCAACGGCATTAGAATCGAAGAGGAAATCATAAGAGACTTGGAGCGACTAGACATCGAGTACATGGTACGTGGACAGCACGGTTACTGGGCTAATCTTAGAGTAGAACCCGAGTTGCTATCTAAGATCAAGGAAGCTCAGAAGGATGACGGAGAAATCTGGGCGATAGTACAGAATTTGGATAAGCAGACAGAATTCAGAGTAGATGCAGATGGTATCGTATGGCAGGGCACTAGACTTTGTGTTCCTGATGACCAAGAACTCCGGGAAGCTTTGTTAGCTGAAGCTCATAGCTCCCCATTCTCAATACATCCTGGTTCGACTAAGATGTACCATGACATCAAACAGTACTTTTGGTGGAGTGGTATGAAATAGGATGTGGCCACTTACGTCTCCAAATGTCTTACCTGTCAGTAGGTTAAGATCGAGCATCAACGATCTGGCGGTCTCCTTCAACCGTTAGATATTCCAGAGTGGAAGTGGGAATCACCATGGATTTTGTTACCGGTCTTCCGCCTACCAAAAGGAAGCACGATGCAATTTGGGTTATCGTTGATCGACTTACCAAATCAGCTCATTTCTTACCGAACCGCAAGGAAGATCCGGTAAGTAAACTCACAGATATGTATAGATGAGAGATCATGAGACTCCACGGTGCACCATCCAGCATCGTCTCAGACAGAGATCCTCGATTCACTTCGCGCTTTTGGAAAAGTCTACAGAAACCTTGGGGTACACAACTTAAGCTTAGCACGGCTTTTCATCCTCAAACGGACGGACAGTCGGAGCGAACCATTCAGACATTGGAGGATATGTTGAGGTCATGTGCGTTAGAATGGACGGGTGATTGGGTCGAATACATCTGTTTGGTGGAGTTTGCATACAACAACAGCTGGCACGCAAGTATCAAATGTGCTCCATTTGAGATGTTGTATGGTAGAAAGTGTCACGCCCCAATCTGTTGGGATCAGGTTGGCGAGCAAACACTCGAAGGACCGGAAATCATAGAGATGACAAATGAGAAGATCGCAGTAGCTAAGCAGAAGATTCAGGAAGCACGGTCACGCCAGAAGAGTTACGCCGATAAGCATCGTAGGGATTTACACTTTAACGTAGGAGATCACGTCTTCCTTAAGGTTTCGCCGGCACGTGGTGTTAGACGCTTCGGGATAAAAGGGAAGCTCAGTCCTCGTTTCATCGGACCGTTTGATATCATTGAACGAGTCGGTGAAGTATCTTACCGATTGGCGTTACCTCCGCAGCTTTCGCATGTGCACAATGTGTTTCATGTGTCCTTACTCAGAGGGTACCAATATCATCCCCTTCACATGGTTCAGTATCCACTGGAACAGATACGTGAAGATCTCACTTTTATAGAAGAACCCGAACGAGTTCTTGACAGACAAGAACGAGTCATGAGAAAGAAGACGATTCCATTCGTCAAAATTCTATGGAGGGACCATACCGAGCGGGAAGCCACTTGGGAAACGGAGGAGTCTATCCGGGCTTCTTACCCTCATTTCATATTTTGAATTCGGGTATGTTCTTCTTTTCCAGTTTACTTTATCTATAATTCGGGGACGAATTATTCTTTTTAGGGGGGAAGAGTTGTAAAACCCGCATGCTTTGACCATGCATAGTACCCTTAGGATCGTACGTACTAGTTAAAACTTTCCTAATATAGCATGATAAGATTACGTGTTAGGAGTTTACGTATTACGTACGTGTTAGAACACGATAAGTATTTTATATGCACGATCACGTAATAATTATTTAACAATAATTAATCACGAACATGCGATCATGAAATCATGAACGTAATTAAAACACGAACTATTAATAATTACGTGTATATATTTATTACGAGCGTAATTAAATATATTAGATCACGGTATTTACGTAACGAGAACATTTAAAACACGAACATAAATAATCACAAACGAGTAACTAAATAACGAGACACGGAAAAAGGTACGGGAACCCCATGTGGGGGTCCCTACCCGCGGCCAAACAAGGGCAATGGGCCAAGCCCATTGTCAAATTTACTAAAAGGGTTATTTATTTTTTTACACTACACAAAAACACTTTACAGAAGATTTCAAGAAAAACCTAAAACCCTTTTTTTTCCTTCTCTTTGTGCCGCCACCCATAGATCACCATACAAGGTGATTTGTTGATCTTTGATCTTGAAGAATTGGTGATTGATCGTGTTTGTTCTTCGTTCTCTTGATCCACGAATTCGGTAAAACCTTTTTAAACATTTTCTTTTAATTTAATCTTTTTATTAATTATGAACATGTTATGTTTTTATAAAAACATAATAATTAATCATAGATGTAACATGTTTTGGTGATTAATTAAATCAAATGGTCGTTCTAAGGGGTGTTTTGTTTTGGCCGCAGGCTGCAACCGACCCCGAGGGGGTTTCGGTTTGCCAAGCCGACCACCACCAAGACCATATGGTCTTGGTTGGTGCGTGTGGGTCCCATGGCAGCAAGGGGTACCCCGAGTTGGTTCGGGGTACGGTGTCGATTCATATCCGGTTCATGTTTTCTAGCCTAGATCTGGTTCATGGTTTATGTTAGTTTTTTTTATGTTATGAACTTATGTTAAAATTAAATTAATAAAAGATGTGATTAATTTAATAACATGACTTAGGTTATTTAATTATTAATAATCATGAAATTCTTTTAACCTAAGTATTTATATATTTAAGACTTATAATTAATTAATTATTTTAAAACCATGGATATAATTAATTAATTAACATGACTTAGGTTATATTATTAGTATATAATAATACATATTTTAACCTAAGTATTTAACTTATTTAATTAAAAGCATGTTATACTTTAATTAAATATTATAACCTATAGTTTAATTAAATTACATGAAATAATTATTAAACTATACAATATACCATATGACTTAGAAAATAATCATGAAAAAACACTTAGGCTTATATACTTAGCTTATTTAACCAGCTTATTTCTAATTATGGAAACTTTCTATTTTTAGAAACTTAATTAAATGAGGCAGCTAATCTATTTAAGGAAACCAGCTATTTTTAGAAACTTATTTATTTAAGGTAGCTAATCTATTTATGGAAACTTATTTAATTAAGGCAGCTAATCTATTTATGGAAACTTTCTATTTTTTGAAACTTATCTATTTTAAGCAGTAAATCTATTTTTGGAAACTTTCTATTTTTGGAAACTTTCTATTTTTGGAAACTTTCTACTTTTGGAAACTTTCTATGTTTGGAAACTTTCTATTTTTGGAAACTTTCTATTTTTGGAAACTTTCTATTTTTCGTAACTTTCTATTTTTGGAAACTTTCTATTTTTGGAAACTTTCTATTTTTGGAAACTTTCTATTTTAGGAAACCTGCTATTTTTGGAAAGTTACTTATTATTACACAGTAAGTATAATAATACATGAAATACCAGAAATACTTAATCAGATTAAACAGAATATAAGATTTAATACAGTTTAAGGCTTTAAACAGTAAAACATAGTAAGAACACATAAAATAAGCTAAGACATGACATAAAACCAGCTATGTATTTAGTAAGCAGATACTTATTTCATGTACGTATTTATGTAGCACTAGTGATTCAGAAGTAGGATTCTCGCAGTTCGTCTTTCTCGTTCACTGGACATAAGGTTCGGATTCCCGTCCTTTCAGTAGGGACATTCTTTCCTTATTAGGATTCCCCGTATGCAGCCAACTGTTTTCCCGTAGTATAAGTTATGAGTTTGATTGCTTATGTTTAATTAAGATTACCTATAGCCATATACATGCATGACCAGTTTCACCTAGTTATGGAGGTACCATAACCATAACATTAGAGGCACTGATGTTATGACTTCACCACGGCGGAGTGATTGCTCGTGGCGTCCCTTCAGCTTTTGGCCATTTATTTATATTTATCATGTGGGGCGTATGGGTGCATCCTAGTTACATGTTTTTATTCAGGATTACATGGTGAATGTGGTGTGTGCCTTGCATCCTTCACAAGGAGTTGATCCCTCCTACCCAA
This sequence comes from Glebionis coronaria, assembly GCA_025667525.1. Classification (NCBI taxonomy): domain Eukaryota; kingdom Viridiplantae; phylum Streptophyta; class Magnoliopsida; order Asterales; family Asteraceae; genus Glebionis; species Glebionis coronaria. The sequence goes on along the minus strand of JANFOE010001357.1, from coordinate 534,440 downwards.
AAACCAGTATATTAAATTAGAGGCAGCCCCTCTAATTTGCATGATGAGGTCACCCCTCCAATTATTCATGCACGGTGGATTTTCATGACCTATATTGGCTAATGGTAAAATATGACAAACAGTTTTTATAAGATAAACATAAGACTTTCAAACTATAAAACCAGTTTTATTAAGACTTAACCAGGTTACTCGGGACTTAGTTTTCTTCCGCTGATATATGTTATATGCTTATTCTATTCATGCTTTATTGTACATCCGTGCACTGAGCGTATTGCTCAACCGTTTTCCTTTTCTATGTTCCCAAAACGGCAGGTACTCAGGGACACTCGTAGACACTAAGAGTACGTGCATATGGACTGGAAGCTGTCTAGCCTTCTTTACATTATGCATTTCCTTTCTATTGATACGTATGCTTTGGACGTTGTTTAGTCCTTTCCTTTACTTTACTATGTTTGTGTGTGATGAGCTTTACTTTTGGACTACCGATGTTTGATTTCGGTGTTTCCCTTTTTATGGTCAAGTAATGTTTAGACATTTTACCTTGTATGCTTTGATGACACGCCATAATTACTGTGATATTTCCATTTCCAAAATGGGGTGTTACAGTTATAAACGCTAGCTGGTTTTTTATTATCAGAACATTCAAACATTGGCAAAAAAGAACTTCGACCCGACATGGCTGCAAACACGTTCTCTTGCTGCCACTCCGATAGACGGGTCGACTTCAGTTGAAAAATAAGCTATGGATACCGATAACGAAAGGAGTTGTGCCAACGAAGGAGTATAGGGGGAACATATACGCAAGCTGGAACTATATCACAAAACCATAAACCCTTTCATTACGTATAATGATGGTTGTAAAATTACACTTGTTTAGGAAAACAAGGTAAAATAGTGGTAAGCGTTAAGCGTCGGTTTAGGAAAACCAAGCACTTATGACCCTTAAGAAGGTGAGTTCGTTCTCTCGAGGAGGCTAGTGCGTTGTGAATTGAATTGATTGATTATGTTTTTTGGTTATTAATGAGAAGAAAAGAAGAGAAAATGACGAAGACGAAAAAAAATTAGAAAAATAAGGCAAAACACTACTAGAAAGTTACGACGAAGAGTGTGAAAAACACAAAATTTAAAATTTTGATCTAAAAATTCCTAAAAATTACTAAAAACTCCCAAATAATATTCTAAGAGTTTACAAAAAATTCAAACTTGCCAAAACCTTTTAATTAATTTAATAATGACTTTTTAATGCTAATTAAAGCCCTAAAAATCACTTTTAAATATTAAAAAGCCCTAAACAAGATTTTATAGTTTGTAAACCTCAAAAATGACTTAATTAAACTGAAAACTATTTTTAAAAATTTTAAAACCAAATTAAACTATTTTTAAACTCCTAAAAACTATTAAAATCTATTAAATCTTAAATTAATTCTAAAAATTAATTGAAAAGCCTAAAAATTATTCTACAAATGGGAAAAGTCCTAATTAATGCTATAGAATCTAGGAAAAATGAAAAAAAAATTAAAATAAAACTTTTTATTTTAATGAATAAAATAATAATAAAATAATCCAAAAAATTAAAAGTCCTCAAATAAATTCTAAAAAATTCTCAAAAATCCTAAATATTCTAACTAAGAAGAAAATGTAAACAAAAGTTTCTGAAACCTTTTAATTAATTTTATATTAATTTTTAAAGTTGCTAAAAAACCCTAAAATCAAATAAAATCAAAAATTAAAGTTTTTGAAAACTTTTTCACATGTAAACCTCAAAAATGTTAAATAAAACCTAAAAACTATTTTTCCTAGAAATAAAAACTCTTTTTTCTATTTTTTAATGACTTTTTAATATACGGCTATTAATTAAATCCTAGAAAATAATTAAATAAATGGAAAAATAAGAAAATAAGCTAGAAAAATCCCTAATGCTATTACTAATCCAGGAAAAATGAAAAGAAGCCAAGAGGCTTAATAAATAAGCCAGATTAAGCTAAAAAGCTCACGGCTTATTTATAAAAGCTTAAACCAAAGAGACCTTAAGTATAATTTAGAATCAAACCTATCAATCAAAGTCCCCAGGGCGCATTGGTTAGCATGTTTGGTTGTGAGAGGAGTGGCGCAGGTTCGAGTCCTGGCCACGTCCTTTTTGATATTATATATATATATTTTTTTTTTTAAAGTTTAAAACTTGATTCCAGTACTTCCTTAACACACAAAAACACAATCCAAATCAAAACTTATCCAAGACTAAGCAAATTAAGAACACAAAAGTGCCCAGGTCTGGTTGTTTTACTGATGAACAAGTGAACACCAAGAGGTCTTGGTGTATGCTTTGTTTGGTGGTGATTGCTTGGGACAAAGGGCACCCCTTCACTCTTTCTGAGTGAAGGGAGTCAATCAAAACACAAATCAAGCAAAGTTTAAACACTTAGCACATCAAAATCACAAATCAAAAGCACATATGCACATAACAAGTTTCTGTAATACAGGAGAAGGTCTGATGGACTTTTTAGCTAATAACTTGCACAAAAATGATATTCAAACACCCATACTTTGCACACAAACTTGCCAAATGGTACACAAACAATCTCAATACTCCAAATATCCTAACACTTAACAATTTGCAGGAATCAAGCACCAAGGTTTATAAAAAATGAACATAAAAGTTGTTATGCAGATTCAGGCTATACTTTTTCACTTTTAAACACTCAAACTTGCCACCAAACTGTGTAATCTTACTCACCTACTAATAAGCAACCTACAACAACCTATTATGACCTATCTAACACCTTTTAATCTTACTAATTAAAAACTTTGCCCTGCTAATCCTTGTAGCCAAACACCCTTTTAAAATTTGTGAAAACGTTTTTACAAAACAAATCCAACTTAAACTTCACCAATCTGAATACAAACTTCCTAAACATGCATACTAACACAATAGACCTCAAATTCAACAGCTTAAACCAACAATCAACACTTTTCACAAAATCTCATATAAGCATACACTTTTTCTGAAATTTAAGGCAAAAAGAGAATACCTTAGGACCCCACAATCCAGGGTCCTAGTGGATGTATAATCCACCTCCAATCCAACTCGGGTTGGAGCTGAACTGAATCAACAATGATCCAACCTGCAAATTCAAAAGCAGAACATACACAAACACAAATATGTAATCTGTTTTATATTTTTCTTCTTAAAAAAAACTTTCACCAATCTTTTCAAAACTTAAACAACACGTTTTAAAAACACTTAAACTCAGAAAACTCAAAATGGTTAGTCCACTTTCACTTCCTAACTCTTTCAAGTTTTCTGAAATTAAGACACCTTTTTCAAAACTTTTTGAATTTTCATAAACTCAAACTAACTTAACAAATTAATGGAACTCAGTTATAGCATAGACTCAACACACAAACTTTTTAATTAAATAAAAGGAATTACAATGATTTTAACAAACACCAAACTTTACTAATTAAAAAAGGAATTACAAGAGGTTTTTATGCTAAAACTGGAACAAAACCAAATGATGAACAGGCTCATCATTTTATAGGCTCATTGGAACATTCTAGTGCTAAGAATAAAAAAAATACAAATGCTTAAACCCTAAATGCTAAAAGCCCTGAATTGCCCTTCTTGTTTGACTGAATCTTGGTCAAAAACCTTGGCATGTGACTTGACAGCTGCATTGGTTGATCTTAGACGTTGAAATCAACTTGGGGACAAAGGAAATACATCCCATCGTTTAAGTTGTCGGGGTTTTGGGTTTAGTGTGAAAGGGATGGGCAGGGGAGGACACGTGGAGGCTATAGGGTGATGGGGGGGACCAAATGAAGGGTGGGGTTTAGGTGAGGGTATGATCAATTAAAGATCTGGACATTTTGAGGGAATATCCCTTTGGTTTAAAGCTAATTAGAACTGGGGAATATTAGGGTTCTTGGGTTAATCAAGGCTGTTTAATCTTAATTGGGTTTAAACACTTTTCAAATTAATGTTTAGGAGGGAAGGTGGGGTGGGGTTTGACTGTTGACCAGGTTTAATAAATTAAACCGGGTTGGGTAATGGGCGGGTAGGTTAATGGGTTTGGGTTGGTGGGTGGGTAGGGTTGACGTGTCATGTGCTGGTTGGGTGGGGATGTTTGTGGTTTTGACAGGTTAAGTCCCCAAGATTTTAACTTCTTTCCACTTGCAATTAAAACTCCAACAGCGCCTAATTTGCCTTTGACAACTTTGGATAAGTTGTCAAATTTGGCACAATGTTCTTCAAAAACTTTTCCAAGGGTTTTAACTTGTATATTCTTCAAATTCCAGGGACTGATCTTGTAAATTCTTCAAATATTAAGGATTGTACTTGTACATTTGATAATTTGAGGGTCAAATGTGACAAGTTCTTCAAAGATGAGGGGCCATTTTTGCCAATCTTCAATTCTTCAAGGGTCTTTTTGCAAATTTCCAAACTTGGGCCCGGTTCATTGTGCGACTTCGTTTCCCGTGTTCGTTTTTGATTGATTCTTGTGATCTTTTGCCAATTCCTCAATATCCGTACCTAAAAATACACAAGTAACAAACACGAGCATATATTTGGTCTATTTTATGATATTTTATGCATTTTAAGGCCGTTTTGGACGATGAGACCATGTATAAAAGCAGTCTCATCACTCCCCCATACTAAACCATTGCCGTGCCCTCACGCAATGCTAAGAATAAAGTATCGAAGCATCTCCAAAATTTAATTTTATGACTTTATTGAAATGATAAACTAGCTACACTACACTATTGCTACTACTTGTGTTTTAGACATAATGTATGATTTTCATCGCAAAATGGGACGTTTAGGTTCATAGAATAAGAACACGTGAATGCTTCGTTAGAAATAATTTCGTCGTCCTCGATTTTCACCTTAATTCCATGCCAAGCGTGCAACGAGATCATTGTCATTATAAGTTAGTAATGCTAACACTTCTCATATGCCCTAATCACGTACTTATTCTCCCATTATTCCTAAGTTGTATCTCTTATATTTTATTATGTCTTAATGATCACGAGGATACATCATTGACTTATGCGATAATAGAGCTTTAGGTCTAAAAATAGAGTCCTAACGGTGTAACTAAGACCATCAAATCAATAACCCCTCCTAATAGACAACGATGTTAAAAAATTAAGTTGACAAGAAGAATCGATAAACACGGTTTTATAATGGTTTTGAACATGAGACTTATTACCAAGACTTTTATACGCCCCCTAACGGAAGGACCTTATTATCTTTGGTTTACCTCCATCTTTTATTCAACTTCGCCATGAAGCTTTTATTATGACTTCGGTCTTGCCTTGCCTTTTATTATCCGCCTCATCGGTGGTTTTATTAGCCAAAGACGTATATCCTCACGCAAAAGCGAATTTTGGATCTTTAAAGCTTCGAAGATTAAGGCTTGATTCACTTTCAATTTTGCATAGATTTTAGGCCTTGTGGGGCTTCAAATGGTTTGCTTGATTTAGGTGAGCACTTGAAATCTTATTATTGGGTGAAGCTTTTGATTATTCGGGTTGCCAATACTTCAAAACCGTGACGCTGGCGATATCTTAATGTCTTCCCAATTTAATTACACGGAAGCTACTAGAAAAGACTAGAAACCCAACAATCAAAACTAAACCGCTAAATCAATATTTATTAAGCAAAAAAATATTTACATGCGAAGGGAGAATAAGCAAACAACGAGAACACATGAGTTTTTGAAAGAATACGAGTACTCTACGTTTAGCATAGTAACTTATAATTAACTCTATCATTTCTCGTCCTCATTTAAGAGACTTAGCCTAATGTGTAGTTAAAGAATCAAAGCTAAGTGCTCAACACGCACGGTCGAGTCAAAAATTACTCTTATTCTCGCCATCGGAAAATCTACATTTGTGTCTTAAACACTTATAAAACATGAGAAAAATTTTAAAATTTGGCCATTTTTAGCCTTATTTTGCAAGAAAACGATAACAAAATGATAAACTTTGGAAAGCGTGAAGGTTTGGCAAGGCAAGTATCTATTCACCCCCCCATACTAAAGTTAAACATTGTCCTCAATGTTTCGAGTCTAGGGGTGCACACACCCCCATACTAGAGACGTAGTCGAATGCCTAATCTAGCATGGAAAGGGTGTAACCAATAAGTTTAAAAGCCGTTTATGAAGTGTGCTAAAAACCTAAGGTTAGAACATAAAAGGATATATCATATGTGGATATTGGGAAAGGCCTCCAAAGCAAACGATCGAGTGCTCCCATGAAACGAACACGAGAGGCTCCAATCGTGAAGATGATGATCTAAAAGACACAATTCACAAACAACCACGGAACAAAGGTTGGAAGGGCACAAATCCCCTCACATTAAACTAATTAGAAAGCAATAATATGTACATGGATAAGCATGGGTCTCCCCCACGAGGCACCTTGTTTTTGATAACCGAGTCAAAAGCTCGACTCGAATCCCCATAAATGTGATCATTTAGGGATAATCATGGTATGGTCAATTTTTGGTGGGGCTTACATGATAAACAAGGCCCAAAAGTACGTGGAGTACTTTAAAAATCCGATAAACGTATACCGGGGTCAAAGATAGCGTCCTCGTTTTCGGATGAAAGACGAGACAACACAACTCCAACACAAATCCCAATGGGATTGAAGAAAATAGGAGAGAAGAAATAGAAGGGTGGGACAATGGGTAAGGCAAAACATTGAGCTACTCGAGGTAGACTCGCACCAATCAAATGAAAAGATTTTCCATTTATTGCATCGGTGGAAGACCGAGATTTCCCTATATAAGCAATTCCAGGATCAAATATCTCGTCCTCGGTGGAGAAAGGGAAGGGAACATAAGGGGCTTCCCCCACACTAGGTCCACACAAAGCATCGTCAAAAGGGTAAGACGAGCTTGTAGTACTCAAGACACGCGGTGATGACGGAGTTAGAATAGTAGAAAAATCTTTTAAATTAGATTCAAAATCTTTTCCTTTTGCATCTTTAAGACTCTCCTTGTGAAAACCCGATTTAATTATGTCAAAAATATTTGGTGTATCTAAAACAATGTTAGTCACACTAAAAATTCTCACATTTTGAAAACGTTTTGGTTTAGGTGGTGGCAAGTTTTCAAATCTTTTGTCAACAAAGAAAACCTCCCCATCGGGATCAACGTATTCATCATCCGAAGAATCACTCGAGATTGGAATTATCGGCTTAACACTCTTAACCTCCATCGGCGGAGGGGACGAAACTTCATTTTTATCAACTCCTAAAACTCTATTTGAAATCCTTTGACACATGTTTTTGATGGGATTGACATTGTACAAAGATGTGATCGAATAAACATGAGAAAGAGTGGAGTTTTGGGTTGCATTAATGACGAGTTCTTCCTCATTGAAACGAAGAGTGATTTTTCTTGCATGCACATCGATAAGTGCTCTCGAGGTATCCAAAAAAGATCGACCTAAAATTAACGGAACTTTAGGATCGATGGGAATATCAACAACAATGAAGTCCACGGGATAATAGAATTTCCCAACTTTCACAAAGACGTCCTCGGCAACTCCACAAGCTAGAATCGTAGAATGATCGGCCATTTCGATTGACATTCTTGAAGGAGTGAGATTTGGAAGATTGAGCGATTTAAAAATCTCGAGAGGCATCAAATTAATACTAGCACCAAGATCGGCCAAGGCGTAGCATTCTTCCATGTCTTGGATAGCACATGGGATTAAAAATTTTCCAGGATCACCGACCTTTTGAGGTATGCGGCTTAGAAAAACCGAAGAACAACTAGACGATTTTTGCAATTTTTCTTTGTTATTCAACATACTTTTGAAGTTCGCGGCAAATCGAGGCATCATGACTAAGGCGTCGGCAAAACTTATATTAAAATGCAAGTCACGAAACATTTTCATAAAAAGTTCAAATTGATAATTATTTCGTTCTTGTGCCTTTTCCTTGTCTCGTCTTGATGGGTAGGGTAAAGGTGGTGTGGGTTGGGGCAAATTAGGCATAGGCATCGGCCTTGGAATCTCGGGTTCCATTATGGGTATTGGTTCAACCGTAGGTGTGGTTTGAGCGGTACTTCGTGGGCTTGTAATGTGCTCCTTTTCAACCACGACCTCGGGTTCTTTCTCTTTTTCCTTCTCCATAGAAGTACTTGGACGAGAAGTGGGTTCTTTGAAAGTTTTACCACTACGAGTGGTAATAACCTTCAATTCTCCTTTCGGGTTCACGATGGTATCACTAGGAAGACCACCCGAAGAAGAGGGCTTACACATGATAGCTTCAAACATTTTAGCCATTCGATCTTCAAACTTAGATTGCCTAGCATCCGCTTTCAACAACTCTTGCTTAATCTCATGTTGTCCTTGCTCCATTTTTTGTTGATTTTGTTGGAGTCGTGTGACATTTCCTTCCATTTTATTAGCATGAGTTTTAAGTTCATTAGCAAGTTCGGTTTTAAGCTCATTTTTCAACTCGGACCTTAAGCTAATCATCTCACGTTGCATATTATCAAACTTAGCATCATTTGCTTTTGCATAATCTAAAAATTCTCCTTGCAAATTTTTCGTGTGAGCATTTTGAAAACCTTGTGTAGTGTTTTGAAAATCACGGTTTTGATTTTGATTAGAGATTTGTCCATTCCCACTTTGATAATTCCCTTTGTTGTAATTGCGTGTGTTGCCTTGGTAATTACCTTGGTTGTTGTTTCGATAGTTATTAGCATTTTGATTTTGTGGAGCTTGATTTGAACGTGAACCTTGACCGATTTGGTTATAAGTTCCCGTGGCTACAAAAGCATTCGAAGTGTTACCATCCGCGGTAATGCACTCGGATAAATCATGAGCTCCCCCACACGACAAACAACTTTTAGAAACCGCTTTAACCGAAGCGGTGTTGGAAGCTTCTTGAGCTTTCCAATGAGACATAAGAGTCGAAAACCTATCGAAAAACCGATTCTCCTCATTTGCTTCATCTTGCAAGGCATTAATGGAACGAGATGATGACGAGCCCAAATTGGCAACACTCGGTGTGTTACGAGGGCTATAGACCTTAGACCTATTTTCTATGATTTTCAAAGCCTCATTGGTCGTTTTGCACAAAAAATTACCACCCGCGGCGGCATTTAAATAATCTCGTTCATGTTCATTAAGCCCATTATAAAAAGTGTCAATTTGATGCAATTCGGAAAAATCATGGTGTGGACATTCATGTAGCATTTCTTTAAATCTCTCCCAAGCCATTGAAAAACTTTCATTTGGTCTTTGTGTAAAACGTGAAATCTCGTTTTTCAAATGTGTTGTCTTAGATGGTGGAAAAAATTGATTCACAAATTTAGACACGAGATCGGCCCATGTCAAAATCGAATTTGGCGGTTCTTTCTCAAGCCAAATCTTGGCGGGTCCATCTAACGAGTAAGGAAACAACATCATCTTAATGGCATCGTGTGGTACATCCTTAAACTTGCTTGTCGCGGTGAGACGATTAAATTGCCTAATGTGATAATGTGGGTTGTCTTTTTCGTGACCGTGAAACTTGTTTGCTTGAAGCATAGACATTAAACCCGTTTTGATCTCAAAGTTCTCCGCAAGGATGGCGGGAATCACAATGGCCTCTCCAAAACCCTCGGTGGGTGCTTGAAGCAACTCCATCATAGTACGATTAGCCATGATAGCTTCTTGTTCTATAATAGGTTCCTCAATTGGAGTCTCCTCACTAGAAGGAGTAGTCGATTTGTTTCTTCGTTTACGAGCACGTCTAGCTTTAGAGCGAGTTTGCATAAACGTCACGTACAACGAGAAGGCGAGCAAAGAAGATTCTTTTTGGTATTTTTACTTTTTCAATTTTTTTGTGGTTTTTGATTGTTTTTAACTTTTTTTTTTTTTTTTGGATTTTTTGGAACGTATTAAGTAGACCAAAATCTACAAATCTCCTCACTAATCAAATCTCTTGATTAACGAAGCCTCAAGGAATGAAAACGAACACGTGAAGTGAACGCCTTCGATGACTTTAGAACGATGGTGGAACACCAAATCGTTCAAGAGGGTTTAATCAAATGAAACCAAGAAAATATATATGATACTTAGTAATACTTTGGGCGGCAAAACCCTCGATTCACTCTCAAAATCAAATACGCACAAGCAAGCGGAGGAAACGAGGCGGCGCGAAGCACTTAAGAGCCTTTTTCCTTTAGGTCGTGAAATACAACCGCCTTATACCCACCTTATAGTTTGTATTATCAAAATCAAGCTTCACGAAAGTATTTATCTATTTTTGCCTTTTTTCTTTGGTTTGAGATTCGAATACAATGATTGGGTAATGACCTCCCAAGTCAAGGTTGTGATTTCTCACGTATTTGGAGTACTTGTAAATTTATTGTTCTACGTATACAATATAGTAATAATATTCACAAAAATCGAAAAACGATAATACGTATTAATAGAGTGCTATTAATACAATTATATTTATGGCTAATATATAAAAACAACAATGGTCAATCAAAACACAACACGCCTCCCCGGCAGCGGCGCCAAAAATGATGGTTGTAAAATTACACTTGTTTAGGAAAACAAGGTAAAATAGTGGTAAGCGTTAAGCGTCGGTTTAGGAAAACCAAGCACTTATGACCCTTAAGAAGGTGAGTTCGTTCTCTCGAGGAGGCTAGTGCGTTGTGAATTGAATTGATTGATTATGTTTTTTGGTTATTAATGAGAAGAAAAGAAGAGAAAATGACGAAGACGAAAAAAAATTAGAAAAATAAGGCAAAACACTACTAGAAAGTTACGACGAAGAGCGTGAAAAACACAAAATTTAAAATTTTGATCTAAAAATTCCTAAAAATTACTAAAAACTCCCAAATAATATTCTAAGAGTTTACAAAAAATTCAAACTTGCCAAAACCTTTTAATTAATTTAATAATGACTTTTTAATGCTAATTAAAGCCCTAAAAATCACTTTTAAATATTAAAAAGCCCTAAACAAGATTTTATAGTTTGTAAACCTCAAAAATGACTTAATTAAACTGAAAACTATTTTTAAAAATTTTAAAACCAAATTAAACTATTTTTAAACTCCTAAAAACTATTAAAATCTATTAAATCTTAAATTAATTCTAAAAATTAATTGAAAAGCCTAAAAATTATTCTACAAATGGGAAAAGTCCTAATTAATGCTATAGAATCTAGGAAAAATGAAAAAAAAATTAAAATAAAACTTTTTATTTTAATGAATAAAATAATAATAAAATAATCCAAAAAATTAAAAGTCCTCAAATAAATTCTAAAAAATTCTCAAAAATCCTAAATATTCTAACTAAGAAGAAAATGTAAACAAAAGTTTCTGAAACCTTTTAATTAATTTTATATTAATTTTTAAAGTTGCTAAAAAACCCTAAAATCAAATAAAATCAAAAATTAAAGTTTTTGAAAACTTTTTCACATGTAAACCTCAAAAATGTTAAATAAAACCTAAAAACTATTTTTCCTAGAAATAAAAACTCTTTTTTCTATTTTTTAATGACTTTTTAATATACGGCTATTAATTAAATCCTAGAAAATAATTAAATAAATGGAAAAATAAGAAAATAAGCTAGAAAAATCCCTAATGCTATTACTAATCCAGGAAAAATGAAAAGAAGCCAAGAGGCTTAATAAATAAGCCAGATTAAGCTAAAAAGCTCACGGCTTATTTATAAAAGCTTAAACCAAAGAGACCTTAAGTATAATTTAGAATCAAACCTATCAATCAAAGTCCCCAGGGCGCATTGGTTAGCATGTTTGGTTGTGAGAGGAGTGGCGCAGGTTCGAGTCCTGGCCACGTCCTTTTTGATATTATATTTTTTTTTTTTTTTAAAGTTTAAAACTTGATTCCAGTACTTCCTTAACACACAAAAACACAATCCAAATCAAAACTTATCCAAGACTAAGCAAATTAAGAACACAAAAGTGCCCAGGTCTGGTTGTTTTACTGATGAACAAGTGAACACCAAGAGGTCTTGGTGTATGCTTTGTTTGGTGGTGATTGCTTGGGACAAAGGGCACCCCTTCACTCTTTCTGAGTGAAGGGAGTCAATCAAAACACAAATCAAGCAAAGTTTAAACACTTAGCACATCAAAATCACAAATCAAAAGCACATATGCACATAACAAGTTTCTGTAATACAGGAGAAGGTCTGATGGACTTTTTAGCTAATAACTTGCACAAAAATGATATTCAAACACCCATACTTTGCACACAAACTTGCCAAATGGTACACAAACAATCTCAATACTCCAAATATCCTAACACTTAACAATTTGCAGGAATCAAGCACCAAGGTTTATAAAAAATGAACATAAAAGTTGTTATGCAGATTCAGGCTATACTTTTTCACTTTTAAACACTCAAACTTGCCACCAAACTGTGTAATCTTACTCACCTACTAATAAGCAACCTACAACAACCTATTATGACCTATCTAACACCTTTTAATCTTACTAATTAAAAACTTTGCCCTGCTAATCCTTGTAGCCAAACACCCTTTTAAAATTTTTGAAAACGTTTTTACAAAACAAATCCAACTTAAACTTCACCAATCTGAATACAAACTTCCTAAACATGCATACTAACACAATAGACCTCAAATTCAACAGCTTAAACCAACAATCAACACTTTTCACAAAATCTCATATAAGCATACACTTTTTCTGAAATTTAAGGCAAAAAGAGAATACCTTAGGACCCCACAATCCAGGGTCCTAGTGGATGTATAATCCACCTCCAATCCAACTCGGGTTGGAGCTGAACTGAATCAACAATGATCCAACCTGCAAATTCAAAAGCAGAACATACACAAACACAAATATGTAATCTGTTTTATATTTTTCTTCTTAAAAAAAACTTTCACCAATCTTTTCAAAACTTAAACAACACGTTTTAAAAACACTTAAACTCAGAAAACTCAAAATGGTTAGTCCACTTTCACTTCCTAACTCTTTCAAGTTTTCTGAAATTAAGACACCTTTTTCAAAACTTTTTGAATTTTCATAAACTCAAACTAACTTAACAAATTAATGGAACTCAGTTATAGCATAGACTCAACACACAAACTTTTTAATTAAATAAAAGGAATTACAATGATTTTAACAAACACCAAACTTTACTAATTAAAAAAGGAATTACAAGAGGTTTTTATGCTAAAACTGGAACAAAACCAAATGATGAACAGGCTCATCATTTTATAGGCTCATTGGAACATTCTAGTGCTAAGAATAAAAAAAATACAAATGCTTAAACCCTAAATGCTAAAAGCCCTGAATTGCCCTTCTTGTTTGACTGAATCTTGGTCAAAAACCTTGGCATGTGACTTGACAGCTGCATTGGTTGATCTTAGACGTTGAAATCAACTTGGGGACAAAGGAAATACATCCCATCGTTTAAGTTGTCGGGGTTTTGGGTTTAGTGTGAAAGGGATGGGCAGGGGAGGACACGTGGAGGCTATAGGGTGATGGGGGGGACCAAATGAAGGGTGGGGTTTAGGTGAGGGTATGATCAATTAAAGATCTGGACATTTTGAGGGAATATCCCTTTGGTTTAAAGCTAATTAGAACTGGGGAATATTAGGGTTCTTGGGTTAATCAAGGCTGTTTAATCTTAATTGGGTTTAAACACTTTTCAAATTAATGTTTAGGAGGGAAGGTGGGGTGGGGTTTGACTGTTGACCAGGTTTAATAAATTAAACCGGGTTGGGTAATGGGCGGGTAGGTTAATGGGTTTGGGTTGGTGGGTGGGTAGGGTTGACGTGTCATGTGCTGGTTGGGTGGGGATGTTTGTGGTTTTGACAGGTTAAGTCCCCAAGATTTTAACTTCTTTCCACTTGCAATTAAAACTCCAACAGCGCCTAATTTGCCTTTGACAACTTTGGATAAGTTGTCAAATTTGGCACAATGTTCTTCAAAAACTTTTCCAAGGGTTTTAACTTGTATATTCTTCAAATTCCAGGGACTGATCTTGTAAATTCTTCAAATATTAAGGATTGTACTTGTACATTTGATAATTTGAGGGTCAAATGTGACAAGTTCTTCAAAGATGAGGGGCCATTTTTGCCAATCTTCAATTCTTCAAGGGTCTTTTTGCAAATTTCCAAACTTGGGCCCGGTTCATTGTGCGACTTCGTTTCCCGTGTTCGTTTTTGATTGATTCTTGTGATCTTTTGCCAATTCCTCAATATCCGTACCTAAAAATACACAAGTAACAAACACGAGCATATATTTGGTCTATTTTATGATATTTTATGCATTTTAAGGCCGTTTTGGACGATGAGACCATGTATAAAAGCAGTCTCATCATATAACGACAATGTAATCAAAGACAATAATCAAACATAGAAACCCAATAATCAAAAACCTTAGCAACCCGAGTAAGTGTCACACATATAAACCTAATTCAACTAAAATACTAATTAAACTACAAAAAACGGATACCGGATATGCCATTCAAATTAATAAGATCTGACCATGGGCAAAAAATTAGGTTTCCAGCAAACCCAATAATTGGGTCTTTCCAACTCATTCCGGCACAATCATGATCGGTAATTACAATCCGACATTAATAATATGTGTATCTGTAATGAATGAAGACAAACCACAAAAGAATCCAATATATTATACAACTTAATATAAGAATATTAAATTAATATCAAATTAAATTAGAGGAAAAAGCATACCTTGCTTTTTATTGTAGAACTTGTCGAATCACTTTTTTTTCTCCATCGTGATCAACTACAAAAAAAAACTCAAAATCAAACCCCAAAATAAAACCCAGAAAGTGAAAAACTAATCAACATCACCTGTGATAATATCAAATCCTCTAAAATCGAAAGATCTGCTCTATTAGAGGTAATTATGATTAAAAAATTTATCCGACAGAATGTTCCAAATAGAGCAGATCAAGAAACATCAAAGATCATCCAAAAGAGACCAGATGATCCAAACATCATCCCAAAGATCATTATAAACTTAATAATAGAGAGGAGATGAGCCAAAGATCATCAATCATAGAGAGCAGATTATCAAGAAGCATCGAGAGAAATCGAGAGAAATCGAGAGAAAGGTGGGTGGGATAAAGTGAGTCAGGGCATAAGAACCCCATACATGAGATTGCATACCCATACCTGAGAACTCATCATAACGGTTAGGATCTTATTTGGTGAATGAAAGTATGGGTGAGTAATACGGTGATAAAGGCTCTAGCATATGTGTACTCAATCGTTCTCGGTGTCTATTCGAATTGATCACGGTTTAGGGTGGAATTATTAGTGTTGGTCACTAAAAGGGGGAGCTTGATTGTCTAAGTCTACAAATAACATAAATGTAAAAGCTATTAGAAATAAGGAAGAATGTCTAACCTTGATTGCTTTTCCAGTAGAATGTTGCACGGTAGAACTTAGTGAAAATAGCTAAAGGTAATTATCTATTAAAATAAAAATGAAAATGTCGATGATTAAAAATGAAAGCTTTAAAAGTTTACACTAAAGATTAAGATTTAAAAATAAATGACGAAAAAATAAAACTTGATAAAAAGTAATTTTGAAACTTAAAACTTTGTAAAAATGTAACATTTATAAAAACTTAAACTTGAAAATAACTATGACAAAATACTTTTGAAAATAAACTTAGTAAATTTGGAGGGAAAAATTAAGGTTTGAAAATTAAAGTTTAAAAAATAAAAACTTGAACATAAGTCGGAATCCAATCCAACACCCAAGTCTGAATGAAGATCCTGCTCTTAATTCGGAAAACGTGATCCAACAACTAATTCGTAATGCTGGTCATGTAATTAATTTGGAATCCTGGGTCTTCAACCTAATTCGGAAAGCTGTATCCTACAACTAATTCAGAATCAAGTGTTGGACCTAGTTCAGAATATTAATCTTGCTTCTAATTCGGAATAAGTGTTCCTGATGAAATTCGGGAAATGGTGATCCAGCACTTAATTCGGAAAACGTAATACTACACTTAATTCGGGATACACGATCCTTGACGTAATCCGGAATAAACGTTTGACATATAATTCGGAATCCAAGTTGGTACTTAATTCGGGATTCCAATCCACCACCTAGTTCGGATTACCTGTGTTCACACTTAATTCGGAATACAACTTCTTGCACGTAATTCGGGAAGTGATAACACACGTAATTCGGAAAATGAGGGTTTACAATTAATTCGGGGAAAAACTCTTTGCAAGTAAGTCTAGATATTGTAGTTTCGACACAAGTCTGAATAAATGTATTTGCATGTAGTTCGGGAAAAGAGGGTTTTAAAGTTCTGAATTAATCTAAAATAAGCAAAAATCAAATAAGCACTTACCAAAGCTTTTACCAAATCAATTTTTAGAAAAAGCTAATAAGACACAATTTTAAAAATTTTAAAAATACTAAATAAGCAAAAATTTAAAATCAACTTTTTATGAAAATATTAAACTACCAAAATCAACTTATTTAATAACTAACAAAACATAAAAATTAAGCAATAAGCACAATAATCTAAAAACTTTAAACACACAAACTCAATAAGCACAATCCAATAAGCTAACCAATCACACAATCAACAAAATGAAATCACTACATGATTAATTAAGCAAGACAATAGATTATGATTAAAAAAGGTAGAATGAGAATTTATTAAAAAGTTTGATTATATTAAAGATTAAGATCAAAGATTACAAGATGAAGGTTTGATAAGCTTGAAAACTATAGAGAAGAAAAATAAAACACACTTAATTACCTAAAAATTAAAGACTAAAAATTTTCTTTTTTTTAATGACTATTTTCTAAACTATATATAGGGGAAGGAGTAGGTGCTTGTTTCTTCCTCCTTTCTTCTTGTCTTTCTCGTCTTTTAAATAACTTGCTTTCTCGACTTTGTCTCGGGGTTAGTCGAATAATAACTTGAACTTGTCTTCTAATTTTCTTCTTTTAGTAGACTTGGTTCTTCGACTTTGTTAAACTTCCGTCTTTAGACTTTTTCTTCGATAAATCTTCAGAATAGGCCTTTGACTTCAGTTCTTCTTGCACTTTTGACCTTTTGACTTCGTCTTTTGTCTTTTTCTTCGATAAAAGCCCGTGATAGCCCGTGTTTTCTCCCTTTTCATATTTTTATCCTGAAACACAATAAAAACACAAACCACGCATAATTCCGACTTTTACGACATAAAATACACGTTTTGGTCGTGTTTTTATTGGAAATAAGTGGTAAAAAGATAAGTGTTTTCACACGTATTAAATCCACTACACTTGACCATTGCAATGCCTTCATGCAATGCATTAATTTTAAAGCACGTTTTATATTTTTCATTATAATTAACCCACCTTGGCCTTTATTAAACACTAAGCACTAAGGAAACTAAAAAGATAGAAATATATACCAAACAAGTAAAGAAATCAAAGACTTACATTAGGCTTTTGAATGTCATGAATGTTTATCACCCTAAAGTTTCACGTTCCCCACACCAAGCTTATAAACGAGATCATTGTTATTATAAGTTAGTAAACTAACACAAACTCACGTGGCCCAATTATTGACTTAGACTCCATTATTCCTAGGTGTATCTCTTATATTATATGATTGTCTTGAATGATCACGAGGATGCATTGTTTGACTTATTTCGATAGTTTATTTAGGCCGAAAATAAAGTAGGACGATTTAATCAATAGTTAGCTAAAGGACAAAATCTTTTAAAACTGCTTCTCGGGACCTCTTAAAGTTCATATCTTGGCATAACTCGCTTCACGATTTGAGACCTTTCTCGGACCGATATTTGGCAGCGACTTCATACTTCGAATCTTGAGAGACGTTCTTGAAATTATGGTCTTCTCTTCATAATAGGAATTTCTTCACTTGAAGTTTTTGAGAGATTCTTCATACTTAGACCACGCCTTCTTCATTTTTCTCCAATCTTTATTTTGGATTTTGATATACAACGATCCGCCTCCTTTTAGGACTTGGATCTATTTATCCTCATACCTTGCTAGGGTCTTTTCGGATAGACTTCTCCATGATCTTTTGGGGAGAATTTTCTTTTCGTCGTGTGTCTTGATCCTTCATATTGATTTTTGATAAATGATTCTTCAAATCACTTGGGATTTTTAGCAACAAAATGTAGCCCTCATGCCTTGTTAGGGCCTTTCCAGACTCGCCAATCTTCGCGTCCCGCTTCAATAAGTTATGCCTTGGCTATGAACTCTAATTAATACCGAGCAACTTTTAAACGATCTTAGGCTAGAAGCTAAGTAACTTTTCAAATCGTACAACCTTATTTATTGCAATTAAATTTATTAACAAGCGATGGGAGAAAAAGCTCATAATTAACTCACATAAATTCATGAAAGAATACCAAACTTATAATTGACTCTATCATCTCTCGTTCTCCACAATTTAAAATCTCAAGGAATGAGACTCGTGAATGCTTAGCCAATTAAATCAAAGTTTTTTGTTTTCAAGTCATCTATAGGATCTTGCATCTTCTTAGACTTTTTCAAGTTTAGAATTTGCATTTTAAAGTTCCCTTGATTGACGACTTTCTAGGATCAATTATCGGAACTTGCGAAAAATTCTTGTTCTTAACCTGTAAGAGTTAAGACTTTCGCGTTTTAAAGTTCCCTATATAAAAGCCTAGCAAAACTTGACTTAAACACGTTAAGGATACTAGCTAGAGTAAACTTGGATAAGTAAACTCGGGTTGAGTCAAAAGATTAATGACGTTTGAAAAATTAAAACCACTTTATTAAAATTTATTCTAGCAAAGAAAGTAAATAACGATAACAAAGGAAAATATTACTATACTACTAGGCCGAAATAGATTAAAAATTTTGAAAAATGTCGAAAAATCAAATTTTCCGGTTAGAATGAGGACAAATTAAAGGAAAAGCCCACTTAACTTCGATAGAAGTCCCCCCTACACTTGATATAAACATTGTCCTCAATGTTTAAGCATGTGGGAGTAAACTCCCCTTCACTTAGGACATTGTGCACGTTGTTTAAATCTCGCTAAGGAAGAGACGACTATAGTGATATCAATGTCAACATATAAGATATGAATTATTGAATCACGACAGTTTAGGATAGAACCGGGAAGACGGGTACACGGGATCACGGGTCGTCAAATATCATCAAAAGTGCTCTTTGAAGCTTTAATCCCTGCACATCATAAGAAACAAGACAACAAACCGTATGTAGCTCCCCCTACACTTATTATGAAAACGGGTAAAAAGGATAGATCAACGGGTTACCTCCCGAGAAGCGCTTTTTTTTGTTAACCAAGTCACGAGCCTGACTCGACCCAGAACTAATTCAAAGGAAACGTGGTGAGGGATGGAATCATCTCATGAGAGATGTCCTCACCAAAGTACAACTTCACACGCTGGCCATTCACTTTAAAATTAGGCCCATTTGGTTGAGAAAGCTCAATGGTGCCATAAGGGAAGACTTTGGCGACGGTGAATGGACCAGACCAACGGCTCTTAAGCTTGCCAGAAAATATTTTCAACCGAGAGTTAAAGAGTAAAACTTGATCACCTACGTGAAACTCTCGGTTCTTAATCTTAGAATCATTAATGAGTTTGGTTTTCTCCTTGTAGATCAATGAATTCTCATAAGCTTCATTCCTCAGTTCATTTAGTTCATTGAGTTGGATCTTCCTAACATCACCGGCTTTGTTGATATCAAAATTAGCCCATTTCAAGGCCCAATAAGTCTTATGTTCCAACTCAATAAGGAGGTGGCATTCCTTCCCGTACACAAGACGATATGGAGTGCAACCAATAGGTGTCTTATATGCGGTACGGAAAGCCCTGATAGGTGTGTAAACACCCATCCTTTTTACCACTTAACTACAATAATAACCAAGCCAAAACGTGTATTTTATGTCATAAATGTCGTAATTATGCGTGGTTTGTGTTTTTGTTGTGATTTAGGACGAAAATGTGAAAAGGGGAGAAAACACGGGCATTCACGGGCTTTTATCGAAGAAAAAGACGAAAGACGAAGTCAAGAAATCAAGAGTGCAAAAAGAACGGAAGTTCAAGACCAATTCTGAAGATTTATCAAAGAAAAAGTCAAAAGACGAAAGTTTACTAAAAGCCGAAGAACTCAAGTCTAATTTATTGAAGAAATTATAAGACGAGAGTAGAAATCCCGAGACAAAGTCATTAAAGTCGAAGAACTAAGAAGATTAAGGACTTAATGATGCAATTAAAGAAAGAAGAAAGAGGGGAGGAAGCTTCCTTCCACTAATCCTCCTCCTCCCCTATGAATAGATCATTAGGACTTCATTTGTAGGTTGTTGGCTAGTTTGACAAACTATGCTCTTCCACCTTTTTAATTAATTGCTTCTTAAATTCATGTCAATTTCCTTAATTGTCTTGCACCTTTAAATTCCTTTAAATTCAAGTAAGTTTACTTTTAATTGTTGTTAATCTTTACTTTCATTGTTAATCTCTCATCTTCCTTTCTTGATTAATCTTAATGTTTATGTTCTTTTATTTTTATGGTTCTCAATCAAGTGGGTTTTGATTGATTTGGTTATGATTGTTAGTTTTATTGATTTGGATTGTTTGGTTATTGTTATTAGTTCATTTGTGGTTGTTTTGATTTAATATTTTGATTGATTTTGGTTAGTTTTGTTTAAATTCGTCCCCTTCTTTATTCCCTTGTTCTTCGTTAATCTTACTGTTTACCCAGATACCGAACCAAGCATTTCTTTCTTTATTCCGAACCAGCATTTACTTTCAATTTATTCCGGATCAGTGGAACTCATTTGGAACATTCCGAATCAAATCTTTTATTCCGAATCAATTTTATTCCGAATCAGTGAATGTTCCGAATGAAGACTGTTAAACACGGAATTAGTCATGATTTTAGTGTTATATCCCTTCATTTTTGGTATAATAAATAGCAAAACGGGTATTTTTAGTGCATTTATCGTTTAAGATGTGCTATTTATTATTGTAGGTACGGATATGAAGAAAATGAGCAAAAAACGAAGCCAAAGAGCAAGAACAAGCACGAGAAATGGAAAGAGCACGGAAAATCGAGTCCGACGGTGCCTTCGTCTTTTATTGGGCCGACCCGACACCATTTATATGGGTCGAACCGACCCATTAATACTCAAATGGACTTATTAAATTACTCCACTAGCCCAATTTATTACTATAGCCACACAGGCCCAGCAAGAAGACATCAAGCCCACAAGCCCATTAACAAAAAGATAGATCAGATCTTGCTGGCTTCATATATACACATCAATCAACATTCCAGGATATCATCATTTTTTTTTATATTCTTATCCCAGCGAATTATTATTTAGTAAAGTAGGTCAGTTTTTTTTTGTCCAATAGTAGCGTAGAAAGCAAGATCTAATATGTGACTTGCTTGCTTCCATTTATATATCTTATCCTTTTTTTAATTTATACAATAGAAGTAGACATGACAATTTTTCCATATATCTTCACTATATTCCCTACGTTTTTTTCTTTATATATTAGTTTAGAGATTACTTTCCAAATCCTCTTATTCATTTTTACCATGCGTTTTGTTTTGTTGAGATAGAATAGCTGCGTTTAATTAGATAGGGTAGAAGATACATTCCATTTTATCATCCTCATCTTATACAATTTTTTTCTTAGGCTGCGTCTTTTGTAAAATTCATTTCTTATATATCCTCTATTTTTTATTCAATCCATATCTTCTTTATGTTATGTAGCATAGGATTTTTGTTATTTTTAAAACATACTGTAGTAGTTTAGTTTAGATCTAGGTTTTTCATATTTTATTTATTAGTTTATAAATGTTTTTTTATTAGTTTTACTAGTTATTAAATAATTTTATTTATTTATTTAATTTTTTTTTTAATTTTTAGAAATCTAGAATTAAATTCAAAATAGTTTTTAATAAAGTTTTAAAATGTCGTTTATCTTAATTGACGTTAACGTTTTATGTTTTATGTTATCTCGACGTATCCGATTCATATCTTTTGGCAAGGGGCTTTACGGGTCTTTTAGCTAGATTAAGTTTTAAAGTTTAATCTCGATTTATTTTTATCTCGTTAGTTAGTCGATAAAATTGACAACTTTATCGGCTAATTAATTTGATAAAAATTTTGAAAGTTATAAACTTTTGATTTAATTTAGTTATTAGATCAGGTGTTTAATTTTTCGTCTCCGGTTCGTCAATACGGGTTTTATGCTCTTATCTCTTTCCTTGTTTTTATTTCATTAGCTTAAATATAATTGTTATTGTTGCCTTGTTTATGTTTAACTTCAATGTCGTGATTTGAGTAGTTTTGATTGTAGTTGTTTATTAGCATCTTTATTGTCATTATTATTATTTTAGATATCTCTCGCTTTATAATTTTAGTTTAATTTTCATTGTTATCGCTTTTATATAGTTTAATTTTTAGTCGTTAAAATTAGTATTTTTAAATATAAAACTAAAAAATCTCTTCTATTTGAGCATCAAACTTGAGACATAAACGCGGATTTCCATTCACACTTCGCCAGGAACTACGATAACCTTCGGGTGTACGAAAATGACTCAATCGAATGGCGCCGCTGCCGCTTCGCTCGTACAATTGACGATTTTTCGTGAAGACGTTTGGATTTTGGGATCCGTTCGCTTTGAACGTTAATTTTCTTGCACAAAAAAATCAAAAATTCAAAAAAAAATCAAAAAGATAAAAATAAAAAAAATTAAAAAATCACAAAAGCAAATTCTTTCCTAAAATTTGCGCCGAAAAAATTAAAAAAATCCAAAAGTAATACTTTTCCTAAAATATTACACCAAAAATATTCTTCTTTATCCTCTATTGTGTTTAATTCTTTTCTCTACCCCTCTTATTTATAATTCTTCATGGATTCGTCTTGCGTTCGGTGTGGGAGACCATGGCATGGTTTTCAAACATGTCAATGGTGTACTTGTGAGCGGTGTGGTTTTGATATCGACAATACACAATTTGAATTTTGTCCATTTTGCAATTCAACGAATTCGTACTTCTCCTCTTACAATACTTTCTCACCCCCTCCGTCTATGACAATCCCTATCCGCAACATGCACCGGGTTTTTCTCAATACCCGTGTTGCAACTATTGTGGGGGTCCTCACGATACTTCTTATTGTCAACCAATGAATTATGAGCCACATCCGTGCTATAATTCCGGTTTTCAAAATTTTGAACCCCCACATCCCACCCTCAATCATCAATCCTCTCAGAGAATTCAACAAATCAATGCTTTGAATGACGAAAGACAAGCCCTTCTTTTGAAACTTCATGACTGCTTAATTCGACTGACTGAGACATTGGAGGAGCAACAACGACAACGACAAGAGCAAGTATCTAATCTTAGTGATTATACTCCGTCTCTTGTGCGTTCTTTTTATTATGATGATGACGAGGATAATATTTACGATCTCAATCCATCATGTGAGATTACCACTCCTATTCTCGATTCTTCCACTACGGAGCCCGATGCCTCTCTCATCATGGGGGATGAGGGTCTTATCACTATTCCTTGTGACGAGACTCTTTTTTTCCAATCCAAAGTGAGCCTACGGTTGCTTCCGATAGTGACGATGAGTGTGAATCTCTTTCTAGTGATGATTCATTACCTCCCACCAACATCTTGGGAGACGATTCTTTGGCTTTCTCTTATCCCATTTTTGATCTCGATGATGATTTTACTTCTAGTGATGACGAGTCACTATCCGATGAAGACGTTCTGAAGGAAAATTTCAAGATTTTTTCGAACCCTTTATTTGATTTTGATGACGCCTACATCTCTAGTGAGGTGAATCCTCTCTTTGAAGAGGGGATTGAGGACATTGATAACTCCGACTCTCTTGCTATTGATGAGCATTCGTTGTTAGCCATGCCACCTCCCATCATAGAGGAGGAGGAGAGATTTGACCCTACCTTCCGTTTGATTCGGTCTGGTGAGGTGACGCGGGTGGTAGATAAGTCTTCTGATATTTCTCATATTATGTTGCCACCCCGTCCTACCGCGTGCACACCCAAGCAAGTGGTGTATCGCTGTTACTCTCCTCATTTCATACCGGGAAATGAGGATGAGTGCTTTGACCCGGGAGGTGACATTGACCATTCTTTGATTGATACCTTTACGGCTTTGCCGAATTATGACCATCCATTGTATTTGGGGGATGACAATTTGTCTCCTTTACCCACCCCACCTCCCGTGGATCAAGACTTCACTTACTTTTCTTATGTCGCGAGGACTTTTCTACCTTTCATGACTTATCCTCCTGCCTCTCATTTATTATGTTCCTCCGGGACCGAGGACAAGATTTTTGATCCCGGAATAACATTCGAGGCTTCCCCATGGACCATTTAATTCGGGGCCGAATCAGGCTCGTGACTCGGTTAACAAAAACAAGCGCTTCTCGGGAGGCAACCCGATTATCTATCTTTTATCTATTTTCACCAATAAGTGTAGGGGGAGCCGTGTATGTTGTTTGTTTTGACGTGTGCAGGGACATGTGCTTAAATGATCCACTTTTGGTACTTTTGACGAGACCCGTGTTTCCCGTGTACCCGGTTCCTTCGATAAGTTTTTGCTATTGTGATTCATACTTGTATATAAATAAGACGAATAAATGTAATCACTTTAGTTATCCTTTCCTTAGCTCGATTTTAAACAACGTACTCAATGTCCTAAGTGTAGGGGAGTTTATTCTCCCACATGCTTAAACATTAAGGACAATGTTTATATTAAGTGTAGGGGGGATTTCTATCGAAATTTTAGTGGGCTTTTCCATGAATTTGACCCTATTTAACCGGAAAATGTTTTTTAAAAAAATTTCAACGTTTTTCAAATTTTTGATCTATTTTGGCCTTGTAGTATTTTTCATTTATTTTCTTTCATAGCATCGTAATTATATTTTCCATTTCAAGAATAAAGTCAAAAATAAATAAATAAAATGGTTTTAACAAGTTTAGATATCTTTGATATATTAGGCCCGTCGTGAATACTTTGACTCAACCCGAGTTTACTTATCCAATGTTTACTCTAGCTAGTATCCTTAACCATATGGACCTTAGTTGGTTTATTAGGCTAAGCATCCACGAGTCTCATTCCTTGAGATTTTAAATTGTGGAGAACGAGAGATGATAGAGTTAATTATAAGTTTGTTATTCTTTCGTTAACTTATGTGAGTTAGTTATGAGCTTTTTCTCCCATCGCTTGTTAATAAATATATTTGCAATAAATAAGGTTGTACGATTTGAAAAGTTACTTAGCTTCTAGCACAAGATCGTTTAAAAGTTGCTCGGTACTAATTAGAGTTCATAGCCAAGGCATAACTTATTGAAGCGGGACGCGAAGATTGGCATATCCAAAAAGGCCCTAACAAGGCATGAGGATACCCGAGTCCAAAAAGGCCCTCACAAGGCATGGGGATTCATTTTTTTGCTAAAGATCCAAAGATGACGTGAAGATCATTAATCCAAATCAATATGATGGATCAAGACACACGACGAGAAGCAATTACTCCCCTAAAGATCATGGAGAAGTCTATCCAAAAAGACCCTAACAAGGTATGAGGATAAATAGATCCAAGTCCGAAAAGGAGGCGGATGGTTGTATATCAAAATCCTAAATAAAGAAGAGGATAAATGAAGAAGTCGTGGTCAACGTTTGAAGCATCTTTCACTCTTAATGAAGATGTATACCAAAATGAAGAGAAGACCATAATTTCAAGATCGTCTCTCAAGATTTGAAGTTTGAAGTACAAGCCAAATATCGGTCCGAGAAAGGTCTCAAATCTTGAAACGAGTTATGCCAAGATATGAACTTTATGAGGTTTCGAGAAGCCGTTTTAAAAGATTTGGTCCTTTAGCTAACTATTGATTAAATCGTCCCACTTTATTTTCGGCCTTAATAAATTATCGAAATAAGTCAAAAAATGCATCCTCGTGATCATTCAAGACAAAAATAAAATACAAGAGATACACCGTAGGAATAAGGGGGTCTAAGTGATTAACTAAACCACATGAGTAAGTGTTAGTTGTGCTAACTTGTAATAACAATGATCTCGTTTTTATGCTTGGTATGGGGAACGTGAAACTTAAGGGTGATTTATATTCATGACACGAAAGCCCTAATCTAAGTCTTAGATTTCTTTACAAGTTTCTTCCATCAAATAATTTCCAAGATTGTTATAACTTTTGTCTTTATCTTTTCATTGTTGTAGTAGTAGTAGTATTATTAATAAAGGCCGAGATGGATTAATTATGAGAAAAATGTAACTTTATGCTTTAAAATAATGCATTGCATGGGGTCATTGCAATGGTCAAGTGTAGGGGATTTAATAAGTGTGTAAACACTTATCCTTTTGCCACTAAAATCAAGGAAAAACAAGACCTAATCATGTGTTTTATATCGTTAAAGTCGGAATTACGCGTGGTTTTGTGTTTTTGTGTTTAAATAGGTACAAATGATCAAAAGGAGAGAAAACACGAGATTTCACGGTCAAATGTTGAAGAGAAGTCCAAAAAGAGACGAAGACAAAGTCAAAAGACCAAAAGTGTGCCCAAGTTCACGAAAACCGGCTAAACCAACACGAGTTTGAAGAAAATGATCGACAAAACCGAAATCGAGCTCATTCTTAGTGGATTTAATATTATTCAAGTTTAATGGGCCTTGTGGGTCCCACATTTGCTTATTGAGCCCACAAGCCCATTTAGAAAAATTAGTTATATGCTGATGGATCAAGGCCCAACATTGATGAAATGCTCAATTGGGCTAAAGCCCATTTGCACAAAATAAAACGAAAGGAATAAGTGATTTAGGCCTTAAGCCCATGAAATAAACAAAACAAGTAAATTTACTTGATACACGGTCAAAGAAAGTTAACCCCAGTCAACACCCGTTTTTTTATTCCTCCCCACACACTTCACATCTTGTTTTTACCCAACCCTTTCTACTCCAGCCCCCACGTGTTCCCTCTCACATGTTAAATACCCCCACTTCACGTTTTTTTATATAAATAAACATTCATCCACTCACCCCATATAACTGGTCAACTCCCACTCGGTCAACACCAGCTCACCCACACCCATTTATTCAATACACACGTGCCTCACCCCTCACAAATTTATTTACCCTCTTTCTCAGTTGTTTCGATTATACCAAAGCTATCCTTTTTTCACTCCTTCTCTCTCAAACAAACGCACCTCCATTTTTTACCCTACCA
Organism: Glebionis coronaria; assembly: GCA_025667525.1. Taxonomy (NCBI): domain Eukaryota; kingdom Viridiplantae; phylum Streptophyta; class Magnoliopsida; order Asterales; family Asteraceae; genus Glebionis; species Glebionis coronaria. The sequence continues at coordinate 507,204 of JANFOE010001357.1, read as the reverse complement.
AAACCCTAATTCACAATTAAATAAAAATTACCCACATAAATATTGGGGCTTTTATTAAATACGTGCGATTCACACAAATCAAAATAAAACCCCATGATTTTCGGGTGCAAACACCAAAGGTGGTCCTCAATCCATCCGACGTGGCCAAATCCCTTGTTTTCATTGGATTAAACAAATCACACATGCCACGAGGGCAATCCTTGGCACAAGAATTAATTACAACCGTTGATTTGAAGAGAAGAAAGAGAAAAGAAGAAGATGCGGTCAAGATTTGTTGCTTAATTCTTAAGCTATGAAGAGGGTTTGAGGGTTTGCCTATAAAAACCCCCACATCATGTAGTTGAGGGATAGTCCATATTTTTTCTTTCTTTTAATTTACTGTTTTTAAATTAATTAGGAGTAGATTTAAATTAGATTTTTTTTATGCAAATTAGTTTAATAGGATTAATGTAATTTTTTTTATTTCCAGTTAATGTAATTTTATTATTATTAATGAAAAACTTATTTAATTAATTTTCATGGCTCTTTTTAATATTTCTCGCAATTTAAATTTCTGTTTCTTTTAATCTTTAATCATGTTTTAATCTTTTATTTTATATCACTGTTCTTGTGGGTTTTATTATTCGGTTAAAAAAAATAAAAAAAATAATAATAAAAAAAATATATAAATTAAAGATACTGTTTTGAGAGGTTCAGTTCATTTGGTTCGAAGCTGTGTATGGATCGCTTGATTATTTGAGGTGATGTTTGATTCGGTTCACAAGTACGCTCAGCACGCTACTTCGACCCAAAGGTTTTCGACAATAAGGTTCTAAATCTCTTTTTAAGTTTTAGTTTAAGTTTTAATTTCTTTAATTTTAATTGCTTTATTGATTTGGTTTATGTTTATGTTTAATCTGTTTTTGGATATTTTGCATTTGATTGAATCTGTTTATTGTTTTTTTTGTTTATTTGGTTTGTTGCATATCTGCTCTTGTTTCAATTTGTTTAAATTTTTATCAGATTTATTTTGGTTAGATAATGTTACTAGTTATGATTGGAATCTGCTTAATAATTTTTGGTTAATATCTGATTTAGTTTATTTTTGATATTCGCTTAAACTGTTTAACAAGTTGAGTAAGTTTGCTTATTAAGGGTGACTGGTTATTATTACTTATCTGCTTAATTGTCTAGTGCTTATTTTATTTTAGATTTATGTGCTTAATAGCCTTAGTTCAGCTTAAACTCTTACAGCTTATTCGTCTGCTTATTTTCATTTGGTACTGATTTAGTTTTTTTTTTCTTATTAGTTTCGTAGGATTTTATGTTATTTAAATCTGCTTTTTAATTGCTTTTCAGCTTATTTGTTATCAGCTTATGTGTACTGCTTATTTTGTGCTTAATTAGGGTGTGTAGCTTTTTGTTTATATACCTGCTTATAATCTCAGACCCATTTGGTCTGAGGTTTATGAATTCCAAAAAGTCAAAATTAAATAAAAAAATAAAAATAAAAAAAATAAAAAAAATAAATAGCATACATTTTGTCTGGGGTGGGATTCGAACCCCAGACCCCTCGCTTAATAGTCAAACACCCCAACCAACTAGTCTAGAACTCCTTTTGTCTTAAATCCTCTTAAGTTCGATTAATATAGGAACTTGAATTAGTAGCAGTTTTATTTAATACAAGATTTAGTTTAATTAAGTTTATTTAAAAGTTATTTTTATTATTTCATTTATTCAGTTTTGTTTTAAAAAATATATAAAAAGAAAAAAAATATTTTAATTAAACTGTTTTTATAAATTTTAATTTTAGTTTAAATTTTAGTTAATATAGAAAATAGCTTTGTTTACTTTTATAATTTTAAAATACTTTTCATTTTATTTTGTTTATAAAAAAATAGTTTTTTGTTTAAAAGTCTTTAGTTTAACTTTACATAAAAGTATTTAAAATAGTTTTAAATAAGTTTTATTTTAAAAATATATTTTTCATTTAAAGTTTTTAAAAGTTTCTTTTATCTAGTTTTCAATCAAATTAGTTTTAAATTTTAGTTTCAAAATAGTGTTTATTTAAATTAGATTAATTAGTTTTTAAAATTGTTTAGATAGTTTTTTTTTAAATAAGTTTTATTATTAAATAGGATCTAGTTTAAAATTCCAAAATTTCGTTACCAAAAACAAATTAAGTCCACGTTAATTGTAAATCAATTCGAGTGAGAAGAGGAACGAAAATTAAGTCCTCTTGCTTTGAATTTCTATAAAGTGTCCTCGGGTGACACTTTGATATCTTTTTCTCCCACCCTCCCGCCCTTGGCGAAGACGAGTATTCTTAAGGATCGCCTTTATACCTATTTCTCGTATGTTATAAGAATCCTTCTGCTTTTCTTCACTTATACTATGGATTCTTCTTCTTTATTCTCATCCGGTAATGAGGATAAGATTTTTGACCCTGGCATATCTGTTTTGAGCCAGTGGTGATTCTCTTGCTCCCCCATGGACCATTTAATTCAGGGTCGAGTCAGGCTCGTGACTCGGTTAACAAAAACAAGCGCTTCTCGGGAGGCAACCCGATGAACTATCCTTTTTATTTATTTTCTAACATAAGTGTAGCGGCGTGTGCTTCTCTCCATGTGTGCTTGTTGGTTTTTGTTTTTGTGTGCAGGTACCCTTGGATCGAGAAGACTTTCAGAGGCTTGATGTTGCTGTTTTCCATCATCTTCTTCATTCAGTCTCCGATCGATCTTCATGTCTATATCAGGGGAGTACTCATTTATCATCTTTATCCATGCATATCTGATTGTGTTCTACTTCTTACACTTGGAATTCTAGCATTAGCCTTTTGTGTTCTTAAGTGTAGGGGTAACACCTTATCACTTTTGAACATTGAGGCCAATGTTCGGTTCTTAAGTGTAGGGGGTTTTATATCATATGGATCATATTCATGCCTACTTGTTTGCCCTCTAGCATCCTATTTTGAGCAAATGTGTGTTTGTTTTATTTTATTCTATTAAATAATAATAAAACATTTTTGACCGTGCGTGATTGACTTGTCCCGTAGGCTAGAACAAAGGGGATCATGACTCTGCCTGAGTGTTGATCTGGCTGCTCCCTTTACTTTTAGACTAAGCTTTTAGGAATTGTGCAAATAAAAATGCTAAACGTGGAGTAGTTGGTTCTCTTTAGAGCTTATATGAGTAACCTATGGCTTTTCCTCCTAGATTATAACTAGACTAAATAAGTGTGTTTATTTTCAAGCCTTTGAACGTTAAAATTGTGTTGTTATGCAAAAATAAATTCTTATGCAATTTTGATATAGAGTCCTAGTTCAACTTTTTATTTAAATTTGAGTGAAAGCATACTTTCTTAAATTTGAGATAATGTTGCGTGAATAAATATGTTGAAAAAAAATTGGAAAAAAAGAGAAAAAAAAAGAAAAAAAAAGCAAGCAAAAAAAAAAAGGAAAAAAAAGGAATAAAAAAAATGAATAAGAGTTTTATGTTTTTGTTGCTTCAATTATCATTGTGAGAAACTTGCTTTTTCTCAAATTTAAATCCGAAGTTGAACTAGAATTCGTCAATTTTTTATAAGAGTTTAGACGGTAATTGAGAATGTAGAAGTCAAAGGTCCCGTGAGCTCCGATACTATTCTCAAGGGTGTAAAAACCTAGCCTCCTAAGCTTTGCTAAAGGACAAGCTGAGAAGAAAGTCGCTACATGGAGTGATCTCTCCTTTGAATCTTCATTCTCTAATTACCGTCGTTGTTTTTCATCTAAGTGTCTTTTATTAGCTTAGCGGTGATTTCAAGATCTTTGATTTCAAAATCCCGCCAATCCCGGTACTATTCTCTGTGGGGTGTCAAAAGCCCGGGCACTTAACCGATGAGGTTGGGACGTCCCGAGAAGAAAGCCGCTACATGGGAAAGGCCATTTTTGAATCTCAAATCTCGTCATTTTCCGGTGAGTCTAATATTCCACTTAGATGATTAGCAACCATAACAAATGTCGATTTAAACGATCAAAACTTTTAAAATGAACACACTTGCCTAGTCTTTTATAATTATAGGAGTAAAAAGTTATGTTTACTTAGGTTATTAGTATAAGTAGTGTTAGCATTTTTTCAAAACGTTTGCACAAGGAATCTTAGCTTAGTTGGGAGTAATAAAAAGAGGATGACGATCTTTATTCCCTGGCGACACCCAGTTTGCGTGTTTCCCGTTCTATGATTCTTATACCTTGAATAAAAAGTCGAGCATGGCGGGTCACTATGATTTTTTATTTTTCTTTTATCTAAAAAAAAAACAAAAAAACGATTTTGAATAAAGTAGTTTTTAAATTGTTTTTGGATTTAACGTTTATGATAATAGTTTCTTGGGGGCAAGCAACGTTTTAAGTGTAGGGATGTGTTAAACACGGAATTAGTCATGATTTTAGTGTTATATCCCTTCATTTTTGGTATAATAAATAGCAAAACGGGTATTTTTAGTGCATTTATCGTTTAAGATGTGCTATTTATTATTGTAGGTACGGATATGAAGAAAAGGAGCAAAAAACGAAGCCAAAGAGCAAGAACAAGCACGAGAAATGGAAAGAGCACGGAAAATCGACTCCGACGGTGCCTTCGTCTTTTATTGGGCCGACCCGACACCATTTATATGGGTCGAACCGACCCATTAATACTCAAATGGACTTATTAAATTACTCCACTAGCCCAGTTTATTATTATAGTCACACAGGCCCAACAAGAAGACATCAAGCCCACAAGCCCATTAACAAAAAGATAGATCAGATCTTGCTGGCTTCATATACACGCAGTAATCAACATTCCAGGATATCATCCATTTTTTTATATTCTTATCCCAGCCATTATTTAGAAAAGTAGGTCAGTTTTTTTTTGTCCAATAGTAGCGTAGAAAGCAAGATCTAATATGTGACTTGCTTGCTTCCATTTATATATCTTATCCTTTTTTTAATTTATACAATAGAATTAGACATGACAATTTTTCCATATATCTTCACTATATTCCCTACGTTTTTTTTCTTTATATATTAGTTTAGAGATTTACTTTCCAAATCCTCTTATTCATTTTTACCCTGCGTTTTGTTTTGTTGAGATAGAATAGCTGCGTTTAATTAGATAGGGTAGAAGATACATTCCATTTTATCATCCTCATCTTATACAATTTTTTTCTTAGGCTGCGTCTTTTGTAAAATTCATTCCATATATATCCTCTATTTTTTATTCAATCCATATCTTCTTTATGTTATGTAGCGTAGGATTTTTATTATTTTTAAAACATACTGTAGTAGTTTAGTTTAGATCTAGGTTTTTCATATTTTATTTATTAGTTTTTATAAATGTTTTTTTTATTAGTTTTACTAGTTATTAAATAATTTTATTTATTTATTTATTTATTTATTTATTTTATTTTTTTTTAATTTTTAGAAATCTAGAATTAAATTCAAAATAGTTTTTAATAAAGTTTTAAAATGTCGTTTATCTTAATTGATGTTAACGTTTTATGTTTTATGTTATCTCGACGTATCCGATTCATATCTTTTGGCAAGGGGCTTTACGGGTCTTTTAGCTAGATTAAATTTTAAAGTTTAATCTCGATTTATTTTTATCTCGTTAGTTAGTCGATAAAATTGACAACTTTATCGGCTAATTAATTTGATAAAAATTTTGAAAGTTATAAACTTTTGATTTAATTTAGTTATTAGACCGGGTGTTTAATTTTTCGTCTCCGGTTCGTCAATACGGATTTTATGCTCTTATCTCTTTCCTTGTTTTTATTTCATTAGCTTAAATATAATTGTTATTGTTACCTTGTTTATGTTTAACTTCAATGTCGTGATTTGAGTAGTTTTGATTGTAGTTGTTTATTAGCATCTTTATTGTCATTATTATTATTTAGATATCTCTCGCTTTATAATTTTAGTTTAATTTTCATTCTTATCGCTTTTATATAGTTTAATTTTTAGTCGTTAAAATTAGTATTTTTAAATATAAAACTAAAAAATCTCTTCTATTTGAGCATCAAACTTGAGACATAAACGCGGATTTCCATTCACACTTCGCCAGGAACTACGATAACCTTCGGGTGTACGAAAATGACTCAATCAAAGACATTATTCCGGATGAGCACTTCTCACTTATTATTCCGAATGAGCATTTTAGCTTAATTATTCCGGATGAGTCCTACATTCCGAATGAGCTAGTTATATTCCGGATGAACCAACATTCCGGATCAAGCAAAATATTCCGGACGAAGCATTTATTCCGAATGAGTGATTATTCCGGATGAACCCTTTATTCCGGATGATCAATTATTCCGAATAAAGGGGGATATTCCGGATGAAGCAAATGTTCCGAATGAATGACTTATTCCGGATGAAGCTGTTTGGTTCCGAATGAGGGATTTATTCCGGATGAACTTGTTTATTCCGAATGAAGGACTTATTCCGAATGAGTGTTTTCAGTTTTTGTTGATTTTATACATTTAGTTTTAAGTTTTCATTTTCCCGCCTTTTTACTTAGTCGCACTTTTAATTTACTTGCCTTAATTTTAAGTTTGTGTTATTTACTTTCAAGTTTGCCTTTTTATTTCTTGTCACGTTTTTAATTTCTCGTCATTAATTTTCCGTCAAGTTTTTTATCTTTTAGTATTTCTTTTTACCGTCTTTATTTTATTTTATTTTTAATGTTTCAAGTCTTTGTTTTTAATTAGTGTAGACAACGACAACCATTCTATTTCTTTTCCACCAAGAACAATTGAGTCGCACATTTAACCAGAGATCAATTCGAGAAGATACCGAGAATTAAATTGAACCCCTTACAAAATCTAGTTATCAAATGGCGCCGCTGCCGGCTCTTTTCGTGAAGATTAACGGTTTTTTGTGAGAGACGCGTTGGCTTTTGGGATCCGTTCACTCGTGAACGTTATTTTTCGTGTCCAAAATTTTCAAAAATCCCAAACACATTTGAAAAATCATAAAAAGCATCTCTTTTTCAAAGTTTTGCACCAAAAAGATTCTTCTTGCTTATCTATTTTTCTTTATGGATTCTTATGTCCATTGCGTCGGGTGTGGGAGACGATTATACGGGAACGACTCATGTCAATGGTGTACATGTGAGCGGTGCCGAAACGATATCGACTACACACAATTCGGATTTTGTCCATGGTGCAACTCGACTAATTCGTCCTTTTCTAATCCACCTCCTGTTCCCCCGTGCATCTATTGTGGAAGCGATTCTCATTGGCATGTTTCGTGCCCGGTTCGATACCCGTATGATCACGGGCAAGAACCGGGTTACAATTATGACAATGGTAATAGCTATCCACATGACGCACCCAGTTTCTCTCCATACCCGTGGTGCTATACTTGTGGGGGCCCTCACGATGCTTCTTCTTGTGATCCGTCGCAGGTCTTTGAGAAAGTTCCGTGCTATCATTCCAGTGTGTATAACTTTGAGCCCCCACATCACATCCTCAATCATCAATCCTCTCAGCAAATTAGTCTTGACCAACAACTCACTTATTTGAACCATGTTCTAGAAAGTTTAGCTCAAATCCGAGCTGACTTGCATCAGGAAAGGCAACCTTTGCTTGATGTGGACGAAACCTTGAAAACCACCAACACCTTTTTGTGCCAATTTGGTCGTTTTCCCTTCTTTTCTACACCAAAATGTTTAATTACAGCGTGGGATAGAATTGGTTTAATTGAACATACTCGGGGAGATGAACAACAAAATTTGCTTCATGAGCTTCTTAAAGATGTGGAGGTTATCAAGGAAGAGTTAGCCGACTATGTCACTCCTAATTGGAATGGTCCTGTCTATTACGATGATGATGACGACGATGATGTCTACGCTCTCGACCCATCTATTGAAGTTGCTACTCCTACTCTCGATATTCCTAATGCATCTAAGGATGATGATTCATTAAGTGAGATTACTGATTTTGGTCTCGATAAATTCTTTGATGATGAGGTGTGTGACATACCGACTGCTATGGAGTCTGAGGATGACGTTGCTCTTACGGAAGAGGTCGATCCTAATGATGACGATTTTTCTCCACGCTATGATAATTTCACTTTTGAAATTTCTCAATCTCCACCGGGAGATGCGGGCGATGATGATTTATTCTCTCCGGCTTACGAGAAGTTCACCAATGAACTTGCTCTTGAAGATGACGTGGAAGACGTGATTCTCCGCGACAGATTACGGAAAGTGCATCTTCTTATTGCTCAAATCGAAGAGTTGACTTCTCCTCCTCTTTCCGAGTCTTTACCTTCATCTATTCCTCCCGTTGAAGATAATGACCCATTGCTGGAAGAAATCGACATTCACTCAATACCTCCGGGAATTGATGATGATGACACGGAGGGGGATATTATTTTTGATAATTTGCTACAGGAAGGTATTGACCCAAGTCCCCCTCCCGATCACCTTTCATCCTCCCCTTTAGCCACTATTACGGAGGATGAGTGCTTTGACCCGGGAGGTGACATTCACTATTTCGTGATTGATAATATTACGGCTTTGCCGAGTGCTCAGCATCCATTGTCTTTGGGGGATGACAATGTGCTTACTTTACCCACCCCACCTCCCGTGGATCTTGATTTCACATACTTTTCGTATGTTGAAAGAACCTTTCTCCCATTCAAGACTTATCCCCCCGCCTCTCCTTTGTTGATGTAAACCGGGAACGAGGACAAGGTATTTGATCCCGGTATTACATTCGAGGTTTCCCCATGGACTATTTAATCCGGGGACGAGTCAGGCTCGTGACTCGGTTAATATAAACAAGCGCTCTTCGGGAGGCAATCCGATTATCTATCTTTATCTGTTTTCAGCATAAGTGTAAGGGGAGCCCCGTTGGTGTTTCTTGTTATCTTTCTTATCTTGTGCAGGGATTAGAGCTTCAAAGACACACTCTTGATGACTTTTGACGCACCGTGATTCCGTGGTCCCTTCTTCCCGGTTCTATCCTAAAATCTTTTTGATACTCTATTTGATATTTTCCAATATTAAAATAGGAATCACTTTAGTTGTCCTTTCCTTAGCAAGATTTAAACAATGTGCACAATGTCCTAAGTTTAGGGGAGTTTACTCCCACATGCTTAAACATTGAGGACAATGTTTATATCAAGTATAGGGGGGACTTCTATCGAAGTTAAGTGGCATTTTCCTTGTATTTGTCCTTATTTTAACCGGAAAATCAATTTTTCGACATTTTTCAAAATGTTTGATCTATTTTGGCCTATTAGTTTTTCCCTTTGTATAGTTATTTTCTTTCGTTGCTAGAATAAATTTTTAATAAAGTGGTTTTAATTTTCAAACGTTGTGAATCTTTTGACTCAACCCGAGTTTACTTATCTAAGTTTACTCTAGCTAGTATCCTTAACGTGTTTAAGTCAAGTTTTGCTAGGCTTTTATTTAGGGAGCTTTAAAACGCGAAAGTCTTAACTCTCACGGGTTAAGAACAAGAACTTTTCGCAAGTTCCTATAATTGATCCTAGAGAGTCGTTTATCAAGGGAACTTTAAAATGCGATTTCTAAACTTGAAAGAGTCTAAGAATTTGCAAGATCCTATAGACGACTCGAAAACCCAAAACTTTGATTTAATAGGCTAAGCATCCACGAGTCTCATTCCTTGAGATTTTAAACTGTGGAGAACGAGAGATGATAGAGTCAATTATAAGTTTGGTATTCTTTCGTGAATTTATGTGAGTTAATTATAAGCCTATTCTCCCATCGCTTGCTAATAAATTTATCTGCAATAAATAAGGTTGTACGATTTGAAAAGTCACTTAGCTTCTAGCCCAAGGTCGTTTAAAAGTTGCTCGGTATGGATTAGAGTTCATAGCCAAGGCATAACTTATTGAAGCGGGATGCGAAGATTGGCGAGTCCAAAAAGGTCCTAACAAGGAATGAGGGCTACATTTTGTTTCTAAAGATCCAAAAGTGATGTGAAGAATCATTTATCAAAAATCAATATGAAGGATCGAGACACACGACGAAAAGCAAGAACTCCCCAAAAGATCATGGAGAAGTCTATCCGAAAAGACCCTAGCAAGGTATGAGGATAAATAGATCCAAGTCCTAAAAGGAGGCGGATCGTTGTATATCAAAGTCCAAAATAAAGGTTGGAGAAAAATGATGAAGTCGTGGTCCAAATATGAAGAATCTCTCAAAACTTCAAGTGAAGAAATTCCTATTATGAAGAGAAGACCATTATTTCATGAACGTCTCTCAAGATTTGAAGAATGAAGTCGCTGCCAAATATCGGTCCGAGAAAGGTCTCAAATCGCGAAGCGAGTTATGCCAAGATATGAACTTTTTGAGGTCCCGAGAAGCAGTTTTAAAAGATTTTGTCCTTTAGCTAACTATTGATTAAATCGTCCCACTTTATTTTCAGCTTTAATAACTATCGAAATAAGTCAAACAATGCATCCTCGTGATCATTCAAGACAACAATAATATAAGAGATACACCTAGGAATAAGGGAGTCTAAGTAAATAATTGGCCCACATGAGTTCGTGTTAGTTTGCTAACTTATAATAACAATGATCTCGTTTTTAAGCTTAGTTTGGAGAAAGTGAAAACTTGAGGATGATGATCATTCATGGCATTTTCAAAACCCTAAGGTATGTTTTTTATTTCTTTACTTTTTTCCTTTGAATGTTTATAATTTTCTATCTCTTTAATAAAGTCCAATGTGGATTGATTATGATGAAAAGTGTAATCGTGCTTTGTGACTAATGCATTGCATGAGGACATTGCAATGGTCAAGTGTAGGGGATTTGATAGGTGTGTAAACACCCATCCTTTTTACCACTTAACTACAATAATAACCAAGCCAAAACGTGTATTTTATGTCATAAATGTCGGAATTATGCGTGGTTTGTGTTTTTGTTGTGATTTAGGACGAAAATGTGAAAAGGGGAGAAAACACGGGCGTTGACGGGCTTTTATCGAAGAAAAAGAGGAAAGACGAAGTCAAGAAATCAAGAGTGCAAAAAGAACGGAAGTCCAAGACCAATTCTGAAGATTTATCGAAGAAAAAGTCAAAAGAAGGAAGTTTACTAAAAGCCGAAGAACTCAAGTCTAATTTATTGAAGAAAATATAAGACGAGAGTAGAAATCCCGAGATAAAGTCATTAAAGTCGAAGAACTAAGAAGATTAAGGACTTAATGATGCATTTAAAGAAAGAAGAAAGAGGGGAGGAAGCTTCCTTCCACTAATCCTCCTCCTCCCCTATAAATAGATCATTAGGACTTCATTTGTAGGTTGTTGGCTAGTTTGACAAACTATGCTCTTCCACCTTTTTAATTAATTGCTTCTTAAATTCATGTCAATTTCCTTAATTGTCTTGCACCTTTAAATTCCTTTAAATTCAAGTAAGTTTACTTTTAATTGTTGTTAATCTTTACTTTCATTGTTAATCTCTCATCTTCCTTTCTTAATTAATCTTAATGTTTATGTTCTTTTATTTTTATGGTTTTCAATCAAGTGGGTTTTGATTGATTTGGTTATGATTGTTAGTTTTATTGATTTGGATTGTTTGGTTATTGTTATTAGATCATTTGTGGTTGTTTTGATTTAATCTTTTGATTGATTTTGGTTAGTTTTGTTTAAATTCGTCCCCTTCTTTATTCCCTTGTTCTTCGTTAATCTTACTGTTTACCCAGATTCCGAACCAAGCATTTTTTTCTTTTATTCCGAACCAGCATTTACTTTCAATTTATTCCGGATCAGTGGAACTCATTCGGAACATTCCGAATCAAATCTTTTATTCCGAATCAATTTTATTCCGAATCAGTGAATGTTCCGAATGAAGACATTATTCCGGATGAGCACTTCTCACTTATTATTCCGAATGAGCATTTTAGCTTAATTATTCCGGATGAGTCCTACATTCCGAATGAGCTAGTTATATTCCTGATGAACCAACATTCCGGATCAAGCAAAATTTTCCGGACGAAGCATTTATTCCGAATGAGTGATTATTCCGGATGAACCCTTTATTTTGGATGAGCAATTATTCCGAATAAAGGGGGATATTCCGGATGAAGCAAATGTTCCGAATGAATGACTTATTCCGGATGAAGCTGTTTGGTTCCGAATGAGGGATTTATTCCGGATGAACTTGTTTATTCCGAATGAAGGACTTATTCCGAATGAGTGTTTTCAGTTTTTTGTGATTTTATACATTTAGTTTTAAGTTTTCTTTTTTCCGCCTTTTTACTTAGTCGCACTTTTAATTTACTTGCCTTAATTTTAAGTTTGTGTTATTTACTTTCAAGTTTGTCTTTTTATTTCTTGTCACGTTTTTAATTTCTCGTCATTAATTTTCCGTCAAGTTTTTTTATCTTTTAGTATTTCTTTTTACCGTCTTTATTTTATTTTATTTTTAATGTTTCAAATCTTTGTTTTTAATTAGTGTAGACAACGACAACCATTCTATTTCTTTTCCACCAAGAACAACTGAGTCACACATTTAACCAGAGATCAATTCGAGAAGATACCGAATTAAATTGAACCCCATACAAAATCTAGTTATCAAGCCCACAAAGCATCATCTAACTTATCGACCCACGAGGCACGATGCTCTCCCACAGTTCGCTCTAATATTCTCTTCAGTCCACGGTTAGAAATCTCGGCTTGACCATTTGTTTGTGGATTATATGCGGTGGAAAGACGGTGATTGACACCATACTTAGCCATGACTTGAGCAAATTGATCATTGCAAAAGTGAGTCCCGCGATCACTGATGATAGCACGAGGAACACCGAATCGAGCAAATAATTGCTTCAGAAAGTTCACAACCACCCTCGCATCGTTCGTAGGGAGAGCCTTTGCTTCAATCCATTTAGATACGTAGTCAATGGCTACGAGGATGTACTTGTTCCCTTTGGATGATGGAAATGGCCCCATAAAGTCGATGCCCCATACGTCAAAGATCCAAATTCGAAAACTTTCTTCGCGGTATAGTTAGGACCAAAGTGACCACCAATGGGTCCTTTATGGCAAGCTTCTAGGATTAATAAAGCTGCCGGCCCATCAACACACCGACGAATGACAAGATCCGCACATTGTTTTAAAAGGTAAGGGTCGTCCCAAAAATAGTGCTTAATGTCCTTAAAGAACTTTTTCTTTTGTTGGGACGTTAACCCTTCCATGAGAATTCCACCCGCCAAATAGTTTGCAATGTCCGCAAACCATGGGGTTTCATCGAGATTGGAGTTAATAGACATCAAGGCCTCAAGGGGAAAAGAGTCATTAATCTCTTGATTTGGGAGCTCCCCTTGATAAGGATCCTCGAGTCTACTAACATGATCCGCGGCTAGGTTTTTCGCTCCCTTTTTATCACGAATTTCGATTTTTAATTCTTGTAGGAGCAAAACCCAACGAAGAATTCTTGGCTTGGAATCTTGTTTTGTTAACAAGTACTTCAACACGGAATGGTCGGTATAGACAATGGTGGTGGAACGGACAAGATAGGGGCGAAATTTTTCAAAAGCATACACTACAGCTAAAAGCACTTTTTCGGTAGTGGTATAATGCAATTGAGCCCCCGTCATTGTCTTGCTAGCCTAATGGATTGGTTGGAAGTGTTTGTTCACTCTTTGTCGCAAAACCGCTCCAAATGCAAAATCGCTAGCATCACACATCAATTCAAAAGGTAACTCCCAATTAGGGTTAACCAAGACCGGTGCCTTAGTTAATTTATCCTTAAGAAGATTGAAAGATTCGAGACACTCTTTAGGAGTATCTTTCTCCAAGAGGTGGGTCATCGGGCGAGAGATTTTAGAAAAATCTTGAATGAATCGACGATAGAAGCCCGCATGACCAAGGAAACTTCTCACGCCCTTCACGGTTGAAGGTGAAGGTAATTTAGCAATCGCATCGACTTTAGCACGGTCAACTTCAATACCGGCTTTGGAAATTTTATGACCAAGAACAATACCTTCTTTTACCATGAAATGGCATTTTTCCCAATTAAGAACGAGACGAGTGTCTTCACACCGTTTGAGCATACATTCTAAATTGGCAAGGCAAGTAGAGAAAGAATCACCATAGACCGAGAAATCATCTATAAAGACTTCCATAGTTTCTTCAACCATGTCATGGAATATAGCCATCATACACCTTTGGAAAGTCTTGGGAGCATTGCATAAGCCGAAAGGCATTCTTTTGTAAGCAAATGTTCCATAAGGACAAGTGAATGTGGTTTTCTCTTGGTCTATTGGATCGATGGGAATTTTAAAATACCCCGAGAAACCGTCTAAGAAGCAATAATAGTCATTACCCGCTAAACGCTCGAGCATTTGATCCATGAAAGGAAGAGGAAAATGATCCTTGCGAGTGGTATCATTGAGCTTGCGATAGTCTATGCAAACTCGCCAACCCGTGAAAAGTCGAGTAGGAATCAACTCGTTGTTGTCACTGGGAACAACGGTGATTCCGCCTTTCTTAGGCACAGAATGGACGGGACTAACCCATGGTGAATCCGAAATAGAGTAAATCATTCTGGCATCTAGAAGTTTGATAACTTCTTTCTTGATGACATCATGAATTTTTGGATTAACCCTTCTTTGGCTTTGGATTGCGGGTTTAAAGTCATCTTCCATGAGAATTTTATGAGTACAAAAGTTAGGATCAATTCCGCGAATGTCGGAAATTTTCCAAGCAATTGCTTTCTTATGATTCTTCAGCACATCGATAAGTCGAGATTTTTCGTCCTCTTTTAAGTCCTTTGCAATGATGACGGGTAACTTCTTATTGTCTTCAAGGAAAACGTATTCGAGATGAGACGGTAAATCCTTAAGCTCTAAATCCGGAGGAGTTTCAATGGAAGGCTTAGTCAAATTCGGATCATCGATTGTAACTTCCTAAGGAGAAGGTGGAGAAATATGGTCCTCATTGAGAAGTTTATCAATGGTACGAATGTCTTCTTCCTAATCAGTGGGAGAATCGTCATATTGTAAGTCCACATCCCCTAAAGTTGCTTCAAATTCTTTCAAAAGGAAATCACTTTCTCTAAATGGAGTTAGTGAGGGAGCAATAGAGGCAACGATCTCAACAATGGGTAGAGAAGAAGAACCACTTTTACAAGCGTCTTTGAAAATCTCTTCACAAGCCTCATCAAGTACGTCAATGAAATTAACCCTCTCGTTTTCATAAGGTTGCTTAGAAAGTTTACCAATGTTGAAGACGATTTTATCGTCACCAACTCATGATTAATTCGCCCGCGGCTACAACAATGAGAGTGCGACCGGTCCTCAAGAATGGACGTCCAACGATTAATGGAACATGGGGATCCATCTCGTATTCAACGACAACAAAATCCGCCGGAAAGGTGAATTTGTCGACACCGACGAAGACATCTTCGGCTATCCCCACCGGATAAGCAACCGTACGGTTAGATAATTCCAATGTCATTCGTGTGGGGTGATAACTTGATTTTCATTGGGGTTCAGTATAATTCTCGGAATCTTCTCGAATTGATCACAGCTCAAAGTGGAATAGTTGTTCTTGGTGATAAATAGGGGGTTTGATTTTCTATTCTACTAAAAAGGTAAATGCATGAAATAAACAAAAGTGAACTAGAAGCAATTAATTAATAAAAATAAAACTTGAATTAAAATTAAAATAAAACAGTAAGTGTAAATACCCTGAAAAATGCTTGATTCGGAATGTACCCTCTATTCGGAATATATCAGACAAAAATCCTTCATGTGGAATATCTTACTCATGCGGAATAATAGGTTCATTCGGAATATAAGATCATGCGGAATACTAGCTCATGCGGAATAAATGGTTGATGCGGAATATTGAATTCATGCGGAATAAAAGTTCTATCCGGAATAATTGCTGATGCGGAATAAATGGTGTGATCCGGAATAAACTGTTGATGCGGAATATTGAAGTTGATGCGGAATAAAAGGTTCATGCGGAATAAATGGTGATGCGGAATAATAGTTCTATCTGGAATAAAAGTTGATTCGGAATAAATGAGTTATTCCGGATGGAAGGAGTTGATCCGGAATATAAAATATTCCGGATGAAAGGTTTTGATTCGGAATAAGTAACTGATCCGAAATATTTGATTATTCCGGATGAAAGGCTTTGATACTGAATAATTAACATGATCCAGAATAAAAAATAAGAAAGTGCTTGATCCGGAATATCCGGTTGATCCGGAATACTCGGTTGATCCGGAATCTGGGAATGCGAAGAACAGTAAAGAACTGGGGAACCAAAACAGCCACGAATTTAATCAAAATCACCAAAGTTTTTACCAAAAGTTTAAACCAAACTAAACATTAATCATCTACCAACCATAAACATCAAATCAAAACACTAAAAACACAAAACCCAATAACTTTTGAAGATCAAATCAACCAAATAAGAACTTTAAGCTTTAAATCAAAAAGATGAAGATGAACAAGATTAATGGAAGGATTATATTAAATGATTAAGGTTTAAACAATCAAAGGAAAAGATTAAAACTACAAGATTTGTGAAAAACAAGAAATGAAAATCACCAACACCTTAATGGTGTTGGTTACCCTACGAAACAAAGAAAAAGGAAAACTGGAAAATGAAAACTAGCTCAAAAAGTGTGAGGGTGATCTCTTTATATAGGCCAAGCGATTGGTTGGTGAGTGGGCTTTCTTCTTTCTTTTCGTCTTCTCGTCTTTTCAGTAAAGTCGACGTTTTCGATTCTGATTCGGGATTCGTCGACGATTAAATTCAACTCGTCTTTTAATTTCTTCGTTTAATAGACTTGAGTTCCTTCGACATATGTAAATCTTCCATCTTTGGTCCTTTTCTTCGATAAATCTTCAAATAGGCCCATTGACTTCAAATCTTTTGCATCTATTGGACAATAGACTTCGTCTTGAGTCTTTTTCTTCGATAAAACCCGTGCAATCTCATGTTTTCTTCAATATTCATCCGGTTGACTCTGAAAACACAATAAACACAAAAACCACGCATAATTCCAAACAAATGATATTAAATACGCGTTTTGGTCTCGTTTTAGCAAGAAATAAGTGGTAAAAGGATGGGTGTTTTCACACCTCTCAAATCCCCTACACTTAACCATTGCCATGCCCTCATGCAATGCTTAGTGATAAAGCAATTTTACACTTTTCTCATAATCAATCAACCTTGGCCTTATTAAAATACTACTAAACAAAAATTAAAGTACTAAGAGAAATTAAAACTTTAAAGGAAACAAAAGGATAGAAAACCATTTTCACTTGAAAATATCTACATGGAAATAACTAGCAAAGAGATCAAGGACTTACATTAGGGCTTTGGTGCTGCGAAGATTTATCACCCTCAAGTTTCACGTTCCCCAAACTAAGCTTAAAAACGAGATCATTGTTATTATAAGTTAGCAAATCAAACACTTACACACATGGCTTAATTATATGCTTAAACTCCCTTATTCATAGGTGTATCTCCTATATTTTATTTTTGTCTTAGAATGATCATGAAGATGCATTTTTGGACTTATTGCGATAGTTTATTTAGGCTGAAAGCAAAGTAGGACGATTTGATTAATAGTTAGCTAAAGGACAAAATCTCTTAAAACTGCTTCTCGGGATATCAAAAAGTTCATATCTTGGCATAACTCGCTTCACGATTTGAGACCTATCTCGGGCCGATATTTGGCATTTACTTCATACTTCATATCTTCGAGAGACGTTCTTGAGATAATGGTCTTCTCTTCGTTAATAGAGTTTCTTCACTTGGAGACTTTTGAGGGATACTCCAACTTTGTTGACCACGACTTCATGATTATTTCTTCAATCGCTAATTGGGATTTTGAGATACAACGATCCGCCTCCTTTTCGGACTTGGATCTATTTATCCTCATACCTTGTTAGGGTCTTTTCGGATAGACTTCTCCATGATCTTTATGGGAGTTGACTGCTTTTCGTCGTGAGTCTTGATCCTTCATATTGATTTTGGGAATAATGCTTTTCACATCACCTTGGATCTTTAGCAATAAGATTGAATCCTCATGCCTTGTTAGGGCCTTTTCGGACTCGCCAATCTTCGCGCCCCGCTTCATAAGTTATGCCTTGGCTATGAACTCTTATCATTACCGAGCAACTTTTAAACGATCTTGGGCTAGAAGCTAAGTAACTTTTCAAATCGTACGACCTTACTTATTGCAGATAATTTATTAGCAAGTGATGGGAGAATAGGCAAATAATTACACCAAGTGAGCTTGTGCAAGAATACCGACTTATAATTGACTCTATCATTTCTCGTTCTCCACAATTTAAAATCTCAAGTAATAAGACCCGTGGATGCTTAGCCTAATAAACCAATTAAGGTCTACATGGTTAAGGATACTAGCTAGAATAAACTTGGACAAGTCTATTCGGGTTGAGTCAAAATAATCGCAACGGGCCTAATATGTCAAAGACTTCAAAACTAGCTACACCACTTTATTAATATTTTTGACTTTATTGCGGGATATATACATATGAAAGCAATGATAAAAATTTAAAAATTACGACTATATGGCCAAAGTTAATAAAAAATTTGAAAAATGTTGAAAAAGGTTGATTTTCCGGTTAAATGAAGGCATTTTAATGGAAAAGTCCACTTAAAACTTCGGTAGAAGTTGATGTAGGTTTTTCGTACACGTTTTAGGAAAAACGCGTATGAGTGGCAAGTATTAAGTCTTACGCTTTAGGAAAAACGTAAAACCGAATAAATGCGGGTTCGTTCTCGAAGGAGGTGTGTGGATTAATGTGCCAATATGTAAAATCAAGTTTGGATTAGTGACGTTTTTGGTTTAGGAGAGAAAAATTAAAGACGAGCTACGATTACGATTAAACTACGACGTAATGACGTAAAACGATGACGTAATTACGTAAAACGTGACGAAATTAAAAATTAAACCTAAAAATTAATTAATAGATTAACTAAGTCTAAAATAATATAAATAAGGATAAAAATCCAATAAATAATTTTTAAAACCTTTTATTAATTAAATATTTAATTTTAAATGCTAATTAAAGCCCTAAAATTAAATATAATTAATAAAAATCCCAAAATATTATTTTATTGAACAAATAACTCACTTGTATTATTTAAAGACTAAAAAATATTTTTCCTAAATTTTTAAAACTATTTTTCTATTTTTAAAAGGCTAAAAACACTTTTTAAACTAAAATAATCATAAAAATAATAAAATAATGCTAAAAATAAATATTATTTTTCTAAAAATCGTTTTTTAACTAAATTAACAAGGGAAAAATGAAAAAGTTAAAAAAAAACTGAAAAAATTGGCTAAAAACGAAAGTACCCCAAAGTACCCCATGGTGGAGTACTTCAGTGTTGTCCAAGATATCACCAGACAACAGGCTTGTCCAAGTTCTGTATTGTGCGATATCGGACAAAACTAATAAAAATAAAAAATTTTCAGCGTTCTCGGACAACAAAGAAAATACTTGCTGTATTGTTTTTTCGGCTCGTTTTGGGCTCGTTTTTTCTTGTTTTTCGATGTTTTTTTGGCACAAACGGCACCCCCACAACCAGTGGGTTGTGGGGAGTCAATAACAAGCACACAAACACAAACTCGAACACAAATGCACACACAAATCAAACAATAACATGCTATAAGAACACGCAAATTGCAGAAAAATACTTGCTGAACTAATAAGGCTGCACAAGGACTTTTAACTAACAAAAACTCAAGAGTAATCTACACAAACACATAATTTTGTTGTACCAAGCCCTAGGTTAATAAAATACCTATTAGCTTCCAAGATTTCAATCCTTAATCACAAGTAACAAACCCTATAGCTACTGATTTTGTTTATGGCAGGAAGTTGTCACTGGTGGTTTACAGTAGGTTATACAGTGACTATTTAAGCGATATTCTTCCTCTAAAAGCTTACAATTCTAAATTTACCAGCTGATGTACTATTAAACTAAGCCTAGACCTACACTAACGCTCAATTCCGGGCCAAAAGTCACATGAACATTCCCCAAACACCCCACTGTTTTGGACAGAAACTGCTTGGTTGCACAGCGGGCTTAACAAACACTTACGGGCAATTATAACAAACTAAAGGCCTCGAAAACTGAATACTAAAACCTTGACCTACCCTATCATACCTCAGTATTGAATATCAACCTACAAAAGACCTACAAACAGCCCACTATTACTGTTGATAGAAAGTGGGGGGCGTGGTTGCTGTTGGAATTCAGTGGACTAACCATGGCACTTTAAACTTCTCCAAATTGACTGAAACCTCAAACTTGATAGTGAATGCCTAATCTACCTTATAAACTCCTGTTAATCCTAAAATTCGTGTTCCAAATCCAACAAAAATGAACCTAAAGCTTGCTGAGGGTCTTAATTTCTAGCAGCAGAATTTGAGGACAACTTTGAACAAGAAAATCTTATGGTTGGCCAATCCATGGCTACGAAATCCTAGGGTACCAATTTAAAAGCCGCAAAGCTCTCAACTGAGCACACAATACCTACGGGTGCGGTGTGCACTCAGAAAATGAGGGGAGGTGGCGTATAATGATTTTACCACTAATATTTACCCTCCAAAGTTTCTACAAACTTAGATATCAACTAAATGGGACCAAGACTTATCTGTATTCTAGCTAATACCAAATTACAAACCTCAAAACAAAAAAATCTTACCTAAACCTACTAATTTTATATGACAGAAATATAAAAAAAAAACAAGCAACTCTTTGATTTTAAACTAAAGCAACTAATTTTAACCAAGAAGTAAATTATCCTAAGCTAAACTAAGGTGTTCAAGCAACTAGCAGCCCGTCCCTATGTCACTTAAGGCTTAACAACTATGATCCAAACACCCTTTTCACGATTTAAGCAACAAATTTACAATGACAATAAAAAAAAAGAAAAAGAAAGGGCAAGTAAGGATAATCCACAAAAAAACAAGTAAAATAAGCAGTGATCAAAAAGCATATAAGCCAAGTTAAACAAGCATAAGCAGTTTTAAGATAGAAAGGGCAAAAAAAAGGAAAAAAAGAAGCTTACAATGGGTCCAAGCTCTCGAGCCCTAACCTAGCTGATCATAAACACTAAAATCCCCTTTTTGAACTTACTACCACCTAGTAATCGACTTATACTTTGCTTATCTCCACAGTTTATCACCAAATAAAATCAACCACATAATATGAGAACAGGGGCTATAACTTGATGACCTACCCTTCTTTCTTTAAACCTGAAACAAGAAACAACACAAGGAAAACAAGAGCAATAAGCTCAGCTTAATTTCATTAAACTGAGGCTTAGAGCTTATGTAACAGTGACAACAAAAAAAATTGATTTTTTTGAAAACTTTGGATAAGGAATTTAGAGAACTAAAACCACTTTTACACGTTTTGAAACACAATAGTAACCAATCCAAACAATAACTTTGCAAAGACCTCACCACCCCTGGACTGTGTCAAAGTCAAAAAGCTATGATCACTCTTTGGACAAAGGGTCTTAAACAGATTATGGCCAAAAACCTTTTACCCAAACCTGCTTAATAAAATTTGCAAAATTTAAAGAATTACACTACGGTAAATTAAAAGACAGTGGAACTCAGTTTTGCAAGGCTAAAACACTACTTTAACTATTCCATGAAAAAGGTTTACAAAACTGGAACAAGACTAATATGGGTACAGGCACCCATATTTATACAAAGATAAAGATGATTCTAGAATCCAATAAAAAAATTACAAATGATACTAAACCCTAATGCTGATTTGCCCAGAACGCCCTTTGAATGATTCGGTCAAAGGCCCCATGTGATTGCTTGGAGATGCCAGTTGTTGGAAATCCATCATAGTCGTCCAAAAAGAAGTAAGGGGAAGGAATTCATGTGTGTTGTTGATCTTGCTGCCACTTCTTGTTTGTTTGCTCAAAGGTGGGTCAGGGGACACATGGGTAGGGTAGATGAGTGAAGGGGGACCAGTTTTGAGTGTTTAAAAAAGTATAACAACCCCTTAATTAAGATACTGGAAAGGATGGGTTGATGATTTTGGGTAAATAGGTTAAACCAAATTAGGGTTTATGAGCTAGGATTAGGGGATGATGATGAGCAGCAGATATTTCCCTCCATTTTTATTATATTAAAACATGTTAAAACCCGGTATTAAGTAAATTTTAGGGTGTGGACCGGGTTATGAGATAATGGGTTGGGTTTAAGTGTGGGTTTAGTTGGGTAATGGACAGGCATAGTCGGGTTAATGGGTTGTTTGGTGGATATGGGTTATAATTTTGACAAAACTAGTCCCCTGACTTCCAAAATGTTTTCATTTGAAGTTACAACAGCTTTTATACTCCATTCCCTTTGATACAAGTTTCACCAACTTGTCATTTTTGGAACACCCAATTTATAAACTTGTATCAAGGACCACATGTGCAATATTTGGCATTCTTCAAGGACTATTCATGAATATTATTGAAACTTAAGGACTTCACTTGTAATTTTGAGATTTACAAGGGCCAAAAGTGACAAGTCTTCAAAAGTTGAGGGACCAATCTTGACAAATCTTCAAACTTCAAGGACTTCTTTGGAAAATCATGACTCGGGCCCGGTTCTTTGTGCGGCTTCGTTTCCCGTGTTCGTTTTTGCTTGATTCCTTTAATCTTTTGGTGAATTCACGATATCCGTACCTAAAATACACAATGAACAAACACAAACATATTTTGGATATTTTAATGATATTTTAAGCGATTTAGCCCGATTTGGACGATGAGACTATGTATAATTGCAGTCTCATCACTCCCCCATACTAAACCATTGCCGTGTCCCCACGCAATGCTAGAATTAAGTATCTTAGCACTTCCAAAATTCATTTTATGATGACATTTATTGAAGACATAAACTTAAGTAAACTACTACACGTGTTTTAGACATAATGTATGGTTTTCATCACGATTAAGTGACTTTTGGGATCATAGAACAAGAACACGTGAATGCTTCGTTAGAAATAATTTCGTCGTCCTCGATTTTCACCTAATTCCATGCTAAGCGTGTAACGAGATCATTGTTATTATAAGTTAGCAACACGATCATATCTCATGAGTGTTAATTACGAACCTAAACTCCCTTATTCCTAATTGGTATCTCTTATATTTTATTTTGTCTTAATGATCACGAGGATACATCATTGACTTATGCGTGAATAGAGATTAAGTCTAAAAATAGAGTCTTAACGGTGTAACCAAAATCATTAAATTAATAATTCATCCTAATAGACAACGATGTCAAAAAATTAAGTCAACAAGAAGGATCGATAAACACGGTTTTATAACGGTTTTGAACATGAGACTTATTACCATGACTTTTATTATCCTCCATCATCGGTGGTTTTATTATCATGGTTTACCTCCATCTTTTATTCAACTTCGCCATGAAGCTTTTATTATGACTTCGGTCTTGCCTTGCCTTTTATTATCCGCCTCATCGGTGGTTTTATTAGCCAAAGACGTATATCCTCACGCTAAAGCGAATTTTGGATCTTTAAAGCTTCAAAGATTAAGGCTTGATTCACTTTCAATTTGGGCATAGATTTTTCGGCCTTGTGAGCTTCAAATTTTTGCTTAATTTAGGTGAGCACTTGAAATCTTATTATTAGGTGAAGCTTTCGATTATTCGGGTGCCAATACTTCAAAACCGTGACGCTGGCAATACCTTAATGTTTTCCCAATTTAATTACATGGAAGCTACTAAAACAAATCAGAAACCAACAACAGTGACTAAACCGCCAAATCAATATTTATTAACAATTTATTATACAAAAGCGTGGGGAGAATAAGCTAATAATTACTACACATGAGATCGTGACGATTACGAGACTTATAAATAACTCTATCATTTCTCGTCCTCATTTAAGAGACTTAGCCTAAAAAGTTAAGGAATCGAAGCTAAGTGCTCAACACGCACGGTCGAGTCAAAAATTACTCTTATTCTCACCATCGAAATACCTACATTCGTGTCTTAAACACTTATGAAAAACAAGAAAAAAATTTAAAATTTGGCCATTTTTAGCCTTATTTGCAACAAAACGATAACAAAAAGATGAAAATTGGATTGCGTGGTGACATAAGCAAGGTGAAGTATCTACTCACCCCCATACTAAAACTAAACATTGTCCTCAATGTTTCGAGTCTAGGGGTGAAAACACCCCCATACTAGAGACGAAGTCGAATGCTTAATCTCGAGCATGGAAAGGGTAAAACGAATAACCTAAAAGCCGTTTATGAATTATGCTAATAAGATAAACGTTAGAACATAAAAGGATATCATCGGATATCGGAATCTCCAAAGGCAACGATCGAAGCTCGAGTGATCCGTAAAACGAACACGAGGGGCTTCAATCATGACGATCAACCTAAAGAATCACAATCACAAACAACCACGGAACAAAGGTTGGAAGAGCACAAGTCCCCTCGTTACACTATTAGAAAGCAATAATATTTACAAGGATAAGCAGGAGAATCCCCCACGAGGCACCTTGTTTTTGATAACCGAGTCAAAAGCTCGACTCGAATCCCCATATGTGATCATTTAGGGATAATCTTGGTATGGTCAACAAACGTGGGTCTTACATGTAAAACAAGGCCCAAAGAAACCGATAATAAAGGCAAAGCCTTTATACCGGGGTCGAAGATCGTATCCTCACATTTGGTGGAAAATGATAAAGGTAAAGCCGGAGGATACGTTTTGTAAGGAAGAAAAATCCTTACAACGTACTCGAAGTACGTGTAGTCATGAGAACGGAGAGGGTGGGTAAGATTACTTTGAGACGAAGGCAAATTTGAAAGAAAATCAATAAAAATGGGGATCTCAAAGTCTCCTCCCGGTTCAAAGGCAAAGGCCTCATTGAAATCCTCATTCTCATCGAGAGGCGGTCTATCGGTGAACCCCTCGAGAATGAAGGCATCACAAGTCAAAAGAGAAGGCTCATCCAAATGAGACTTAGGGAGGGTGACTAGCAAATCCGGCTCATCGAGTTTAGGATCCAAAGAATCCTCACTCTCGATGTCCTCGAACGTCTCATCAAAGAGAGGATTTACGTCACCAAAAACGCACTCGTCATCAAATTCAAAAAGGGAATTCGAGTAGATTTTAAATTCGTCGACACGAACTTCCTCATCGAGTAGTGACTCGTCATCACTAGTGGAAAAATCATCATCCAAAAGCGGGTTCGAAAAAGTCAATGATTCTCTACCCGAAGTGTCATTGGGAGAGACATCATCACATGAAGTCGTATCACACTCACTATCGTAATTTGCCTCATTAGAATCTTCGTGGAAAAATTCATCGAGAGCAAAATCACTTAACTCCTCATCGAAGACAACCGTAGGCTCACTTTGGATTGGAATAGGGATCTCAACACTAGGATTAGTGCTAAGATTCTTCTCCCCCATACTTAGAGAGGCATCGGGTTTTGTTGGGAGCGTGAGAGTAATGGTTTCACAAGACGAGGTGAGATTAAAAATGTCGCTATCTTCGTCGTCATCATTAATAGGAGGCGTGAGATCACATCTAGCTAGATGTTCCTCTCTTTCTTGTTCTTGTCTTTTATGACGAATATCGATGCTTAAACCATTGTAATCTTGTAAAAGTTGTTTAGTTTTAATCTCACACTCTCTTTTAAACTCGTCACTTATTTCTTCTTTACGATATCTCCTAATGCCGAGTTCATTAGTTATATCGTTTATTTCTTGATTGATTCGTCGTTTCTCCTCTTCCATATCCTTGATGCTTTTTTCGATCACTTCGACGATTGAAAGTTCCTTTTTCTCCATAATTTGTTGAAAAAGCATTTTGATTTCTTTAAATCCCTCATCAACACGACTTGCACCGAGATCATCATCGAAATTTTTTTGTGGAGGTGATTGGTCAAAACCGGAGAATTGGTTGTCGAAAGACGTATCATGGTTCATCGGTTGACAATCATACCCATAATGAGGTGCGTTTCCACAAGACTCACATGAATACGACGATGGATATTGCGATGATTGGTCAAAGAAATTAGGATTCGGTTTGGGGTCATTATAATTCGTACAACAAAATCCGAAGTCGTGCTCCAAACCGCAAAAATCACACGAATAAGACGAAGGCGGTTGTGGAGTTTGGTTATAGGATTGAAATCCGTAACCAACGTCGTTTTGAGGAGAGTTGTATATATACCCCTCCCTTCCTCCATAAATCTCGCAATTGAAGCAATTACCACCGTCGGGCGGACCTCCACAATATGGACAAGAGTAATATCCATCGTTAGACATGACGAAACGCGAATGATGTTACGAGAATTAAACACTAGAGGGTTAGAAAAAGAATTAATTGATAAGGGGTAAGAAGAATATTTTTCATTTTTGATTGTTTTTTAATTTTTTTGTTTTTTTGGTGTATTACGTAGACTAAAATCTACAAATCTCTCCTCGAATCGATTTCTCGATTAAAGGAGCCTCAAAGAATGAAAACAATTACGTGGAGTGAACACCTTCGATGACTTTAGAACGTTGGTGGAACACCAAAACGTTCAAGAGGGTTTAATCTTGAAAACAAGCAAATATAGTATACGTAGATAATACTTGGGCGGCAAACCCTCGATTAGCTCTCTTTCTCAAAACACGCACAAGCAAGCGGGGGAAACGAGGCGGCGCTAAGCACTTAAGAGCCTTTTTCCCTTAGGTCGTGAAATACAACCGCCTTATACCCACCTTATAGTTTGTGTTAATTGAAATTAAGCCTCACGAAAGTATTTATCTATTTTGCCTTTAAACTTTTGCTTTAGATTCAAATACAATGATCGAGTGATGAAATCCCAAATCAAGGTTGCGTTTTCACGCTTTTGGAGTACTTGTATATTTTTTGTTCTACGTAAGTACAATATAGTAATATATTCACAAGAAAAACGAAAACGATAATGGGATATCTACAATATAGTAAAATGATTGGTTTGTGTTTAATTTAGGAAAATTAAACACGTTTTATTTGGATACTATAATATAATAGAGAAAAATAACAAAAATGAGTATGTGCGATATGTACGCTTTCCAAAAATTGAAAAGCAAAAACGCACTACTCACACAAACATGATAATAATAGTGGCACACTAAAAACACCTCCCCGGCAGCGGCGCCAAAAATTGATGTAGGTTTTTCGTACACGTTTTAGAAAAACGCGTATGAGTGGCAAGTATTAAGTCTTACGCTTTAGGAAAAACGTAAAACCGAATAAATGCGGGTTCGTTCTCGAAGGAGGTGTGTGGATTAATGTGCCAATATGTAAAATCAAGTTTGGATTAGTGACGTTTTTGGTTTAGGAGAGAAAAATTAAAGACGAGCTACGATTACGATTAAACTACGACGTAATGACGTAAAACGATGACGTAATTACGTAAAACGTGACGAAATTAAAAATTAAACCTAAAAATTAATTAATAGATTAACTAAGTCTAAAATAATATAAATAAGGATAAAAATCCAATAAATAATTTTTAAAACCTTTTATTAATTAAATATTTAATTTTAAATGCTAATTAAAGCCCTAAAATTAAATATAATTAATAAAAATCCCAAAATATTATTTTATTGAACAAATAACTCACTTGTATTATTTAAAGACTAAAAAATATTTTTCCTAAATTTTTAAAACTATTTTTCTATTTTTAAAAGGCTAAAAACACTTTTTAAACTAAAATAATCATAAAAATAATAAAATAATGCTAAAAATAAATATTATTTTTCTAAAAATCTTTTTTTAACTAAATTAACAAGGGAAAAATGAAAAAGTTAAAAAAAAAACTGAAAAAATTGGCTAAAAACGAAAGTACCCCAAAGTACCCCATGGTGGAGTACTTCAGTGTTGTCCAAGATATCACCAGACAACAGGCTTGTCGAAGTTCTGTTTTGTGCGATATCGGACAAAACTAATAAAAATAAAAATTTTGCAGCGTTCTCGGACAACAAAGAAAATACTTGCTGTATTGTTTTTTCGGCTCGTTTTGGGCTCGTTTTTGCTTGTTTTTCGATGTTTTTTTGGCACAAACGGCACCCCCACAACCAGTGGGTTGTGGGGAGTCAATAACAAGCACACAAACACAAACTCGAACACAAATGCACACACAAATCAAACAATAACATGCTATAAGAACACGCAAATTGCAGAAAAATACTTGCTGAACTAATAAGGCTGCACAAGGACTTTTAACTAACAAAAACTCAAGAGTAATCTACACAAACACATAATTTTGTTGTACCAAGCCCTAGGTTAATAAAATACCTATTAGCTTCCAAGATTTCAATACTTAATCACAAGTAACAAACCCGATAGCTACTGATTTTGTTTATGGCAGGAAGTTGTCACTGGTGGTTTACAGTAGGTTATACAGTGACTATTTAAGCGATATTCTTCCTCCAAAAGCTTACAATTCTAAATTTACCAGCTGATGTACTATTAAACTAAGCCTAGACCTACACTAACGCTCAATTCCGGGCCAAAAGTCACATGAACATTCCCCAAACACCCCACTGTTTTGGACAGAAACTGCTTGGTTGCACAGCGGGCTTAACAAACACTTACGGGCAATTATAACAAACTAAAGGCCTCGAAAACTGAATACTAAAACCTTGACCTACCCTATCATACCTCAGTATTGAATATCAACCTACAAAAGACCTACAAACAGCCCACTATTACTGTTGATAGAAAGTGGGGGGCGTGGTTGCTGTTGGAATTCAGTGGACTAACCATGGCACTTTAAACTTCTCCAAATTGACTGAAACCTCAAACTTGATAGTGAATGCCTAATCTACCTTATAAACTCCTGTTAATCCTAAAATTCGCGTTCCAAATCCAACAAAAATGAACCTAAAGCTTTCTGAGGGTCTTAATTTCTAGCAGCAGAATTTGAGGACAACTTTGAACAAGAAAATCTTATGGTTGGCCAATCCATGGCTACGAAATCCTAGGGTACCAATTTAAAAGCCGCAAAGCTCTCAACTGAGCACACAATACCTACGGGTGCGATGTGCACTCAGAAAATGAGGGGCGGTGGCGTATAATGATTTTACCACTAATATTTACCCTCCAAAGTTTCTACAAACTTAGATATCAACTAAATGGGACCAAGACTTATCTGTATTCTAGCTAATACCAAATTACAAACCTCAAAACAAAAAAATCTTACCTAAACCTACTAATTTTATATGACAGAAATATAAAAAAAAACCAAGCAACTCTTGATTTTAAACTAAAGCAACTAATTTTAACCAAGAAGTAAATTATCCTAAGCTAAACTAAGGTGTTCAAGCAACTAGCAGCCCGTCCCTATGTCACTTAAGGCTTAACAACTATGATCCAAACACCCTTTTCACGATTTAAGCAACAAATTTACAATGACAATAAAAAAAAAAGAAAGGGCAAGTAAGGATAATCCACAAAAAAACAAGTAAAATAAGCAGTGATCAAAAAGCATATAAGCCAAGTTAAACAAGCATAAGCAGTTTTAAGATAGAAAGGGCAAAAAAAAAGGAAAAAAAGAAGCTTACAATGGGTCCAAGCTCTCGAGCCCTAACCTAGCTGATCATAAACACTAAAATCCCCTTTTTGAACTTACTACCACCTAGTAATCGACTTATACTTTGCTTATCTCCACAGTTTATCACCAAATAAAATCAACCACATAATATGAGAACAGGGGCTATAACTTGATGACCTACCCTTCTTTCTTTAAACCTGAAACAAGAAACAACACAAGGAAAACAAGAGCAATAAGCTCAGCTTAATTTCATTAAACTGAGGCTTAGAGCTTATGTAACAGTGACAACAAAAAAAATTGATTTTTTTGAAAACTTTGGATAAGGAATTTAGAGAACTAAAACCACTTTTACACGTTTTGAAACACAATAGTAACCAATCCAAACAATAACTTTGCAAAGACCTCACCACCCCTGGACTGTGTCAAAGTCAAAAAGCTATGATCACTCTTTGGACAAAGGGTCTTAAACAGATTATGGCCAAAAACCTTTTTACCCAAACCTGCTTAATAAAATTTACAAAATTTAAAGAATTACACTACGGTAAATTAAAAGACAGTGGAAATCAGTTTTGCAAGGCTAAAACACTACTTTAACTATTCCATGAAAAAGGTTTACAAAACTGGAACAAGACTAATATGGGTACAGGCACCCATATTTATACAAAGATAAAGATGATTCTAGAATCCAATAAAAAAATTACAAATGATACTAAACCCTAATGCTGATTTGCCCAGAATGCCCTTTGAATGATTCGGTCAAAGGCCCCATGTGATTGCTTGGAGATGCCAGTTGTTGGAAATCCATCATAGTCGTCCAAAAAGAAGTAAGGGGAAGGAATTCATGTGTGTTGTTGATCTTGCTGCCACTTCTTGTTTGTTTGCTCAAAGGTGGGTCAGGGGACACATGGGTAGGGTAGATGAGTGGAGGGGGACCAGTTTTGAGTGTTTAAAAAAGTATAACAAACCCTTAATTAAGATACTGGAAAGGATGGGTTGATGATTTTGGGTAAATAGGTTAAACCAAATTAGGGTTTATGAGCTAGGATTAGGGGATGATGATGAGCAGCAGATATTTCCCTCCATTTTTATTATATTAAAACATGTTAAAACCCGGTATTAAGTAAATTTTAGGGTGTGGACCGGGTTATGAGATAATGGGTTGGGTTTAAGTGTGGGTTTAGTTGGGTAATGGACATGCATAGTCGGGTTAATGGGTTGTTTGGTGGATATGGGTTATAATTTTGACAAAACTAGTCCCCTGACTTCCAAAATGTTTTCATTTGAAGTTACAACAGCTTTTATACTCCATTCCCTTTTATACAAGTTTCACCAACTTGTCATTTTTGGAACACCCAATTTATAAACTTGTATCAAGGACCACATGTGCAATATTTGGCATTCTTTAAGGACTATTCATGAATATTATTGAAACTTAAGGACTTCACTTGTAATTTTGAGATTTACAAGGGCCAAAAGTGACAAGTCTTCAAAAGTTGAGGGACCAATCTTGACAAATCTTCAAACTTCAAGGACTTCTTTGGAAAATCATGACTCGGGTCCGGTTCTTTGTGCGGCTTCGTTTCCCGTGTTCGTTTTTGCTTGATTCCTTTGATCTTTTGGTGAATTCACGATATCCGTACCTAAAATACACAATGAACAAACACAAACATATTTTGGATATTTTAATGATATTTTAAGTGATTTAGCCCGATTTGGACGATGAGACTATGTATAATTGCAGTCTCATCAGAAGTCCCCCCTACACTTAAGATAAACATTGTCCTCAATGTTTAAGCATGTGGGAAAAGTCTCCCCTACACTTATGACATTGTGCACGTTGGTTAAATCAAGCTAAGGAAGAGACGACTAACGTGATCAAATTCAAATGTGAGTATGAAGAAAATTGAATCACGATAGTTGAGAGATAGAACCGGATTTCAGATAACACGGGAGCACGGTTCTTCAGAGATTACAAGAGTGCACTTATCCCTGTAATCACATCACCACACAAACACAAACAACCTATAGAGGTCCCCTACACTTAGGAGGTTAAAACGGAAAAGGATAGATACTCGGGCTGCCTCCCGAGGAGCGCTTGTTTTTGATAACCGAGTCACGAGCCTGACTCGACCCAAAATTAGTTCATGGGAGACGTGGTGAGGGATGGAATCATCTCAGGAGAGATGTCCTCACCAAAGTACAACTTCACTCGTTGTCCATTCACCTTGAAATTAGGTCCATTAGGTTGAGCGAGCTCGAGAGTACCATATGGAAAAATTTGGGCAATGGTGAATGGGCCGGACCAACGAGACTTCAGCTTGCCCTAAAAGATGTTCAACCGAGAGTTAAAGAGTAAAACTTTGTCTCCAACTTGGAACTCTCGGTTCTTAATCTTAGAGTCGTGAATGAGCTTAGTCCTTTCCTTATAGATCAAAGAATTTTCATAAGCCTCATTCCGGAGTTCATTCAGCTCATTGAGTTGGATCTTGAGTAGGTCACTGGCTTTGTTGATATCGAAATTAGCCCACTTCAAGGCCCAGTAAGCCTTGTGCTCCAACTCAATGGGGAGGTGGCACGTTTTCCCGTACACGAGACGATTTGGTGTACAACCAATCGGAGTCTTGTATGCGGTACGAAAAGCCCACAAAGCATCATCAGGTTTATCAGCCCATGAGGCACGATGCTCTCCCACGGTTCGTTCAAGAATTCGCTTTAATCCTCGGTTAGAGATTTCAGCCTGGCCATTAGTTTGTGGGTGGTAAGCGGTGGAAAGACGATCATTTACACCATACTTAGCCATGACTCTTGTGAATTGATCATTGCAAAAATGAGTCCCGCGATCACTAATAATGGCACGAGGCACACCGAATCTAGCGAACAACGATTTCAAAAAGTTACAAACCACCCTTGCGTCATTAGTGGGTAAAACTTTGGCTTCAACCCATTTAGAAACGTAGTCAACGGCTACAAGGATGTATTTGTTTCCTTTAGATGAAGGGAATGGCCCCATAAAGTCGATACCCCAAACATCAAAGATTTCACATTCTTGTATGAAATTTTGAGGCATCTCATCTTTATGTGTGATCTTGCCTTGTTTTTGGCAAGCATCACAATGTTTAACCATTTCGTGAGCATCACGATAAATGGTGGGCCAATAAAATCCCGAGTCAAACACTTTTTTGGCGGTGTAGTTGGGACCAAAGTGACCACCGGTGGGTCCTTTGCGGCAAGCTTCGAAAATGTCTAAAGCTGCCGGTCCATCAACACATCGGCGAATAATCAAATCAGCACATTGTTTGAATAGATACGGGTCATCCCAAAAGTAAGTCTTAATGTCTTTGAAGAACTTTTTCTTTTTCTGGGATGTTAACCCGTCAATGAGAATTCCACCCGCCAAATAGTTTGCAATGTCCGCAAACCACGGGGTCTCATCTCGATTTGAATTGATAGACATTAAGGTCTCCAGGGGAAAGAGTCATTAATCTCTTTGTTCGGATTATCCCCTTGATAAGGATCCTCAAGTCTGCTGAGATGATCCGCGGCTAGGTTTTCAGCTCCCTTCTTATCACGAATTTCGATTTTAAATTCTTGAAGTAGCAAAACCCAGCGAAGAAGTCTTGGTTTGGAATCTTGTTTAGTTAACAAGTACTTTAACGCGCAATGATCGGTATAAACGATTGTGGTAGAAAGGACAAGATAGGGGCGAAACTTTTCAAAAGCATAGACAACAGCTAAAAGCTCTTTTTCGGTTGTCGTGTAATGAAATTGAGCCCCTGTCATTGTCTTGCTAGAGTAATGGATCGGTTGGAAGTGTTTATTCATTCTTTGGCCCAAAACCGCTCCAATAGCAAAGTCGCTAGCATCGCACATCAACTCGAAAGGCAGCTCCCAATTAGGGGTAACCAAGACCGGTGCCTTAGTTAGCTTATCCTTAAGAAGGTTGAAGGCTTCAATACACTTGTTGGAAAAGATAAAAGGAGTATCTTTTTCCAAGAGGTGGGTCATCGGGCGAGCGATTTTAGAAAAATCTTTGATGAATCGACGGTAGGAGCCCGCATGACCCAGGAAACTTCTCACACCCTTCACGGTTGAAGGTGGAGGCAATTTAGCAATAACATCGACTTTAGCACGGTCCACTTCAAGACCGGCTTTGGAGATTTTGTGTCCTAGCATGATGCCCTCTTTTACCATGAAATGACATTTTTCCCAATTAAGAACAAGGCGAGTGTCTTCACACCGCTGAAGCATACGTTCTAAATTGGCAAGGCAAGCAGAGAATGAATCGCCATAAACCGAGAAATCATCCATGAATACTTCCATAGTTTCTTCAACCATGTCATGGAAGATAGCCATCATACACCTTTGGAACGTCCCAAGAGCATTGCATAAACCGAAAGGCATGCGTTTGTAAGCAAATGTTCCATAGGGACAAGTGAATGTGGTCTTTTCTTGATCTTTGGGATCGATGGGAATTTGAAAATACCCGGAGAAACCGTCTAAAAAGCAGTAATAGTCATTACCCGCTAGACGCTCGAGCATTTGGTCCATGAAAGGAAGAGGAAAATGATCTTTTCTCGTGGCATCATTGAGTTTGCGATAGTCGATACAAACTCTCCACCCAGTAACGAGACGAGTGGAAATCAACTCGTTGTGTTCATTGGGAACAACGGTTATTCCGCCCTTCTTGGGCACACAATGGACGGGACTTACCCACGGCGAATCCGAAATAGGGTAAATCAAGCCGGCATCTAGAAGTTTGATAACTTCTTGTTTGATGACGTCATGAATACGAGGATTAACCCTTCTTTGGCTCTGGATTGCGGGTTTAAAGTCATCTTCCATGAGAATCTTGTGAGTACAAAAGTTTGGATCAATTCCGCGGATATCGGAAATTTTCCAAGCAATTGCCTTCTTATGATCTTTAAGCACGGCGATGAGGCGAGATTTCTATTCTTCGTTCAAGTCCTTAGCAATGATGACGGGTGAATTCTTCTTATCTTCAAGGAACACGTACTCGAGATGGGACGGCAATTCCTTAAGTTCTAAATCCGGAGGATTTTCGATGGGAGGCGTATTCAAAGTCGGTGCATCGATAGAAATATCCTTGGGAGATGGTGGAGAAATATGGTCCTCTTTGAGAAGTTTCTCAATGAGACGAATGTCTTCATCCCAATATGTGGGAGAATCGTCATTTTCTAAGTTCACATTTCCCATGGTTGCTTCAAAATCTTTCCAAAGGAAATCACTTTCTCCAAATAGAGATAGTGATGAATCAATAGAGGAAACGGTCTCAACATTGGGAAGAGAGGTAGGAATACTTTTACAAGCATCTTTGAAGTGTTCTTCACAAGCCTCATCAAGAACGTCGATACAATTAACATTCTCGTATGAATAAGGCTGTTTAGAAAGCTTTCCCATGTTGAAGACAATTTTATCGTCACCCACTCTCATGATAAGCTCACCCGCTTCAACATCGATGAGAGTGCGACCGGTCCTCAAGAACGGACGTCCAACGATTAATGGCACACGAGGGTCCATATCGTAGTCGACCACGACGAAATCGGAAGGAAAAGTGAATTTTTCGACTCCTACAAAGACGTCTTCGGCTATCCCCACTGGATAAGAAACCGTACGGTTAGCTAATTCCAAAGTCATTTTGGTGGGGACTAGCTCAGGGAGAGATAATTGCTTCTAAACACTTAAAGGCATTAAGTTAATACTAGCACCTAGATCGGCTAGGGCCATGCAATTCACTACTCCCGGGAAGTTGCAAGGGATTAAGAAGCGACCCGGATCACCAAGTTTGGTTGGCAATTTCCTTAAGAGAACCGCAGAGCAATTCTCATTAAGTTAGGTGTTAGCAATATCAAGTAGCTTCTCCTTGTCGCTAAGAAGATCTTTGAACATTTTCGCATATTTAGGCATGTGAGCGAGAGCCTCAGCAAAGGAGATGTTGAAATTCAATTGTTTAAACATTTTGAGAAAGTTCGAAACTTGAATATCATCCTTGCTTTTGAGCTTCTCTTTCCTCAACCTTGAGGGATAAGGTATATCGGAAGAAGAGGAAGGCTTTGGAATAGTAGGATCACTCACATCCTTGGGTGGAGGAGGGGTAGAAGTAAGAGGTGGAGGAATTGGGGAAGTAGAAGGATGAGGAATATGAGTAGGTGACTCGTTTTCTTTAGTCACAATCACCGGTGGAGGTATAGGAAGCCCGGGTTCCTTGGTACCTTTGCCACTACGAGTGGTGATTGCTTTCATCTCCCCTCTTGGATTCGCAACGGTGTTACTCGGAAGAGTACCTGAAGAAGAGGATTGATTACCTTGGAAGAAACTAGCCATCATGTTCCTTAAGTCATTCGTTTGACTTGCCAAAGTGTTTCGCATATCAGCTCGAAGATCGTTCCCTTGTTTCACCATGTCTGCTTTCAAGTTGAGCACTTCCCGTTGGAGATTTTCCACGATCACATCATTGGTCCTCATGTAGGTTTCAACATCTTGGTGTAATGCGGTGGGTTGGTTGGGAGGAGGAGCATGGTAGGCGGGTGGTTGATAAGCAGGTTGTTGGTAAACTTGGTTGTTTCTTTGAGGTGGATATGGTTGTTTGTGAGGTGGTTGGTATGGTGCACGAGGTTGTTGTTGAGGAGTTCGATTGAGGTTTTGTTGCTGGTTTGAGTTGTTAGGAGGAAAACCGGGCGGGGAAAGAAAGTTGTTTGAGCGATAGCTAAGCAAGTTGCGGTCTCCTTGAGGACGAGCTTGATAAGCGGTCGGAGGATAGGTACCGTATGCTGCATTAACATTCTTAGAAGGATAGTCTTGGGTGGTGGTACAAGTGGTGTAAGAGTGAGGACCCCGCATATTTCACATGGTTGGCTAACAGCATTGACTTGAGCGTTTTTAGCGTTGATGCTGTTGGTGTTGCTAGCGGTCTGGGTAGCAAGCGATTCAAGAAGCGACGTAATTTTGTCAAGTCTCTTGTCATTGTCACTAGTACTAGCACTAGCGGCATTGGTCTAAACACTCTTGGTTTGCACACGAGACTTATTCTCAATGATATCCCAAGCGGCATTAGAAGTCTTAACCAAAATATTACCCCCCGAGGCACTATTTAGTGAATCTTGGTCATTCATGCTTAAACCATTGTAAAAAGTATTGATTTGGTGCACTTTGGTAAAACCATGTTGTGGGCACTTTCTTAAAAGGTCTTTAAAACGGTCCCAAGATTCACTAAAAGTCTCATCGTACTTTTGTTCAAAATTAATGATTTCATTCCGCAAAGCGGTAGTACGAGAGGGTGGGAAAAAGTAGTTTATGAATTTGGTCTCCAAATCCGTCCACGTCAGAATACTTTGTGGCGGTTCCTTTGCAAGCCAATGCCGGGCTTGTCCCTCTAAGGAGAAAGGAAAAAGTTGTAAACGGATTACCTCTTGTGGAACACCATTGAATTTGACCGTATTCGTGAGTTGCAGGAACCTTTTGATGTGGTCATGAGGATCATCAATGGTACGCCCCAAGAATGATTGAGCGGAGACCATCGGAATAAAGCCGGATTTGAGCTCAAAGTTGTTGGCTGCAATCGCGGGTATGACAATTGGATCATTGTTGCCCTCTACATGTGCTTGCAAAAATTCAATCATCGGGCGATTGTCCTGTAGAGGTTCATTGTTGTTGTTATTGTTTTGAGGTGGGTTATTGTTGTTGTTGTGTACACCAGCCATGTCTAAGTCTTCGAGAGGCTCGGGCTCTTGATAAGACATTGATCGTGTACGCATGCACCTGCAAAAGAACTAACAAAGCAAACAAGAAATATTTTTGGTTTTTATGTTTTTTAATTTTTTTTTTGTATTTTGAAAATTTTATATTTTTTAGGATTTTTGAAATTTTTTTTATGAAAAAGTAACGTTCACGGTGAACAGATCCCAAAATCCAAGTTCTCACAAAAAACTTTTGATAACTTGATTGTCATTGGGGTTCAGATTAATTCTCAGAATCTTCTCGAATTGATCACAGCTCAAAGTGAAATAGTTGTTCTTGGTGATAAATAGGGGGTTTGATTTTCTATTCTACTAAAAAGGTAAATGCATGAAATAAACAAAAGTGAACTAGAAGCAATTAATTAATAAAAATAAAACTTGAATTAAAATTAAAATAAAACAGTAAGTGTAAATACCCTGAAAAATGCTTGATTCGGAAGGTACCCTCTATTCGGAATATATCAGACAAAAATCCTTCATGCGGAATATCTTACTCATGCGGAATAATAGGTTCATTCGGAATATAAGATCATGCGGAATACTAGCTCATGCGGAATAAATGGTTGATGCGGAATATTGAATTCATGCGGAATAAAAGTTCTATCCGGAATAATTGCTGATGTCGAATAAATGGTGTGATCCGGAATAAACTGTTGATGCGGAATATTGAACTTGATGCGGAATAAAAGGTTCATGCGGAATAAATGGTGATGCGGAATAATAGTTCTATCCGGAATAAAAGTTGATCCGGAATAAATGAGTTATTCCGGATGGAAGGAGTTGATCCGGAATATAAAATATTCCGGATGAAAGGTTTTGATTCGGAATAAGTAACTGATCCAGAATATTTGATTATTCCGGATGAAAGGCTTTGATACTGAATAATTAACTTGATCCAGAATAAAAAATAAGAAAGTGCTTGATCCGGAATATCCGGTTGATCCGGAATACTCGGTTGATCCGGAATCTGGGAATGTGAAGAACAGTAAAGAACTGGGGAACCAAAACAGCCACGAATTTAATCAAAATCACCAAAGTTTTTACCAAAAGTTTAAACCAAACTAAACATTAATCATCTACCAACCATAAACATAAAATCAAAACACTAAAAACACAAAACCCAATAACTTTTGAAGATCAAATCAACCAAATAAGAACTTTAAGCTTTAAATCAAAAAGATGAAGATGAACAAGATTAATGGAAGGATTATATTAAATGATTAAGGTTTAAACAATCAAAGAAAAAGATTAAAACTACAAGATTTGTGAAAAACAAGAAATGAAAATCACCAACACCTTAATGGTGTTGGTTACCCTACAAAACAAAGAAAAAGGAAAACTAGAAAATGAAAACTAGCTCAAAAAGTGTGAGGGTGATCTCTTTATATAGGCCAAGCGATTGGTTGGTGAGTAGGCTTTCTTCTTTCTTTTCGTCTTCTCGTCTTTTCAGTAAAGTCGACGTTTTCGATTCTGATTCGGGATTTGTCGACGATT
The DNA here is from genome assembly GCA_025667525.1 of Glebionis coronaria. Taxonomy (NCBI): domain Eukaryota; kingdom Viridiplantae; phylum Streptophyta; class Magnoliopsida; order Asterales; family Asteraceae; genus Glebionis; species Glebionis coronaria. The sequence continues at coordinate 468,406 of JANFOE010001357.1, read as the reverse complement.
AAATTCAACTCGTCTTTTAATTTCTTCGTTTAATAGACTTGAGTTCCTTCGACATATGTAAATCTTCCATCTTTGGTCCTTTTCTTCGATAAATCTTCAAATAGGCCCATTGACTTCAAATCTTTTGCATCTCTTGGATAATAGACTTCGTCTTGAGTCTTTTTCTTCGATAAAACCCGTTCAATCCCATGTTTTCTTCAATATTCATCCGGTTGACTCTGAAAACACAATAAACACAAAAACCACGCATAATTCCAAACAAATGATATTAAATACGCGTTTTGGTCTCGTTTTAGCAAGAAATAAGTGGTAAAAGGATGGGTGTTTTCACGCCTATCATGGGGACTAGCTTGGGTAGAGATAATTGTTTCCAAACACATAATGGAATTAAGTTTATACTAGCACCTAGATCGGCTAGGGCCATACAATTCTCTACCCCGGGGAAGTTGCAAGAAATGAGAAAGCGACCCAGATCACCAAGTTTGGTTGGTAATTTCCTTAAGAGAACCGCGGAGCAATTCTCATTAAGTTGGGTCTGAGCGATATCAAGAAGCTTTTCCTTATCACTTAGAAGATATTTAAACATTTTAGCATATTTCGGCATGTGAGCGAGAGCCTCAACAAAGGAGATGTTGAAATTCAATTGTTTAAACATTTTAAGAAAGTTCGAAACCTGAATATCATCCTTGTTCTTCAACTTCTATTTCCTCAACCTTGAAGGGTAAGGTATATCGGGTTGAGAGGAAGGCTTTGGAATGGAGTTCTCGCTCACATCCTTGGGTGGTGGCGGGGTGGAAGTAGAAGGTGGAGGAATTGGTGAAGGGGGCTCGTTTTCCTTTGTCACAATCACCGGTGTAGGTGTAGGAATATCGGGTTCCTTTAAACCTTTGCCACTTCGGGTGGTGATTGCTTTCATCTCCCCTCTTGGATTAGCAACGGTGTTACTCGGAAGAGAACCCGAACCAGAGGTTTGATTACTTGGGAAGAAACTAGTCATCATATCCCTTAAGTCATTTGTTTAACTGCTTAAAGAGTGTCGCATATCGGCTCGAAGAGCATTCCCTTGTTTCACCATATCTCCTTTCAAGTAGATGATTTGACTCTAAAGATTCTTCACTAGCACGTCATTAGTCCTCATGTAAGTTTCAACCTCGTGATTAAATGCTACGGGTTGGTTGAAAGGACGAGCATGGTAGGCAGGTGGTTGATAAGCGGGTTGTTGGTAAACTTGATTATTTCCTTGAGGTGGATATGGGTTTCTTTGGGTTTGATATTGATTAGGAGCTCGAGTTTGGTTTTGATTGTTGCGATTAAAATTGTTTTGGTTTTGAGGAGGAAAACCGGGTTGTGAGAGGAAGTTATTTGAACGATAACTGAGCAAATTGCGGTCACCTTGAGGACGAGATTGATAGCCTCCCGTAGAAAAGTTTCTGTTAGCGGCTAATAACTGTGAAAACACTTATCCTTTTACCACTTAATTATAATAATAACCAAGCCAAAAAGTGTATTTTATGTCGTAAATGTCGGAATTATACGTGGTTTGTGTTTTGGTTGTGATTTAGGACCAAAATATGAAAAAGGGAAGAAAACATGGGCTTTTATCGAAGATAAAGACAAAAGACGAAGTCAAAAGATCAAGAGTGCAAAAAGAACGGAAGTCCAAGGCCTATTCTGAAGATTTATCGAAGAAAAAGTCTAAAGACGGAAGTTTAATGAAGTCGAAGAACTCAAGTCTAAATAAATGAAGAAATCATAAGACGAGTTCAATTAATCCTGAGACAAAGTCGAAAAAGTCAAAGACGTGAAGAAGAAGAATGAAGCAACACATGCTAACCTCCCTAATCACCTATAAATACCCTCCTAATGACACATTAGGAGGTGTTGACTATCTTGAAAAAATAGTTCTTCCATTTAATTACTTGCACTTTTCTTAATGTCATTTACTTAATTGTCATTTAATTACCTTGTCTTGCACCTTAAATTTGTAAGTTTAATCTTTACTCTTAATTGTTGAATCTTAATTTTAATCAAGTTTTTATATTAATCTCTCATTCTACCTTTCTTGTTTTGATTTAATCTTTATGTTTATGTGCTTATTGTCATGCTTATTTGATTAATTGTTATGTTTTTATGTTTTTGATTGTGTTAGCTTATTGATTTTATAGCTTATTGTGTGCTTTTCTTATTTTTAATTAAGTGCTTATTAGTTAAGTTTTATAAAAAGTTGTTTTTAAATATTTTTTTATTATTTAGTGTTTTAAAAGTTTTTAAATTTTAGCTTATTTGCTTTTTCTTAAAAGTATTTTGGTTAAGTTTTTAGTTAGATTGCTTATTAGTTTTTAGCTTATTTGAGTTATTTGCTTATTTGCTTATTAAGTTTCTTATCTGGATTCTTCAAAACCCTAACATTTCGTATTAGCTCCAAAGCCAGATTCCGTATAGCCTTATGTAGCAAATTCCGGATAAGGAGTCGTTTGCGAATTCCAGATAAGTGGTTAAACCCCAAAATTCCGGATAAGTCTTCGGAACTTATTCCGGATAAGAGCTAGAGGGAATTCCGGATAACGCTTAGAAGGGAATTCTGGATAACGCTTAGAAGGAGATTCCAGATAAGACAAAGTTTCTGGATTCCGGATAAGTGTCCGGAATAAAGATTCCGGATAAGGGCAACGAAGCAAGATTCCAGATAGTGTGATAGTGGAGATTCCGGATAAGCTGCTGGATCAAACATTCCGGATAACGCTTAGAAGGAGATTCCGGATAAGGACCAAGTAATTATTCCGTATAGTGGTGAATTTTGGATTCCGGATAAGGCAAGGTTTGTTATTCAGGATAAGAGTAAGATTGGATTCCGGATAGTGACAGTATTTTGGATCCCAACTCAGGTTTTGTTTATCCTCTGTTTTATTTTCGAGCATTTATTTTTCCATCCATTTTTCTTTAAATGTTATTTTAATTGTTTTTCTTTATTTTAAATTTCAAGTTTGCATTTTTTAATATATTGTCAAATTTACTTTCCGTCAAGTCTTAATTTTTGTCATTTAGTTAATTTACTTTTAAAAGTTTTAATATTGCATCATTTACGTTTTAATTAGTGTTAGCTTTAATTAACCGTCATTTACTTTAAAGTTTTGCAATTTACTTTACTACAACGAAAAATCTATTGTTTCCCACCAAAAGACGACTGAGTCGCACAATAGTCAATTCGAAAAGTCTGGAACAACAATATTTTTGTACTTGGTGAAAACCCTAGTTATTAAATGGCGACGCTGCCGGCTCTTTTCGTAAAGATTAACGGTTTTTTGTGAGAGACGCGTTGAATTTTGGGATCCGTTCACTCGTGAACGTTATTTTTCTTGCTAAAAATTTTCAAAAATCCATAAAAATTAAAAATTGTTAAAAATCCATAAAAATTAAAAAATTTCAAAAATCCAAAAAGATTTTTATTTTTATTTTTACACGTACATATATATTCTCTATTTCTTTGGTATCTGTTTCTTTTGCTTTTGCAGGTGTATGCGTACTAGATCTTCAACTTATTCTGAGCCCGAGACTCGTGAAGATTTAGATATGGCTTGCGTGCACAACAACAATAATCCACCTCACCCCAACATGAATAATAACAACAATGTTCCCCCACCCGACCTTAGAACGATGGAGGAGCTGTGTCAACCTACGATGAATGGACGAGGAGGACCGATTGCGCCGATGCAAATCACGGCTCCAGAGTTTCCGTTGAAGCATCACATGATCCAACAAGTGCAAAACACTTGTCCATTTCGCGGATTACCGGATGATGATGCCAACAAACACCTCGACAAGTTCATTACCTTTACTCAAAGCATGAAGTTGCCCGGGGTTACTATGGATTTTCTTCTCCTTCACCTATTTCCACACACCTTATCCCACCATGCCGAAAAATGGTTTGATCGTCTTCTGAAGAATTCAATTCATACTTGGGATGAGATGACTCAACGATTTTTGTCGCGCTACTTTCCACCATCCATGGTCACGAGCCTTCGAAATCAAATCAGTGGATTCACACAAGAGCCTGATGGATCACTTTTCGATGCTGAACGATATAATGTTTTGATCGATCGATGTCCAAACTACAACATGCTCCCCGTCACCTTAATTGATACTTTCTACAACGGTTTAACTTTTCGTGATCGTGATACGATTAATGTAGCAGTCGGTGGCACATTTATGAAAAGAAGACCCGAGGAGTGTAAAGAGCTTATAGAGAACATGACTACTCATCACAAAAATTGGGATTCATCCGCATCTTTAAGGAATAACCCGAGAGTCAATGTTTCTTTTACTTCTTCAAACCCTGAATTGACCCGCGCAATGGTCGAAATGAGCAAAAACATGCAACTTTTGGCTACAAATCAACAACAACAAGTTAAAGCTGTAGCCACTTCTTGTGAGATTTGCGGGGGTCCTCATTCATACACTGATTGTCCTTCTACTCATGACAATCCGGAAAACGTGTATGAGGCTTATGGTAACTATTCAATGGAAAGGCATCAAGCTCGACCTCAAGGTGATCGTAACTTGCTAAGTTACCGTTCTAACAACTTTCTTTCACCCGGTTTTTCTCCTCAAAACCACAACCCCAACAACTACAATAAAAGCAACCCAAACCCACCTCGAGCTTCTAATCCTTATCACCCACCCGCTCAACAAGCCCCACCTATTAATCAAGATGTTGAAGCTTTCATGAGGACCCAAGGAGAGCAAATCAAGAATCTACAAAGCCAAATTATCAACTTAAAAGGAGATATCACTAAGCAAGGTAATGATATTAGATCCGACCTTCGACATGATATACAAACCTCTTTTAGCACTTAAACAAATGATTTGAAGAATATGCTGGCTAGTTTTTTTTACCAACTACTCAACCCTCTACTTCCGGATCTCTTCCTTCAAATACCGTCGCCAACCCGAGAGGGAATATGAGTGCTATTACTACACGCAGTGGAGCAACTCATGTAGGACCATCTATCCCTCCCCTAGTTACTCCATCTAAACCTCTTCCACCACTATTTATCCCTCCTACTCCCACGCCTAGTATTAGTTTCCATTACCGTCTCCACCTATGCATGAAGAAGTACCCAAGAAAAACCCTTCACCCACCCCACCTTCCACCTATAAACCCAACATCCCATATCCTTCTCGGTTAGACAAGAGAAAATTGCTTACTAAAGAGGATTCTCAAATCACTTCTTTTATGAAGATGATCTCTCAAATGAATTTCAACATTAGCCTCGTTGAAGCACTTGTCAAAATGCCAAAATTCGTCAAAGCATTCAAGGAATTGCTTAACAAGAAGGAAAAGATGGCTGAGTTTGTCAACACACGCTTAAATGAAAACTGTTCTGTAGTCATTCTTAAAGAGCTTCCGGAAAAACTTGGAGATCCCGGTCGTTTTGTGTTGCCTTGCATTTTCAACAAAACCGAAGAATTTACTGCTTTAGCTGATCTCGGGGCAAGTATAAATTTGATGCCTTTAAGTGTTTGGAAAACACTATCATTACCCGACCTTACTCCAACGAAGATGACTCTTGAGCTAGCAAATCGCACTCTCGCTTACCCCATTGGTATTGCCGAAGATGTGTTTATTAAAGTTGGCACCTTCACTTTTCCGGTCGACTTTGTTGTTGTTGATTATGAAATAGACCCTCGTATTCCATTAATACTTGGTCGGCCATTCTTGAGAACCAGAAAAGCCTTAGTTGATGTTGCCGAAGGTGAGCTAATCTTAAGGATCGGGAATGAATGCACAAGTGTTTAAAATGGGGAAGATCACAAACAAATCCCATGGAAGAGAATCAGCGAATATGATTAATGTGCTTGATGATTTTGTCGTCTACAACAATCCTCTTTTCGATTCTTTCTATGATAATCCACTGTTCAAAGATGATGTGGATCATTCTCTCTCCAATTTAGATCCCTAATAACTAGATTTTACTTAGTTATGAAAGTTCGTTAAACCGATCTTTTCGAATTGATTACTAGTAGAAAGTGCGACTCAGTCGTTCTTGGTGGGAAAATAAAAAGGTTGTCGTTGTCTATAACTAATTAAAAAGTAAATGCGAAATGTAATTAAAATAGGCTAAAAGCAAAACTAGAAAAACTGTCACTTTTTCTCTAAAATTAGAAAAACACTTGGTAAAAATAGAGATTTCGGGAAGCGTGCAATTTTTGGAAATTAAAACATAATGAATTTAAAACTTGAAAACTTCGTAAAAACAAGAAATTAAACCCGTCGGAATACGCCGATCGGAATCCCATCGGAATCCCAATCGGAATGTACTCGTCGTAATATGATCGGAATGCATAAAAGGAATATGATCGGAATAAAGGACAAAAAAGAAAGCTGTCGGAATGTAGAAAACTAAGTCCTATCGGAATCCCAATCGGAATCCTGTCGGAATATAAGAAAAATAAAAACAATAGGAATAAACTAACACAAAGTAATCGGAATATCAAAGAAAATACCCCATCGGAATCCAGATCGGAATCGCGATCGGAATCCAGAAACCCTATTCCGATTGGGGGTGTCGGAATACAGGTAGGAATCTAAAACCCCATTCCGATTGGGTGATCGAAATATAGTAGGAAGATCAAACCCTTTTCCGACGAAGTTAAAATGGAAATAAGCTAAACCAAATAAGCTGCTTTTTAATAAGCACATCTAAAACTTAAACCACTTTTTAAAGAAAATAACTAGGTAAGCACGAATAAGAACTTTTGAAAACTATAGATAAGCAAAACTTTGAAATCAAACTTTATTAAAACTAGACTTTTTAAGAAAAATGAAAAGTTAATAAGCTAAATACAAAATAAGCCAATAAGCATGTCAAGCTCAAAGCTTATTCGTATAAAAACTTATAGATGAATAAAAAGACAAACTTTTAATCAAATAAACATTAAGATGAAATAAGATCAAAGATTAACATGAATCAAAGATAAACAAAATAAGAAAGGTAGAAGAAGATGATTAAAAACTTGAATTAAAAAGATTAAAGACAAAAGATTTAAACAAGATTAAAGAAAAAGCTTGAAGAACATTAAAGAAAACTAGAGAGAGAAAGTAATCTACTCCTACTCCTAATCTAAACAAACTAACCCCCTCCTAATGACACATTAGGAGGGTATTTATAGGAGGAATAAAATGTTGGGGCTTTCTTCTTGTCTCGACTGGATTTAAATTCTGTCTTTCTCGACGTCGTCTCGGGATTTGTCGATATAATCTGAACTTGTCTTATAATTTCTTCAGTAAATAGACTTGAGTTCTTCGACTTCATTAAACATTCGTCTTTAGACTTTTTCTTCGATAAATCTTCAGAATAGGCCTTGGACTTCAGTTCTTTTTGCACTCTTGATCTTTTGACTTCGTCTTTTGTCTTTTTCTTTGATAAAAGCCTGTGAAAGCCCGTGTTTTCTTCCTTTTTCATCTTTTAGTCCTAAAACACAATAAAAACACAAACCACGCATAATTCCGACATTTACGACATAAAATACACGTTTTGGCTTGGTTATTATTATAATTAAGTGGTAAAAGGTTGGGTGTTTTCACACCTATCCATCCCCCACCAATTCATGAGTCTCCTCCAAATTATGATGACTATGATGATGATTCTAGTTCTGATATGGATGATTCTGATGATTTTTCTTCTGAGTATAAAGACATGCCAACATATGATGATTTTGAGGATGTCGATACTCTCTCGAGTGATTCTTCTCATGATGACCTTACACCTACTTTTGATGAAGATGCTCCACCAACAATGCTTGATCCTACTTTGGATGACTACTCATTTGAGGAAGACTTTGCTACTTTTCTCAATACCTACTTCCCCAATGAGAGTGATGCTCCTCCTTTGGACTTTGATTATTATGGTCTTTATCCTCCTTTGGATATGACGAAACCCGTTTCAAAGGAGAAGCAGACGGACGACACCGATATCCGCGGTACTTATGTCTTGATACCTCTCTATCCACCTTCTGAGGATGAGATTGTGCGATTTATGAGCGGATCTTCTTCAAGGTCTACTGAGCCTGAGTGTTATTTTCCCCTAAAGGAAAAGGTATTCGATCCCGGTATTGGAATTTTTAAGCCATCTCAGTATCCATCTGATGAAATAAAAGGAAAGATGTTTGGAAACAATGGAGATATGCTTGCACCTCAGCACCCTTGCTACCACCGTGCTCCATCTTTGCTTAAGGGAACCTTGCCTACTATTCTTTGGCTTGCCTTGTTCGCCTTAAGCTTGTGCTACTTGATGGATGAAAACCATGTATTTGATCCCGGTGGATGTGTTTCAAGATTCTTCCTATGCTAATCAAGGTCGAGTCAGGCTCACGACTCGGTTAACAAAAACAAGCGCTTCTCGGGAGGCAACCCGGAGTATCTATCCTTTTTCTCTGTTTTTATAATAAGTGTAGGGGGAGACCCTAGTATGTGTTTGTTGTTTTCTTTCTTATCATGTGCAGGGATTCGAGCTTTCAAAGAACCATTCTTGATGATTTTTGACGAACCGTGATTCCGTGTACCCGTCTTCCCGGTTCTATCCTAAACTCTTTTGATTCTCTATTTTATATTTTTCAATATTGAAATAGGAATCACTTTAGTTGTCTCTTCCTTAGCAAGATTTAAACAACGTGCACAATGTCCTAAGTGTAGGGGAGTTTACTCCCACATGCTTAAACATTAAGGACAATGTTTATAGTAAGTGTAGGGGGGACTTCTATCGAAGTTAAGTGGTATTTTCCATGAAATTATCCTCATTTTAACTGGAAAATTGATTTTTCGACATTTTTCAAAATTTTTGATCTATTTTGGCCTAGTTGTATTTACCTTTGTTATAGTTATTTTCTTTCTTTGCTAGAATAAATTTTGAATAATGTGGTTTTAATTCTCAAACGTTGTGAATCTTTTGACTCAACCAGAGTTTACTTATCTAAGTTTACTCTAGCTAGTATCCTTAACGTGTTTAAGTCAAGTTTTGCTTGGCTTTTATATAGGGAACTTTAAAACTAGAAAGTCTAAACTCTTACGGGTTAAAAACAAGAACTTTTCGCAAGTTCCTATAATTGACCCTAGAAAGTCGTTTATCAAGGGAACTTTAAAATGCGAATTCTAAACTTGAAAGAGTCTAAGAAGTTGCAAGATCCTATAGATGACTTGAAAACCCAAAACTTTGATTTAATTGGTTAAGTATCCACGAGTCTCATTCTTTGAGATTTTAAATTGTGGAGAATGAGAGATGATAGAGTCAATTATAAGTTTGGTATTCTTTCATGAATTTATATGAGTTGATTATACGCTTTTTCTCCCATCGCTTGCTAATAAATTTAATTGCAATAAGTAAGGTTATACGATTTGAAAAGTTACTTAGCTTCTAGCACAAGATCGTTTAAAAGTTGCTCGGTATTAATTAGAGTTCATAGCCAATGCATAACTTATTGAAGCGGGGTGCGAAGATTGGCGAGTCCAAAAAGGTCCTAACAAGACATGAGGGCTACATTTTGTTGCTAAAGATCCCAAGTGATGTGAAGAATCATTTATCAAAAATCAATATGAAGGATCGAGACACACGACGAAAAGCAAATACTCCCCTAAAGATCATGGAGAAGTCTATCCAAAAACGCCCTAACAAGGTATGAGGATAAATAGATCCAAGTCCTAAATGGAGGCGGATCGTTGTATATCAAAATCCGAAATAAATATTGGAGAAAAATGAAGAAGTCGTGGTCCAAATATGAAGAATCTCTCAAAAAGTTCAAGTGAAGAAATTCCTATTATGAAGAGAAGACCATAATTTCAATAACGTCTCTTAAGATTCGAAGTATGAAGTCACTGCCAAATATCGGTCCGAGAAAGGTCTCAAATCGTGAAGCGAGTTATGCCAAGATATGAACTTTATGAGGTCCCGAGAAGCAGTTTTAAAAGATTTTGTCCTTTAGCTAACTATTGATTAAATCATCCTACTTTATTTTCAGCCTAATAACTATCAAAATAAGTCAACAATGCATCCTCGTGATCATTTAAGACAAGAATAAAATATAAGAGATACGCCTAGGAATAAGGGAGTCTAAGTAAATAATTGGGCCACATGAGTTTGTGTTAGTTTTCTAACTTATAATAACAATGATCTTGTTTTTAAGCTTGGTTTGGGGAACGTGAAACTTGAGGATGATAATCATTCATGACATTTCCAAAACCCTAAGGTAAGTTTTTGATCTTTTTATTTTCTTCCTTTGAATATTTTATAATTTTCTATCTCTTTAATAAAGGCCAATGTGGATTGATTATAATGGAAAATGTAAAACTTGCTTTGTAATTAATGCATTGCATGAGGACATTGCAATGGTCAAATGTAGGGAATTTAATAAGTGTGAAAACACTTATCCTTTTACCACTTCATTATAATAATAACCAAGCCAAAACGTGTATTTTATGTCGTAAATGTCGGAATTATGCGTGGTTTGTGTTTTTGTTGTGATTTAGGACCAAAATATGAAAAGGGAAGAAAACACGGGCTTTCACGTTTTCCGGATTGTCATGAGTAGAAGGACAATCGGTGTATGAATGAGAACCCCCGCAAATCTCACAAGAAGTTGCTACAGCTTTAGCTTGTTGAAATTGGTTCGTAGCCATGGTTAAGAAGTTTTTTTTCATCTCGGCTATTTGGCGGGCAAGTTCGGTTATCTCTGGGTTTGATGAAGTAGAAGAAACATTGGCCCTCGGGTTATTTCTTGAAGATGCAGATGAATCTCAATTTTTGTGGTAAGTGGTCATGTTCTCTATAAGATCTCTACATTCCTCAGGTCTTCTCTTCATGAATGTACCACCGGCGGCAGCATTAATCGTATCACGATCACGAAAAGTTAAACCATTGTAGAAAGTATCAATCAAAGTAACGGGGAGCATGTTATGGTTTGGACAACGGTCGATCAAGACATTGTAACGTTCCCAAGCATCGAAAAGCGACTCATCAGGTTCTTGAGTGAAACCACTGATTTGATGCGAAGACTAGTGACCGTGGATGGTGGAAAGTAGCGCGACAAAAAATTTTAAGTCATGTCATTCCATGTATGAATTGAGTTTTTGGGAAGACGATCAAACCATTTTTCGGCATGGTGGGATAAAGTGTGTGGAAAAAGATGAAGGCGAAGAAAATCCATGGAAACACCGGGCAATTTCATGCTTTGAGTGACGGTTATGAATTTATCGAGATGTTTGTTGGCATAATCATCCGCGAAATGGACAAGCATTTTGAACTTGTTGGATCATGTGATGCTTCAACTAAAATTCAGGAGCCGTGATCTGCATCGGCGCAATCGGTCCTCCACGTCTGTTCATTGTTGGTTGACAAAGCTCCTCCATCGTTCGAAGGTCGGGTGGAGGGACATGGTTGTTGTTGTTGTTATTATTCAAATTGGGGTGAGGTGGGTTGTTATTATTGTTATGCACACCGTTCATATCTAAGTCTCTAAGAGTCTCAGGCTCAGAATAGGACGTAGATCGAGTACGCATACACTAAAATGAAATAAGATATTTTTGGTTTTTTTTATCTTTTTTATTGTTTTTGGATTTTTGAAAATTTTATATTTTTAGGATCTTTTTGAAAATTTTTGTGCTTGAAAATAACGTTCCCAAAAGAACGGATCCCAAAATCCATTTTTTCAAACTAAAAACCGTTAATCTTTACGAAAAGAGCCGGCAGCGGCGCCATTTAATACGATGATAAAGGCTCTAGCATATGTGTACTCAATTGTTCTCGGTGTCTATTCGAATTGATCACGGTTTAGGGTGGAATTATTGGTGTTGGTTACTAAAAGGTGGAGCTTGATTGTCTAAGTCTACAAATAACATAAATGTAAAAGCTATTAAAAATAAGGAAGAATGTCTAACCTTGATTGCTTTTCTAGAATGAATGATGCACGGTAGAACTTAGTGAACATAGCTAAAGGTAATTATTTATTAGAATAAAAAAGAAAATGTCGATGATTAAAAATGAAAGCTTTAAAAGTTTACACTAAAGATTAAGATTTAAAAATAAATGACGAAAAATTAAAACTTGATAAAAAGTAATTTTGAAACTTAAATCTTTGTAAAAATGTAACCTTTATAAAAACTTAAACTTGAAAATAACTATGACAAAATACTTTTGAAAATAAACTAAGTAAATTTGGAGGGAAAAATTAAGGTTTGAAAATTAAAGTTTGAAAAATAAAAACTTGAACATAAGTCGGAATCCAATCCAACACCCAAGTCTGAATGAAGATCCTGCTTTTAATTCGGAAAACGTGATCCAACAACTAATTTGGAATGCTGGTCATGTAATTAATTTGGAATCCTGGGTCTTCAACCTAATTCGGAAAGTTGTGTCCTACAACTAATTCGGAATCAAGTGTTGGACCTAGTTCGGAATATTAATCTTGCTTCTAATTCGGAATACCTGTTACTGATGAAATTCGGGAAATGGTGATCCAACACTTAATTCGGAAAACGTAATACTACACTTAATTCGGGATACACGATCCTTGACGTAATCCGGAATAAACGTTTGACATATAATTCGGAATCCAAGTTGATACTTAATTCGGAATCCAATCCACCACCTAGTTCGGATTACCTGTGTTCACACTTTTTCGGAATACAACTTCTTGCACGTAATTCGGGAAGTGATAACACACGTAATTCGAAAAATGAGGGTTTACAACTAATTCGGGGAAAAACTCTTTGCAAGTAAGTCTGGATATTGTAGTTTCGACACAAGTCTGAATAAATGTATTTGCATGTAGTTCGGGAAAAGAGGGTTTTAAAGTTCCGAATTAATCTAAAATAAGCAAAAATCAAATAAGCACTTACCAAATCAATTTTTAGAAAAAAGATAATAAGACACAATTTGAAAACTTTTAAAAATACTAAATAAGCAAAAAATTAAAATCAACTTTTTATGAAAATATTAAACTACCAAAATCAACTTATTTAAAAACTAACAAAACATAAAAATTAAGCAATAAGCACAATAATCTAAAAACTTTAAACACACAAACTCAATAAGCACAATCCAATAAGCTAACCAATCACACAATCAACAAAATGAAATCACTACATGATTAATTAAGCAAGACAATAGATTATGATTAAGAAAGGTAGAATGAGAATTTATTAAAAAGTTTGATTATATTAAAGATTAAGATCAAAGATTACAAGATGAAGGTTTGATAAGCTTGAAAACTAGGGAGAAGAAAAATAAAACACACTTAATTACCTAAAAATTAAAGACTAAAAATTTTCTTTTTTTTAATGACTATTTTCTAAACTATATATAGGGGAAGGAGTAGGTGCTTGTTTCTTCCTCCTTTCTTCTTGTCTTTCTCGTCTTTTGAATAACTTGCTTTCTCGACTTTGTCTCGGGGTTAGTCGAATAATAACTTGAACTTGTCTTCTAATTTTCTTCTTTTAGTAGACTTGGTTCTTCGACTTTGTTACACTTCCGTCTTTAGACTTTTTCTTCGATAAATCTTTAGAATAGGCCTTTGACTTCCGTTCTTCTTGCACTTTTGACTTTTTGACTTCGTCTTTTGTCTTTTTCTTCGATAAAAGTCCGTGATAGCCCGTGTTTTCTCCCTTTTTCATATTTTTATCCTGAAACACAATAAAAACATAAACCAGGCATAATTCTGACTTTTACGACATAAAATACACGTTTTGGTCGTGTTATTATTGGAAATAAATGATAAAAGGATAAGTGTTTTCACACATATTAGTGAGAAAGAAATCAATGGAGAAAAAAGGGGTTTTAGCAAAGGAACCATACTAATGAACAACTTTTCAAACCAACACACGGTTGAGATGTAGGTTTGGTTGAAGAACCCATACCAGTGAACAGGGAAAAAGGAGAATTGAACGGTAGATAAGAAGGGTAAGTTTTCCCACTCACACACTCATATTGTATTTTAATGGGGTATTTTCACATTCTCCTTATTGTATTAATGGGTAATTATGGTTATTCCTATAACTGTCGAAGACCTTTTTTTGTGTAAACTTTTGGTGGATGTATCATTTCTCTAAAACAAATGATTAATTTATGTGTCTCAACTTAGATTATTAAATTGTAAAGATGTAGATCCGGTTGATAAAACAAATAGACTCTTTTCATACAGATTTAGGCATAAAATTGTGCATGAGTTTTATGTATGTAAACCAATTCTCTTTACAAATATACATAAGTTTTCTTATTTTTAACCGAGTAATCAAGTAAAACTATGTAAGATAGTTAAAGTTGTTTGTTTTTCGTTCAATAAGAATACATTATTAATTACTTTTTTACAAAAACTCCGTACATACACGGTATTTTATAACTAGTTCACAATGTATGACTTCAACAAAATATCAAATATGACTTTGGGTGGTTGATACATTACATATTTAAAAAAAACCCAATTAAAGAGTAGATTAGATCCATCAAAGACGCTAGAGGTAGGATGGTATAAGTTTCTCGAGGTCTCGCCCTTTATGCAGATAGAACCATTATGACAATGACAAAATCTGTAGATAACATCAACATCTTCAATATGTTTTAGTAACATATGCTCCTATCTTCCTCATAACAACATTATTTGGAAAAATAGTGGGTCAAACATACTTGATTATGGGCACCCTTTATCTATGTATTTCAACTAGAAAGAACAAAGGAATGTATATAAAAACTAGTATCTGTATAACTATAAGATGAAGAAGATCATTCATTGTTTTTAATCATACTTATACTTAGCCATGTTTTCAATCAATATAAATATGAAATTATACACAACTGTAACCCATACATCTTAAGAGTTTCATAATTGTTGATGGTAGCATGAATTTAGGCTTTCCCAGTTGATGGTGAGATATTTTGATCTTATGCTTGGTAAAGGGCAAATAGAATAAAAAGGTACTCATCTTATGTCAAAATTCAATTAAAAGTACTCGACTTTTTTTTCCCAATTTAAGGTACCGATCTTTTTTTTTTGTTGCAATGTTGGGATAATTAACAAATTTAAGGTTATATAATAACGACCGTTTACTTTATTATTGCATCTTAAGTCCTTTATATTAACGACACTTTGTAATCAACTCAAAAATCATTTTTTTACCGTTTTCTATTTTCGTCTAAGTTTTATCATTTTCATTCGGTTTTTGACGGTTTAGTTCGTTTTTTTGTCTTTTTCGTCCATTTTACTGTTTTCGACCTTTTTAGCGTGTTTGTTATCGTTTTCGACGGGTTTTTTTTTACAATTTTCTTCATTTTCTAGCCGTTATCGTCTATATTATAAGGAAAGAAAAAAAAGTAAAAAACCAACAAAAACGGTCATAAATTGTAAAATGAGTAAAAAATGATATAAAAATAAAAACGGACGAAAACAATGAAAAGCCAGAAAATGGACACAAACAGTGAGAAGAACTCGAAAAAGTACAAAACGGATGAAACGGTCAAAATCGGTAAAATAAGGACGTATGTTGTAAAACTGGAACGAAATGATTAAAAACCGAACAAAAATGGTAAAAATCAAACGAACTTTGAGTTTTAGACGGTAAAAACCGTCTAAAACTGTAAAAAAAACGAATTTTTGAGTTTATTATAAAGTGTCATCAATAAAAGGACTAACGATTCAATAATAAAGTAAACGAACGTTAATATGTAACCTTTAAATTTGTTAATTTCCCAATATTGCAAAAAGAAAAAAGATTGATACCTTAAATTAAGAAAAAAAAGTTGATTACTTTTAATTGAGTTTTGACATAAGATGGGTACCTTTTTATGGTATTTTCCCTTTGGTAAATCACTTCTATGAGTGGTTAGGAAGAGGGGCTAAAGTTGCTTTAGATTCCACAAATGGAATCTGCATCTTTTACTGTCAAATTCCATGAAGCCAATGGATACTTCGAGTGGTGGCAAGAGCTTTGTAGTCATTGGAGGATGGTAACATTCTAGGCTCCGTGAATGGAGCGTTCGTCGGATTTATTATGGACATGTGTTGTAATGAGACCTCGACCACAACACCTCATCTAATGCTTATTGGCCAACTGGAATTGTTTATATAAGGAGAGTACAAACTAAAGATTACATAGAGGGATTAAGCTTTAATTAAAAGTGGAGTACTATAGAATCATCCAAAACTTATGTGTTGTCCCAAATATGTGATGTTATAATCACGAATTTAAAGAAAGAAAGGTAGAAATGAGATGAATTTTAGAGAGAGAAAGTAGTGAGAGAAAGTAGAGAGAAATGGTTGGAACTAGGTGAATGTTAGATTGAGAAGTGAGAAATACAAATGAACCAACACCCTTCCTAACATGCTAGGAAGGGTATATATATAGTCCACCCACATGCGGGCTCCTTTATGGACTATATGGTTTGGGCCGGGCTTTCTTTTTGGGCTTTGGTTACTTATTAATGAACCTTAGCTTAAAGTTAATCCCGTAATAACACGACTAATATACTACCTATTACAACGTTCTAAAATACGATACATAATAAACATATGACCGAGCATTCTTGTTTGGCTCAATATTTTGAGGCTAACAATCTCCCCCAATGAGAGGTCATAAACCTTAGTCATTTAGGAAATTGTAGAGATTACTAATCTCGCCATAAATGAGTCTTGAACGTGTAATCGTAGTCTTGTTCCTTCATGCTGTGATCTTTGAGCCTTTGTCGTTGTCTTTCGACTTTGTCTTTAAGCTTGAGATCTTCAAATCATCCTTGACTTGTCTTTGCCATCTTGCAATCTTGTGTCTTCATCCACATGCTCACACTATTAATTGTTGAATATGTCTTTAGGCATGAGTATGTGGTTTCTGTATCATTGACTTTGCTGAGTACACCGTGACGCCACCTTCTCGAGACAAAACATAGACACGGACAAAATAGCTTTGACATTCGTCCTAAATCGGTAGCGTTTTACCTCCGGACGGTGAAGACCGTTATATGATATTAAATATCGTACCTTTGATCAGGTAGATTCAATTAAGAATCTCCTTGACAGGGTTTCGCGGCTGTACTAGCCGTTCTCTTTACTCGACCGTCTCAAAGCAAGACTGCGAACATAAAGAGTGAATCAATTGGATAAATATCCGCTTGATTACAGTCGTCAATTCAAATTCCTGGAACAAGTTTGATTCATTAAGAATCTTACCATTGTTGCTTTCCAGTTGACACAAGCTTGATTCATAAGAATCTCGCAAGTTACCTACCGTAGCGCTGTTTGAGGTTGACGCTAGAAGGATTTCCATTCGTCACTGTGAATATTAATGAATATCACTCTGAATGTTCTGGCAAGACCATAAAGATATTGCGTAGAAACCTGAAACGAGTTTGAATCAATTCAGAATCAAACCATTGTTGCTTTTCAGTTTTGCACATGTTCAATTCATAAAGAATCTTGCATATGACCTACCGTAGTGCTGTTTGATGTTAACACTAGAAGGATTTCCACTCATCATTGTGAATACTAAGTAGTATCACTCTGAGTGTTCTAGCAATATCACAAGGATATAGCGTAGGACTATCTTGATCTTCATCCGTGTGTCCTAACGAGATTTGATTGATCTCTTGGCTCTAGACTCTATTTGTGCATTTTTAGTGGTCGGAGGCTGGAGCAGATGCCACCTATTCAATATCAACTATCTCGGAGTGAGAAAGTCAATAGAAATCGTGTTGATCTCCGTGACAATAAAACAAACTTCTTTTGAGAGAAGTCTGAGTAGCTAGGAAAGGGTTGTGCTTCATATCACTGGGTCCATGATGAGTTTGTCTTCATGATGAGTTGACCCGGTTTCTGCCTAAGTTGTATGGAGGGCTTCTTTCTTTAGACCCTTTATCCTTACATTTCTTTTTCATTCTTCAACCCCTTCAATGCTTACCAAGACATCAATACTAGCACCTTGTTGTGATTGTTCCAGTGCTAGCATCAGTACTTAGTCGGCATTCTGCTATGTTCACATTCTACTCCATCTTTTCTAAGGACTTCTAATAATCTATTGGATTGTCCCTGGGAAGATCCCTCCGGTTCTGGTTGGATCATAGGACTTAAACCTAACCACCCTTTTGACACCAATAACGTCGTGAATTAAAGATGTTGTGGGTATTTGATCGTAACCATGAAAACCACTTTAAATTCTAACAAAGTGTTTTAAAAAAACATTTAACACCTTGCTAGTTTTGTCGTTTTAGAAATGCTCCCCCTTCACATGTGCATCGATAATCGAAAGTGTTTCGCACATGTAGGTAAGAGTTAAAGTGCTTGATTCTTATATTAGATCACATTTTAATCACATTTTCTCCCCCTATCTCTAATATATAAAATCTTTTGATATTAGAGATACCAAATTTGATTAAAATATATTTTGAAAAAATAGTTCAAAAATTTTGTACCTCTGTCAGTACGAACCACTTTAACTTGTGCTTGAAGACCACGTTGTATCACTTTAAGGAAGCTGATGAGAACATCGGGTGTTTCATCCTTGGATCTCAAGAAGTGAGTCCATGTGTACCTTGAGTAGTCATCGACAATTACCATAACGTATTTCTTCCCATTGATACTTGGAACACGCATGGGACCACACAAATCTATATGAAGAAGATCTAACCGTCCTTTAGAGCTTGGTGTAGTCTTTGTCTTGAAACTACTCCGTTTAGCTTTACAAAGCTCACAAGAAGAACAAAGATGATCTTTGATGAATTTCAAGTTAGGAAGGCCTCGCACAATATCTTTCTTGGAAAGCAAGTTGATGGTGTCAAAGTTAAGATGAGATAAACGTTGATGCCATAACCAAGCTTGAGTCGTTGAAGCTTTAGCCATGAAACAGATTGGAGTTGAAGATGTGGAGTCTTGTAGTGAAATAGTGTAGAGATCAGTACCCCGTGTTCCGGTAAGTAAGTCATTCCCATCATAATCACGAACAAAACATGTCTTCTTTCTAAAAGCAACCTCCAAATCCGCATCACAGAATTGACCAACCGAGAAAAGATTATGATTGAGCCCTTCGACGTAATAAACCCTTTTGATAGTGATATTCCCCTGAACCAAGTCTCCATATCCTAGGATCGGTGCAAATTGATCATTTCCGAATCGGACCGTACCCAGGAACTTCTCCACGAAGTTAATTAGAATCTTGAGATTCCCCGTCATGTGCTTCGTGCATCCGGAGTCCATTATGAAGAGAATTACTTCGATCACCTGCAGAAGAATTAGAACACGATGGAGCATTTGCTAAATTGGATTCCATGTTAGTTGTGATTTCCGATTCATTAGTTTCCCTAGTTTCATCACTTAGAGGCACACTAACGCTCGTAGTCACATTTTCTGTCCTAACCTTAGGCATCCATTTATATCCTGGAGGACATTGATTAGCAAACCACCATTTCCAAGGCTTGCTAGCAGACTCATATAATTCCCTAATTCTGCTTCTAGGGTTCTTAGTGGTGGAGTCTGATGCAATACTTTTCTTAGGGGGGGTTGCACCAGAGTGGTTCACTTTGCGTTTGGGTTTTCTAGCACTAATAGGCATCACAGTTTGCTTCTTAGTTCTAGTTTCTACGCCTTTGACAATATTCAAAACAAACATAGCATGATTAGCATTAGCACACTTTCCACATTTCACACAAACAAACTTAACTTTCATAGCATTCAAAGTCGAATCATTTAAATCGTCATTACACGCGATTACAGACGTTTTATTCTTAGAAACATTGAAAATCCTAGGGTGGTCTTCTACTTCCTTCATCTTCCCTTGACTTTTGTTTTGCCAGACCTTTTCATTCATGCGAGTGCTCTTAAGCTGGGGCCGGCTAACACTAGCAGTGGGGACTAATCCTGTAGTAAAAGACACACGTCTATTAGTGTTTCTAGAAGTCTGAGGTGATTGACTTTCTTTGTTTTGTGTGGGTTTAGTGGTCAAGTTATACATCCCTGGTTTAACCACATTTGTGTTCTTAATGCTTTGTGATCGAATATTTGTTTTGGGAGTGTTTTGTGGTAACCTATCCTTCCCATCCGTCTTGGGGGCAAACGCAGGTTTTGCAAATGCAGAATTAGAGAAAACAGATGGTTTTCCCAAGACAGAGGGTCTAGTCAATTTTTGAGCATTGGGTTGTCTGACAACAGGTTTCTTAACACTAGGTTCCACAATCTTCCCACCCATCTTAGCAATGAGTTTCTGCAACTCTGCTATCGCTCTGTCCCTGTCTTGTAACTGAGCTTTCAACCCTTTAATTTCCAAATTCTGTTCGTTCATTTCTCGAAACGTTTGGGAAAGTTTTTCTTACAATTTATTATCATGTGGAAAACTACCAACGTCGTTTTGCAAAGCAAGTTCAAGAGAATGACAATGTTTTTGAAGGAAATCAGTTTTGTGTTGAAGTAACTCAAAAGCCTTTTTATCAACATTTTCTTTATGTTTCGAAAGATCAAGTTCAAGACGCTCACACTCTTTGATTTTATCAAGATATTTGCATGCAACATCAGAATATTCATCGATATCAGCACAAGATTGAAGAGTAACACACAAAATATCTTTGGAGAGACATTCTTCTAAGAGTAGATCATATTCGTTTGAAAATTCTAATTTGTCATTTTGAAGGTCATCAATTTCTTTTTCAAGAGACTCAAAATATTTCAAATCATCAAACATTTCAGACTGAATTAAATTTTCAAACTCAAGAACATGTTCTTTTATTATCTTCGTATTTGGTATTAAAAGTTCTTTCACAAGCACAGTTATGTCGTGAGGAATCTCGGTTTTCCACTTATCCTTTTGACGTTTCTCCCAATCGCTTTCAACAATTGATTGAACATTATTAACGTGGTGTTTAAGAAAACCAAGTATTTTTATACTTTTGCTTTTAGAAGCATCTAGAGGCAAATAGTTAATATATTTAAAAACATTAGTTTTCCTCTTAGTGGCAAAAGCTTTTTTCCATTGAATTCTTTTTTGTTTGCATTCTAAAAATAATTCCTCACGAGACTTCTGTTTTTGTGGAGTGAAAAGACCATAAAGACTGTTTTCATAAGCATAGTTATATGGTTTCACAAAATCTTTATTGACCGGTGATCTACTCTCCTCATCCCAAAGGGACGTCTCTTCACTATCGAGGTTAGCTACAGGGCAATCATGATTGGTCCATTCGGACTCGTCAAGATATAAATGGGGGTTAGAAGCTTGAGCTTGTTCGAGGTACTTGGGGGTGGCAAAGCTAGGTTGACCCTTGAAAAACGACCGAGGTGCTATCATTCTTACAGTTTGAATAGAGTCATGTGTATTATAAACAACTTTTTTCAAAAAATCGACTTGTTCTTCGAGATCCTTTACTTTTTCAGTATCTTTGCTTTGTCTATTTTTGAAATCTTGTTTTAATGTTTCAACCTCTTGTTTCTTCTCGTCAAGAATTTTAGCAGAATCGGTGGTGTTAATAGAAAGCCTCTGTTCAAGTTCATTAACTTTTGTTGTGGCAAGATACGTTTTTTGACGTTCATCACTTAATAAAACATTAAATTGACGTTTTTCTTTAGTTAACAAAGCAAGAGCTTCATTGTATTTATTTTCAAAATCGTCCTTTTTAACGTTGATGACACGACTTTTGTACCCCTCAAGCTCGTTGGTCTTTTGAAGAAGCTCAGCCCTATAACTATCAATAGTCTCACTAGATTTTATAAGAGCGGCTTTGCATTCTTCAAAGTTTTGAGTGAGCGTTGTGTTTGCCTTCTTTAATTGCTTTTGATTCTTTCTATTTTCATTGACATCTTTTTTTAAACTAGCAATTAAATTAGCAAGCGCGACACGCTCCTCGTCATCATACTCATTTGCATGTTGATCATCCTCAAACTCATTATTGCACATGTCTGATGAATCGGGTGTGGTATTGCTATCAACCGTTTCCATCATACACGTGTCAGTAATTGTTGTTGGTAGATCACTATGCTCATGTGTATCACCAAACACATTATATTCAGCATCATCTTGTACCTTATCAATTAGCTCGGTATCAAAGATAGGACCATTGTCATCTTCAGTGACGTTAAGGACCTCATGAATCTTTGCCATGTATGAATAATGTGCCTCGAGTTCTTGGTCGGAGAGTTCATCATCTGTGTCGTCAAGCATTTCTCCTTCCTCAGCTGATAACTTGATTCCAGCTTCCATTTTCTTGCACAACAGCATCTTTTCCTTATGATAACCATAATCTTTAACCCTCTTTGGCTGCCTGCATTCCTTGGCCAAATGCCCAAAACCTCTATAGTTAAAACACTGAATCCCACTTTGTTGCACAACTTGAGTCCCAACAGTTTCCCGATTTCCAACAACAGTAGCCACCCTCTGATTATCATACTTAGGTTGTCGATCATACTTTAGAGGACTCACAACACGTCTTCGTGTGTCATACCTTGGAGGACTCTGTGCATGGGTGTTCCTCGAGTTTGAAGAGGTTCGAAGGTTGTTGTTGGTGGGTTTGTAGATTTTCTTATATTGCTTCATAACGAAAGCCATTTGTTGCTTGAATTCCCTATCCTTTTGAGCTATTTCTTCATCACTGTCTTTTTCGGATGATTGCTCAGGTATGGGTGATGGTGCTCTTGCAACTTCTTTGCCTCGGGATCGTGTTGGAATATGTGACTTGGAGATAATGGATGATCGTGGTGATGATGATTGAGTAGAGTAGGTCTTTGAAGTACGGGAGTGATATTCTGGGTAATGTTGAGTGGTAGACACCAAAGCAAGTGGATTGGAAATCTTTGCAACTCGTTCAGCTCGAAGTTCATTTGCCTCATTTTGAAATTGTTTCAAGATGTCAAAGAGCTTGTGATATGAAACTTCGTCTAACTTTTGTTGTTGTTTCACCAAGGTGACAAACCGTGTCCACTCTGGTTGAAGTTGCTGTAGAAATTGGACATTGACTTGCATGGTGGAAACTTGCAAGTTGTTTCGCGTCATATCATTCATCATCTTGTAGAATCGGGAGTAATAAGAATCAATTGATTCCCCATCCTTTGATGTAAACTTGCCAAAGTTCCAAAACATCTTAGTTTTCACATCTTGTTTGTTAAGTGATTCACCTTGTTGCAATCTTTCAATGGCCGTCCACATTTCTTGAGCAGTAGGACATGCGTCAACCGTAGAGTAAATCTCATCTCCAATGCCACTGAGAATTAAGTAGAATGCTTCCTTCTCTGCATCAAACCAAGCACGGTTCTCTGGGGTGAGGTCGGTCCTCTTTTCATCACGTTCATATGCGGGTTGTGCGTCACTTGTGTCTGTGGCTGGTACTGCAGGAACTTGAATCCTTGAGAGTTTATAGGGTCCTTCCAAAATACATTGTCTTAAAGCATCACCGTTAGGTTTTGTGTCAAGGTAACGTATAAAACGGGATTGCCATTGATCGTATCGACCCGACACAAGCATTGGTGGTCTTTCTTTGTTACCTGCCACCATTATCTTGTTGTTCGTCACACGATATTCAGCGGTAGAATCCATCTCAATGTTCTCTGAAATGATGAATCGAATGTGGATCTTAAGTAGTTGTGTTGTGATTGTTTGGTTGTTGAAATTCCGAAAATTGCGATTTTTTCTCAGCCCGACAATAAATTCCTCAGTCCGACAAAACGGTAGACCTAAAAAATTTGTAATCACCAAATTTTGAAATTGAGATAGAAATGTCCTAAAACTAGTATGGAAAAAATTTGATTTTACTTGACCTAAAAATTTTAACTCTTTTTTTTTTAATCTTCGTGTAACCTACGTTCCGAAACTAGTCTAGATGGTGGCTAAATCTAAAAAATACTCAAACAAAATTTAGCTAAACATGTTATCGGAATGTGCCATCGGAATGCCCATCGGAATGTTGCTTAGATCGGAATGTCCTTTTGATCGCAATGTGCACCTATCGAAATCCCAGATCGGAATGTGTACCTATCGCAATGTGGCTGTCGCTATGTGGGCAGAGTAACGTTTCAAGATTGCCTTAAATCCGTCGCAATCCAGATCGCAATAACGATCGGAATGTCCAGATCGGAATAAGGTATCGAAATCCTTAGATCGCAAAGTAAAACCCTAGGGTTATTGCGATCGAAACCGTACTTGCCTTTTCCGAAATTGTAGCTGTCGCAATAAGGGACCTTTTTGTTCAACTTTTTAGGAAACGATTTTAGCAACTTTTAGGCAACAAGATCGTGTTTTTAACCAAACCAAAACAACCAAATCTCTACAACAAGTATATAGAATATTTGTAGCAAGGTATAGAACACGAAAAACACAAAAAAATTTGAATTCGAGATGATTTATTGATTAAATCATACGAATCAAATATAATAACCACAACCAATCACAAAACTACCCCATGGCGATTGATACCAATTGTTGTCCCAAATATGTGATGTTATAATCACGAATTTAAAGAAAGAAAGGTAGAAATGAGATGAATTTTAGAGAGAGAAAGTAGTGAGAGAAAGTAGAGAGAAATGGTTGGAACTAGGTGAATGTTAGATTGAGAAGTGAGAAATACAAATGAACCAACACCCTTCCTAACATGCTAGGAAGGGTATATATATAGTCCACCCACATGCGGGCTCCTTTATGGACTATATGGTTTGGGCCGGGCTTTCCTTTTGGGCTTTGGTTACTTATTAATGAACCTTAGCTTAAAGTTAAGCCCGTAATAACACGACTAATATACTACCTATTACAACGTTCTAAAATACGATACATAATAAACATATGACCGAGCATTCTTGTTTGGCTCAATATTTTGAGGCTAACATTATGCTTACACATCAACCTAACAGACACTTGATATTATTCCATATAGCAAGAAAAAGGCCTACTTCATCACACTCTCCATTCTTGTAAGTTGTAATGACAAATCTCTATTGAGTTTTACAGAAAAGCACCCATAAACTTTTGAAGTGATTAGATTTTATCCATGAAAGATTCTTCAGCTAGGACGATAGAAGTTTCTTTGAATTCTCTTCGTTAATGCCAATGGAATCATTAAGACAATTACAAATCTATAGATAACATCAACCTAACAAAAATTTATTATAAAATTCAGAGTAATTCACCTCCTATCTTCCTCATTACTTATTTATCGTAAAAGATATAGCAAGGGGTCATGTTTTAAATAATAACCCAAGTACGCAACCCAACCCGTTTTAGTACATGTTCAATTTATGTTTTTTGTCGTGCCATAAATTAATTTCCATCCTTAGACTTTACCAGTTGATGGTGAAATGTTCTGGCATAATGTTATGGTGATCACTGTACGAAAGATTAGAAAGATAAGCTAAAGTTGTTTTGAAAGACTTAAGATACCACAAATGGAATCTCTGTCTTTTCCTGTCTAATTTTGTGATGCCTATACAAGCTTCAAGTGGTGACCAGAGAGTCTGGAGATTTATATTCATTGGGGGATGACAACATTCTAGGCTACGTCATTGGCACACTCACCAGTTTTATTATCGACATGTGGCATTATGCTATCACGGCTACAGGGCTTTACCTACTGTTATTTAGTATATGAGATTATTAACATCAAAGATCGCAAAAAATGGCTATGCGTTAAATTTAATGTGCTTGAAGCTTGTATAGGCATCATAGGATTAGACAGGAAAAGATAGAGATTCCATTTGTGGAGATTTATATTCATTGGAGGATGGCAACATTCTAGGCTACGTCAATGACACACTCACCAGTTTTATTATCGACATGTGGCGTTATGCTACCACGGCTACAGGGCTTTACATACTGTTATTTAGTATATGAGACTATAACATCAAAAGATCGCAAAAAAAGCTATGCGTTAAATTTAATGTGCTTGAAGCTTGTATAGGGATCACAGAATTAGACAGGAAAAGACAGAGATTCCATTTGTGGAGATTTATATTCATTGGAGGATGGCAACATTCTAGGCTACGTCAATGGCACACTCACCAGTTTTTTATCTACATGTGACGTTATGCTACCACGGCTCCAGGACTTGACCTACTGTTAGTATATGAGATTATTAACATCAAAAGATAGAAAAAAAAGGCTATGTGTTAAATTTAATGTGGAGACTGATACCCCAAAACTTGTACCTACAAATCAACCTTATATATAAAAAAAGGCTCTCTTCCTCATAATCTTATGGATTATGAGGAAGACAGTCGTTAGCAGTTAGCTTAGTTTTTAAAGTTTAGAAACTAGTTTCAAATTTTCAAGAAAGAAACTAATTTAATGGGAAGAATAGGGGTATGTTCCGAGTATAATAAGTGAGCATTTTAACAATAATACCAATTTGCTTCAGCATAATGCTATTACATACGTGCATTTCTAATCGTATGAACAAAATAGTATTAATCTTCACCTGAATCTAATGAATTCCACCATATACAGCGTTATAAGTTGAGATCCCCAGATGACTTAAGATATCAAAATAGAAACAAAGGGAAAGCTAATGGTAGAATACCTTCATCCATGCTCAAGAGACTCGATATGTGATTTCAATCATGAACTAATCGACGCATCCTCTTCCTGCTATGATGTAAGATGGTACAAGTAATATATACGTATGTCCAATCTCATCTCCTTAGGTTGGAAGTACGCTATGAAGGTTACACGAGTGCCTAGAAATACAAATTACAGAAGGATGTACTGAAAATGCGTTCCTGGGTCCTAGTTTTTGGTGCTAAAATGGTCTGATAATTCTTCAAATAAGCCCGTGAAGTTGCATTTTGGAAGACATGTATATTAATCATACAAAACATTGGGTGCTATAATCATTTGCAGATGTACTATCCAGTGTATCTGTATATTTACCAGTGTATATTATAGTATTATACCTTTCTTGGCAATTTTGAATTTCCCTATCATTATATAATTAATCAATTATACATTGTCAATAATAACTAACTTATCTCCTACTGTATTATTGTTAATGAACTCACCACTGCAACATAATTGAGGTTTTAGTCACTACTAGAAAATAGAGCAATAGCGACGGTCATTTCCGTCGAAAATCCGTCGGTATAGGTCATTTCCGACAGATTTGTGACTAAATTGGTGTGTCGGTAAATGCTTGGTCGCTAATGCCTATCAGTCGGAATTCTGTCAGAAATACCGACGAAAATTAAGCGTCGGTTTTCTGTTGGTATTTCTCTCGAAAATCTCTCGGTAAAAAAATGTAAAAAAATGTAGTATATTTGTCGGTAAGTTGTCGGTAAAATGTCCCTCAGAAATCTGTCAGAAAAGTTCTGTCGGTAAAGAATCACAAATCTGTCGCAGAGATACAAATTAATATACAGCTTAATATTCAAATTTATGAATCTGGTATCTAAATGGCTAGAAAGAAATTGATACTTTACGAGTAAATAGTCCAACTACCAAATCTCAATCTACAAATAATGAAGATTACGCATAAACTAGAACTGAATAATTCAAAACAAAACATCATTTAGCATTTAAGTAACAAGTCATAGTTGATTTGAACGAGTCAAATAAAACATTCAAGAACTCAAATTCTATAAGCTAAGGAGGAGGGCGGGAATCAGAAAACTTGTTTAAGACCAAGTTAATGGCATTCATTTTTTCTTGCCATTCTCTCTCTCGAGCTTGTTCACGAGCCTCCGCCTCTAATTCTCGTTGTCTCATGTGCTCTAGTACTTGACTCTCCACTTGGCGTTGTATCTCAATCTGCATATCTTTTTGGGATTGTGCTCTTATTTCCGCGTTTTCCACTTGCAATCTTCTGACCGTCTCTTCTAAAGTTTGTACCTGCATTATTAGAAACCTTAAAACACATCTCCATATTCACCAACAATGTTTTATTGGAAAGCAAGAAAAGATTAGAAAACTTTATGCTAACAATGTCACCACATTTTAGCTGGAGGAATTTAGCTTTATGCTATGCTTTGTTTCTTTCTTTTGTTTTAGCAGATAAGGGTCATGTAAAAATGTACAATGGTCCTATTTGAGTAGTACTATACTTAAAGTTGTAACTTCGAAGAAGATTATAGTGTTTGGAACTTCAATGATTGTGAAATAATATAAGCCTATCAATTCCGCTTGCCCCACCAGCTTTGGGTGTGCAAAATCAGAGCGGGCCGAATAAACGGATAACCAAACAGACCGATTATACCCAGTTCAGTTCTTAAGATCTTAAAAAACTCGGTTCTTCGTTAGACTAATCAAGCTGATCCTTATGTCTCGAACATTGATTGACCTAGAGTTGTAGTCGCGAGAATCTCGTGTACCATAACTTGTGTATCTTTTACCTTACAAGTTGATTTATAAATGTACCCGATACCATCCGCTTCTACCCAGCAAGAATTAGTTGTTGCTGATTATTGATACGGAAATTGGCTAAACATAATAACAAGTGGTATTTCTAAAATGACCAAAAGTTGAAATATAACAGAGAACTAGGTTGAGTTGGGGGCTATGGCGCCGCCATGTCAGCTTTTACCCTGTAACATTCTTAGCTATAACACTAACCCGAAAAAACATCCTCCCCAATAACATTCCTTTAACACACAACCAGAAACTCAATTTACATAAAGTTTTCTAAAGTTCTGACTGGCCCATATTCACCTAAACCATTATAGTTAGTGAAGTACTAAGTTGATCAATAACACCAAAAATGGGGTCGATAGATTATCATAAGCCAGTAATAGTTATGCTGGTGTTACAGTTTACATATGCAGGAGTATCATTATCAGCGTGATAAAACGACAGCGATGATCAGTTTTCTGTAAACATGAGGCTACTTAAATAACATAGTTTCTTGGTTCTGAAGGTTGACCCATGATTTACAAAACAAACACAGCCTATCTCTATGCAATATGCTACGGAAATTACTTTTAAATAAAGTGTGGGCAAACAAACCTGTTCGTTAGATGTGGAACTCGAACTAGATGTTGCTGATGTACGGGTCACCATGAGCCTCGGATCCCCTCTTGTACCCATCCCGACTAACTTACCCTTCTTCTTTCCCCCGGTAGCATCTTCTCATAAATCAAAGTCGTTAGGGTTAGGTGGATGGTCACTAGCATCTAATCCATGTTTCTCCACCAAAGCAGCCTTAACGGCATCCTGTGATTAATGTAAAATTCTAAATAAATAATATTCATTGATTAACTATGTCGCTGATACACATGAAATAAAAAAGAACTACCGCCACACTTTTTGATCTAGCTGTAATGTACTCCCCTCGTGTTACGCCCCCTGATGCTTCATCCTTTTCGCTCCTTGACGCCTCACTTGACACGTTTGCGCTTGTATGACAGTGATGGTAAGCTTCTAATAAGCTAACTGGCCGCTTTTTTTGTTTTTCCTTTTAAAATAAATCATTAGTTAAAGTATACTAATTTATAAAACTTAAAAAGTATATTAACTAATACTATATATTTACCATTTTGTATTTATGTTGAAGAAGTGTGATGGATCCCGTGGTATGTTTTGGCATCTCACCATCTACTTCAGTTAATCTGTTTTGTCGAGCCAAATTTGACTTCTTTTTCCATCCTGGTTTATTCCAAACCGTAACAATCATGGTATCCCAATGTTCTTGATCTATCCAATATGAGGTATACGGTTTGAGCACAAAAAAGTCATCTCCAAGTGTGATGTTGTCCATTGCGGCCATCTCAGCAGCATGCGTTCGACATTGGCTCAATATATCTGAATATCTGCTGGACATTACTCTTTCCCAAGCCTCATATACAGCTTTATTATCTGATGGATGCCACTGATATAGATCCTATATATAAAACAACTGTTATTGAGGCTCGATTACTTGCACAAAAATGGCATAAGTATATAAAGGAATTGATTAAGGGCTAGTATGATATGGGTTATAACCAGACGCCAAGTATTCTCAAACGCAGACATTCTTCCTTTCCATAGCAACAATATTTTTAACGTATAGGTAATTGTACGGAGGGATAATCTAGTACGTGAAAGCCCAACAGAGGTTAATGTAACGTCCACGTTGGTTTGTCTTTCGCTCATTCCTGTCAAGTTGCTAAGGCATCTGGGTATGGTTCCAGAGATGCTGTTGACAGAGATGTCTAAGATCTGTATGGAGGAAAGGCTGCAGAAACTTGTGGGCACGGTTCCGCTGAATCGATTGGATGGTAAGCTAAGAACTTGTAACTTCCATGGGCCTTCCCCAATCCAAGCAGGAATGGGACCCGACATGTTATTTTCTCCGAGATCAAGAAGCCGCACACGCATACAATTTTGTAAGGAGGAAGGAAAATTTCCAGTTAGGCGATTGTTTCTGATGCTTACCGTTCTAACAAATGATAGGCTTCCCATTGATTTGGGTATTCTCCCAGTGAACTTGTTGGATTCGAGATTAAGAACATTGATACCAGTGAAGTTCATCCAGAAATCAGGAAGCTCTCCTGAAAGCTGGTTATTCGAAAGATCAAGATAATATATGTTGGTGAGATTCCACAAAGAGGAAACTGATCCCCAAAACATATTATTGTTGAGAGCCAATAGTATGGTGCCAAAAGGAAACAAAGGTACTTGACCGAAAAGTTATTAAAACTGTAATCAAATATAGAATCTTCTCCATACATCAAATCTGTCAATGTTCCATGAAAGTGATTAGATGAGAGATTTAGATAACGAAGACTCGGAGTCAACTGCTTCCAGAACCAATCAGGGACAGAGTCGTTGATTTTAGAATCAGCGATATCAAAAATGGAGAAATTCTTCTGAGTTTGCAGCCAGTTTGGAAAAGAAGGACCCAACTTGCATGACGAACAAGCAAAGACATCTAGGGAAAAAGTTGGAGACCAGTTAGAATCCATTTCTATAACAAATGAGTTATACGAAAGATCAAGGTAAACTAGAAGAGAAAGATTGGTAAGGTGCACTTCAGAGATTATGCCGCCCAATAAATTTGAAGAGACCGCCAAGTTTTGTAGCTTAAAAAGTTGCATGATCTTTTCCCCTGAAGTCCCTTCCAAATGGTTTCTCTCTAAATACAACGTCCTTAATGAGGAAAGATTCGAAAAATCTGGTACAGGCCCATTGATTTTGTTATCAGACAAGTCGATGATTGAGAGATCCGAGATTTGCTCAAATTTATTTGGGAAGGATCCATTCATCTGATTGTGATCTAGATGTAGTTCTCTTAAAGTTGTGAACGTTGTAATATCTGGCAAGGAACCACTTATGTTATTGTAACTCAACTTCAAAACCTGGATCGACTTTTGTGCTGGTTCTAAGAGGTGGAAAAAGTTGGGAAGGTCTTCAACGATATTGTTAGTTTCAAGATATAACGAATGTAGGTTGCTGAAGTTTCCAAATGTTCTCGGGATACCCCCTTCTAGGCTTGTACTTGTGACAACCGTGGTTTTGAGGTTCGTCACTTGGTCTTACTTTTAGGTTATTTTATGTGTGACTACTTGATTTTTGTGCTTACATGTTTATTTTGTGTGAACGTGGTTGGTGTGGTTATCGTTTATGAGTATAGAGTACTCATAAGTAAATCGAGGAACGGTTATTTCATGTTCATGAGCTCACAAGTGGTGACTATGAAATGAAATAGTGATATTTTGGTGTTTACGTATACGTATATGTATTATAGAAAATCGTATTTTTACGATTTACGGTTTAGCATTTAGAGGTCTCGGATGAGGTAATTAGTCATATGGATATTTTTCGGGATGTTTTTAAGTCATTTAGGACTTAGTTATAAAGTTTATTTCAAAATTTGAGATTTTTTTTAAAAGTGTATATTTTACGTCTTTTACGGTAAAACGCGTAAATTTGACTAGTTTTACGGTTTTGAGGTTTTGGGAGCTTTAGGAGCTGAAATAAATTAAGGTAAATTAAGGTAATATTATTAATACATATATTAATAATAAAAACAAATAAAAAACGAATTTTGAGGGGTAGAGTCGGTTTAAAAAAAAGAAAGAAAAAGGGAAAAGAGGAAAAAAGGAAACAAGTGTTATACTTGGACAAGGATTGTTTTGCTATATAAGAAACCCCCACACTTATACCAAACGAATTATATTCATTCCCTGGAGTTTATATTCGACTTATAGAAGAGAAAAATTAGGGTTCTTCATAAAATTGGGGTTTTCTCATCTTCCATTAATTTAAAGGTAAATCTTCAAAACCCTTTTCATATTAAATTGTTTTTATGTTTAAATTAATCATTCTTATGATGAATTAGGGTTAGGGTTTATATAAAAACAGTAGATTAATGATGTATTAATCATAATATGATGATCACATAAATTAGGGCTTGTAATTAGAGGGGTTAGGGTTAATTAATGAGGTTGATTTTGTTAAACTCGTTTTTAAAAACTGGGCAGAATTTTGAGTCAATTGTTTTGATCATATCTAGAGTTCTAGGAACATTCAAGATGCGATCAAACTAGCCCTGGATAGGTAATTGAGTTGGCTTTCTAAATCAAGAAACTAGAACTAAATTGGAGGTAGGGAACTGGGTCAAAAGCAGGTTACAACAGTCGAAGGTCAAAGCAGTTTTGGATTCAGCCTGTTTTCTTTTTAAGTTTTGGGTTGTTTGGGGCACTTAGGGTTGCATTGGGATCTTCTCACGAACGTGAGAGATGGTTTATATATTGTAGTTAATATCTGCACTTGGGATAAGGTGGTGGTTTAGGGTAAGACCCCTTAATGGTAACAAACGTTTAGTACGTTTAAAATCAGGAAATCTGGAATGACGAAAGTAGATATATATATATCGGGGCCTTAACAGTAGCTTTAAGGTTAGGGAAAGTGGGAGGTGTTAGCCAACATATGTAAGGGTGTGAATATTCCTTTTACAGAAACCATGGGTAGGTTTAAGTGGACGTTTGACCTAAAGTTGTGAGACCTAAAAACTGGGACTGTTTTGGGTAAAATACGAACGGGTTAGTTATTAAACTTAACCAAGTTAAGGACTTGTTAAGGAAGGGTAATGGGGTAATTAGAGCTTATTAATGAGGTAAATATGTGAGAATGGGTTAGATGTCCATCATAGGTTAATGAGCCATCTTAGTGATTGGTTCGTTTATTGATTTCGTGTTTTTGGTTTGTTAGCTTGTTGCTAGTGCAAGGACGTGTGAAGGAGCTATCAGGTGAGTGTTCATAGTCCCATGTTTATTTTTGTTTTTGACTTCCAGATGGGATGGAAGAGACACTGTGTTGAGTTGTTTCTAAATTGTTGCTGTGAATGTTTTATGGTTGTGATGGACTTGTGTGTACACTTATGTGATTAACTGCTATGCGATTTTTGATATGTTATTGTGGTTTGACAAGGTAGTGGCCTTGTGGTTTGACAAGATAGTGGCCTTGTGGTTTGACAAGGTAGTGGCCTTGTGGTTTGCCAAGGTAGTGGCCTTGGGATAGGTACATAGGGTGATCATCTAAGGTACCATGGTGTTGTTTGGCAAGGTAGGAGCCTTGGATTGGTTTGGTATGATTGTTCTTGATTGATAGTTGTTAATACATAATTGTAACACATTGTCCATATGTTCTTTTGTTGATGATTGTTATTCACAGCTTGTAACTGATTTAGCGTTGGAGTCTAAACCTATGACTCTCGCCAACTTTATGTTGACGTGTTTTAGTGTCTCTTTCAGGTGAGAATGTGGTTAAGCATGAGAACATAAGTGGCTAGGATTGGAGAAGCTTAGGAATGCATATAGAAGGAGAATCCCCGTTCCTTCTTAGTTTACCTTTATGTTTTTTGATAAGTGATACATGTTGGCACCTATATGTTTGTTTGGTTTATGTTTATTGTTTGTCTTGGGTAAGTGGTAGGACTGTTACCTACTTACCTAGACTCCTGCATTGTTGAGATATTGTCATGACATTTGTGTCGCCATTTATGACATTATATTTGCATTTTAGTTTTCTCTATAGAGACACCGTTTGTTGTGATGATATCTATACGTCTCACCCCATATTCCGCCATGGTGGGGTGTTACAGTACTAGTCAAATGTAATTTCTAAAGGGATTTAAATACACCAAAACCTTCAGGAAAGGTACTGTTTAACACGTTGTAAGATAGGTCAATATCGGTAAGGCTTCCGCTGAAGTTGAATAACCAAGGATATATTGAAGATGAAGACAAATCAATGTTTCGAGATATATCGAGAACAGAAAGAGATTTTGAAAAGTTTGTGACTGGAAAGAACGAATTAGCGGCCGAATTCGGAAGAAGGCAATTATATAGTTGTAGTACAAATAGGGATGGAAGCTTGGTTACCATATTTCCTAACAAAT
Source organism: Glebionis coronaria (assembly GCA_025667525.1). Taxonomy (NCBI): domain Eukaryota; kingdom Viridiplantae; phylum Streptophyta; class Magnoliopsida; order Asterales; family Asteraceae; genus Glebionis; species Glebionis coronaria. The sequence continues at coordinate 434,114 of JANFOE010001357.1, read as the reverse complement.
TAGTAGACTCGTTGAGGTCTAGGTTACTGAGGTCTAGGTATTCGAGTGAAGAAAGTTTATTGAGCCACTCCGTGTTTTTCAGCTTTTGGGACGAAGATGAGAGATCAAGAATTTGTAAGTCAGAAAGATTCCCCAGTTGAGGAGGGACATCAGATACCTCTAAAGCAATGTGGGAAAGGTTAAGGTATCGGATTCTTCTCAGGGAACCTATGAATTCTGGAATATGGGAGAAACTATTCGAACTTAGGTCCAAATATTCCAACTGGTGTAGTTCCAGCAGCGAATTGTTAATATCGCCCCTTAGTCCAGAGTTGACATCAATATCACCATGAAGAAAATAGGCCATAATCATCCACAAACCCATTAGTGATAATTTTCTATCCCTTTACAATAGGATATCTATATATAGTCGGCTTATGGAATAAAAGTCATGATTCTCTCTGGAAACTTAGTTACAATACTAATTAGAAATAAATTTAGGATGATGACACTAGTCTATTTGGCCAAATATAAAGGCCAAAAAAATGGATGTGCAACAATGGCAATAGCTCCACAACAATGGATAAACATGTAAAACTTAGATAACATTCTTCTATATAGCAGACAAATAAAAAATCTTATCTACTAAAAAATTAAAGTCGATAAGTATGCCAGTGAACTAACCTTGGAGTAAAATTAGATTCGTATGAAATAATTTACGAGGCTAAGCATATAACCTGACCTGTAATAGGATATTTATACTAATAAAAATAGTAAATGTAATTACAAGGATAAGTTAAGAAATACCTGAAATTCATCAAACATGAGGTCCCTACTTTCTTGGTCAACGTCTCTCCACGATGTCCAAGGACCATAAAACATTGTTTTAAAAATACGTATAATATCGCGGGTAACATGGCCTTCTGCAAAACTACATGATTGAAACAATAATTCGTAAATGTAATTACAAGGATAAGTTAAAAAATTTATGTATAAAAGAAACGAACAATAAAAATGGTTTTATCAAATACATACCCGCCAAAATAGAGTGTAATTATCGGCCTTTGTGATGGATGATTGGGTATTGACTATGGCAAGTTTGAACCACGTACATGTTGTGATGTGATATGAGTGTATTTACTCATATCGTTTGTAGCTTAAAACAATGAAATAATGCATTAAATGTATCAATTATGCCTTGGATATGCTTGTTTCTTGTTTTCATGTGTGTAGGTACCAAGTTCACGAAATCCGACGAAAACCGACACGAGATTGATGAAAAAGATCATAGAAGCCAAAATCGAGCTCGACATGAGTGGATTTAATAAAAATGCAAGTTTATGGGCCAAGTGGGTCCCATAAATGGGTAAATGGGCTCAAAAGCCCATTTAATAATCAAGTTATAAATAAAAGGTGGTTGATAGCCCATAAGGCCCAAAAGTGTAGTGAGCACACGGATGGAATTCGTTTGGCCAGGCCCAATTTGAAAAGAAACGAATGGAATATGTGTTTTGGGCCTCAAGCCCAATTCAGTATAATGGAACAAATTGAGTAAAAAATATATTGGGCTCTAGGGTTTTATTTTCACACAACACGTTTATAAACGTGTTTTACACATTCATTGAATAAAACATTAGTCCTTATCCCTCACACGTCATTCTCAACTTCATTTCCCAATTAATAAATCAACCATACCAACCACACACCACACGTTTATTTCCCCACTCACTTTTATTTTTTTTCGATATAAACTAGGTGAATTACTTTCACCTTTCTTCCCCAACCTTTCCTTCCCAAAAACCTAAAAAAACTAGTTACTATTCAAATCTTTGATCAGTAAAAATAATGATTTTTACATGGGGCTTTTCATGTAATTGATTAATTCACATAAAAAGAAATAAAACCCCCCATTTTTAAGGAAGAGAAGGGGTGTTACGTGAGAGATACGTGGCAGAAAAGGATTGGTGTTAACACCTCAACTTCTACAATCCACCAATCAGAGCCTTCAAAAAACGCACAACTAGCACACGGATGCCACGTTGGCGATCCGTGTGCTATTTGGAATCATCACAACCATCCGATTAATAAAGAGAGAGAAGAAGGAAGACCAAGGGCCAAGATTATGGAAGAATATTCTTCACAAGATCCGAATATCCGCTCCTCAGCAAGCCTTGGGAGGCTATAAAAACCCCCATTATTTCCTTATAAAATCATCCTTCTTTTACTTTATTGTTATGTTGTAGAAATAGATTTAGAGTAAATCTTGTATTTCATTTTTAAAGCTTTGTAATATTTTTCTGGAGATCAATAAAAGTTCAGTTTATTTTAATGTCAATCGTGTCTATTTACTGATTGTTTGAAGTGATTTATCAATTTTTTTCTTTAAACTATCTCATGGTTATAACGTTTGAAAGTTGAATATAAACTAATCAATAGTCTATATTCAATCTTTAAAGTAAGATTGGATCACACCTATCCCTACTGGATAAGTGAAACACTAATAAGTTGGATTAGAAGCTGTTTGGATGATTCGAATGGTGTTTGGTGGTTGTGATCCTGGTTCATTTAGACTGCTCAGCGCAGTTCTACTGCCCAACGGTTATCCAATAAGGTGTTATTCTCTTTTAATTTTATGTTTTATTTCTTTCTAGTTTAATTAAATATGTTCTTTAAATTTGACTGTGATGCTGATAATATGATGTTTTACTATATGACATTATAGATTTAATTGTTTTATTCAGTCAGTTTAATTAAAACTGCATGAGTAGCTATATGTTTTGATATTTACTGTTGGATTTACAAGTTTTAGATATTTTGAGGATAAGTTTCAGAAATCTGTTCTAGTTGATTTTAGATTGATTTTTACTGATTCATTATCTGCTTAGTGGAAGTTGCAAGTTCTTATTCAGACGTTTCATTGTCACTGCTTGAATTAGCTTTAATGGATTTGTTTTAATGGAAAGTGTAGTCTGAATTTTACTTTCAAGTAACTGATAATTTCTGATGAGTTATTTGGTAGAAAGATTTGCTGATTTATGAAGCTTATGAGATTTATTTGGTCAATGGAGATTTCGTAGAGATTATTTAGAATTGGTGATGATTTTAGTGATTTTATTAGCTATTAAGTTTGCTGTTGAATTAGTTTTGCCGTTTTGCTTAATGTTTAAATTTTTGAAGGTCAACTGCTTATAATATCTCGCTAGATTGGAATGTTCAGTAGTTTTATTTTGCTGAATATTGATTGAGTAAATTCAGTTTGAATTTGGATTTGCTTTGCTGAATTATCTGCTTAAGTGATATATTGATTTAGTCTGCTGGATCTTGTTTATTATTTGATTGTTGTTTGGATATCTCTGCATTTTTACATTAGTAACTGCTTATCAGATTAACTTATCTGATAAGCACACCAAAGCTGTTTTCCTAATCAGCTTAGACAAATAAGCTCAAAATGTCTTTCCTAAGACATCATTTTATTATCTGTCAAGAAATTTAAATCCAAAAAAATTATGTCTCGTGGGGGTTTCGAACTCGAGACCTCCTGCTTATAGGTCTAGTGTGATAACCATATGAGCTCAAGGCTTTTTTGAGTTTCTTTTCCTTTATTTCATTTATATAGTCATTTTCTAACTGCCTGTTATTTGCTTTAGTTTTAAGTCGTGTTTTATCTTTTATAACTTTTGAATCTTAACTAGAGTAATTCTAAAAAAATAAGTAGTTTAAAAAAATAATAATAAAAAAAATGTTTTTTTATTTACTTAAAAAGTTTAATTAAATAGATTTTTATAATTTTAGTTTAAAATTAAATTAGTTTCTAAATAAATTTATTTTAAGTGAATTTTTAATATAGCTATTAGTTTATAAAGTAAATTAGTTTAAAAGTTGTTATAATTAAATAGATTTATTTTTAATAGAAAATTAAATAGATTAATTTTTTTTAAGATTTTTAATTAGTTTAATTTTTAAATTAGTGTTTTAATTTTTAAGTAATTAATTGAGTGTAGATTTTTTTAAATAGGCGGGGTTTACGATTCATGCACTTTAGGTTTATTTTAAATAGATTAAAATTTGTAGATTTAATTTGTAGTTTAAAAACCGAAAACCAATTCAAATCGATTGTCCAAATCAAAACGAAACGTCTCAAATTCATAAGATCTTCGTGTACAACGAACTCGACTCACTCACGTGTTTAATTGATTTCGTCATTGGTATTATTAGACTATTAATTTTTCCTAAAGGAAATTTTTCTAATTTACCCTATAACGTATCTAATTATCACATATACTATCCACGACACATCAAAAATTTTGGCGCCGTTGCCGGGGATCTTGTGTACGATTCGTCTTTGTGGAGATTTGTTGATCGTGGATTTGAAGACCCTTTCCGTCCTCGGAAAGTTTTGTTATTTTTCTATTATATAGTATGTATCGATTTTCTCGTTTTTTGTGAATAATATATTGTATTACGTAGAACAATAATTTTACATACTTATCAAATAAGCCTTAGTTGGGATTTCATCACCTAGCTATTGTATTCGAACCCAAAACAAAAATAAAGGCAAAATAGATAAATACTAATAAGAAGTTTGAACTCGATTTATACAAACTATAAGGTGGGTATAAGGCGACGTGCTATAAAAGGCCGTCTAAGGAAAAAGTTTTTTAAGTGCTTAGTGCCACCTCGTTTCCCCGCTTGCTTGTGCGTATATTAAGAGGGACAACCTATTATTGGTTTGCCGACTCAAGTAGTAATAAATCTTATTTTTTTTGTTTACTTATTGAACCTCGAGACGTTTAGGTTTTCACCTATCGTTTCAAAGTCGACCGAGGGTAATTTACTTCCATAGTAGTTATCCTTATTCCTTGTTTTTTATCGGTCATTATTGATTGAGCAATACCAAATAAAATACCAAAAATAATCTTCTTTCTTGTCTACTTTCTTTTCTTCAATCCTCTAAATTCTCGTCTTTGTAGTGTATGCAATTACGTTCTTCACGTCTTGTGATTGATTTTAATAGGCTTGAAAATATTCCTCGTAGAAATAGAAATCGTCAACAACGAATAGTGGAACCCGAGCTTCCACCTATTGTTGTAGAGATGTCCGATAACCGAACAATGGAGGAATTGCTCCGTGCACCCACCGAAGGGTATGGGGAAGTAATCGTTGTGCCGGCTATTTTGGCGGATCATTTTGAGATTAAGACGGGTCTTCTATCGCTCATTCGTGCCGACCAATTTCGTGGCAATGAGACCGATAGCCCGCATTCTCATATTCAGAATTTTAATCGAATTACCTCGACTCTCAAGTTTAGAGATGTGCCGAATGACGTGATTAAGCTCATGCTTTTTCCGTACTCGCTCGAGGGTAATGCTAAGCTTTGGTATGAGAAAGAACCACCGGGTTCGATTTTAACTTGGGATGATTTAGTGTCAAAGTTTATGAATTATTTCTTTCCACCGTCCAAGACAACACATTTTAAGAATGAGATCACTAGATTTGAACAAAAAGTGCATGAATTGTTTGGGGTTACTTGGGAAAGATTTAAAGATTTGTTAAGACAATGTCCACACCACGGTTTCTCGGAATTGCATCAAATAAATACTTTTTATAATGGGCTTAATATGATTGAACAAGATTCTTTAAATGCCGCCGCGGGTGGTAATCTTTTAAGAAAAACACCGAGAGACGCGTGGAGAATAATTGAGGATAAGTCTAGAGCACAATATTCACGAAACACACCGGTTGTTTCCAATGTGAATTCATCTAATGTCGAGCACAAATGAGGCCATTTTGAAAGCTTTTCAAAACAACATTCAAAGACAAATGGCAACTTTGAAAAATGAGTTTTAAAACACGATTAAAGGGCAAAATAATAAGATTGAGCTTAATCAACAAAGGCTAGAACAAAACTAAAACCGTTTTGAGCAAAGATTGGAGAAAAGTCATAATCGTATGCAACAAAGTTTGGAACAAGGTCAAAATAAATTGCTTTCTATGTTTGAGGGATTCATGTCTAAACCGTCATCTTCTTCGGGTTGCTTACCTAGTAATACCATTCCAAACCCGAAGGGAGAGCTTAAGGCCATAACCGTTTATGATGATTGTGAGAATTTAGATGAAGTTGAAGTGATTGAGTTTAAGCCTCCACCTAAGGAAACTTTCCTAGAAGTTACTAAGGCTACTTTGAATGTGATTAGTACCTCGGTTTTCTTTGATTACTTTCCCGAGAAGTATAAAGATCCGGGTCAATTCTTGATACCTTGTGTTTTCAATGAGCTTGGGGTTTGCAAAGGCCTAGCCGATCTAGGAGCTAGCATAAACATCATGCCCCTAGCCCTTTGGAAGACCATTGATTATGCACCTCTTAGTTCCACTCGTATGATCATTGAGCTTGCTAATGGAACCACCACTCGACCGGTTGGTATAGCGGAAAATGTCATAATGAAAGTGGGGAATTTCTTGTACTTAGCCGATTTTACTATAGTCGATTATGAGACCAATCCTCGTGTGCCAGTTATTCTAGGAAGACCATTTTTGTGCACGGCTCAAATTCAAGTTGATATGAGGAAAGAAGAAATTAAATTGTTTTATGGAGATAAAAGCATTGTTTTTAAACCGGAAAAGATTCCAAGATTTGCTCCTAAGAAAATTGAAAGTGTTAAACGTGTTGAAACAATTGAAAATGATAAAAAAGCTCTTTTTGATAAAGGTGTTTTTCCAATTTTGGAAACTTCTAATTGTGATAAAGGAAAGTTAAAATCAAATGAAGAAGCTTGCTTTGTTGAAACATGTTGTAACCTTTCCTCATCTACACTCACTCCACACGAGGATGATAGTGCTAAGATTGAAAAACAAATAGATGATTACTTGAGTGAGCCATTTGATGCTAGTGAGTTTGTTTATGAGAATTTTGATCCCGAGAGTGACATTGCTTTAATTGAACAATCTTTGAAAATGGACTCATTTTCACTCTCTTCTATGGATCATGTTGATGTTCCTAAGGCACAATCTTCATTTGAAGAGCCTTTGATTCCTAGCTTCACACCGAGTGAGGTTAGTGACTATTTATGTGATAAGTTCATCGATGAACTTTTTGCTATACTTGATCCACTTCCACAGGGAAGTGAAGACGTTTCCGATCTCGAGATCGAGCATGATTCTTGTGTTTTACCTACCATTCTCGAGGAATTCACCGATGAATTGCCTTTAAATGAGAATGATGATCTAGTATCCGAGTGTGACACACTCGATACTTTGTCGGATATGTCTTGTGATGACAAGATTGATAACACTTTCGTGACTTACTCAAATCCTCTATTTGAAGTTTCAATGAACAATAATCCGTTGTTTCAAGAGGATTTTGAGAGCATCATACCTCCTACATCTCACAACCTTTGTGATGATGATCTTCTTATGAAGGAGGTTGATGAGTTTCTTTATATAGACATTCCTTCGAAATTTGAGGAAGAGTCTAATGACGGTGATGACGACTCTTGGTTTGATCACCCGATTTATGATGATGATAATGTTGACTCGGAGGGAGAAATTACTCTTGCTCCTATTGTCCTTCCCACTCGCTTTGATCTTAATGTGCGGGTTTTTCATGCGACTCGTTTTGAGTACCATGACCCTTTTATTCACATTCATAAGAGTGAAAAGGTCAACAAAGTCATGCAAGTTGAAACCATGTTGGTTGAGACTTTTGTTCCACCATTACCATGTGCTTTATATGATTTAGGATTAGCATGGGGGGACGACACCTTGTTGTCTATTCCTTTCTCCACCGAGGACGAGGTATTCGATCCCGGAATCGTTTATTTAGGGAAATCTCGGCCTTTCACCGATGCAATAATTGAAAGATCTTTCTATCATTTTGGTGCGAGTTTATCTCGTGGAGCATGCTACATCCATACGATTGTTTGTGACTACCATCTCTTTTTAGAGATTTGTGTTGGAGTGTTATCCTTTCGTTTGTCATCCGACAACGAGGATGAGATCTTTGACCCCGGCATCGCGCTTCATGATGGATTTTATCCTATTATGCCGGTTTTCACCATCTTTCCCTAAGGACCAATGAATGCGGGGATCGAGTCGATCTCATGACTCGGTGAACAAAAACGAGTACATTCTATCTTCTTTCTATTTTCTAACATCTAATAAGGCTTGATCTTTCAAGCTCGTGCTCGTGATTTGTTGTGTTGTGCTCTTAGGTATAACCCTAATATTTGAAGACTCTCGTGTTCGGTTTTTGCCGGTCCACTTGATCTTCTATTCTTTGAATGCCAAAAAGGGGCACACTTTCTATCCCTTGATTTTTATCGACTAACGTTTTATCTTGAGGCATAATTAATAAACGGCTTATAGATTTGCGTGCTCTTTCCATGCTAGGATTTTGCATTAGACTCTTCGTGTTTTAGCAAGGGGGTGTTACTCTTGAGCTAAGAAACATTGAGGACAATGTTTGGTTTTAGCATGGGGGAGTCAATCGATATAATCGCTTGCAATTGTTTTTGTCGTGTCCAAACGTATTGTTTTCTCATTTTTCAATAAAATTTTCAATTTTTAGTGTTATTTTTAAGTTTTAATAAATAAAATAAGTGTTTTTGACACGAATGTAGACTTTCAATAAGAATAGTTTTTGACTCGACTCGGTTTTTAACCTTAGCTTTTCCTTAACGTATTTGAATTAAGTTTTGCTAGGCTATTATATAGGGAGCTTTAAAACGCGAAGGTCTTAATTCATACGAGTTAAGAACAAGAACTTTTCGCAAGCTCCTATAATTGATCCTAGAAAGTCGTCTATCAAGGGAACTTTAAAACGCAAATTCTAAAACTTGAAAGAGTCTAAGAAGATGCAAGATCCTATAGATGACTTGAAAACCCAAAACTTTGATTTAATAGGCTAAGTATCCATTGATTTCATTTTTTGGAATTTTACAATATGGAGAACAAGAGATGATAGAGTCAATTATAAGTTTGGTATTCTTTCAGGAATTTATGTGAGTTAATTATAAGCCTATTCTCCCATCGCTTGTTAATAATTTAATTGCAATAAATAAGGTTGAACGATTTGAAAAGTTACTTAGCTTCTAGCACAAGATCGTTTAAAAGTTGCTCGGTATGGATTAGAGTTCATAGCCAAGGCATAACTTATTGAAGCGGGATGCGAAGATTGGCGAGTCCAAAAAGGTCCTAACAAGACATGAGGGCTATGTTTTATTGCTAAAGATCTCAAGTGATGTGAAGATTCATTTATCAAAAATTAATATGAAGGATCGAGACACACGACGAAAAGCAAAATACTCCCAAAAAGTCATGGAGAAGTCTATCCAAAAAGACCAAAATAAGGTATGAGGATAAATGAAGCCAAGTCCAAAAAGGAGGCGGATCGTTGTATATCAAAATCCCAAGTAAAGATTGGAGAAAAATGAAGAAGTCGTGGTCCAAGTATGAATCTCTCAAAAATTCAAGTGAAGAAATATTATGAAGAGAAGACCATTATTTCGTGAACGTCTCTCAAGGTTGGAAGTATTAAGTCACTGCCAAATATCGTTCCGAGAAAGGTCTCAAATCGCGAAGCAAGTTATGCCAAGATATGAACTTTATGAAGTCCCGAGAAGCAGTTTTAAAAGATTTTGTCCTTTAGCTATTTATTGATTAAATCGTTCACTTTATTTTCGGCCTAATAAATTATCGAAATAAGTCAACAATGCATCCTCGTGATCATTCAAGACAACAATAAAATATAAGAGATACACCTAGGAATAAGGGAGTCTAAGTGAATAATTAACCCACATGAGTTCGTGTTAGTCTACCAACTTATAATAACAATGATCTTGTTTTTGCACTTGGCATGGAAAAGTGAAAAGTCGAGGACGATGAATCTATTTGAGTTTTTATGATCTTTAAAGTTATTTTATTTCTTTACAAAATAAGTTGAATAATGGTGTAGACATAGTTTTATTTTATCATTGCGTGAGGACACGGCAATTGCTTAGCATGGGGGAATTTGATATGAGTGTATTTACTCATATCATTTGTAGCTTAAAACAATGAAATAATGCATTTAATGTATCAATTATGCCTTGGATATGCTTGTTTCTTGTTTTCATGTGTGTAGGTACCAAGTTCACGAAATCCGACGAAAACCGACAAGAGATTGATGAAAAAGATCATAGAAGCCAAAATCGAGCTCGACATGAGTGGATTTAATAAAAATGCAAGTTTATGGGCCAAGTGGGTCCCACAAATGGGTAAATGGGCTCAAAAGCCCATTTAATAATCAAGTTATAAATAAAAGGTGGTTGATATCCCATAAGGCCCAAAAGTGTAGTGAGCACACGGATGGAATTCGTTTGGCCAGGCCCAATTTGAAAAGAAACGAATGGAATATGTGTTTTGGGCCTCAAGCCCAATTCAGTATAATGGAACGAATTGAGTAAAAAATATATTGGGCTCTAGGGTTTTATTTTCACACAACACGTTTATAAACGTGTTTTACACATTCACTGAATAAAACATTAGTCCTTATCCCTCACACGTCATTCTCAACTTCATTTCCCAATTAATAAATCAACCATACCAACCACACACCACACGTTTATTTCCCCACTCACTTTTATTTTTTTTCGATATAAACTAGGTGAATTACTTTCACCTTTCTTCCCCAACCTTTCCTTCCCAAAAACCTAAAAAGCCCAGTTACTGTTCAAATCTTTGATCAGTAAAAATAATGATTTTTACATGGGGCTTTTCATGTAATTTATTAATTCACATAAAAAGAAATAAACCCCCCCCCCCATTTTTAAGGAAGATAAGGGGTGTTACGTGAGAGGTACGTGGCAGAAAAGGATTGGTGTTAACACCTCAACTTCTACAATCCACCAATCAGAGCCTTCAAAAAAAGCACAACTAGCACACGGATGCCACATTGGCGATCCGTGTGCTATTTGGAATCATCACAACCATCCGATTAATAAAGAGAGAGAAGAAGGAAGATCAAGGGCCAAGATTATGGAAGAATATTCTTCACAAGATCCGAATATCCGCTCCTCGGCAAGCCTTGGGAGGCTATAAAAACCCTCATTATTTCCTTGTAAAATCATCCTTCTTTTACTTTATTGTTATGCTGTAGAAATAGATTTAGAGTAAATCTTGTATTTCATTTTTAAAGCTTTGTAATATTTTTCTGGAAATCAATAAAAGTTCAGTTTATTTTAATGTCAATCGTGTCTATTTACTGATTGTTTGAAGTGATTTATCAATTTTTTTCTTTAAACTATCTCATGGTTATAACGTTTGAAAGTTGAATATAAACTAATCAATAGTCTATATTCAATCTTTAAAGTAAGATTGGATCACACCTATCCCTACTGGATAAGTGAAACACTAATAAGTTGGATTAGAAGCTGTTTGGATGATTCGAATGGTGTTTGGTGGTTGTGATCCTGGTTCATTTAGACTGCTCAGCGCAGTTCTACTGCCCAACGGTTATCCAATAAGGTGTTATTCTCTTTTAATTTTATGTTTTATTTCTTTCTAGTTTAATTAAATCTGTTCTTTAAATTTGACTGTGATGCTGATAATATGATGTTTTACTACATGACATTATAGATTTAATTGTTTTATTCAGTCAGTTTAATTAAAACTGCATGAGTAGCTATATGTTTTGATATTTACTGTTGGATTTACAAGTTTTAGATATTTTGAGGATAAGTTTTAGAAATCTGTTCTAGTTGATTTTAGATTGATTTTTACTGATTCATTATCTGCTTAGTGGAAGTTGCAAGTTCTTATTCAGACGTTTCATTGTCACTGCTTGAATTAGCTTTAATGGATTTGTTTTAAAGGAAAGTGTAGTCTGAATTTTACTTTCAAGTAACTGATAATTTCTGACGAGTTATTTGGTAGAAAGATTTGCTGATTTATGAGGCTTATGAGATTTATTTGGTCAATGGAGATTTCGTAGAGATTATTTAGAATTGGTGATGATTTTAGTGATTTTATTAGCTATTAAGTTTGCTGTTGAATTAGTTTTGCCGTTTTGCTTAATGTTTAAATTTTTGAAGGTCAACTGCTTATAATATCTCGCTAGATTGGAATGTTCAGTAGTTTTATTTTGCTGAATATTGATTGAGTAAATTCAGTTTGAATTTGGATTTGCTTTGCTGAATTATCTGCTTAAGTGATATATTGATTTAGTCTGCTGGATCTTGTTTATTATTTGATTGTTGTTTGGATATCTCTGCATTTTTACTTTAGTAACTGCTTATCATGATGTCTCTATTCCATTATCATTAGTATCACCGAATGTTTCATATTCATAGTCCGCATTCAGATTGCCTCTTCCAGATGTGCTACTACTACCACCAAGGCTTAAATTTCTACTAACACCAATGCCTATATTTCCCATTCTGCCCAATCCTCTTCCACCAATGCTACCATCATTGTTACCTCTTCCATCTCTTATACTATAATCATCAGAATTGACGTCTTGATTACCGGATACATTTCTACTACCAACAGTTCCTATATTCCCGCCTATGCCCCTACCTCTTCCCTCGCTTCTACTACCATCATCAAAATTTATGTCTTGATTACCGGACACATTTCTACTACCAACAGCTCCTATATTCTCGGCTCTGCCCCTTCCTCTTCCCTCTCTTATACTATAATCATCAGAATTGACGTCTTGATTACCGGATACATTTCTACTACCAACAGTTCCTATATTCCCGCCTATGCCCCTTCCTCTTCCATCGCTTCTACTACCATCATCAAAATTTATGTCTTGATTACCGGACACATTTCTACTACCAACAGCTCCTATATTCTCGGCTCTGCCCCTACCTCTTCCCTCGCTTCTACTACCATCATTAAAATTTATGTCTTGATTACCGGATACATTTCTACTAACAACAGTTCCTATATTCCCGCCTATGCCCCTACCTCTTCCCTCGCTTCTACTACCATCATCAAAATTTATGTCTTGATTACCGGACAGATTTCTACTACCAACAGCTCCTATATTCTCGGCTCTGCCCCTACCTCTTCCCTCGCTTCTACTACCAACAATTCTTATATTCCCGCCTCTGCCACTACCTCTTCCATCTCTTCTACTACTATCATCATAATTAACATCATGATTACCGAATCTTGATACATTTCTACTATTAACAATCTCTATATTCCCGCCTCTGCCCCTTCCCCTTCTTCCACTACCATCATCATCTACATTTTGATTACCCGAATCTCGATACATTTCTACTATTAACAATCTCTATAGTCCCGCCTCTGCCCCTTCCCCCTATTCCGCTACCATCATCATAATCTGCATCTTGATTACCGAATCTCAATACATTTCTACTACCAACAATCTCTATATTCCCGCCTCTGCCCCTTCCCCCTCTTCCGCTACCATCATCATAATCTGCATCTTGATTACTGAATCCGAACACATCACTGCTATCACCACCATTTCCTATATTTCCACTTCTGCCCCTACCTCTTCCCCGGCCCATTCCCCTACCTCTGTTGTTATTTCTAGCCATCAATCCTGCATAATGTGTCCAATAAACAAATATTAGCAAAACACATTCATACATATAAGCAAACATTATATTCCAATCAGTGGTAAGAAAAAAAATTAGTAACCATAGAAGAATAAATTGAGAGATCACATAAATTGACATCATATAAGTAGACATCATATTCTAATCAGTGGTAAGAAACAATGTATGTACTAATCATTCATAGAATGATCAGACAAACTAAATTCACTATCTTCATCTGAATTATCATATGTATCTATAGACTCTTGTTCATCCTCACTAACTTCCAAATTTTCATATGTATCTACAAACTCTTCTTCTTTCTCACTAACTTCCATATACGCATCATCCATGTCTAAATCACCGATTTCTTCTATTTCTCCTTGAGTGACAAGAGAAACAACTTCAACATTCTTATTTGCATCTTCAGTATTTGAACATATTGGCATTTCGTTCTCTTGAAAGAATTCTTCAGCATCCACATTACCGTCAACTACTTCAGTAGAGCATTGTGTTACTTCATATATGCTTCTCGGTGCCGCTTTAACAACAACCCACCAATCTTTCAAATCCTTGGTCATCGATGGATATGGTGCATAATAGACTTGTTCTGCTTGTGATGCAAGAATAAACGGGGCATCTTCGCATCCCTTTGACTTGTACTTGATGTCAACTAAATTATGCTTACGATTAACCCTTACCCCTTGAATCGGCGCAAACCAATCACACTTGAACAACACTACAACACAGCGGCCATTACTATCACGATAATTAACCTCTAAAACTTCAACCAACAATGCATAATAATCAGATTCAAAGTCGTTGTAGGTAGAACCTTTCACGCATACCCCACTATTATTTGTGACCCGCCCATCACCATGTTTCAAGGTATGAAACTTGTCACCATTAACAAAGTAACCTTTATAGGACTCAACATAACATAACGCATTGGTCCTCTTGCTAAGACTTTCAAAGTTCGTTGCCATCATTTGATTGTATATGATCCTTAAACCACCAAGCAAATTTCTCATCTCTAGCTCTATCAAGGGTTCCTTCATCAATGTATGGATCCACTTGCATAATATAGTCGTCAAACAATCTGTTCAATAAAAAAATCTTTTATTTCTCAACCTTTGAATAAAACACAGTAACAATGTTAAATCAATATAATTAAGTCCTAACAGCAACATTTTACCTATTCGAATATCTGATATCTGGTTTTCTCATTAAGTCTTATATGCTAACAGCACCATTTTACCTATTCTGAACTGGTTTTCGGGCAAGTTCAACCTTCTGATTGTTGACATAAAAAGTCAAACAAAAGTGTAGAAACTGTAATATACTAATAATGGGTTGTGTATGGGTAATGGGTCTGAACATAAACTTCTTTTCTCTCACTTCTTTGACATAATTTTGTAATACTCGTAAAATAAGCAAATCCAAACACTATTTCGTGAACTGTTTACTTTTAAGCTGGTTATAGCCTTATAAGCAATAGCATAAGCAAAACTAATAAGCAATCCCATACAACCTCTTGAGTAACTTTCCACAGAATATGGATGTTCTCGTTTCGGACATATATACAATACATAAGTTACTGTTAAATACTAGAATATATGTCCTGAGGTTTGAGTCCTGCATAACTAGACTTTTCTATTATTAGCTTATGTACATCAGACCATAACAAGGCTTTCAGTGATTATTCCCTGATTAACCTTATTTAGTGGTTTTGTTATTGATTATAGTTAATTAACCAATGATGTGTATAAACAGTGAGTTTGATTTGTTGACTTCAAAGATGAAAGAAGATCAAAGTAAAAAAAAAACTTAACATACCTAAAAAATGGGTGAACATCTTCACAATTAAGCAAAATATATGTGCTTTATGCTTCTCCGCATTTGTCAAATTTCTTTTAGTTCCCGTATCAAATAATCTCCGAGATGGAACTTTAAATATGTTTAATCGAGAGGAGCAGTGTATATCTGGAGCAAAATTCCACGGCTCACGATTCAAGCGTGTTTCGATTATTGGATCAAAATAGAGTGAGGAATGCATTGAGAGCTCATTTACAAGATAACTCTCAACGATAGATCCTTCGACCCGTGCTTTGTTTCTTACTGTTCTTTTCAAAGAACCCAACTTCCTGCATAAATTTTAACAAACAACATGTTATAACCAAAATATAATAGTTTTTTTAAGTGAGGTTGTAAACAGAAGTATGAACTGAGTTAAAGCAATGATTACCTCTCATAAAGGTACATCCATCTGTATTGCATTGGACCACCAAGAAGAGCTTCTCTAGCTAAATGTACAACAAGGTGTTCTATTGAGTTGAAGAATCCGGGTGGGAAGATTTTCTCGAACTTGCAAATAGTCTCAACTATACTTTTTTGTAGTTTCTCTTAATCTTCAATGCGCAAAACCCGTGAGCATATTGCACGAAAAAATGTACATAAGTCCGTGATAACATCCCAAAGTGCATTCGGTAGCATCCCTCTTGAAGCGATCAGAAGCAGTCTTTGCATAAAAACATGACAATCGTGACTTTTAAAACTATAAAAGCTACAATCTGCAAGATTTACACAACCCCCTATGTTTGATGCATACCCATCGGGGAACTTTAGCTTTGTCATCCATTCACACACATTCTGTAGTTGTGGTTTCGACAAAGTGTATGAAGCTTTTGGTTTCATATCTTTATTTTGGACCTTAAAAATATGCAACTCGGGTCGATCACAATATATTTCTATATCTTTTCTAGCCTTAACGTTGTCTTTTGTTTTCAAAGTTCCCATGATGGTATGAAATAAGTTCTCAAAAACATTCTTCTCGATATGCATTGCATCAAGATTATGTCGAATCAATAAAGTGTGCCAATATGGAAGCTCCCAGAAGATACTTCTTTTGACCCAATTATGGGTTACACCAAAACCGTCAAATTTTTTATTTTTGGGATGGTACGGCTCGCCTTCATAAACGGTTGGAAGGTGCCGAATCTGCTGCCAAATCTCAGCACCGGTTAATTGTGGTGGCGGGCCATCTGACACGGTTTTTTTGGCCAAAAATCCCTTTCTATCTCGTCTAAACGAGTGTATTGAATGTAAGAATCTTCGATGACAGTCGAACCAACACGGTTTGCCTCCATTTTGCAACTGAAATGAATCAACATTACCCATGCAATATGGACATGCTAATCTTCCATGTGTACTCCATCCCGACAGCATTGCATAAGCAGGGAAGTCACTAACTGTCCACAATAGTGCAGCTTTCAACATGAAATTGTTTTTACGATACGCATCATAAGTTTCAACACCAGAACTCCATAAGTCTTTCAGTTCTTTAATTAAAGGCTATAGAAACACATCTAAGTTCTGACCGGGATTCTTCTTTCCAAGAATAACCAAACTCAGTTTAACATGTTCGTCTTTTAAGCTCATCCAAGGAGGTAAGTTGTAGATTGTAAGAAAGACGGGCCATAATGAATATGAATTAGAACTCGAGTTATTTGGATTGAACCCGTCAGTGCATAACCCAAGACGAACGTTTCGAATCTCTTTAGAAAACGATGAATGGGTCGAGTCAAAATGCTTCCATGCCTTACCATCACTTGGATGTACCATCTTATCTGGGTAGGTTTTATGATCATGATGCCAAGTCATCTCTTTGGACATCTTCTTTGACATATGCATTCTTTGAAGTCTAGGAGCAATAGGGAAGTATGTAAGCACCAAATTAGGGACGTTGTTTCTTCCACCATTCTTATAACGCGAATGCCCGCAAACTTTACACTTAGACAACAGAGAATCAACTTTCCCATAGAATAACATGCAATGGTTTTTGCAAACACGAATCTTTTCTCTTGGAAGGTTCACTTTTCTCAAAATCTTTTTTGTTTCGTAAAAGTTCCCAACCATCTTATTACCATTAGGCATCATGTCCTTGAAAAGAGAAAGTACTCGATTATATGTTGCCTCGGGTACATTGCATTCTGCTTCCCAATTTAACAGCCTTGTGGCAGCTTCAAGGTTCGAAAACTTTTGACACCCCTCGTACAAAGGCTCGTCGTCAGCTTTTAACATTTCATAGAATTGGTTTGCAAACGAATTTGGGGCTTCTTCTTCCCAAGTATCTGGATTCAAATCTGATTGAAATGTTGCATTATGAATATCCAAAATCATTTGTCTGCAGCCAACATCATTCTCATCTTCAATATGCTCAGAACATATCCCTATCTCCGCTCGTCTAATTTTTCTTTCGCCATGAGCATACCAAGTTGTATACGACGCATGAACCCGTTGCGCCACAAATCATACTTAACTTCATCTCTTTCCTTGAATACTTTTATTTTACACTTAGAACATGGACATTTGATACAAAAAACGATACGACTTCGTAAATTTTTTCTTTCAACGATTCTTTCAATTGAAAACGCAAAATTCAGGAACTCGTCAACTTTTGATTGGTAGATAGAACAAAGATGGCCATGGCTATTTCGTCTTTTGTACATCCATCCTCTATCCCAGCTCTCCGACATAGCTAAACTCATTGTATACAAGTAATTAAGTTACACCAAATGGTTATAACAGTTAGGGCCATAATCTAAACTGCTACATAATAAGTTACACCAAATGGTACCTCATATTCACAACGTATACCAAACTCTAAATCGGTTGAAAACTTACATACTATGAATTCGTATACCAAACTCTAAATCGGTTTAAGTTACACCAAATAGTATGAATTCGTATGTAGGTTATTCCATTTGACAAGTCTAGAACATGTTTCTTTTAAAATGGTATAAATCTATGAAACACAAGTCCAAAGCCCTCGTTAAATTTATATACATACAGACTGATGGACAGTTTCTATACATACAGATACACACAGATAGAGACTGATGGACAGTACATACAAAGACAGATATATACATATACATACAGATACAGACTCATATACATACAGATACAGACCCGGCCTGGCACGCGTGTTTACTTAAACCCAAAGCATGGCTTGAACGTTAGTTACAGGTTATACGCAGCGAAGGCGTTGGTGACTTAGAATAATAATTGCTTTTTAATACTCCTATGTTTATCAAAACAGAACACTTCATGAGACTAATACTTGTTCCACTTCTTCTTTTGCTCAATCTATTGCAGCTGCTAACAAACGTAAGGGTCTTGGGGATGGTACCCTCGACATGTTCTCTTTACTCTAGATTATAACGCCTCACATTCAAGTCTTTAAACTTTTTCCCAAATTTATATCTACTCTTTATTTCAAAACATGTTTTTTACCATTAGCTAATTACTCTTTATTTCAATATAGTGGTTTGGTCAAACGTATACAACACCTAACTTCCTCTAACTATCAACTGCAAAGCTTCTACAAACTTAATTAAATGTATACATACATATATTCCAATAACCTCAAGTAATACATAATAAACACATTTATATAACGAATTATCAAATACTTTCACAATACCTCGTTCGGTCCCTAATCTCGTCTAACTAATATCCACATCATTATTATATACATCAATAAACACATTTTTATAACTAATTACAAAGATATCTATATAACGAAACCATAAGAGTGACCGGAGATGTTAGGTTTTATAAAACAAACACCTACTGCTAAAACTGGTATACGGTCAAGCGTATCAAACACCTAACCTCATCTAACTATGAAACGCAAAACTTCTACAAACTTATTTCAATAAACTATATCCGCGTCAATAAAACGCTCTATAATAAAATAATAAACACATTCATATAACCAATTAGAATAGACATTTATAACTGAAACAATACGAAGTAACAACGCATAATGAAAGCTAATTTGCTAATTATACAACAATAAACACATTTATACAACTCCTAAATTCATCTAATCATCAAACGCGAAGCTTCTACAAACTTACATAGATAACCTAATATGAAGTAATACGACAAAAATTACAAATACAACTATCTTACAAAACGCTTACTGTTACTTCTACTTAGTAACAGCACAGAATGAACGCCAATTTCATACTTATTTTCACAATATCGAAAACGACACCTCAGGCATACAACGCCTAACTTAATCTAATCATCAAACACATAGCTTCTACAAACTTATATAGATAACCTAATATCAAGGAATGCAGCAATAAACACATTCATCTAACAAACTAAAAAATAGATAATTATACAGTATATAATTATGGAAACGATAAGCGTGTCGAATACCTAACCTCATCTAATCATCAATCGCAAAGCTTCTACAAATTAATTCAGACAACCTATTATCCGCATGACCACATCAATAAAACGCTAACTACTATCTCAATGACTGATAGGTGTGAAAACACCCATCCTTTTTTTTTTTTGGGTAAAGGGGAATCCAAACCCCGGTAAAATATATTCCCAAAAGCGTTGAAGTACAATGGAATGTAGCTGCAATGCTACATTAACCTCAAGCAAATGCCTGAACAACCACTACATCATATGACATGCCATACGATCCTAATAAACTATTACAAAACAAAGAACACCAATAGGAAAGAACCACCTAAAGGTGCATGAACAATGTAAGTAAAACATCATCGCGGTTAGCACTTGGAGCGAACATCAGGCTGACGAGAACCATGCCGATCATCAATCGATATGACTTCTTCAACCTCACTATCACTATCATTAACCACATCTTTCTTGGTTTTAAAACCATCCTCCCAATCTGTACCATCATCCATCTTATCCCAAAGAGCACCAAAAGAGTTATGAGAACTCTTATCCTTATCATTCGTCTTAGTTACAAAACTCGATGTTTTGTTATTCAAGAAACCCTTTTTAAGCATCGGGGCTGCCTTCTTAGGATTCTGACCCGTAGCATTTGTTTTAGAGGTTTCTCCTCGCTCAACATTACGAAACTGAAGATTAAGGGATGGTTTTGTTAATTTAATACCTGCAACTTGTGGTTGCTTCTTCTTACCTTTATTCTTCTTGTTCTTGACCACCTCAAACCCATCATCCACCGCATCCTTAGTAGCAGGAACAACCACTTCCTTGTGCACTTTCGGACACATATCACTAGTATGATCAAAGATCAAGCATGTAGAACATCTTGGAGGTCTCCATTCGTACTCAATATCAATCGTAACCAATGAATGCCCATTATCACGACCTTTAGGGACAGCAATTACCATTGAATCCAATAACTCCATATCAGCTGAAACCTCAACGAGCGCCCGAGCATATGTACTACGACCCCACGAGTTAACACACATATTTTTACCACTTATTTCTTACTAAAACAAGACCAAAACGCGTGTTTAATATCATTTGTTTGGAATTATGCGTGGTTTTAGTGTTTATTGTGTTTTCAGAGCCAACCGGATGAATATTGAAGAAAACATGGGATTGCACGGGTTTTATCGAGGAAGAAGACTCAAGACAAAGTCTATTGTCCAAGAGATGCAAAAGATTGGAAGTCAATGGGCCTATTTGAAGATTAATCGAAGAAAAGGACCAAAGATGAAAGATTTACATATGTCGAAGAAACTCAAGTCTATTAAACGAAGAAATTAAAAGACGAGTTGAATTTAATCGTCGACAAATCCCGAATCAGAATCGAAAACGTCAACTTTTCTGAAAAGTCGAGAAGACAAGAAGAAAGGGAGAAAGCCCACTCACCAACCAAATGGAAGACCTATATAAAGGATTCCCTTCACACTTTTCATTCAGTTTTTTAGTTTTTAGTTTCATCTTTTCTTTCTTCTGTTCGTAGGCATCACCAACACCATTAGGGTGTTTGGTGATTTTGATTCTTGTTTTTACAATCTGGTAGTTTTAATCTTTCCCTTTGTTTGCTTAACATTAATCATCAATATAATCTTTTCATTCATCTTGTTCATCTTCATCTTTTTATTCAAAGTTTTAAAGTTCTTATTTGGTTGATTTGATCTTCTAAAAGTTGTTGATTTTGTATTTTCATTGTTGGGATTTGATCCTTATGGTTAATAGATGATTATTGGTTAGTTTGGTTCAAACCTTTTTGTTTATTTGGCTCGATTTGGTTAGAATTCTTGTTCCCCTGTTTTTAGTTCCTGCTAACTGTTCTTCATCCAGGTATTCCGGATAGTCAGTTTGATTTGTCCCTTACTCGGAATATCTGTGTATTCCGAATAGTCTGTTTTACTTGTTTTCGATTCGGAATATTTGTTTATTCCGCATAGTCCTATATTCCGAATAGAGCTTATTATTCCGCATAGGTCCCTTATTCCGAATGGTCTTCTTATTCCGCATAACAAGTTTATTCCGCATAGCTTAAATTATTCCGCATAGCCAGACATTCCGCATAGCCAAGATATTCCGCATAACCATCTTTATTCCGCATAAGCTTCGTTATTCCGGATGGCCTTAATATTCCGAATAGCCCATTATTCCGCATAGGACTTTATTCCGAGTAGAAGATTTATTCCTCATAGTCTTATTATTCCGAACAGCCTTAATATTCCGCATAGCATTAATTATTCCGCATGATCATTTCTTCAGTAAGGTTATTTTTCTGTTTTATCATTTAGTTGTTTTATTTAAATTCAAGTTTTATTTCATTAACTGTTTTTGGTTTAAATCTTTGTTTACTTCATTCATTTATCTTTTTAGTAGAATAGAAAATCAAACCCCCTATTTTTCACCAAGAACAATCATTCCACTTTTAGCTGTGATCAATTCGAGGAGATTCCGAGACTTAAATCCGAACCATACAAAAACGATAGTATCAAATGGCGCCGCTGCCGGCTCTTCTCGTTAAGATCAACAGTTTTTTGTGAGAACTCGGATTTTGGGATCCGTTCACCGTGAACGTTACTTTTTCATAAAAACTTTCAAAAACCCAAAAAAATATAAATTTTCAAAAATACAAAAAAAAAAAATTAAAAAAAAACCATAAAAACCAAAATATTCTTGTTTGCTTTGTTAGTTCTTTTGCAGGTGCATGCGTACACGATCAACGTCTTATCAAGAGCCCGAGCCTCTCGAAGACTTAGACATGGCCGGTGTATGATGAGACTGCTTTTATACATGGTCTCATCGTCCAAATCGGGCTTAAAATGCATAAAATATCATTAAATATACCAAATATATGCTCGTGTTTGTTACTTGTGTATTTTTAGGTACGGATATTGAGGAAATGGCAAAAGATCACAAGAATCATTCAAAAACGAACACGGGAAACGAAGCCGCACAATGAACCGGGCCCAAGTTTGGATTTTACAAAAATGCCCTTGAAGAATTGAAGATTGTCAAGTTTGGTCCCTCAACTTTTGAAGATTTACACTTTATACCCCTCAAATATTCAAAACTATGAATAGGGTCCCTAAAGTTTGAAGACTATA
Organism: Glebionis coronaria; assembly: GCA_025667525.1. Taxonomy (NCBI): domain Eukaryota; kingdom Viridiplantae; phylum Streptophyta; class Magnoliopsida; order Asterales; family Asteraceae; genus Glebionis; species Glebionis coronaria. Next base: position 411,208 of record JANFOE010001357.1, on the reverse strand, counting down.
CAAGTTCAGTCCTTGAAGAATCCAAGAAGTACAAAAGAAACCCTTGGAAAAGTTTTTAAAGTAATTGTGCCATTTTTGACAAGATGGCAAAAGTTGTTAAAGGGAATTTAGGCGTTGTTGGCTATTTTATGCAACATGAAAGAAGTGTGGAACATGGAGGACTTCAACTGCCAGACACTGGAACTTCTCCCAACCAATCATCCATCCACCTCAGCACCAACAACCAACCACAAACCTCCACTTCACCACTCCCCTTCCACGTCACACCCCACCACCACTTAAATAACTGATTTATTTAATCAGTTATAATCCTTCCCTCCAAACACCTTTTTAAATTAAATCACCCCCAAAATAGATTAAACATCCCACTAATCCCCACTTAAACCCTAAATTTCCCCAGCTTCAATTACCTATAAAACAAAGGGTTTCTTGCTGATTTTATCCAGATCCTTAATTAACCACACCCTCACCCCATCCCACACCAAAACCGTGCACAAGACACACCCATGTGTCTTGTGGGACCCTCCCCTGCCCATCACTTTCACCTCAAAACCCTAAACCCGACCAAACCAACGTCCCATGTTACTCCTTGGCCCCCAAGTTCAAAATGGACGCGTGTGATCACTTCACAACAGCTGGACATCACCAAGACTCTTCACATGATCACATGAAGACGAATTTGACCATTTTCAGTCAAAACTCCAAGGGCTTTATTGGCATTTCAGCATTAGGGTTTAGTGATTCTAGATAGTTCTCTAGTGTAGTATAAAAGGAGGATGCAACCTGTGCATACCCCTTTGTTCCAGTTTTTGGCTTTCAAAATATTGTAATTCCGTTTTCTTAATATAAAAGTTTGGTGTTTGTTTTTAAACAAGTGTAATTCCTTTTTATGATTATTAAAAGTGTGTGTTTGTTGAGAAAGCTAAGACTGAGTTCCAAAATTATTTTGTGTGTTTAAATCACAAAAAGGTTTTTGAAAAAGGTTTAGCAAGTTTCTGAATTCCAAGGCTCTTTGAAGTGAAAGTGGATTGGAGTCCTGGATTTTTGATCTTGTGCTTGTTTCAAAAACGTGTTAAGTTTCAAGGTTCAAGTGGTTTCAAGGTTTTAAGATTTTCAGAAAAATCAGAAGTTGGTTGTATTTGCTTGTGTTTGTTCTTGTTTGATTTGCAGGTTTGTTGAAGGATTGTTGTTAAAAGGTTCTGCTCAGGCCCCTGCCTGAAGGAGGTGACCTTGCTGTCACTAAGGGACCTGGATGTAGGTCCCTTGTGGTAAAAATCTCATTTCATTTTTCATTTTTTCAGTTTAAGTGTGATTTGCATGAAAAAGTGCTAAGTGTTGTTCTAGTTGATTGGTTATGCTTATTGTATGTTAGTATGCATGTTTAGAAGTATTTAAATCAGTTTGGTATAGATTTGATGTGATTTGGTTAGAAAAAAGTTGCATTTCAGATTTTAAAGGGGTGTTTGGATCTGGTGATTAAGTTAAGTTAGTTGAAAGTTTATGATTTAAAAGCTGGTTAAACTCACTCATTTGGTTGCTATAGGTTGTATGCTAGGCTAAGTTTTCAGTTTGGATAAGTTTTGTCACATTTGCATGCTCGAAAAATGGTCAATATAGCTTAAAATCAGAATCTGCCTATTTTGACTGATTTTTGAGTGATTTGTGCTTGATTCTTGATAAGCTGTTAGATTTAAGGTCATTTCAGGGTTTGCTATTGCTTATATGTTATTTGGTCAGCTTATATGCAAGATTTGGCTTATTGAAATTGGCTTTTGTGCATGTAAAATCAGCAAAGTACACTCAGACCTGCATTGTTGCTTAATCAGAAACTTTGTGGCTTATTTGTGTGATTATTTGTGAAGTGATTGCTTGTTTTTTGTGTATAATCTGACTCCTTATACTCCAAAGAGTATAAGGGTGCCTTTTTGTCCAAAATAAGCTATCAAATAAGCTTTCCTAAGCTTATTGGTCTCCTGACCAAATTATTGCACAAGCGGTGGGAACATCATTCCCCCTGCTTGTGCAAAAGTTTCCCCTGCTATACAACAGGACAAAACACCAACACATGTCACTATCAGATTTTTTCTTTTTTGTCTTTAGTGGGTGATTTTAGGAGTTAGGACCTGATTTTTGTTTTATTATTTTTCTTATTTTATTTCTGAATTTTTAGTTTAATTAAAATTTTTATCACTGTTCATTTTATATTTTTTTAGATTAATTAGTATTTTTAATTAACTTTAAAGTTTCTGTTTTTGGAATTTAGTGCCAAAAAGTAATATTTTTCAGTTTAATCAATTTTCCTGGACTTAGAATATTATTTTAAGATTTTTGGTTAAAAAAGATTTTACTGTTCATCTTTTTATTATTTTTTAGAATTAATTTAATTTAATTAGGGTTTTAATTAAACTAGTTTTGTCTTTTAGTGGTAAAATTAATATTTTTCAAACTTTTTCATTTTTCCACTGTTCATTAGAGTAATTTAGGATTTTTAAAATTGGTAGATTTTTTTTAGCATTATTTTATTATTTTTTATAATTATTTTAGTTTTAAAATAGTTTTTAGTAATTTTAAAATAGAAAAATAGTTTTTAAAAATTAGGAAAAATACTTTTTAGTCTTTAGATAATATAAGTAATTTATTAATTCAATAAAATCATATTTTGGACATTTTGATTAATTATATTTAATTTTAGGGCTTTAATTAGCATTTAAAATTGAATATTTAATTAATAAAAGGTTTTAAAATATTTTTATTGGATTTTATTTCTTATTTATATTATTTTGGACTTGTTTTAGCTTATAATTAATTTTTAGGTTAAAATTTTAAATTTTGTAGTTTTTACGGTTTTACGTGAACGCGTTTTCGTCTTAGTTTAATCCGTTTTCGTAACCGTCTCTTCTTTCTTCTAATTTCTATTCTCTTTTCTTCTTAATAAAATCTTCAATCAAATCAATTCATTACACAACACACGTGCCTCCTTGAGAACGAACTCACTTCTAGGGTCATACACACACGGTTTTCCTAAATCGTCGTGCACGCTTGCCCTTATTTACCTTCCTTTTCCTAAAGGGGTAAAAATACAACTATCATTTTGGCGCCGCTGCCGGGGAGGCGTGTTGTGTTTTGATTGAACATTGTTGAATTTTATATTATCCATAAATAGTATTTGTATTAGTAGCACTCTACTAATACGTATTATCGTTTTTCGGTTTTTGTGTGAATACTATTAATATATTGTATACATAGAACAATAAATTCACAAGTACTCCAAATACGTGAGCAATCACAACCTTGACTTGGGAGGTCATTACCCAATCATTGTATTCGAATCTCAAACCAAAGAAAAAGGCAAAAATAGATAAATACTTTCGTGAAGCTTAATCTTGATAATACAAACTATAAGGTGGGTATAAGGCGGTTGTATTTCACGACCTAAAGGAAAAAGGCTCTTAAGTGCTTCGCGCCGCCTCGTTTCCTCCGCTTGCTTGTGCGTATTTGATTTTGAGAGTGAATCGAGGGTTTTGCCGCCCAAAGTATTAATACATATCATATATATTTTCTTGGTTTCTATTGATTAAACCCTCTTGAACGATTTGGTGTTCCACCATCGTTCTAAAGTCATCGAAGGCGTTCACTTTACGTGATCGTTTTCATTCCTTGAGGCTTCTTTAATCGAGAGATTTGATTAAGGAGGAGATTTGTAGATTATTGTCTACTTAATACATTTCACCAATTTCCAAAAAAGTTAATACCATCAAAAACCACAAAAAAAAATTGAAAAACACAAAATACCAAAAAGAATCTTCTTTGCTCGTCTCCTCGTTGTACGTGACGTTTATGCTAACTCGTAATCAAGCAAAACGTGCACGTAGACGAAAGAACAAAACTCCCACTCCAACTCATTCTAGTGAGGAGTCTCCTATTGACGAACCCATTGTACGAGAAGCACCTACCATGGCGAATCGAACTATGATGGAGTTACTTCAAGCACCCACCGAGGGTTATGGAGAAGCTATTGTGATTCCCGCAATCCTTGCGGAGAATTTTGAGGTGAAAACGGGTTTGTTGTCGATGATTCAAAACAACAAATTCCGTGGTGATGAGAAGGACAATCCTCACAACCATATCCGCCAATCCAATCGTCTTACCGCCACGTGCAAATTTAAGGATGTCTCGAATGACTCGATTTAGATGATGCTTTTTCCGTATTCCTTAGCGGGGCCCGCTAAAATTTGGTTAGAGAAAGAGCCACCCAATTCTATATTGACGTGGAAGGATCTCGTTTCAAAGTTCGTGAACCAATTTTTTCCGCCCTCTAAGACTACGCATTTGAAGAATGAGATTTCTAAATTTTCACAAGAATCAAATGAAAGTTTTTCTACGGCTTGGAATAGGTTTAAGGAGATGTTACATGAATGTCCTCATCATGGTTTTTCCGACTTGCATCAAATCGACACGTTTTACAATGGACTTAATGATCATGAAAGAGATTATTTAAATGCCGCCGCGGGTGGTTATTTTTTGTGTAAAACGGTTGAAGAAGCTTTGGTCATAATTGAGAATAGGTCTAAGGTTTATAGCCCTCGTAACACACCGAGTGTTGCCAAAATGGGCTCATCATCGTCTCGTTCCATTAATGCCTTACAAGATGAAGCTAATGAGGAAAATCGGTTTTTCGATAGGTTTTCGACTCTCATGTCCCATTGGAAAGCTCAAGAAGCTTCAAATTCCGCTTCGGTTAAAGCGGTTTCTAAGAGTTGTTTGTCGTGTGGTGGAGCTCATGATCTTTCCGAGTGCATTACCGCGGATGGTAACACTTCGAATGCTTATGTAGCCACGGGAACTTATAACCAAATCGGTCAAGGTTCCCGCCAAAATCAAGCTCCACCCAATCAAAATGCTAATAATTATCGAAACAACAACCAAGGTGGAAATTACCAATGAAATCAAAGGAATAATAACAAGGATAATTATCAAAGTGGAAATGGGCAAATTTCTAATCAAAACCAAAACCGTGATTTTCAAACTTCTACTCAAGGTTTTCAAAACGATCACACCAAAAATCTTCAAGGAGAATTTTTGAATTATGCAAAGGCTAATGATGCTAAGTTTGACAATATGCAACGTGAAATGGTTAGCTTAAGGTCCGAGTTGAAAAACGAGCTTAAAAACGAACTTGCTAATGAACTTAAAACTCATGCTAATAAAATGGAAGGAAATGTCACACGTCTCCAACAAAATCAACAAAAAAATGGAGCAAGGTCAACATGAGATTAAGCAAGAATTGTTAAAAGCGGATGCTAGGCAATCTAAGTTTGAAGCCCGAATGGCTAAAATGTTTGAATCTATCATGTGTAAGCCCTCTTCTTCGGGTGGTCTTCCTAGTGATACCATCGTGAACCCGAAAGGAGAGTTGAAGGTTATTACTACTCGTAGTGGTAAAACTTTCAAAGAACCCATTTCTCGTCCAAGTACTTCTATGGAGAAGGAAAAAGAGAAAGAACCCGAGGTTGTGGTGGAAAAGGAGCAAATTACAAGCCCACGAAGTACCGCTCAAACCACACCTACGGTTGAACCAATACCAATCATGCAACCCGAGATTCCAAGGCCGATGCCTATGCCTACTTTGCCCCAACCCACACCACCTTTACCCTACCCTTCAAGACGAGACAAGGAAAAGGCACAAGAACGAAATAATTATCAATTTGAACTCTTTATGAAAATGTTTCGTGACTTGCATTTCAATATACTTTGCCGACGCCTTAGTCATGATGCCTCGATTTGCCGCGAACTTCAAAAGTATGTTGAATAACAAAGAGAAATTGCAAAAATCGTCTAGTTGTTCATCGGTTTTTCTAAGCCGCATACCTCAAAAAGTCGGTGATCCTGGAAAGTTTTTAATCCCATGTGCTATACAAGACATGGAAGAATGCTACGCCTTGGCCGATCTTGGTGCTAGTATTAATTTGATGCCTCTTGAGATTTTTAAATCGCTCAATCTTCCCAATCTCACTCCTTCAAGAATGTCAATCGAAATAGCCGATCATTCTACGATTCTAGCTTGTGGAGTTGCCGAGGACGTCTTTGTGAAAGTTGGAAAGTTCTACTATCCTGTAGACTTCATTGTTGTTGACATACCTATCGATCCTAAAGTTCCGTTAATTTTAGGTCGATCTTTTTTGGATACCTCGAGAGCACTTATCGATGTGCATGCAAGAAAAATCACTCTTCGTTTCAATGAGGAAGAACTCGTCATTAATGCAACCCAAAACTCCACTCTTTCTCATGTGTATTCTATCACATCTTTGTACAATGTCAATCCCATCAAAAGCATTTGCAAAAAGATTTCAAATAGAGTTTTAGAAGTTGTTGAGAAAAATGAAGTTCCGTCCCCTCCGCCGGTGGAGGTTAAGAGTGTTAAGCCTACGATTCCAATCTCGAGTGATTCTTTGGATGATGAATACGTTGATCCCGATGGGGAAGTTTTCTTTGTTGACAAAAGATTTGAAAACTTGCCACCACCTAAACCAAAAAGATTTCAAAATGTGAGAATTTTTAGTGTGACTAACATAGCTTTAGATACACCAAATATTTTTGACATAATTAAATCGGGTTTTCACAAGGAGAGTGTAAAAGATGAAAAAGGAAAAGATTTTGAATTGAATTTAAAAGATTTTTCTACAACTCTAACTCCGTCATCACCACGTCTATTGAGTGCTACAAGCTCGTCTTCTCCTTTTGACGATGCTTTGTGTGGACTTAGTGTGGGCGAAGCCCCTTATGTTCCCTCCCCTTTCTCCACCGAGGATGAGATATTTGATCCTGGAATTGCTTATATAGGGAAATCTCGGTCTTCCACCGATGCAATAAATGGAAAATCTTTTCATTTGATTGGTGCGAGTCTACCTCGACTAGCTCATGTTTTTAGAGACTTACCCATTGTCCCACCCTTCTATTTCTTCTCTCCTATTTTCTTGAAACTCTTTGAGTTTTTGTTGACCAATGATGAAGTGGCGTTGATTTGTTTTTCCAATGAAAACGAGAACGCCATCTTCGATCCCGGTATTTTGCACCATCAAAGGACTTAGTCCTTAATACCGGTTGTTTTAGGGCCTTGTTTATCATGTAAGCCCCACAAAAAATTGACCATACCATGATTATCCCTAAATGATCACATTTATGGGGATTCGAGTCGAGCTTTTGACTCGGTTATCAAAAACAAGGTGCCTCGTGGGGGAGACCCATGCTTATCCATGTACATATTATTGCTTTCTAATGTAGTTTAATGTGAGGGGATTTGTGCCCTTCCAACCTTTGTTCCGTGGTTGTTTGTGAATTGTGGTTTTTAGATCATGATCTTCACGATTGGAGCCTCTCGTGTTCGTTTATGGGAGCACTCGATCGTTTGCTTTGAAGACCTTTCCCAATATCTAAATGATATATCCTTTTATGTTCTAACCTTAGGTTTTTAGCACACTTCATAAACGGCTATTAATTTATTGGTTACACCCTTTCCATGCTAGATTAGGCATTCGACTACGTCTCTAGTATGGGGGTGTTTGCACCCCTAGACTCGAAACATTGAGGACAATGTTTAACTTTAGTATGGGGGGGTGAATAGATACTTGCCTTGCCAAACCTTCACGCTTTCCAAAGTTTATCTTTTTGTTATCGTTTTGTTGCAAAATAAATCTAAAAATGGCCAAATTTTAAATTTTTTCTCATGTTTTATAAGTGTTTGAAGACACGAATGTAGATTTTCTGATGGCGAGAATAAGAGTAATTTTTTACTCGACCGTGCGTGTTGAGCACTTAGCTTTGATTCCTTAACTACACATTAGGCTAAGTCTCTTAAATGAGGACGAGAAATGATAGAGTTAATTATAAGTTACTATGCTAAATGTAGAGTACTCGTATTCTTTCAAAAACTCATGTGTTCTCGTTGTTTGCTTATTCTCCCTTCGCTTGTAAATATTTTTTGCTTAATAAATATTGACTTAGCGGTTTAGTTAGGATTGTTGGGTTTCTAGTCTTTTCTAGTAGCTTCCGTGTAATTAAATTGGGAAGACATTAAGGTATCGCCAGCGTCACGGTTTTGAAGTATTGGCAACCCGAATAATCGAAAGCTTCACCCAATAATAAGATTTCAAGTGCTCACCTAAATCTAGCAAACAATTTGAAGCCCCACAAGGCCTAAAATCTATGCAAAATTGAAAGTGAATCAAGCCTTAATCTTCGAAGCTTTAAAGATCCAAAATTCGCTTTAGCGTGAGGATATACGTCTTTGGCTAATAAAACCACCGATGAGGCGGATAATAAAAGGCAAGGCAAGACCGAAGTCATAATAAAAGCTTCATGGCGAAGTTGAATAAAAGATGGAGGTAAACCAAAGATAATAAGGCCCTTCCGTTAGGGGGCGTATAAAAGTCTTGGTAATAAGTCTCATGTTCAAAACCGTTATAAAACCGTGTTTATCGATTCTTCTTGTCAACTTAATTTTTTAACATCATTGTCTATTAGGAGGGGTTATTGATTTAATGGTCTTAGTTACACCGTTAGGACTCTATTTTTAGACCTAAATCTCTATTATCGCATAAATCAATGATGTATCCTCGTGATCATTAAGACAAAATAAAATATAAGAGATACAACTTAGGAATAATGGGAGAATAAGTACGTGATTAGGGCATATGAGTAGTGTTAGCATTACTAACTTATAATAACAATGATCTCGTTGCACGCTTGGCATGGAATTAAGGTGAAAATCGAGGACGATGAAATTATTTCTAACGAAGCATTCACGTGTTCTTATTCTATGAACCTAAACGTCCCATTTTGCGATAAAAATCATACATTATGTCTTAAACGCAAGTAGTAGTAATAGTAGTAGTGTAGCTAGTTTATCATTTCAATAAAGTGAATAAATAAATTTTGGAGATGCTACGATACTTTATTCTAGCATTGCGTGAGGGCACGGCAATGGTTTAGTATGGGGGAGTGATGAGACTGCTTTTATACATGGTCTCATCATCCAAATCGGGCTTAAAATGCATAAAATATCATTAAATATACCAAATATATGCTCGTGTTTGTTACTTGTGTATTTTTAGGTACGAATATTGAGGAAATGGCAAAAGATCACAAGAATCATTCAAAAACGAACACGGGAAACGAAGTCGCACAATGAACCAGGCCCAAGTTTGGATTTTACAAAAATGCCCTTGAAGAATTGAAGATTGTCAAGTTTGGTCCCTCAACTTTTGAAGATTTACACTTTATACCCCTCAAATATTCAAAAATATGAATAGGGTCCCTAAAGTTTGAAGACTATACAAGTTCAGTCCTTGAAGAATCCAAGAAGTACAAAAGAAACCCTTGGAAAAGTTTTTAAAGTAATTGTGCCATTTTTGACAAGATGGCAAAAGTTGTTAAAGGGAATTTAGGCGTTGTTGGCTGTTTAATGCAACATGAAAGAAGTGTGGAACATGGGGGACTTAAACTGCCAGACACTGGAACTTCTCCCAACCAATCATCCATCCACCTCAGCACCAACAACCAACCACAAACCTCCACTTCACCACTCCCCTTCCACGTCACACCCCACCACCACTTAAATAACTGATTTATTTAATCAGTTATAATCCTTCCCTCCAAACACCTTTTTAAATTAAATCACCCCCAAAATAGATTAAACATCCCACTAATCCCCATTTAAACCCTAAATTTCCCCAGCTTCAATTACCTATAAAACAAAGGGTTTCTTGCTGATTTTCTCCAGACCCTTAATTAACCACACCCTCACCCCATCCCACACCAAAACCGTGCACAAGACACACCCATGTGTCTTGTGGGACCCTCCCCTGCCCATCACTTTCACCTCAAAACCCTAAACCCGACCAAACTAACGTCCCATGTTACTCCTTGGCCCCCAAGTTCAAAATGGACGCCTGTGATCACTTCACAACAGCTGGACATCACCAAGACTCTTCACATGATCACATGAAGACGAATTTTGACCATTTTCAGTCAAAACTCCAAGGGCTTTATTGGCATTTCAGCATTAGGGTTTAGTGATTCTAGATAGTTCTCTAGTGTAGTATAAAAGGAGGGTGCAACCTGTGCATACCCCTTTGTTCCAGTTTTTGGCTTTCAAAATATTGTAATTCCGTTTTCTTAATATAAAAGTTTGGTGTTTGTTTTTAAACAAGTGTAATTCCTTTTTATGATTATTAAAAGTGTGTGTTTGTTGAGAAAGCTAAGACTGAGTTCCAAAATCATTTTGTGTGTTTAAATCTCAAAAAGGTTTTTGAAAAAGGTTTAGCAAGTTTCTGAATTCCAAGGCTCTTTGAAGTGAAAGTGGATTGGAGTCCTGGATTTTTGATCTTGTGCTTGTTTCAAAAACGTGTTAAGTTTCAAGGTTCAAGTGGTTTCAAGGTTTTAAGATTTTCAGAAAAATCAGAAGTTGGTTGTATTTGCTTGTGTTTGTTTTTGTTTGATTTGCAGGTTTGTTGAAGGATTGTTGTTAAAAGGTTCTGCTCAGGCCCCTGCCTGAAGGAGGTGACCTTGCTGTCACTAAGGGACCTAGATGTAGGTCTCTTGTGGTAAAAATCTCATTTCATTTTTCATTTTTTCAGTTTAAGTGTGATTTGCATGAAAAAGTGCTAAGTGTTGTTCTAGTTGATTGGTTATGCTTATTGTATGTTAGTATGCATGTTTAGAAGTATTTAAATCAGTTTGGTATAGATTTGATGTGATTTGGTTAGAAAAAAGTTGCATTTCAGATTTTAAAGGGGTGTTTGGATCTGGTGATTAAGTTAAGTTAGTTGAAAGTTTATGATTTAAAAGCTGGTTAAACTCACTCATTTGGTTGCTATAGGTTGTATGCTAGGCTAAGTTTTCAGTTTGGATAAGTTTTGTCACATTTGCATGCTTGAAAAATGGTCAATATAGCTTAAAATCAGAATCTGCCTATTTTGACTGATTTTTGAGTGATTTGTGCTTGATTCTTGATAAGCTGTTAGATTTAAGGTCATTTCAGGGTTTGCTATTGCTTATATGCTATTTGGTCAGCTTATATGCAAGATTTGGCTTATTGAAATTGGCTTTTGTGCATGTAAAATCAGCAAAGTACACTCAGACCTGCATTGTTGCTTAATCAGAAACTTTGTGGCTTATTTGTGTGATTATTTGTGAAGTGATTGCTTGTTTTTTGTGTATAATCTGACTCCTTATACTCCAAAGAGTATAAGGGTGCCTTTTTGTCCAAAATAAGCTATCAAATAAGCTTTCCTAAGCTTATTGGTCTCCTGACCAAATTATTGCACTAGCAGTGGGAACATCATTCCCCCTGCTTGTGCAAAAGTTTCCCCTGCTATACAACAGGACAAAACACCAACACATGTCACTATCAGATTTTGTCTTTTTTGTCTTTAATGGGTGATTTTAGGAGTTAGGACCTGATTTTTGTTTTATTATTTTTCTTATTTTATTTCTGAATTTTTAGTTTAATTAAAATTTTTATCACTGTTCATTTTATATTTTTTTAGATTAATTAGTATTTTTAATTAACTTTAAAGTTTCTATTTTTGGAATTTAGTGCCAAAAAGTAATATTTTTCAGTTTAATCAATTTTCCTGGACTTAGAATATTATTTTAAGATTTTTGGTTAAAAAAGATTTTACTGTTCATCTTTTTATTATTTTTTAGAATTAATTTAATTTAATTAGGGTTTTAATTAAACTAGTTTTGTCTTTTAGTGGTAAAATTAATATTTTTCAAACTTTTTCATTTTTCCACTGTTCATTAGAGTAATTTAGGATTTTTAAAATTGGTAGATTAATTTTAGCATTATTTTATTATTTTTATAATTATTTTAGTTTTAAAATAGTTTTAGTAATTTTAAAATAGAAAAATAGTTTTTAAAAATTAGGAAAAATACTTTTTAGTCTTTAGATAATATAAGTAATTTATTAATTCAATAAAATCATATTTTGGACATTTTGATTAATTATATTTAATTTTAGGGCTTTAATTAGCATTTAAAATTGAATATTTATTTAATAAAAGGTTTTAAAATATTTTTATTGGATTTTATTTCTTATTTATATTATTTTGGACTTGTTTTAGCTTATAATTAATTTTTAGGTTAAAATTTTAAATTTTGTAGTTTTTACGGTTTTACGTGAACGCGTTTTCGTCTTAGTTTAATCCGTTTTCGTAACCGTCTCTTCTTTCTTCTAATTTCTGTTCTCTTTTCTTCTTAATAAAATCATTAATCAAATCAATTCATTACACAACACACATGCCTCCTTGAGAACGAACTCACTTCTAGGGTCATACACACACGGTTTTCCTAAATCGTCGTGCACGCTTGCCCTATTTACGCTCTTTTTCCTAAAAGACGTATTTCTACGACTATCAGTGTACAAAACAACAACAATAACCCACCTCAAAACAATAACAATCCACCTCTCAACAATAATAATAACAACAACAATGAGCCTCTACCAGACAATCGCCCGATGATTGAACTTCTACAAGCACATGTAGACGGCAACAATGATCCCATTGTCATACCCACGATTGCAGCCAACAACTTTGAGCTCAAATCCGGCTTTATCCAGATGGTCTCTGCTCAACCATTCTTGGGGCGTACCATTGATGATCCACATGACCACATCAAGAGATTCCTGCAACTCACGAATACGGTCAAATTCAATGGTGTTCCACAAGAGGTAATCCGTTTGCAACTTTTTCCCTTTTCTTTAGAGGGACAAGCCCGGCATTTGCTTGCAAAGGAACCGCCACAAAGTATTCTGACGTGGACGGATTTGGAAACCAAGTTTATAAACTACTTTTTCCCACCCTCTCGTACTACCGCTTTGCGGAATGAAATCATTAATTTTGAACAAAAGTACGATGAGTCTTTTAGTGAATCTTGGGACCGTTTCAAAGATCTTTTAAGAAAATGCCCACAACATGGTTTTACCAAAGTGAACCAAATTAATACTTTTTATAATGGTTTAAGCATGAATGACCAAGATTCACTAAATAGTGCCTCGGGGGGTAATATTTTGGTTAAGACTTCCAATGCCGCTTGGGATATCATTAAGAATAAGTCTCGTGTGCAAACCAAGAGTGTGCGGACCAATGCCGCTAGTCCTAGTACTAGTGACAGCGACAAGCGACTTGACAAAATCACTACGCTTCTTGAATCGCTTGCTACCCAAACCGCCAGCAACACCAACAGCATCAACGCTAAAAACGCTCAAGTCAATGCTGTCAACCAACCATGTGAAATTTGTGGGGGTCCTCACTCTTACACTACTTGTACCGCCACCCAAGACTACCCTTCTGAGAATGTGAATGCAGCATACGGTACCTATCCTCCGGCCGCTTATCAAGCTCGTCCTCAAGGTGACCGCAACTTGCTTAGCTACCGCTCTAACAACTTTCTTTCCCCACCCAGTTTTCCTCCTAACAACCCAAACCAACAACAAAACCTCAATCGCCCTCCTCAACAACAACAACAACCTCGTGCACCATATATACCACCTCACAAACAACCATATCCACCTCAAACAAACAACCAAGTTTACCAACAACCTGCTTATCAACCACCCGCATACCATGCTCCTCCTCCCAACCAACCCACCGCATTGCACCAAGATATGGAAACCTACATGAGGACCAATGATGTGATTATGGAAAATCTCCAGCGGGAAGTGCTCAACTTGAAAGCAGACATGGTGAAACAAGGAAACGATCTGAGAGCTGATATGAGAAACACTTTGGCAAGTCAAACGAATGACTTAAAGAACATGATGGCTGGTTTCTTCCAAGGTAATCAATCCTCTTCTTCGGGTACTCTTCCGAGTAACACCGTTGCGAATCCAAGAGGGGAGATGAAAGCAATCACCACTCGCAGTGGCAAAGGTACCAAGGAACCCGAGCTTCCTATACCTCCACCGGTGATTGTGACTAAAGAAAACGAGTCACCTGCTCCTATTCCTCATCCTTCTACTTCCCCAATTTCTCCACCTCTTACCTCTACCCCTCCTCCACCCAAGGATGTGAGTGATCCTATTCTCCCAAAGCCTTCCTCTTCTTCCGATATACCTTATCCATCAAGGTTGAGGAAAGAGAAGCTCAAAAGCAAGGACGATATTCAGGTTTCGAACTTTCTCAAAATGTTTAAACAATTGAATTTCAACATCTCCTTCGCTGAGGCTCTCGCTCACATGCCTAAGTATGCGAAAATGTTCAAAGATCTTCTTATCGACAAGGAAAAGCTTCTTGATATTGCTAACACCCAACTTAATGAGAATTGCTCTGCAGTGCTCTTAAGGAAATTGCCAACCAAGCTTGGTGATCCGGGTCGTTTCTTAATCCCTTGCAACTTCCCGGGAGTAGAGAATTGCATGGCCCTAGCCGATCTAGGTGCCAGTATTAATCTAATGCCTCTAAGAGTTTGGAAGCAATTATCTCTCCCTGAGCTAGTCCCCACCAAAATGACTTTGGAATTAGCTAACCGTATGGTTGCTTATCCAGTGGGGATAGCCGAAGACATCTTTGTAGGAGTCGACAAATTCACTTTTCCTGCCGATTTCGTTGTCGTTGACTACGACATGGACCCTCGTGTGCCATTGATCGTTGGTCGTCCATTCTTGAGGACCGGTCGCACTCTCATCGATGTCGAAGCTGGTGAGCTTATCATGAGAGTGGGTGACGATAAAATTGTCTTCAACATGGGAAAGCTTTCTAAACAGCTTTATTCATACGAAAGTGTTAATTGTATTGACTTTCTTGATGAGGCTTGTGAAGAACACTTCAAAGATGCTTGTAAAAGTATTCCTACCTCTCTTCCCAATGTTGAGACCGTTTCCTCTATTGACTCATCACTATCTCTATTTGGAGAAAGTGATTTACTTTGGAAAGATTTGGAAGCCACCATGGGAGATGTGAACTTAGACCATGACGATTCTCCCACCGATTGGGATGAAGATCTTCGCCTCATTGAAAACCTTCTCAAAGAAGACAATATTTCTCCACCATCTCCCACGGTTATTGCTATCGATGCTCCGACTTTGAAAACGCCTCCCATCGAAAATCCTCCGGATTTAGAACTTAAGGAGTTGCCGCCCCATCTCGAGTACGTGTTCCTTGAAGATAAGAAGAAGTCGCCCGTCATCATCGCGAAGGACTTGAAAGAAGAAGAGAAATCTCGCCTCATCGCTGTGCTTAAAGATCATAAGAAGGCAATCGCTTGGAAAATTTACGATATCCGCGGAATTGATCCGAACTTTTGTACTCACAAGATTCTCATGCAAGATGACTTTAAACCCGCAATCCAGAGCCAAAGAAGGGTTAATACTCGTATTCATGACGTCATCAAACAAGAAGTTATCAAACTTCTAGATGTCGGCTTGATTTACCCTATTTCGGATTCGCCGTGGGTAAGTCCCGTCCATTGTGTGCCCAAGAAGGGCGGAATAACCGTTGTTCCCAATGAACACAACGAGTTGATTTTCACTCGTCTTGTTACTGGGTGGAGAGTTTGTATCGACTATCGCAAGCTCAATGATGCCACGAGAAAAGATCACTTTCCTCTTCCTTTCATGGATCAAATGCTCGAGCATCTAGCAGGTAATGACTATTACTGCTTCCTAGACGGTTTCTCCGGGTATTTTCAAATTCCCATCGATCCCAAGGACCAAGAAAAGACCACATTCACTTGTCCCTATGGAACATTTGCTTACAAACGCATGCCTTTTGGTTTATGTAATGCTCCTGGGACGTTCCAAAGGTGTATGATGGCTATATTCCATGACATGGTAGAAGACACTATGGAAGTATTCATGGATGATTTCTCGGTTTATGGGGATTCTTTCCCTGCTTGCCTTGCCAATTTAGAACGTATGCTTAAGTGGTGTGAAGACACTCGCCTTGTTCTTAATTGGGAAAAATGCCATTTCATGGTAAAAGAAGGCACCGTGCTAGGACACAAGATCTCCAAAGCCGGTCTTGAAGTGGACCGTGCTAAAGTCGATGTTATTTCTAAGTTGCCTCCACCTTCAACCGTGAAGGGTGTGAGAAGTTTCCTCGGTCATGCGGGCTTTTACCGACGTTTCATCAAATATTTTTCTAAAATCGCTCGCCCGATGACCCACCTCTTGGAAAAAGATACTCCTTTTATCTTTTCCAATGAGTGTATCGAAGCCTTCAACCTTCTTAAGGATAAGCTAACTAAAGCACCCGTGTTGGTTACCCCTAATTGGGAGCTTCCCTTTGAGCTGATGTGCGATGCTAGCGACTATGCTATTGGTGCGGTTTTAGGACAAAGAGTGAACAGACACTTCCAACCAATCCACTATGCTAGCAAGACAATGACGGGGGCTCAATTGCATTACACGACAACCGAAAAAGAGCTTTTAGCTGTTGTCTATGCTTTTGAAAAGTTCCGCCCCTATCTTGTCCTTTCCACCACAATTGTTTACACCGATCATTCCGCGTTGAAGTATTTGTTAACTAAACAAGATTCCAAACCAAGACTTCTTCGCTGGGTTTTGCTACTTCAAGAATTTAAAATCGAAATTCGTGATAAGAAGGGAGCTGAAAACCTAGCCGCGGATCATCTCAGTAGACTTGAGGATCCTTACCAAGGGGAACATCCGAACAAAGAGATCAATGACTCTTTTCCCCTGGAGACCTTAATGTCTATCAACTCGACTTCTGATGAAACCCCGTGGCTTGCGGACATTGCAAACTACTTGGCGGGTGGAATTCTCGTTGACGGGTTAACATCCCAACAAAAGAAGAAGTTCTTCAAAGACATTAAGACCTACTTTTGGGATGACCCGTATCTATTCAAACAATGTGCTGATTTGATTATTCGCCGATGTGTTGATGGACCGGCAGCTTTAGAAATCCTTGACGCTTGCCACAAAGGACCCACCGGTGGTCACTTTGGTCCCAACTACACCGCCAAAAAAGTGTTTGACTCGGGATTTTATTGGCCCACCATTTACCGTGATGCTCACGAGATGGTTAAACGATGTGATGGTTGCCAAAAACAAGGCAAGATCACACATAAAGATGAGATGCCTCAGAATTTCATTCAAGAATGTGAAATCTTTGATGTTTGGGGTATCGACTTTATGGGGCCATTCCCTTCTTCTAAAGGAAACAAATACATCCTTGTAGCCGTTGACTACGTTTCAAAGTGGGTTGAAGCCAAAGCTTTACCTACTAATGACGCAAGGGTGGTTTGTAACTTTTTGAAATCACTATTCGCTAGATTCGATGTGCCTCGTGCCATTATTAGTGATTGTGGGACTCATTTTTGCAATGACCAATTCGCAAGAGTCATGGCTAAGTATGGTATCAATCATCGTCTTTCTACCGCCTACCACCCACAAACTAATGGCCAGGCTGAAATATCCAACCGAGGATTAAAGCGAATTCTTGAAAGAACCGTAGGAGAGCATCGTGCCTCATGGGCTGATAAACTTGATGATGCTTTGTGGGCTTTTCGTACCGCATACAAGACTCCGATTGGTTGTACACCATATCGTCTCGTGTACGGGAAAGCGTGCCACCTACCCATTGAGTTGGAGCACAAGGCTTACTGGGCCTTGAAGTGGGCTAATTTTGATATCAACAAAGCTGGTGACCTACGCAAGATCCAACTCAATGAGCTCAATGAACTCCGTAATGAGGCTTACGAAAATTCTTTGATCTATAAGGAGAAGACTAAGCTCATTCACGACTCTAAGATTAAAAACCGAGAGTTCCAAGTTGGAGACAAAGTTTTACTCTTTAACTCTCGATTGAAAATCTTTTCGGGCAAGCTGAAATCTCGTTGGTCCGGCCCATTCACCATTGCCCAAATTTTTCCATATGGTACTCTCGAGCTCGCTCAACCTAATGGGCCTAATTTTAAGGTGAATGGCCAACGAGTGAAGTTGTACTTTGGTGAGGACATCTCTCACGAGATCATTCCATCCCTCACCACGTTTCCCATGAACTAATTTTGGGTCGAGTCAGGCTCGTGACTCGGTTATCGAAAACAAGCGCTCCTCGGGAGGCAGCCCGAGTATCTATCCTTTTCCGTTTAACCTCCTAAGTGTAAGGGGACCTCTATAGGTTCTTTGTGTTTGTGTGTGATGTGATTACAGGGATGAATGTACTTTTGGAACCTTTGAAGAACCGTGCTCTCGTGTTATCCGAAATCCGGTTCTATCTCTCAACTATCGTGATTCAATTTTCTTCATACTCACATTTGAAATTGATCACTTTAGTCGTCTCTTCCTTAACTTGATTTAACCAACGTGCACAATGTCATAAGTGTAGGGGAGACTTTTCCCACATGCTTAAACATTGAGGACAATGTTTATCTTAAGTGTAGGGGGGACTTCTATCGAAGTTTTAAGTGGACTTTTCCATGAAAATGCCTTCATTTAACCGGAAAATCATCTTTTTCAACATTTTTCAAATATTTTATTAACTTTGGCCATTTAGTCGTAATTTTTAAATTTTTATCGTTGCTTTCATATGTACATATCCCGCAATAAAGTCAAAAATATTAATAAAGTGGTGTAGCTAGTTTTAAAGTCTTTGACATATTAGGTCCGTTGCGATTATTTTGACTCAACCCGAATAGACTTATCCAAGTTTATTCTAGCTAGTATCCTTAACCATGTAGACCTTAATTGGTTTATTAGGCTAAGCATCCACGAGTCTCATTACTTGAGATTTTAAATTATGGAGAACGAGAAATGATAAAGTCAATTATAAGTCGGCATTCTTGCACAAGCTCACTTGGTGTAATTATTTGCCTATCCTCCCATCACTTGCTAATAATTTATCTGCAATAAGTAAGGTCGTACGATTTGAAAAGTTACTTAGCTTCTAGCCCAAGATCGTTTAAAAGTTGCTCGGTAATGATAAGAGTTCATAGCCAAGGCATAACTTATGAAGCGGGGCGCGAAGATTGGCGAGTCCGAAAAGGCCCTAACAAGGCATGAGGATTCCATTTTATTGCTGAAGATCCAAGGTGATGTGAAAATCATTATTCCTAAAATCAATATGAAGGATCAAGACTCACGACGAAAAGCAATCAACTCCCATAAAGATCATGGAGAAGTCTATCCGAAAAGACCCTAACAAGGTATGAGGATAAATAGATCCAAGTCCGAAAAGGAGGCGAATCGTAGTATCTCAAAATCCCAATTAGAGATTGAAGAAATAATCATGAAGTCGTGGTCAACAAAGTTGGAGTACCCCTCAAAAGTCTCCAAGTGAAGAAACTCTATTAACGAAGAGAAGACCATTATCTCAAGAACGTCTCTCAAGATATGAAGTATGAAGTACATGCCAAATATCGGCCCGAGAAAGGTCTCAAATCGTGAACCGAGTTATGCCAAGATATGAACTTTTTGATATCCCGAGAAGCAGTTTTAAGAGATTTTGTCCTTTAGCTAACTATTGATCAAATCGTCCTACTTTGCTTTCAGCCTAAATAAACTATCGAAATAAGTCCAAAAATGCATCTTCATGATCATTCTAAGACAAAAATAAAATATAAGAGATACACCTAGGAATAAGGGAGTTTAAGCATTTAATTAAGCCATGTGTGTAAGTGTTTGATTTGCTAGCTTATAATAACAATGATCTCGTTTTTAAGCTTAGTTTGGGGAACGTGAAACTTGAGGGTGATAAATCTTCGCAGCACCAAAGCCCTAATGTAAGTCCTTGATCTCTTTGCAAGTTAATTCCATATAGCTATTTTCAAGTGAAAATGGTTTTCTATCATTTTGTTTCTTTTAAAGTTTTAATTTCTCTTAGTACTTTAATTTTTGTTTAGTAATATTTTAATAAGGCCAAGGTTGATTAATTATGAGAAAAGTGTAAATTTGGTTTATCACTAAGCATTGCATGAGGGCATGGCAATGGTTAAGTGTAGGGGATTTGATAGGTGTGAAAACACCCATCCTTTTACCACTTATTTCTTACTAAAACAAGACCAAAATGCGTGTTTAATATCATTTGTTTGGAATTATGCGTGGTTTTTGTGTTTATTGTGTTTTCAGAGCCAACCGGATGAATATTGAAGAAAACATGGGATTGCACGGGTTTTATCGAGGAAGAAGACTCAAGACGAAGTCTATTGTCTAAGAGATGCAAAAGATTGGAAGTCAATGGGCCTATTTGAAGATTTATCGAAGAAAAGGACCAAAGATGGAAGATTTACATATGTCGAAGAAACTCAAGTCTATTAAACGAAGAAATTAAAAGACGAGTTGAATTTAATCGTCGACAAATCCCGAATCAGAATCGAAAACGTCAACTTTTCTGAAAAGTAGAGAAGACAAGAAGAAAGGGAGAAACCCCACTCACCAACCAAATGGAAGACCTATATAAAGGATTCCCTTCACACTTTTCATTCAGTTTTTTAGTTTTTAGTTTCATCTTTTCTTTCTTCTGTTCGTAGGCATCACCAACACCATTAGGGTGTTTGGTGATTTTGATTCTTGTTTTTACAATCTGGTAGTTTTAATCTTTCCTTTTGTTTGCTTAACATTAATCATCAATATAATCTTTTCATTCATCTTGTTCATCTTCATCTTTTTATTCAAAGTTCTAAAGTTCTTATTTGGTTGATTTGATCTTTTAAAAGTTGTTGATTTTGTGTTTTCATTGTTGGGATTTGATCCTTATGGTTAATAGATGATTATTGGTTAGTTTGGTTCAAACCTTTTTGTTTATTTGGCTCGATTTGGTTAGAATTCGTGTTCCCCTGTTTTTAGTTCCTGCTAATTGTTCTTCATCCAGGTATTCCGGATAGTCAGTTTGATTTGTCCTTTACTCGGAATATCTGTGTATTCCGAATAGTCTGTTTTACTTGTTTTCTATTCGGAATATTTGTTTATTCCGCATAGTCCTATATTCCGAATAGAGCTTATTATTCCGCATAGGTCCCTTATTCCGAATGGTCTTCTTATTCCGCATAACAAGTTTATTCCGCATAGCTTAAATTATTCCGCATAGCCAGACATTCCGCATAGCCAAGATATTCCGCATAGCCATCTTTATTCCGCATAAGCTTCGTTATTCCGGATGGCCTTAATATTCCGGATAGCCGATTATTCCGCATAGGACTTTATTCCGAGTAGAAGATTTATTCCTCATAGTCTTATTATTCCGAACAGCCTTAATATTCCGCATAGCATTAATTATTCCGCATGATCATTTCTTCAGTAAGGTTATTTTTCTGTTTTATCATTTAGTTGTTTTATTTAAATTCAAGTTTTATTTCATTAACTGTTTTTGGTTTAAATCTTTGTTTACTTTATTCATTTATCTTTTTAGTAGAATAGAAAATCAAACCCCCTATTTGTCACCAAGAACAATCATTCCACTTTTAGCTGTGATCAATTCGAGGAGATTCCGAGACTTAAATCCGAACCATACAAAAACGATAGTATCAATGACTTATACAAATTTCTACATACTTATATTTTGGTGACCTGATATCAAGCAAGACAGCAATAAACACACATTTATATAACGAATTATTAACAGCACAGAATAAACGCTAATTTCATATACCGGAAACGACACCTCACGTATCAAACACCTAACTTCACCTAATCATCAAACACATAGCTTCTACAAACTTATATAGATAACCTAATATCAAGTAATGCAAGAATAAACACATTTACATCACGAATTATAAAAAACTTTCACAATACTTCGTTTGGTCTAGCGTATCGAACACCTAATCTCATGTAACTAATATCCACATCATTATTATACACAACAATAAACACATTTGTATAACTAATTACAAAGATATTTATATCCAGAGATGTTAGGTTTTATAAAACAAACACCTAGTGCTAAAACTAGTATACGGTCAAGCGTATCGAACACCTAGCCTCATCTAATCATCAAATGCAAAACTTCTACTAACTCATTTCAATGAACTATATTTGCGTCAACAAACACATTCATATAACGAATTAAAACAGTTATTTATACCAGAAACGATACGTGTGACCGGAGTTACGCTTTTATAGAACAAGTAACAGCACATAATGAAAGCTAATTTGCTAATTATACAACAATAAACACTTACCAGCACAGAATGAATGCTAATTTCAACTAATTTTCACAATACCGAAAACGACACCTCGCGTATCAAACACCTAACTTCACCTAATCATCAAACACATAGCTTCTACAAACTTATATAAATAACCTAATATGAAGCTATACAGCAATAACACACACATTTATACAACTAATTATGAAAATATTTATAATAACAAACAATAGGATGCATAATTACAGGTACAGCTATCTCATAAAACGCTTATTATTACTTCTACTTAGTAACAGCACAGAATGAACGCCAAATTCATACCGAAAAGAATACCTCGCGTATCGAACACCTAACTTCACCTAATCCTCAAACACATACCTCGCTTATTATCCTCGTCAACAAAACGCTCTAAAATAAAATAATAAACATATTCATATAAAGAGTTAAGATTATAGAACAAAGATCAAACACTCTGTATTCGATTGCCTTATATTACTTCGCGCGATATGGAGCTCCTCTTAAGCTTTGACTTGTTTGCAGCTGGTATTTAGTTTATAAGCCGAAAAGTTTCAAAATAAGTTTTATTCCGTAAGCCGAAAAGTTTCAAAATAAGCCACAGAAGTGAGCTTATGAAACATAAACTCATAACCAAAATAAGCCCTAAGCTGAAACATAAGCCCTGAGCTTAAAAATAAGCTCAAACGCACAAATCACAAACAAAGCCTAAAACTAAATCCATCTCAAACCCTAATCAAAGCAATCAAATCGAATACCAAACCCTAATCAAATACCAAACTCTAATAAAATCGAATCAAAACATATCAAATCAAACCTTATGACGTGCAGCGATGGATGACAACGTGCGGTGATGGATGACGCTGTGAGCTTAAAAATGCGACGATGGGTGACGGCGTGCGGCTATGGATGACGACGTGCGGTGACGGGCGAGGTGTTTAATCGGTAATGAAATGAAACAATAATGGTGGTGTTTGGAATGAAATGTGTGTTTTTTTTTGGATAAAGTTTTGTTTTAATTGTGGGTAAAAAAGGCGGATTTTAATTTTGGGTAAAAAAAGAGTGGTTCTAATTTTTGTTAGTTTTTTTGGGAAATAATTTTTTTATTTATAAGTTTGAAAGTTTTTATAAACTTTTATAAATTAGAAAAATAAAAAGTTGAGACGTTAATGGGTTAGTTTTAACTAGAGGTGGCAAAATGGGCGGGTGGGCAGGCACGGGCGGCGGGCTAAACGGGCAACGGGCTAAACGGGCGGCGGGCTAAACGGGCGCGGGCTAAACGGGCACGGGCGAAACGGTGGCTAAACGGGCGGGCTAAACGGGCGCAAGCTAAAAAAGGAAAAAAAACATATAAAAACCTACAAGTAAAAAATAAAATACTTGTTTCAAAGCCGGGATAAAAAACTTAATAAAAAATATTCGTCGAGTATACTAATTTATATCTTACAAGTGCGCCCGTTAAACCCATTTAGTTTCTTACATATGCGCCCGTTTAGCCCATTCATTATAAAGAATGGGCAAAAAGTGCCCCATCCTTTTTTGAAAATGGGCAAAAAGTGCTCATATGTATCAAAATGGGCAAGATTTGCCACCTCTAGTTTTAAATGTAGAGTTTGTTTGGATTGATCGACAACGGGTGATAACGAGATAATAATTTAAAGAAAGAAATAGAATTACGTGCTTTTTTAAATAAATATAATGGATTTTTTATAAAGTATATTTGTAGAGATATTAACAAGAGTTTTAATCAGTCTTTTAATATATTGTGATCAAAATTTCACATTTTATTTTTGTAAGTTTTATGAAGTTTTAATAAGTTTCATAAACTAGTAGAAAAAGTCTGTTACAAAACTTATTTATATTCATACATATACTTGGCCTATTTGTTCGTCCATAGTAATAAATTTTTAACTTAAAGTAATTAGTTTGATTTAGGGTATTTACTTAGTAAACAATTTAACACTAACATTTGACAATAAAATTGATTAAATAATGTTTGTTGAGCTTCATATGGTTCACATATAAAATACGGAGCATTCCACGCTCAAACTAGCAATAATTCAAAGAAAACATATATTTTTTTATATTTCCGTTGGAAGTCACTCGGAAATAATAACCTTTTTGAGACGGATTTTCGACGGAATTTAAAAACATCTCATAGATCAAAGCAATTCCGACGGAATAGTGACAGATACGGGTATGCGTCGGAAAGCAGTCGGAAAGTGGACGCTAAGTAACGTGAATTAGTGACAGCTTTCCGACGAAATTATATCTCTCGGAAATCTGTCGGAAAGCAGTCGCAGAAGCACGTTTGTCGCTGATCTGATGGAAAGATGTCGGTAAATTAGTGACGGATATGTGTTCGTCAGAAATTCCGTCACTGAAAGTCCAATTTCTAGTAGTGAGTATCAATATGGGTACATAGGAATTCAAAGAACAAAAAGCATACGAATAAGAGAGTGGTGCCGTATCAACTATCAAGTGATGCCATTGATGGAATCATAATTATTCAAGATGATTAATTAATTTATCAACATTTTTATGCACACATACTAATAAAGATTACAATTTACAAAGATGCATCTTTTTGGACATATGGTGTTGGTATAGTTAATGCAACGAGTGATTTTTACTGAAGCAAAGATTTACGGCTATCCTTTTCCTTATTTTCTTCTACAATAAATTTCAAGTATGAGAGGCAGAGATTACTTCTTTCCTGAAGGTTTTTGTGGAATGGGTCATGCAAAGATCAAACTTTCATCCTGAGTAACGTCCTTTGAAGGTGGTGAAATGCAGTTACTGACTCACGGTTTCATATTACAGATGGTTGCATGATAACTTTTCTAAGTGATTGGGCTGCTATGGATGCGGTCATATGAGACCAACACCGATTATTTTAGCAAAATAGATCACTTTACCCAATGTGGATTTAAAGTGTCTGATCTGCGCAGGGCCAATGTACAAAATGGCATACATCTTATGTCAGGATATTAGCTGAACTGAAAGAATTGGTTGCAAAGTTAGTGTAAGTCATTGTGTTGGATATTATGAGGTTGTATAGTTATTATTATTACTTGCAACTTGGAGTATGTTTTAGTTAAATTAAATGTTTGTTACATTTTGTTTAAACTTTTCAACGTGGGTGATGGGAAGATTTGGTCTTCAAATACCCACAGTTATTTTCTCCTATATTTCATGCATTTTGAAATCTTCTACTTGCCACTATTCTTCATGCAACAAATAATGGGAAGTTGGAAAATGTTTCGGGACGTGGGTTAGTTTCATTTGCATATAAATAGAGTGGTTTCTGCTCAAAACAAAGTAAGAAAACAGAAAACAATAATACCTTTGCAAACCATACTCAACAGTCTTCTACTACCGCCATTGTTTTGTGTGTTTTCGGTCGCTGCCGAATATACACGTGTTGGCTGCATCAAATCCTAGGGCTTATACGATTGTAGACTCGCAGCGAAATACGAGTTCGTATTAAGCTTAAAGGACAGGAGTCATTCCGTGCAGTTTGTTTTGTTCTTTAGTTGCAGGTTGTTCTTGGGTTCACTGTTTGAAGATAGTTGGTGATACAAGTTTTATACAACATTTTTTAAGCTTAATATCGAAATGGATACCGGTGCTTCTTCTACTTCCCTTACAAACCTCCGAATGATGAACCAAGAACTGGTTAAGCTCGATAGGTTTGACGGGTGCACCTATACTCGTTGGGCTGACAAGATGAAGTTCTTGCTCATCTTGTTAAAGGTTTACTACGTTCTGGATCCAACATTGGCTCCTATTCCTAGTAACCCGATACCCGCAGCCGATCAACCGGTAGATGAGAAAAAGGTTGTTGAGCTTGAAAAGATGCGAATGATTCGAAAAGAGGACGAGACCATTTGTTGCGGCTGTATCAAGAATGCCTTGTCGGATACTCTTTACGACTTGTATGCGTCGGTTACTAATCCGCGAGAGCTTTGAAGTGCACTCGAATTTAAGTATAAAACTCATGAGCAAGGTACGAATAAGTATTTGGTTTCAGAATACTTAGAATATGCTATGATTGATGGGAAATCTATTATAGAGCAAGTGCATGAGCTCCAAGTTCTTGTGAACAAACTAAAATCGTTTGATGTTCCCGTTTGTGATGCATTCCAAGTGGGGTGCTATCTTAACCAAGCTTCCACCTTCTTGGAAAAGCTTCTCTAAGAGAATGTTGCAGAAAACCGAAGATTATTCGTTAGATGATCTTTTAAAGCATCTTCGTATAGAGGAAGAAGCTAAAATTAGAGAGAAACGGGGTAACAATGGGTCAAGTGTGAATCATGTGCAAGGTGAAAGCTCTAAGAAGAGAGTTTTTCGAAATGATTCAAACAAAGCTAAGATAGGAGTCACAAAGAACAATTTTAAGAAGTCTGCTCCATCAAATCAGTCGTTCAAGTGCCATGTGTGTGGAATACCTGGTCATTTTGCTCGCGAGTGCAAAGATCGAAAATCAGGGACTGAGTTGAACATGGTGAACACTGAGATAGCGAATATGATGGCTCAAGTTCACCTTGATGATGGAGAGGATCTTGTGGGGTAAACATGTGAAGGTCGAGTTTTATCTAGCCATTAGTTTCAGCACTAGCAATGGCGGGCTAGCGCCTCTTTATATTCATTGTTATTTTAATTTTCGTTGTTTTATTTCTTGCGTACTATGTTTGCTTGAATTCTAGTGTAGTAGTTGTTTTTCGCTTAGAGTTATCAGTCCTTGTTTGTTTGAATTATGTCAAATGAAAGCTAGTGTTTGTTTTATCTTTTGAAGTTTTGTTTCAAATTCCTTGTGTTGTTGCATGAAATGTTAAAGTTAACTGTTAGACTTAAAAGTCAGTGTGTAAATTTACATGTTTTTAGTTTCATATGTTATCTCCATAATTTTCATGCATAATATATTTGCATGCCATATGTTCCATGTGATAAATATCTCTTCAAAATGTATGTGTGAAATGTTTACGTGCTACATTTGTGAAAATAATATGTTTGACGTTGTCGAATTTGATGTTTTATTTCAACTTGTGTACACTGTGATAAATGTATATTTTGGATTATATGAGTTAGAAATAAGGTTCTAAAATAGACTCGAAAAGTATAAGGAAATTTTCGAAAGATGTCGAAAATTAATGATACGTGAGTGTGTCATGTTAAGTCATGATACAAGATAAATAATTGAGAATGGTACCATTATTGACGTGTTTGTTAAGTGATTAAGAAACTTAACTATCACATTTATTAAGTTTCTGACGAGAGATTTATTAAGTGTTTTGAGATGTAATTGATGACCTCATTAAATCTCTGACGAGAGGCTTAATGAGAGTGACTAGAGACATGAGTATTGAGTATGAAACCATATCTAAATTGGTTAGTAATGGAAACCCGACATGGTTGTAGTGCTTCTACATCACGAGTTTAATGAGTAATAACTAAGTTACTAATTGATAGAAGGTATTATCGCCCAATTTACTCATGTATAATATAGATAGTACGGCGTTGTCGAGGAAAGTATGAGGTAAATTCTCTTAACAAAGCTTTAGAGGCATCTTAGCAACGAAGATGTTAAAAGTTTTGCCTATATGATCTAAAGGTGGTGCCGCCTTGAATGAAGAGTATTGGTTTCTCTTTTAGAGGGTTATAAAACAGGATTTAAGCGCATGGCCATATTCGCGCTCAGTGAGAAAAAAATGGTTACAATGAGAAATGTGTATAAGTATGCCATTTTTTTTTGAACATAACTTCGTTATCACACCTCACAAACGGAGGAATTTAGTACACAACAAGTTACATCGAATCGAAAGGGCAAAATCAAAAGTGATTTGCCAAACAAAGTTCACAAAGTAACAAGTTGAAACAAACCAAGACATACACCATAAGGATGATTGTGAGACGGAAGCAGCAACACAATACAAGGGTGAGGGGGAATCACCAATGTGAGCTTTTCTCAAACACAACCATATGAAGATGGTGTAGCCTGGAGCAAAACTACAAAAGAGTACACTAACCATACAAGGAAAATAAAGCCTAACATCCCTAAAAGAGCCAAACCTAAACCAAACAAATCTAAATCTAAATCCCAAGATTGCAGCAAAGCATCTTGTAGCAACAAGAAACCATCTGACGGATTGGAAGCTAGAAAGCGCAACAAATCTAAAAAATCTGAGATAGTAGCAGCACATCAGATGGTATAGCGACGGTGACAGATGACAAACGGCAACGGGAGATGACAAATCTGATGGCAAGGTATTATTATTATGGGATGTAGTAGAACTATGCATAAGAGGGGATCCGAGCGACCGGTCGCCAGAAATTGATTTTAGATAAAGACGGCGAGATGTGTGTAGGGGTGGGGGGGAGAGAATTCTAGAGAGAAGTAGTGGTGAGCACTTGATTATTAAGTTGGTTCGTATAAGTATGCCATTGAAATCAAAAGGTTCTTGGTTTAATTCCCTTTGGACACCATTGAATATAATGCAAAGGTTTAATCTTTATGACACTTTGCGACATAACTTATTAGAGTAGTAGAAAACTATCCAATCTGGCGCGGGATTGTTGGATATTATGAGGTTGTCAGAGGCGGACCCAGGATTTATAACAGGGTGTTGCATAAATATTTTTTTGTGATTATTAGTATTAAAGTCGTCTCACAATACGTAAATGTGGGTGTTGCACATTTCGAAAAAAGACCTATTTTATACAAATTCTACCCTTCGTGACATAATATAGGGTGTAGCCCATGCCACACCCGGCTCCCATGT
This sequence comes from Glebionis coronaria, assembly GCA_025667525.1. NCBI lineage: Eukaryota > Viridiplantae > Streptophyta > Magnoliopsida > Asterales > Asteraceae > Glebionis > Glebionis coronaria. The sequence continues at coordinate 382,303 of JANFOE010001357.1, read as the reverse complement.
GGGCCCGCCCCTGGAGGTTGTATAGTTATTATTATTACTTGCAACTTGGAGTATGTTTTAGTTAACTTAAATGTTTGTTACATTTTGTTTAAACTTTTCAACGTGGGTGATGGGAAGATTTGGTCTTCAAATACCCACAGTTATTTTCTTCTATATTTCATGCATTTTGAAATCTTCTACTTGCCACTATTCTTCATGCAATAAATAATGGGAAGTTGGAAAATATTTCGGGACGTGGGTTAGTTTCATTTGCATATAAATAAAGTGGTTTCTTCTCAAACTCAAAGTAAGAAAACAGAAAACAATAATACCTTTGCAAACCATACTCAACAGTCTTCTACTACTGCCATTGTTTTGTGTGTTTTCGGTCGCTGCCGAATATACACGTGTTGGCTGCATCAAATCCTGGGGCTTATACGATTGTAGACTCGCGGCGAAATACGAGTTCGTATTAAGCTTAAAGGACAGGAGTCATTCCGTGCAGTTTGTTTTGTACCTGAAAATCAAGTGCAAAGACAAGTCATCATGTGAATGTACCCACACAAAAAAGAAATTCCATTCCAAACGTTATTCAACCTTTTCAAGAAAACCTCGAAACTCTCAACGAAGAAGTAAGAAGTGGAAATGCATCAAGAAGAAGAAGCAACGTGGCAAGACTTCAGATAGGTGCTTCATATGCCAAAAGAAAGGTCATTTTGCAAGAAACTGTCCAGACAAGAAAAAGTCCCAAGCGCTTTTACAAGCCTTGAACCAGGTTGAACTAGTAGATCTTTCTGATCTAGAGTCACTATACTCTTTGGATGATGAACCGGGAGATTCAGTCTTATGCACGATCGCCTATTCAGATTTCTTATCTGATGACGATTCTGACTCAGATTCTCTGACTAGTGATGATGATTTTGGAATTCACATGATAAATCCGATTCCACATGTACTGCCAGTACAAGAAGAACCACCATTACCACTAGCCAAAATCCACCTCCTTACGGATGCGTATGCAAAGCCAATCCCAGTTATTGCATTTTTCGACACCGGCGCGTCCGTTTCCATCCTAAACCCTGCTATCTTACCAGACCACTATTGGAGACCTCACCATCAGAGTTTTATGGCCGCTAATGGAGAGAAATTTGTCATTGACAAAATAAGTGTCCCCATTAACATTCGCCTATTTCCAATGTGCGTAATCAGAAGAAGATTGTTGGGTTCGAGCTCGCATGGAAAAGATCTCTTGATCGGTTTTGATATCCTACATAAACTACCAAACTTACGATGGACGGGAACAGGACTTCACTACAAAAGCTTTTTCAACCCTTGGACAACCATGCATCGCCTTTTTATTGCAAGTATTACTCCACCACTTGTTGATATCAACTGCATCAGACAAAAACTTATTCAAGACTCATGTGCTTCCTCACACACCGAGTTTTTGGCAAAACACCCTTCACCTTTGTGGTTGAATCCCTCATTCTTTGTTTCGCTACCTTTTAAGCAAAACGAAGATGTTAACCCTACCAAAGCTAGTCACCCTAGAATGAACCCAGATCATTACCAGCTTGCTTTAGAAGAATGCAACCAACTGGTTGCTGGAGGAATTGTTGAACCTACCACCTCGCCATGGGCATGTGAGGCATTCTACGTCAACAAAAGAAGCGAACAAGTTCGTGGAAAGCTCAGGTTGGTCATTAACTATCAACCGTTGAACCACTTTTTAGCTGATGATAAGTTTCCACTTCCACAAAAGAAGTCGCTATTTCAACACCTGGCAGACGCTAAAGTCCTCTCCAAGTTCGACCTTAAGTCAGGATTTTGGCAACTGGGTATTAAGCCCGAAGATAGACCAAAAACAGGTTTCTGTATACCTGATCATCATTACCAGTGGAAAGTAATGCCGTTTGGTTTAAAAAATGCTCCGTCGGCCTTCCAAAAGGCAATGGTAACCATTTTTGAACCGATTCTTGCAAACACGTTGGTCTACATTGATGATATCCTTTTATTCTCCCCAGATGAACAATCCAATGCAGAGTTACTTTCCAAGTTTTATTCTATTGTCACAAAGTATGGGATAATGCTATCCGAGAAAAAGATGGAGGTTGGCGTAACCAAAATTCACTTTCTTGGCATGGAAATCACAGACGGCAAGTACCAGCCTCAACCTCATGTCGCTCAAGAGTTACTGAAATTTCCAGATGAGTTAACTTCACAAAAAATAATTCAACAGTTCCTTGGGTTAGTCAACTACATGTCTGATTTCCTGCCTAAGCTATCAAATCACACCGCCCTGTTGTTCCCCATGTTGAAAAAGAATCCCCCACAGTGGACATCACGACAAACAGAAGCAGTAAAAGCTATCAAGTTGCTAGCCGAAAAGATGCCCCCACTGAAGATTCCCATCATGACTGAAAGAAGAATTTTGCAGACAGATGCCAACGATGAGTGTTGGGGAGCTGTCCTACTTGTCCAAGATAGCAATAATAAGAGACATATATGTGGCTACAAGAGCGGCACGTTTAAACCCTCTGAACAACACTATCACTCTACGTTCAAAGAGATTCTTGCAGTCAAACGAGGCATTGAAAGATTCCAATTCCATCTAATCGGACACGAATTTCACGTTGAAATGGATATGTCCTCCTTTCCACGTATGCTACCATTTAAGCGGAAGATGCTCCCTCACGCACAACTTTTGAGATGGGCAAATTGGTTCTCACAGTGGAAGTTCACAGTAAAACACATCAAAGGAACAGAGAACGTCCTTGCAGATTTTCTCTCTCACCCAACTGCCTATAAATCAGAAGACAAAACCCCAAAGAAAGTAAGCCAAACACATACTTCTAGCTTTCTTTCAATGGTTCTTTCAGTAACTTCCCAAAGTGATCCACCATCCTCCTCCACCCCTACACCACCACTCCCTGTCCTCAACCTGCCAGAAGAGATAATGGAAACTATCGCAGAATTAACCTTTGAAAAAAGGTCTAAATTAAGTTTCAAAACATTTCTCACGGTCCTTATACAGAAACATGGTTTGTGCATAAATGGTCTCATGTTCCACCCAGACTACCCGTCTCTCAATGTGTTTCATATCCATGACCTATGGAACTTTCCGAAGGAAGCATTGTGCTTTTTCTGGTACATGTTTGAAAGCTTCACAATAGGCATCTCCTTCAACACAGAAAAACTGTTGTCATACATTGTCAAAAGCCAGTTCAATGATGTCCGCCCTCACTCCAGAAATTTACTAACCATGCTACAATGGTTTGTTCCTCACCACCAATGGACGCGATGGTTGACAGTGACTAGCAAAGGGAAGTATGTACTAGTGATGTTTAGAAGACCAGGATCCTTTCTACCACCAAAGGCTGTTAACGATGAAGGATCACTCGTTTATCACTCAGGATAATGTTTCATTCATGACTGGTATGAAATTAACCCAGCCAGCAGGAAGTGTGAAAGGAAGTACTGAAACCTTTATGCAGATACAAGAAACCTAATGGCAAGAGCAAATGGTGTTGACCCTGACACAATTCCAACTTTTATAAGGTGGAATATGATGCCATGGGGTGATGACCATCCCGATTCACTGAAATGGGCTGAAGCAAACCACAATTGGCTCAGTAACAACCACAAAAATGACATAGACACAACGACCGATGAAGATGCTAACCCATATTCATCCGACGACGAAGACTCATTCGGTTCAGTCTCATTTGGTTCCGTTGTTGACGCACATTTCGACCCGTTCGAAGATGATCCAACCCATCCTGATGCACGTTGGATTCCATGAAGAAGGCTAAACATTTTATGTTTAGTATAATGTTTTAATAATTATGTTTAGTTTGTTTGATGTTTCTAGTGTTTTCTAGTTTCAATAATGCTATATGATGTAAGCGCTTAGGTCATATGGCAATAATGTGTAAAAGTAAGAATGCTTGTACTATAAGCTTGAAGGTTGTACCCAATCAAGGCTATATATAGCCATGTATCTTTCCATTGTAAGGCATCAGAATTTGAAGTAATACAAGTGTGTGTTTTCTTATATCTCTCTCTACAATCTTCTCTCAAATCTTCTCTCTATAATTTCTTATAAACCATTGTTCTTACAGGTCTTGTATAGATCTGCCACAACTCCCCCCACACCCTTGGTATCAGAGCCTTATGCTCTAACCATCACCATTACCCTTACCTTACATTTCCCTTTATACTAAATTCCTAATCGTATGCTGTGTGACTGCAGCCTTAGTGCTGATCTCTCACATCAGAAAATTAGAATTTAGCTTAAAGGTCTGACTTCTATAGCTTTAAGTGTTATAGTTCTCTATCCTTTTATTCTATCAGGGCCGTTGCAGGATATGTAAGTCGACAAAGGTGGTCGCAGTTGTTTCCTCCGGGAGAGTATAGAATAAGAAGAAAAAAGTCTATAATTCTTAAAACCATGAGTCACGATAACCTTTTCAATCGCTCAACCTCGTGTAGTTTCCGCCAATCCTCTGCATCTAAAATAGATCAATTATATGAAATCTCATATAGTTCTGATGATTCCAGGATCCCAATCAGTGATATGCCACTCGTAAACCCCTACCATGTTTTCACTAAACCATTCAATTCCATCACAAAAAGAGTCAAACATCTAATTGGATCTAACCCACACAAGCAAATAAAAGAGTTTGTCCAAACATCAAAGTTCGATTCGCATCAGTTACCAGCATCACAGATAGAACATTTGGTACCTTTGTCATTACCTTCCGACCTTCCTCGACATTGTCTATCACAAGGGTACACACATATTCATTTCGGGGCAATAAGGTTAGCATTAACCTTCCATGGAAGAAAAGGACTAGCTGCATATTCAAGAATAGCCTTGCTTGATACAAGGTTTACAAAATATCAGCATGCTTGTATTGGTACAATACAAACAACGTTGAACGCAGGAACAATTTTTGTCACGTTTTACCCAAATTTTAACATGCCTCTCAATGATCCTTCACTATTCACAGCCCTCAAGGCCCAGATCCAGATTGGAGGTACGCCCCAAGTGAACAACTTTCAAGCCACGTTCCATTACCAAATGGCTTACCGAGTTCAAAACCACTCGTTAGACATTTTGGTTCTAGGACAAGACGATGCCGGAAATGCGCTACTCATCGACATAGACGCAAACGCAACTCCAACGTGTACATACATACCGAAGCAGTTGTCTCGAGATGAGTTACTCAAATTACTTCCAGAAAAATGGATAACAAATTATGAGCAGATCCATCAAGCTCCTGTTCGATCGAACTCAGCTCCAGAATTTGTTAGACATGAGAATGGTCTCGTGGAGATCAAATTCTCGCAACCTAAGGCACCTAATGTGTTTCCAACAGGAATCCACATGATCACACCCGCAGAACCCAGCCAAACCGCGACCAATGAGCCTGTTCAAGAAATCAAACACATATGGTGGGACGTATGTGACTGCGAAAGTTGTTTAGATGAAGCTCAAAAGCTTGAGGATGAAGAAGATGTCCCTAAGAAACGAAGATATTCACAACAAAGACTCAAAAGGAGGTATGAAGACGGTGACCCAACAGTTGGACTTCTTGGAGAACCCTCAGGAAAATTTGACTACTATGTTTTATACCCAAAGCAAAACCAGAAACCACAACCATCAACGACACCACCGAAAACACCACAACCACCTAAAACACCGCCACAACCACAAACACTTACACCCTATCACCAAAAGGCTTTATCTATCATTCATCAAACGCCACAACCGAAGAAAGATAAAGAAACAATCCCTTCACCAGTGTTCCCGATAACAACACCCTCTTCAACATCATACGAACAAGAGTTCCCAGCCCTTACTGCATTTGAGCACCCTGATAGTCGAACCAAGCACGACTGGAAAATAAAAAATCCAACGACTATTAGTCCCACAGGACTCGCAAATACTGTTAGTCCCGCGGAAGCTACCCTAAACTGGCAAAGTGAAAATGTTGTTGCTCAAAACAAGGTTCTCGCAAAAATACTCTCACAGCAAACCATGCTCGCAAATACCCAACAAAATCTTTCATCAAAAGTCGGATCCCTAGAGAGTATCATCCATGAACTTCGCTTCAAAATCCAAGAACTCCACCGAGAACTTATCCAAATCATCAAAACATCACCCATAACCCAATCTTCCGCTTCTGTGTCTCAAAAGGAAGCAGAAATGAAGAACTTAAAAATCCAACTCCAAGATCTGGAACGGCAACATAAGCAAAAAAGAATTTCAACCCTTGATGATCCTTGGAGATTGCCATCCACCCCTTTTGTAGGAATATCGTTTGAACCACAACCATTACCACAATCCCACAACCAAACATCGTCACCTTCACTAAACATGTGGGCATCAGAACAAAGAAAGCTAAAAGCCTCCACAAGCAAAAACCAAACTCCTCCACAAGAACCCAACCCTACAACCCATTCTAAAGTTCATGATGTCCTTCCAATTGAGCGGGTGAACCCTTTTTCAACTTTCCTACAATCCCTCACACAAACGGAAAGACCTCAGTGCTCCCAGTCTGTAGCTCCAGTCATCCACTCTCGACATGAGGCTGAAGATGTGGATATTGTTGATGGATTTGAACACTTGTTCATGGCAGAACCAGAATATGCAGAATCAACCGTATAGTTTGATCCAGATGACTACGGAGAAAACCAAACACCACAAACAAGTTCCACGGATTTTCCACAGTCTGACATAAAGCAGTACTTCACATTCGATGACCTTCCACCATCAAAATGGCGTGAAAGAAGTATAGAGATGCTAACATGGTGTTCGTCAGAACTGCAGTATTACACCATTGACATAGTCATCAAGCGGTTTCTTACTCGGATACAAGGGCGCCTACGAGATTGGTACCTCAGTCTTGGAGAATATCGCCAGCTACAGTTGCAGCAGTCAGCATCCCCGGAAGCTTTCATAGGTTCCATATACTCTGAGTTCATCGGCAACCCCTATGAACACACTACCCATGCCAGAGAAGAATTTCTCAAGATGAAATGTTGCTCCTTCCAAAAGAAAGATTTAGAAAAACATTATGATCGTATGTCTCAGCGATTTTATTGTTTGAATGGAGTCGACGATGTCAATTTGAAGCAAGTTTTCCTGAACTCTTTTTCGAAATCCCTTGCTAATGAAGCATATAGGGAATTGGAAGCAAGAAATGTCACAATAGCTCAGTCATCTCTTGGCGAACTATACCAGTTGATCATGAATGCCTTAGCCAAGCTTTGCAACTAGAAAACGTTTCTTGCCGAGTTCGAAAGTACAGGGAAACGCCTCGGGTCAGCATGCGATGACAAGTACCTGAAAATCAAGTGCAAAGACAAGTCATCATGTGAATGTACCCATACGAAAAATAAATTCCATTCCAAACGTTATTCAACCTTTTCAAGAAAACCTCGATTCTCTCAACGAAGAAGCAAGAAGTGTAAATTCATCAAGAAGAAGAAGCAACGTGGCAAGACTTCAGATAGGTGCTTCATATGCCAAAAGAAAAGTCATTTTGCAAGAAACTGTCCAGACAAGAAAAAGTCCCAAGCACTTTTACAAGCCTTGAACCAGGTTGAACCAGTAGATCTTTCTGATCTAGAGTCACTATACTCTTTGGATGATGAACCGGGAAATTCAGTCTTATGCACAATCGCCTATTCAGATTTCTCATCTGATGACGATTCTGACTCAGATTCTCTGACTAGTGATGATGATTTTGGAATTCACATGATAAATCCGATTCCACATGTACTGCCAGTACAGGAAGAACCACCATTACCACTAGCCAAAATCCACCTCCTTACGGATGCGTATGCAAAGCCAATCCCAGTTATTGCATTTTTCGACACCGGCGCGTCCGTTTCCATCCTAAACCCTGCTATCTTACCAGACCACTATTGGAGACCTCACCATCAGAGTTTTATGGCCGCTAATGGAGAGAAATTTGTCATTGACAAAATAAGTGTCCCCATTAACATTCGCCTATTTCCAAAGTGCGTAATCAGAAGAAGGTTGTTGGGTTCGAGCTCGCATGGAAAAGATCTCTTGATCGGTTTTGATATCCTACATAAACTACCAAACTTACGATGGACGGGAACAGGACTTCACTACAAAAGCTTTTTCAACCCTTGGACAACCATGCATCGCCTTTTTGTTGCAAGTGTTACTCCACCACTTGCTGATATCAACTGCATCAGACAAAAACTTATTCAAGACTCATGTGCTTCCTCACACATCGAGTTTTTGACAAAACACCCTTCACCTTTGTGGTTGAATCCCTCATTCTTTGTTTCGCTACCTTTCAAGCAAAATGAAGATGTTAATCCTACCAAAGCTAGTCACCCTGGAATGAACCCAGATCATTACCAGCTTGCTTTAGAAGAATGCAACCAACTGGTTGCTGAAGGAATTGTTGAACCTACCACCTCGCCATGGGCATGTGAGGCATTTTACGTCAACAAAAGAAGCGAACAAGTTCGTGGAAAGCTCAGGTTGGTCATTAACTATCAACCGTTGAACCACCTTTTAGCTGATGATAAGTTTCCACTTCCACAAAAGAAGTCGCTATTTCAACACCTGGCAGACGCTAAAGTCCTCTCCAAGTTCGACCTTAAGTCAGGATTTTGGCAACTGGGTATTAAGCCCGAAGATAGACCAAAAACCGGTTTCTGTATACCTGATCATCATTACCAGTGGAAAGTAATGCCGTTTGGTTTAAAAAATGCTCCGTCGGCCTTCCAAAAGGCAATGGTAACCATTTTTGAACCAATTCTTGAAAACACATTGGTCTACATTGATGATATCCTTTTATTCTCCCCAGATGAACAATCCCATGCAGAGTTACTTTCCAAGTTTTATTCTATTGTCACAAAGTATGGGATAATGCTATCCGAGAAAAAGATGGAGGTTGGCGTAACCAAAATTCACTTTCTTGGCATGGAGATCACAGACGGCAAGTACCAGCCTCAACCGCATGTCGCTCAAGAGTTACTGAAGTTTCCAGATGAGTTAACTTCATAAAAAATGATTCAACAGTTCCTCGGGTTAGTCAACTACATGTCTGATTTCCTGCCCAAGCTATCAAATCACACCGCCCTGTTGTTCCCCATGTTGAAAAAGAATCCCCCACAGTGGACATCACGACAAACAGAAGCAGTAAAAGCTATCAAGTTGCTAGCCGAACAGATACCCCCACTGAAGATTCCCCTCATGACTGAAAGAAGAATTTTGCAGACAGATGCCAGTGACGAGTGTTGGGGAGCTGTCCTACTTGTCCAAGATAGCAATAATAAGAGACATATATGTGGCTACAAGAGCGGCACGTTTAAACCCTCTGAACAACACTATCACTCTACGTTCAAAGAGATTCTTGCAGTCAAACGAGGCATTGAAAGATTCCAATTCCATCTAATCGGACACGAATTTCACGTTGAAATGGACATGTCCTCCTTTCCACGTATGCTACAATTTAAGCGGAAGATGCTCCCTCACGCACAACTTTTGAGATGGGCAAATTGGTTCTCACAGTGGAAGTTCACAGTAAAATACATCAAAGGAACAGAGAACGTCCTTGCAGATTTTCTCTCTCGCCCAACTGCCTATAAATCAGAAGACAAAACCCCAAAGAAAGTAAGCCAAGTCCAAACACATACTTCTAACTTTCTTTCAATGGTTCTTTCAGTAACTTCCCAAAGTGATCCACCATCCTCCTCCACCCCTACACCACCACTCCCTGTCCTCAACCTGCCAGAAGAGATAATGGAAACAATCGCAGATTTAACCTTTGAAAAAAGGTCTAAATTAAGTTTCAAAACATTTCTCACGGTCCTTATACATAAACATGGTTTGTGCATAAATGGTCTCATGTTCCACCCAGACTACCCGTTTCTCAATGTGTTTCATATCCATGACCTATGGAACTTTCCGAAGGAAGCATTGTGCTTTATCTGGTACCTGTTTGAAAGCTTCACAATAGGCATCCCCTTCAACACAGAAAAACTTTTGTCATACATTGTCAAAAGCCAGTTCAATGATGTCCGCCCTCACTCCAGAAATTTACTAACCATGCTACAATGGTTTATTCCTCACCACCAATGGACGCGATGGTTGACAGTGACTAGCAAAGGGAAGTATGTACTAGTGATGTTCAGAAGACCAGGATCCTTTCTACCACCCAAGGCTATTAACGATGAAGGATCACTCGTTTATCACTCAGGATCATGTTTCATTCATGACTGGTATGAAATTAACCCAGCCAGCAGGAAGTGTGAAAGGAAGTACCGAAACCTTTATGCAGATACAAGAAACCTAATGGCAAGAGCAAATGGTGTTGACCCTGACACAATTCCAACTTTTATAAGGTGGAATATGATGCCATGGGGTGATGACCATCCCGATTCACTGAAATGGGCTGAAGCAAACCACAATTGGCTCAGTGACAACCACAAAAATGACATAGACACAACGACCGATGAAGATGCTAACCCATATTCATCCGACGACGAAGACTCATTCGGTTCAGTCTCATTTGGTTCCGTTGTTGACGCACATTTCGACCCGTTCGAAGATGATCCAACCCATCCTGATGCACGTTGGAGTCCATGAAGAAGGCTAAACATTTTATGTTTAGTATAATGTTTTAACAATTATGTTTTAGTATCTTGAGTTTGTTTGATGTTTCTAGTGTTTTCTAGTTTCAATAATGCTATATGATGTAAGCGCTTAGGTCATATGGCAATAATGTGTAAAAGTAAGAATGCTTGTACTATAAGCTTAAAGTTTGTACCCAATCAAGGCTATATATAGCCATGTATCTTGCCATTGTAAGGCATCAGAATTTGAAGTAATACAAGTGTGTGTTTTCTTATATCTCTCTCTACAATCTTCTCTCAAATCTTCTCTCAATAATTTCTTATAAACCATTGATCTTACAGGTCTTATATAGATCTGCCATTGTCTATCACAAGGGTACACACATATTCATTTGGTACCTTTATCATTACCTTCCGACCTTCCTCGACATTGTCTATCACAAGGGTACACACATATTCATTTCGGGGCAATAAGGTTAGCATTAACCTTCCATGGAAGAAAAGGACTACCTGCATATTCAAGAATAGCCTTGCTTGATACAAGGTTTACAGAATATCAGCATGCTTGTATTGGTACAATACAAACAACGTTGAACGCAGGAACAATTTTTGTCACGTTTTACCCAAATTTTAACATGCCTCTCAATGATCCTTCACTATTCACAGCCCTCAAGGCCCAGATCCAGATTGGAGGTACGCCCCAAGTGAACACCTTTCAAGCCACGTTCCATTACCAAATGGCTTACCGAGTTCAAAACCACTCGTTAGACATTTTGGTTCCAGGACAAGACGATGCCGGAAATGCGCTACTCATCGACATAGACGCAAACGCAACTCCAACGTGTACATACATACCGAAGCAGTTGTCTCGAGATGAGTTACTCAAATTACTTCCAGAAAAATGGATAACAAATTATGAGCAGATCCATCAAGCTCCTGTTCGATCGAACTCAGCTCCAGAATTTGTTAGACATGAGAATGGTCTCGTGGAGATCAAATTCTCGCAACCTAAGGCACCTAATGTGTTTCCAACAGGAATCCACATGATCACACCAGCAGAACCCAGCCAAATCGCGACCAATGAGCCTGTTCAAGAAATCAAACACATATGGTGGGACGTATGTGACTGCGAAAGTTGTTTAGATGAAGCTCAAAAGCTTGAGGATGAAGAAGATGTCCCTAAGAAACGAAGATCTTCACAACAAAGACTCAAAAGGAGGTATGAAGACGGTGACCCAACAGTTGGACTTCTTGGAGAACCCTCAGGAAAATTTGACTACTATGTTTTATACCCAAAGCAAAACCAGAAACCACAACCATCAACGACACCACCGAAAACACCACAACCACCTAAAACACCGCCACAACCACAAACACTTACACCCTATCACCAAAAGGCTTTATCTATCATTCATCAAACGCCACAACCGAAGAAAGATAAAGAAACAATCCCTTCACCAGTGTTCCTGATAACAACACCCTCTTCAACATCATACGAACAAGAGTTCCCAGCCCTTACTGCATTTGAGCACCCTGATAGTCGAACCAAGCACGACTGGAAAATAAAAAATCCAACGACTATTAGTCCCACAGGACTCGCAAATACTGTTAGTCCCGCGGAAGCTACCCTAAACTGGCAAAGTGAAAATGTTGTTGCTCAAAACAAGGTTCTCGCAAAAATACTCTCACAGCAAACCATGCTCGCAAATACCCAACAAAATCTTTCATCAAAAGTCGGATCCCTAGAGAGTATCATCCATGAACTTCGCTTCAAAATCCAAGAACTCCACCGAGAACTTATCCAAATCATCAAAACATCACCCATAACCCAATCTTCCGCTTCTGTGTCTCAAAAGGAAGCAGAAATGAAGAACTTAAAAATCCAACTCCAAGATCTGGAACGGCAACATAAGCAAAAAAGAATTTCAACCCTTGATGATCCTTGGAGATTGCCATCCACCCCTTTTGTAGGAATATCGTTTGAACCACAACCATTACCACCATCCCACAACCAAACATCGTCACCTTCACTAAACATGTGGGCATCAGAACAAAGAAAGCTAAAAGCCTCCACAAGCAAAAACCAAACTCCTCCACAAGAACCCAACCCTACAACCCATTCTAAAGTTCATGATGTCCTTCCAATTGAGCGGGTGAACCCTTTTTCAACTTTCCTACAATCCCTCACACAAACGGAAAGACCTCAGTGCTCCCAGTCTGTAGCTCCAGTCACCCACTCTCGACGTGAGGCTGAAGATGTGGATATTGTTGATGGATTTGAACACTTGTTCATGGCAGAACCAGAATATGCAGAATCAACAGTACAGTTTGATCCAGATGACTACGGAGAAAACCAAACACCACAAACAAGTTCCACGGATTTTCCACAGTCTGACATAAAGCAGTACTTCACATTCGATGACCTTCCACCATCAAAATGGCGTGAAAGAAGTATAGAGATGCTAACATGGTGTTCGTCAGAACTGCAGTATTACACCATTGACATAGTCATCAAGCGATTTCTTACTCGGATCCAAGGGCGCCTACGAGATTGGTACCTCAGTCTTGGAGAATATCGCCAGCTACAGTTGCAGCAGTCAGCATCCCCGGAAGCTTTCATAGGTTCCATATACTCTGAGTTCATCGGCAACCCCTATGAACACACTACCCATGCCAGAGAAGAATTTCTCAAGATGAAATGTTGCTCCTTCCAAAAGAAAGATTTAGAAAAACATTATGATCGTATGTCTCAGCGATTTTATTGTTTGAATGGAGTCGACGATGTCAATTTGAAGCAAGTTTTCCTGAACTCTTTTTCGGAATCCCTTGCTAATGAAGCATATAGGGCATTGGAAGCAAGAAATGTCACAATAGCTCAGTCATCTCTTGGCGAACTATACCAGTTGATCATGAATGCCTTAGCCAAGATTTGCAACTAGAAAAAGTTTCTTGCCGAGTTCGAAAGTACAGGGAAACGCCTCGGGTCAGCATGCGATGACAAGTACCTGAAAATCAAGTGCAAAGACAAGTCATCATGTGAATGTACCCATACGAAAAAGAAATTCCATTCCAAACGTTATTCAACCTTTTCAAGAAAACCTCGATTCTCTCAACGAAGAAGCAAGAAGTGGAAATTCATCAAGAAGAAGAAGCAACGTGGCAAGACTTCAGATAGGTGCTTCATATGCCAAAAGAAAAGTCATTTTGCAAGAAACTGTCCAGACAAGAAAAAGTCCCAAGCGCTTTTACAAGCCTTGAACCAGGTTGAACCAGTAGATCTTTCTGATCTAGAGTCACTATACTCTTTGGATGATGAACCGGGAGATTCAGTCTTATGCACAATCGCCTATTCAGATTTCTCATCTGATGACGATTCTGACTCAGATTCTTTGACTAGTGATGATGATTTTGGAATTCACATGATAAATCCGATTCCACATGTACTGCCAGTACAGGAAGAACCACCATTACCACTAGCCAAAATCCACCTCCTTACGGATGCGTATGCAAAGCCAATCCCAGTTATTGCATTTTTCGACACCGGCGCGTCCGTTTCCATCCTAAACCCTGCTATCTTACCAGACCACTATTGGAGACCTCACCATCAGAGTTTTATGGCCGCTAATGGAGAGAAATTTGTCATTGACAAAATAAGTGTCCCCATTAACATTCGCCTATTTCCAAAGTGCGTAATCAGAAGAAGGTTGTTGGGTTCGAGCTCGCATGGAAAAGATCTCTTGATCGGTTTTGATATCCTACATAAACTACCAAACTTACGATGGACGGGAACAGGACTTCACTACAAAAGCTTTTTCAACCCTTGGACAACCATGCATCGCCTTTTTGTTGCAAGTGTTACTCCACCACTTGCTGATATCAACTGCATCAGACAAAAACTTATTCAAGACTCATGTGCTTCCTCACACATCGAGTTTTTGACAAAACACCCTTCACCTTTGTGGTTGAATCCCTCATTCTTTGTTTCGCTACCTTTCAAGCAAAACGAAGATGTTAATCCTACCAAAGCTAGTCACCCTGGAATGAACCCAGATCATTACCAGCTTGCTTTAGAAGAATGCAACCAACTGGTTGCTGAAATTGTTGAACCTACCACCTCGCCATGGGCATGTGAGGCATTTTACGTCAACAAAAGAAGCGAACAAGTTCGTGGAAAGCTCAGGTTGGTCATTAACTATCAACCGTTGAACCACTTTTTAGCTGATGATAAGTTTCCACTTCCACAAAAGAAGTCGCTATTTCAACACCTGGAAGACGCTAAAGTCCTCTCCAAGTTCGACCTTAAGTCAGGATTTTGGCAACTGGGTATTAAGCCCGAAGATAGACCAAAAACCGGAAACGATACGTGTGACCGGAGTTACGCTTTTATAGAACAAGTAACAGCACATAATGAAAGCTAATTTGCTAATTATACAACAATAAACACTTACCAGCACAGAATGAATGCTAATTTCAACTAATTTTCACAATACCGAAAACGACACCTCGCGTATCAAACACCTAACTTCACCTAATCATCAAACACATAGCTTCTACAAACTTATATAAATAACCTAATATGAAGCTATACAGCAATAAACACACATTTATACAACTAATTATGAAAATATTTATAATAACAAACAATAGGATGCATAATTACAGGTACAACTATCTCATAAAACGCTTATTATTACTTCTACTTAGTAACAGCACAGAATGAACGCCAAATTCATACCGAAAAGAATACCTCGCGTATCGAACACCTAACTTCACCTAATCCTCAAACACATACCTCGCTTATTATCCTCGTCAACAAAACGCTCTAAAATAAAATAATAAACATATTCATATAAAGAGTTAAAATTATAGATCAAAGATCAAACACTCTGTATTCGATTGCCTTATATTACTTCGCGCGATATGGAGCTCCTCTTAAGCTTTGACTTGTTTGCAGCTGGTATTTAGTTTATAAGCCGAAAAGTTTCAAAATAAGTTTTATTCCGTAAGCCGAAAAGTTTCAAAATAAGCCATAGAAGTGAGCTTATGAAACATAAACTCATAACCAAAATAAGCCCTAAGCTGAAACATAAGCCCTGAGCTTAAAAATAAGCTCAAACGCACAAATCACAAACAAAGCCTAAAACTAAATCCATCTCAAACCCTAATCAAAGCAATCAAATCGAATACCAAACCCTAATCAAATACCAAACTCTAATAAAATCGAATCAAAACATATCGAATCAAACCTTATGATGTGCAACGATGGATGACAACGTGCGGTGATGGATGACG
Organism: Glebionis coronaria; assembly: GCA_025667525.1. Taxonomy (NCBI): domain Eukaryota; kingdom Viridiplantae; phylum Streptophyta; class Magnoliopsida; order Asterales; family Asteraceae; genus Glebionis; species Glebionis coronaria. The sequence goes on along the minus strand of JANFOE010001357.1, from coordinate 366,403 downwards.
CTGTGAGCTTAAAAATGCGACGATGGGTGACGGCGTGCGGCTATGGATGACGACGTGCGGTGACGGGCGAGGTGTTTAATCGGTAATGAAATGAAACAATAATGGTGGTGTTTGGAATGAAATGTGTGTTTTTTTTGGATAAAGTTTTGTTTTAATTGTGGGTAAAAAAGGCGGATTTTAATTTTGGGTAAAAAAAGAGTGGTTCTAATTTTTGTTAGTTTTTTTGGGAAATAATTTTTTTATTTATAAGTTTGAAAGTTTTTATAAAGTTTTATAAATTAGAAAAATAAAAAGTTGAGACGTTAATGGGTTAGTTTTAACTAGAGGTGGCAAAATGGGCGGGTGGGCAGGCACGGGCGGCGGGCTAAACGGGCAACAGGCTAAACGGGCGGCGGGCTAAACGGGCGCGGGCTAAACGGGCACGGGCGAAACGGTGGCTAAACGGGCAGGCTAAACGGGCGCAAGCTAAAAAAGGAAAAAAAACATATAAAAACCTACAAGTAAAAAATAAAATACTTGTTTCAAAGCCGGGATAAAAAACTTAATAAAAAATATTCGTCAAGTATACTAATTTATATCTTACAAGTGCGCCCGTTAAACCCATTTAGTTTCTTACCTATGCGCCCGTTTAGCCCATTCATTATAAAGAATGGGCAAAAAGTGCCCCATCTTTTTTTGAAAATGGACAAAAAGTGCTCATATGTATCAAAATGGGCAAGATTTGCCACCTCTAGTTTTGAATGTAGAGTTTGTTTGGATTGATCGACAACGGGTGATAACGAGATAATAATTTAAAGAAAGAAATAGAATTACGTGCTTTTTTAAATAAATATAATGGATTTTTTATAAAGTATATTTGTAGAGATATTAACAAGAGTTTTAATCAGTCTTTTAATATATTGTGATCAAAATTTCACATTTTATTTTTGTAAGTTTTATGAAGTTTTAATAAGTTTCATAAACTAGTAGAAAAAGTCTGTTACAAAACTTATTTATATTCATACATATACTTGGCCTATTTGTTCGTCCATAGTAATAAATTTTTAACTTAAAGTAATTAGTTTGATTTAGGGTATTTACTTAGTAAACAATTTAACACTAACATTTGACAATAAAATTGATTAAATAATGTTTGTTGAGCTTCATATGGTTCACATATAAAATACGGAGCATTCCACGCTCAAACTAGCAATAATTCAAAGAAAACATATATTTTTTTATATTTCCGTTGGAAGTCACTCGGAAATAATAACCTTTTTGAGACGGATTTTCGACGGAATTTAAAAACATCTCATAGATCAAAGCAATTCCGACGGAATAGTGACAGATACGGGTATGCGTCGGAAAGCAGTCGGAAAGTGGACGCTAAGTAACGTGAATTAGTGACAGCTTTCCGACGAAATTATATCTCTCGGAAATCTGTCGGAAAGCAGTCGCAGAAGCACGTTTGTCGCTGATCTGATGGAAAGATGTCGGTAAATTAGTGACGGATATGTGTTCGTCAGAAATTCCGTCACTGAAAGTCCAATTTCTAGTAGTGAGTATCAATATGGGTACATAGGAATTCAAAGAACAAAAAGCATACGAATAAGAGAGTGGTGCCGTATCAACTATCAAGTGATGCCATTGATGGAATCATAATTATTCAAGATGATTAATTAATTTATCAACATTTTTATGCACACATACTAATAAAGATTACAATTTACAAAGATGCATCTTTTTGGACATATGGTGTTGGTATAGTTAATGCAACGAGTGATTTTTACTGAAGCAAAGATTTACGGCTATCCTTTTCCTTATTTTCTTCTACAATAAATTTCAAGTATGAGAGACAGAGATTACTTCTTTCTTGAAGGTTTTTGTGGAATGGGCATGCAAAGATCAAACTTTCATCCTGAGTAACGTCCTTTGAAGGTGGTGAAATGCAGTTACTGACTCACGGTTTCATATTACAGATGGTTGCATGATAACTTTTCTAAGTGATTGGGCTGCTATGGATGCGGTCATATGAGACCAACACCGATTATTTTAGCAAAATAGATCACTTTACCCAATGTGGATTTAAAGTGTCTGATCTGCGCAGGGCCAATGTACAAAATGGCATACATCTTATGTCAGGATATTAGCTGAACTGAAAGAATTGGTTGCAAAGTTAGTGTAAGTCATTGTGTTGGATATTATGAGGTTGTATAGTTATTATTATTACTTGCAACTTGGAGTATGTTTTAGTTAAATTAAATGTTTGTTACATTTTGTTTAAACTTTTCAACGTGGGTGATGGGAAGATTTGGTCTTCAAATACCCACAGTTATTTTCTCCTATATTTCATGCATTTTGAAATCTTCTACTTGCCACTATTCTTCATGCAACAAATAATGGGAAGTTGGAAAATATTTCAGGACGTGGGTTAGTTTCATTTGCATATAAATAGAGTGGTTTCTGCTCAAAACAAAGTAAGAAAACAGAAAACAATAATACCTTTGCAAACCATACTCAACAGTCTTCTACTACCGCCATTGTTTTGTGTGTTTTCGGTCGCTGCCGAATATACACGTGTTGGCTGCATCAAATCCTAGGGCTTATACGATTGTAGACTCGCAGCGAAATACGAGTTCGTATTAAGCTTAAAGTACAAGAGTCATTCCGTGCAGTTTGTTTTGTTCTTTAGTTGCAGGTTGTTCTTGGGTTCACTGTTTGAAGATAGTTGGTGATACAAGTTTTATACAACATTCTTTAAGCTTAATATCGAAATGGATACCGGTGCTTCTTCTACTTCCCTTACAAACCTCCGAATGATGAACCAAGAACTGGTTAAGCTCGATAGGTTTGACGGGTGCACCTATACTCGTTGGGCTGACAAGATGAAGTTCTTGCTCATCTTGTTAAAGGTTTACTACGTTCTGGATCTAACATTGGCTCCTATTCCTAGTAACCCGATACCCGCAGCCGATCAACCGGTAGATGAGAAAAAGGTTGTTGAGCTTGAAAAGATGCGAATGATTCGAAAAGAGGACGAGACCATTTGTTGCGGCTGTATCAAGAATGCCTTGTCGGATACTCTTTACGACTTGTATGCGTCGGTTACTAATCCGCGAGAGCTTTGAAGTGCACTCGAATTTAAGTATAAAACTCATGAGCAAGGTACGAATAAGTATTTGGTTTCAAAATACTTAGAATATGCTATGATTGATGGGAAATCTATTATAGAGCAAGTGCATGAGCTCCAAGTTCTTGTGAACAAACTAAAATCGTTTGATGTTCCCGTTTGTGATGCATTCCAAGTGGGGTGCTATCTTAACCAAGCTTCCACCTTCTTGGAAAAGCTTCTCTAAGAGAATGTTGCAGAAAACTGAAGATTATTCGTTAGATGATCTTTTAAAGCATCTTCGTATAGAGGAAGAAGCTAAAATTAGAGAGAAACGGGGGTAACAATGGGTCAAGTGTGAATCATGTGCAAGGTGAAAGCTCTAAGAAGAGAGTTTTTCGAAATGATTCAAACAAAGCTAAGATAGGAGTCACAAAGAACAATTTTAAGAAGTCTGCTCCATCAAATCAGTCGTTCAAGTGCCATGTGTGTGGAATACCTGGTCATTTTGCTCGCGAGTGCAAAGATCGAAAATCAGGGACTGAGTTGAACATGGTGAACACTGAGATAGCGAATATGATGGCTCAAGTTCACCTTGATGATGGAGAGGATCTTGTGAGGTAAACATGTGAAGGTCGAGTTTTATCTAGCCATTAGTTTCAGCACTAGCAATGGCGGGCTAGCGCCTCTTTATATTCATTGTTATTTTAATTTTCGTTGTTTTATTTCTTGCGTACTATGTTTGCTTGAATTCTAGTGTAGTAGTTGTTTTTCGCTTAGAGTTATCAGTCCTTATTTGTTTGAATTATGTCAAATGAAAGCTAGTGTTTGTTTTATCTTTTGAAGTTTTGTTTCAAATTCCTTGTGTTGTTGCATGAAATGTTAAAGTTAACTGTTAGACTTAAAAGTCAGTGTGTAAATTTACATGTTTTTAGTTTCATATGTTATCTCCATAATTTTCATGCATAATATATTTGCATGCCATATGTTCCATGTGATAAATATCTCTTCAAAATGTATGTGTGAAATGTTTACGTGCTACATTTGTGAAAATAATATGTTTGACGTTGTCGAATTTGATGTTTTATTTCAACTTGTGTACACTGTGATAAATGTATATTTTGGATTATATGAGTTAGAAATAAGGTTCTAAAATAGACTCGAAAAGTATAAGGAAATTTTCGAAAGATGTCGAAAATTAATGATACGTGAGTGTGTCATGTTAAGTCATGATACAAGATAAATAACTGAGAATGGTACCATTATTGACGTGTTTGTTAAGTGATTAAGAAACTTAACTATCACATTTATTAAGTTTCTGACGAGAGATTTATTAAGTGTTTTGAGATGTAATTGATGACCTCATTAAATCTCTGACGAGAGGCTTAATGAGAGTGACTAGAGACATGAGTATTGAGTATGAAACCATATGTAAACTGGTTAGTAATGGAAACCCGACATGGTTGTAGTGCTTCTACATCACGAGTTTAATGAGTAATAACTAAGTTACTAATTGATAGAAGGTATTATCGCCCAATTTACTCATGTATAATATAGATAGTACGGCGTTGTCGAGGAAAGTATGAGGTAAATCCTCTTAACAAAGCTTTAGAGGCATCTTAGCAACGAAGATGTTAAAAGTTTTGCCTATATGATCTAAAGGTGGTGCCGCCTTGAATGAAGAGTATTGGTTTCTCTTTTAGAGGGTTATAAAACAGGATTTAAGCGCATGGCCATATTCGCGCTCAGTGAGAAAAAAATGGTTACAATGAGAAATGTGTATAAGTATGCCATTTTTTTTTGAACATAACTTCGTTATCACACCTCACAAACGGAGGAATTTAGTACACAACAAGTTACATCGAATCGAAAGGGCAAAATCAAAAGTGATTTGCCAAACAAAGTTCACAAAGTAACAAGTTGAAACAAACCAAGACATACACCATAAGGATGATTGTGAGACGGAAGCAGCAACACAATACAAGGGTGAGGGGGAATCACCAATGTGAGCTTTTCTCAAACACAACCATATGAAGATGGTGTAGCCTGGAGCAAAACTACAAAAGAGTACACTAACCATACAAGGAAAATAAAGCCTAACATCCCTAAAAGAGCCAAACCTAAACCAAACAAATCTAAATCTAAATCCCACGATTGCAGCAAAGCATCTTGTAGCAGCAAGAAACCATCTGACGGATTGGAAGCTAGAAAGCGCAACAGATCTAAAAAATCTGAGATAGTAGCAGCACATCAGATGGTATAGCGACGGTGACAAATGACAAACGGCAACGGGAGATGACAAATCTGATGGCAAGGTATTATTATTATGGGATTTAGTAGAACTATGCATAAGAGGGGATCCGAGCGACCGGTCGCCAGAAATTGATTTTAGATAAAGACGACGAGATGTGTGTAGGGGTGGGGGGAGAGAATTCTAGAGAGAAGTAGTGGTGAGCACTTGATTATTAAGTTGGTTCGTATAAGTATGCCATTGAAATCAAAAGGTTCTTGGTTTAATTCCCTTTGGACACCATTGAATCGATTTCAATTAATTTGCCTACTTATATAATGCAAAGGTTTAATCTTGATGACACTTTGCGACATAACTTATTAGAGTAGTAGAAAACTATCCAATCTGGCGCGGGATTGTTGGATATTATGAGGTTGTCAGAGGCGGACCTAGGATTTATAACAGGGTGTTGCATAAATATTTTTTTGTGATTATTAGTATTAAAGTCGTCTCACAATACGTAAATGTGGGTGTTGCACATTTCGAAAAAAGACCTATTTTATACAAATTCTACCCTTCGTGACATAATATAGGGTGTAGCCCATGCCACACCCGGCTCCCATGTGGGCCCGCCCCTGGAGGTTGTATAGTTATTATTATTACTTGCAACTTGGAGTATGTTTTAGTTAACTTAAATGTTTGTTACATTTTGTTTAAACTTTTCAACGTGGGTGATGGGAAGATTTGGTCTTCAAATACCCACAGTTATTTTCTCCTATATTTCATGCATTTTGAAATCTTCTACTTGCCACTATTCTTCATGCAACAAATAATGGGAAGTTGGAAAATATTTCGGGACGTGGGTTAGTTTCATTTGCATATAAATAAAGTGGTTTCTTCTCAAACTCAAAGTAAGAAAACAGAAAACAATAATACCTTTGCAAACCATACTCAACAGTCTTCTACTACTGCCATTGTTTTGTGTGTTTTCGGTCGCTGCCGAATATACACGTGTTGGCTGCATCAAATCCTGGGGCTTATACGATTGTAGACTCGCGGCGAAATACGAGTTCGTATTAAGCTTAAAGGACAGGAGTCATTCCGTGCAGTTTGTTTTGTACCTGAAAATCAAGTGCAAAGACAAGTCATCATGTGAATGTACCCACACAAAAAAGAAATTCCATTCCAAACGTTATTCAACCTTTTCAAGAAAACCTCGAAACTCTCAACGAAGAAGTAAGAAGTGGAAATGCATCAAGAAGAAGAAGCAACGTGGCAAGACTTCAGATAGGTGCTTCATATGCCAAAAGAAAGGTCATTTTGCAAGAAACTGTCCAGACAAGAAAAAGTCCCAAGCGCTTTTACAAGCCTTGAACCAGTTTGAACCAGTAGATCTTTCTGATCTAGAGTCACTATACTCTTTGGATGATGAACCGGGAGATTCAGTCTTATGCACGATCGCCTATTCAGATTTCTTATCTGATGACGATTCTGACTCAGATTCTCTGACTAGTGATGATGATTTTGGAATTCACATGATAAATCCGATTCCACATGTACTGCCAGTACAAGAAGAACCACCATTACCACTAGCCAAAATCCACCTCCTTACGGATGCGTATGCAAAGCCAATCCCAGTTATTGCATTTTTCGACACCGGCGCGTCCGTTTCCATCCTAAACCCTGCTATCTTACCAGACCACTATTGGAGACCTCACCATCAGAGTTTTATGGCCGCTAATGGAGAGAAATTTGTCATTGACAAAATAAGTGTCCCCATTAACATTCGCCTATTTCCAAAGTGCGTAATCAGAAGAAGATTGTTGGGTTCGAGCTCGCATGGAAAAGATCTCTTGATCGGTTTTGATATCCTACATAAACTACCAAACTTACGATGGACGGGAACAGGACTTCACTACAAAAGCTTTTTCAACCCTTGGACAACCATGCATCGCCTTTTTATTGCAAGTATTACTCCACCACATGTTGATATCAACTGCATCAAACAAAAACTTATTCAAGACTCATGTGCTTCCTCACACACCGAGTTTTTGGCAAAACACCCTTCACCTTTGTGGTTGAATCCCTCATTCTTTGTTTCGCTACCTTTTAAGCAAAACGAAGATGTTAACCCTACCAAAGCTAGTCACCCTGGAATGAACCCAGATCATTACCAGCTTGCTTTAGAAGAATGCAACCAACTGGTTGCTGAAGGAATTGTTGAACCTACCACCTCGCCATGGGCATGTGAGGCATTTTACGTCAACAAAAGAAGCGAACAAGTTCGTGGAAAGCTCAGGTTGGTCATTAACTATCAACCGTTGAACCACTTTTTAGCTGATGATAAGTTTCCACTTCCACAAAAGAAGTCGCTATTTCAACACCTGGCAGACGCTAAAGTCCTCTCCAAGTTCGACCTTAAGTCAGGATTTTGGCAACTGGGTATTAAGCCCGAAGATAGACCAAAAACAGGTTTCTGTATACCTGATCATCATTACCAGTGGAAAGTAATGCCGTTTGGTTTAAAAAATGCTCCGTCGGCCTTCCAAAAGGCAATGGTAACCATTTTTGAACCGATTCTTGCAAACACGTTGGTCTACATTGATGATATCCTTTTATTCTCCCCAGATGAACAATCCAATGCAGAGTTACTTTCCAAGTTTTATTCTATTGTCACAAAGTATGGGATAGTGCTATCCGAGAAAAAGATGGAGGTTGGCGTAACCCAAATTCACTTTCTTGGCATGGAAATCACAAACGGCAAGTACCAGCCTCAACCTCATGTCGCTCAAGAGTTACTGAAATTTCCAGATGAGTTAACTTCACAAAAAATAATTCAACAGTTCCTTGGGTTAGTCAACTACATGTCTGATTTCCTGCCTAAGCTATCAAATCACACCGCCCTGTTGTTCCCCATGTTGAAAAAGAATCCCCCACAGTGGACATCACGACAAACAGAAGCAGTAAAAGCTATCAAGTTGCTAGCCGAAAAGATGCCCCCACTGAAGATTCCCATCATGACTGAAAGAAGAATTTTGCAGACAGATGCCAACGATGAGTGTTGGGGAGCTGTCCTACTTGTCCAAGATAGCAATAATAAGAGACATATATGTGGCTACAAGAGCGGCACGTTTAAACCCTCTGAACAACACTATCACTCTACGTTCAAAGAGATTCTTGCAGTCAAACGAGGCATTGAAAGATTCCAATTCCATCTAATCGGACACGAATTTCACGTTGAAATGGATATGTCCTCCTTTCCACGTATGCTACAATTTAAGCGAAAGATGCTCCCTCACGCACAACTTTTGAGATGGGCAAATTGGTTCTCACAGTGGAAGTTCACAGTAAAACACATCAAAGGAACAGAGAACGTCCTTGCAGATTTTCTCTCTCGCCCAACTGCCTATAAATCAGAAGACAAAACCCCAAAGAAAGTAAGCCAAACACATACTTCTAGCTTTCTTTCAATGGTTCTTTCAGTAACTTCCCAAAGTGATACACCATCCTCCTCCACCCCTACACCACCACTCCCTGTCCTCAACCTGCCAGAAGAGATAATGGAAACTATCGCAGATTTAACCTTTGAAAAAAGGTCTAAATTAAGTTTCAAAACATTTCTCACGGTCCTTATACAGAAACATGGTTTGTGCATAAATGGTCTCATGTTCCACCCAGACTACCCGTTTCTCAATGTGTTTCATATCCATGACCTATGGAACTTTCCGAAGGAAGCATTGTGCTTTTTCTGGTACATGTTTGAAAGCTTCACAATAGGCATCTCCTTCAACACAGAAAAACTGTTGTCATACATTGTCAAAAGGCAGTTCAATGATGTCCGCCCTCACTCCAGAAATTTACTAACCATGCTACAATGGTTTGTTCCTCACCACCAATGGACGCGATGGTTGACAGTGACTAGCAAAGGGAAGTATGTACTAGTGAAGTTCAGAAGACCAGGATCCTTTCTACCACCCAAGGCTGTTAACGATGAAGGATCACTCGTTTATCACTCAGGATAATGTTTCATTCATGACTGGTATGAAATTAACCCAGCCAGCAGGAAGTGTGAAAGGAAGTACCGAAACCTTTATGCAGATACAAGAAACCTAATGGCAAGAGCAAATGGTGTTGACCCTGACACAATTCCAACTTTTATAAGGTGGAATATGATGCCATGGGGTGATGACCATCCCGATTCACTGAAATGGGCTGAAGCAAACCACAATTGGCTCAGTAACAACCACAAAAATGACATAGACACAACGACCGATGAAGATGCTAACCCATATTCATCCGACGACGAAGACTCATTCGGTTCAGTCTCATTTGGTTCCGTTGTTGACGCACATTTCGACCCGTTCGAAGATGATCCAACCCATCCTGATGCACGTTGGAGTCCATGAAGAAGGCTAAACATTTTATGTTTAGTATAATGTTTTAATAATTATGTTTAGTTTGTTTGATGTTTCTAGTGTTTTCTAGTTTCAATAATGCTATATGATGTAAGCGCTTAGGTCATATGGCAATAATGTGTAAAAGTAAGAATGCTTGTACTATAAGCTTGAAGGTTGTACCCAATCAAGGCTATATATAGCCATGTATCTTTCCATTGTAAGGCATCAGAATTTGAAGTAATACAAGTGTGTGTTTTCTTATATCTCTCTCTACAATCTTCTCTCAAATCTTCTCTCTATAATTTCTTATAAACCATTGTTCTTACAGGTCTTGTATAGATCTGCCACAACTCCCCCCACACCCTTGGTATCAGAGCCTTACGCTCTAACCATCACCATTACCCTTACCTTACATTTCCCTTTATACTAAATTCCTAATCGTATGCTCTGTGACTGCAGCCTTAGTGCTGATCTCTCACATCAGAAAATTAGAATTTAGCTTAAAGGTCTGACTTCTATAGCTTTAAGTGTTATAGTTCTCTATCCTTTTATTCTACCAGGGCCGTTGCAGGATATGTAAGTCGACAAAGGTAGTCGCAGTTGTTTCCTCCGGGAGAGTATAGAATAAGAAGAAAAAAGTCTATAATTCTTAAAACCATGAGTCACGATAACCTTTTCAATCGCTCAACCTCGTGTAGTTTCCGCCAATCCTCTGCATCTAAAATAGATCAATTATATGAAATCTCATATAGTTCTGATGATTCCAGGATCCCAATCAGTGATATGCCACTCGTAAACCCCTACCATGTTTTCACTAAACCATCCAATTCCATCACAAAAAGAGTCAAACATCTAATTGGATCTAACCCACACAAGCAAATAAAAGAGTTTGTCCAAACATCAAAGTTCGATTCGCATCAGTTACCAGCATCACAGATAGAACATTTGGTACCTTTGTCATTACCTTCCGACCTTCCTCGACATTGTCTATCACAAGGGTACACACATATTCATTTCGGGGCAATAAGGTTAGCATTAACCTTCTATGGAAGAAAAGGACTAGCTGCATATTCAAGAATAGCCTTGCTTGATACAAGGTTTACAGAATATCAGCATGCTTGTATTGGTACAATACAAACAACGTTGAACGCAGGAACAATTTTTGTCACGTTTTACCCAAATTTTAACATGCCTCTCAATGATCCTTCACTATTCACAGCCCTCAAGGCCCAGATCCAGATTGGAGGTACGCCCCAAGTGAACACCTTTCAAGCCACGTTCCATTACCAAATGGCTTACCGAGTTCAAAACCACTCGTTAGACATTTTGGTTCCAGGACAAGACGATGCCGGAAATGCGCTACTCATCGACATAGACGCAAACGCAACTCCAACGTGTACATACATACCGAAGCAGTTGTCTCGAGATGAGTTACTCAAATTACTTCCAGAAAAATGGATAACAAATTATGAGCAGATCCATCAAGCTCCTGTTCGATCGAACTCAGCTCCAGAATTTGTTAGACATGAGAATGGTCTCGTGGAGATCAAATTCTCGCAACCTAAGGCACCTAATGTGTTTCCAACAGGAATCCACATGATCACACCCGCAGAACCCAGCCAAACCGCGACCAATGAGCCTGTTCAAGAAATCAAACACATATGGTGGGACGTATGTGACTACGAAAGTTGTTTAGATGAAGCTCAAAAGCTTGAGGATGAAGAAGATGTCCCTAAGAAACGAAGATCTTCACAACAAAGACTCAAAAGGAGGTATGAAGACGGTGACCCAACAGTTGGACTTCTTGGAGAACCCTCAGGAAAATTTGACTACTATGTTTTATACCCAAAGCAAAACCAGAAACCACAACCATCAACGACACCACCGAAAACACCACAACCACCTAAAACACCGCCACAACCACAAACACTTACACCCTATCACCAAAAGGCTTTATCTATCATTCATCAAACGCCACAACCGAAGAAAGATAAAGAAACAATCCCTTCACCAGTGTTCCCGATAACAACACCCTCTTCAACATCATACGAACAAGAGTTCCCAGCCCTTACTGCATTTGAGCACCCTGATAGTCGAACCAAGCACGACTGGAAAATAAAAAATCCAACGACTATTAGTCCCACAGGACTCGCAAATACTGTTAGTCCCGTGGAAGCTACCCTAAACTGGCAAAGTGAAAATGTTGTTGCTCAAAACAAGTTTCTCGCAAAAATACTCTCACAGCAAACCATGCTCGCAAATACCCAACAAAATCTTTCATCAAAAGTCGGATCCCTAGAGAGTATCATCCATGAACTTCGCTTCAAAATCCAAGAACTCCACCGAGAACTTATCCAAATCATCAAAACATCACCCATAACCCAATCTTCCGCTTCTATGTCTCAAAAGGAAGCAGAAATGAAGAACTTAAAAATCGAACTCCAAGATCTGGAACGGCAACATAAGCAAAAAAGAATTTCAACCCTTGATGATCCTTGGAGATTGCCATCCACCCCTTTTGTAGGAATATCGTTTGAACCACAACCATTACCACAATCCCACAACCAAACATCGTCACCTTCACTAAACATGTGGGCATCAGAACAAAGAAAGCTAAAAGCCTCCACAAGCAAAAACCAAACTCCTCCACAAGAACCCAACCCTACAACCCATTCTAAAGTTCATGATGTCCTTCCAATTGAGCGGGTGAACCCTTTTTCAACTTTCCTACAATCCCTCACACAAACGGAAAGACCTCAGTGCTCCCAGTCTGTAGCTCCAGTCATCCACTCTCGACGTGAGGCTGAAGATGTGGATATTGTTGATGGATTTGAACACTTGTTCATGGCAGAACCAGAATATGCAGAATCAACCGTACAGTTTGATCCAGATGACTACGGAGAAAACCAAACACCACAAACAAGTTCCACGGATTTTCCACAGTCTGACATAAAGCAGTACTTCACATTCGATGACCTTCCACCATCAAAATGGCATGAAAGAAGTATAGAGATGCTAACATGGTGTTCGTCAGAACTGCAGTATTACACCATTGACATAGTCATCAAGCGGTTTCTTACTCGGATCCAAGGGCGCCTACGAGATTGGTACCTCAGTCTTGGAGAATATCGCCAGCTACAGTTGCAGCAGTCAGCATCCCCGGAAGCTTTCATAGGTTCCATATACTCTGAGTTCATCGGCAACCCCTATGAATACACTACCCATGCCAGAGAAGAATTTCTCAAGATGAAATGTTGCTCCTTCCAAAAGAAAGATTTAGAAAAACATTATGATCGTATGTCTCAGCGATTTTATTGTTTGAATAGAGTCGACGATGTCAATTTGAAGCAAGTTTTCCTAAACTCTTTTTCGGAATCCCTTGCTAATGAAGCATATAGGGAATTGGAAGCAAGAAATGTCACAATAGCTCAGTCATCTCTTGGCGAACTATACCAGTTGATCATGAATGCCTTAGCCAAGCTTTACAACTAGAAAAAGTTTCTTGCCGAGTTCGAAAGTACAGGGAAACGCCTCGGGTCAGCATGCGATGACAAGTACCTGAAAATCAAGTGCAAAGACAAGTCATCATGTGAATGTACCCATACGAAAAAGAAATTCCATTCCAAACGTTATTCAACCTTTTCAAGAAAACCTCGATTCTCTCAACGAAGAAGCAAGAAGTGGAAATTCATCAAGAAGAAGAAGCAACGTGGCAAGACTTCAGATAGGTGCTTCATATGCCAAAAGAAAAGTCATTTTGCAAGAAACTGTCCAGACAAGAAAAAGTCCCAAGCACTTTTACAAGCCTTGAACCAGGTTGAACCAGTAGATCTTTCTGATCTAGAGTCACTATTCTCTTTGGATGATGAACCGGGAGATTCAGTCTTATGCACAATCGCCTATTCAGATTTCTCATCTGATGACGATTCTGACTCAGATTCTCTGACTAGTGATGATGATTTTGGAATTCACATGATAAATCCGATTCCACATGTACTGCCAGTACAGGAAGAACCACCATTACCACTAGCCAAAATCCACCTCCTTACGGATGCGTATGCAAAGCCAATCCCAGTTATTGCATTTTTCGACACCGGCGCGTCCGTTTCCATCCTAAACCCTGCTATCTTACCAGACCACTATTGGAGACCTCACCATCAGAGTTTTATGGCCGCTAATGGAGAGAAATTTGTCATTGACAAAATAAGTGTCCCCATTAACATTCGCCTATTTCCAAAGTGCGTAATCAGAAGAAGGTTGTTGGGTTCGAGCTCGCATGGAAAAGATCTCTTGATCGGTTTTGATATCCTACATAAACTACCAAACTTACGATGGACGGGAACAGGACTTCACTACAAAAGCTTTTTCAACCCTTGGACAACCATGCATCGCCTTTTTGTTGCAAGTGTTACTCCACCACTTGCTGATATCAACTGCATCTGACAAAAACTTATTCAAGACTCATGTGCTTCCTCACACATCGAGTTTTTGACAAAACACCCTTCACCTTTGTGGTTGAATCCCTCATTCTTTGTTTCGCTACCTTTCAAGCAAAATGAAGATGTTAATCCTACCAAAGCTAGTCACCCTGGAATGAACCCAGATCATTACCAGCTTGCTTTAGAAGAATGCAACCAACTGGTTGCTGAAGGAATTGTTGAACCTACCACCTCGCCATGGGCATGTGAGGCATTTTACGTCAACAAAAGAAGCGAACAAGTTCGTGGAAAGCTCAGGTTGGTCATTAACTATCAACCGTTGAACCACCTTTTAGCTGATGATAAGTTTCCACTTCCATAAAAGAAGTCGCTATTTCAACACCTGGCAGACGCTAAAGTCCTCTCCAAGTTCGACCTTAAGTCAGGATTTTGGCAACTGGGTATTAAGCCCGAAGATAGACCAAAAACCGGTTTCTGTATACCTGATCATCATTACCAGTGGAAAGTAATGCTGTTTGGTTTAAAAAATGCTCCGTCGGCCTTCCAAAAGGCAATGGTAACCATTTTTGAACCAATTCTTGCAAACACATTGGTCTACATTGATGATATCCTTTTATTCTCCCCAGATGAACAATCCCATGCAGAGTTACTTTCCAAGTTTTATTCTATTGTCACAAAGTATGGGATAATGCTATCCGAGAAAAAGATGGAGGTTGGCGTAACCAAAATTCACTTTCTTGGCATGGAGATCACAGACGGCAAGTACCAGCCTCAACCGCATGTCGCTCAAGAGTTACTGAAGTTTCCAGATGAGTTAACTTCACAAAAAATGATTCAACAGTTCCTCGGGTTAGTCAACTACATGTCTGATTTCCTGCCCAAGCTATCAAATCACACCGCCCTGTTGTTCCCCATGTTGAAAAAGAATCCCCCACAGTGGACATCACGACAAACAGAAGCAGTAAAAGCTATCAAGTTGCTAGCCGAACAGATGCCCCCACTGAAGATTCCCATCATGACTGAAAGAAGAATTTTGCAGACAGATGCCAGTGACGAGTGTTGGGGAGCTGTCCTACTTGTCCAAGATAGCAATAATAAGAGACATATATGTGGCTACAAGAGCGGCACGTTTAAACCCTCTGAACAACACTATCACTCTACGTTCAAAGAGATTCTTGCAGTCAAACGAGGCATTGAAAGATTCCAATTCCATCTAATCGGACACGAATTTCACGTTGAAATGGACATGTCCTCCTTTCCACGTATGCTACAATTTAAGCGGAAGATGCTCCCTCACGCACAACTTTTGAGATGGGCAAATTGGTTCTCACAGTGGAAGTTCACAGTAAAATACATCAAAGGAACAGAGAACGTCCTTGCAGATTTTCTCTCTCGCCCAACTGCCTATAAATCAGAAGACAAAACCCCAAAGAAAGTAAGCCAAGTCCAAACACATACTTCTAACTTTCTTTCAATGGTTCTTTCAGTAACTTCCCAAAGTGATCCACCATCCTCCTCCACCCCTACACCACCACTCCCTGTCCTCAACCTGCCAGAAGAGATAAAGGAAACAATCGCAGATTTAACCTTTGAAAAAAGGTCTAAATTAAGTTTCAAAACATTTCTCACGGTCCTTATACATAAACATGGTTTGTGCATAAATGGTCTCATGTTCCACCCAGACTACCCGTTTCTCAATGTGTTTCATATCCATGACCTATGGAACTTTCCGAAGGAAGCATTGTGCTTTTTCTGGTACCTGTTTGAAAGCTTCACAATAGGCATCTCCTTCAACACAGAAAAACTTTTGTCATACATTGTCAAAAGCCAGTTCAATGATGTCCGCCCTCACTCCAGAAATTTACTAACCATGCTACAATGGTTTATTCCTCACCACCAATGGACGCGATGGTTGACAGTGACTAGCAAAGGGAAGTATGTACTAGTGATGTTCAGAAGACCAGGATCCTTTCTACCACCCAAGGCTGTTAACGATGAAGGATCACTCGTTTATCACTCAGGATCATGTTTCATTCATGACTGGTATGAAATTAACCCAGCCAGCAGGAAGTGTGAAAGGAAGTACCGAAACCTTTATGCAGATACAAGAAACCTAATGGCAAGAGCAAATGGTGTTGACCCTGACACAATTCCAACTTTTATAAGGTGGAATATGATGCCATGGGGTGATGACCATCCCGATTCACTGAAATGGGCTGAAGCAAACCACAATTGGCTCAGTGACAACCACAAAAATGACATAGACACAACGACCGATGAAGATGCTAACCCATATTCATCCGACGACGAAGACTCATTCGGTTCAGTCTCATTTGGTTCCGTTGTTGACGCACATTTCGACCCGTTCGAAGATGATCCAACCCATCCTGATGCACGTTGGAGTCCATGAAGAAGGCTAAACATTTTATGTTTAGTATAATGTTTTAACAATTATGTTTTAGTATCTTGAGTTTGTTTGATGTTTCTAGTGTTTTCTAGTTTCAATAATGCTATATGATGTAAGCGCTTAGGTCATATGGCAATAATGTGTAAAAGTAAGAATGCTTGTACTATAAGCTTAAAGGTTGTACCCAATCAAGGCTATATATAGCCATGTATCTTGCCATTGTAAGGCATCAGAATTTGAAGTAATACAAGTGTGTGTTTTCTTATATCTCTCTCTACAATCTTCTCTCAAATCTTCTCTCTATAATTTCTTATAAACCATTGATCTTACAGGTCTTATATAGATCTGCCATTGTCTATCACAAGGGTACACACATATTCATTTGGTACCTTTGTCATTACCTTCCGACCTTCCTCGACATTGTCTATCACAAGGGTACACACATATTCATTTCGGGGCAATAAGGTTAGCATTAACCTTCCATGGAAGAAAAGGACTACCTGCATATTCAAGAATAGCCTTGCTTGATACAAGGTTTACAGAATATCAGCATGCTTGTATTGGTACAATACAAACAACGTTGAACGCAGGAACAATTTTTGTCACGTTTTACCCAAATTTTAACATGCCTCTCAATGATCCTTCACTATTCACAGCCCTCAAGGCCCAGATCCAGATTGGAGGTACGCCCCAAGTGAACACCTTTCAAGCCACGTTCCATTACCAAATGGCTTACCGAGTTCAAAACCACTCGTTAGACATTTTGGTTCCAGGACAAGACGATGCCGGAAATGCGCTACTCATCGACATAGACGCAAACGCAACTCCAACGTGTACATACATACCGAAGCAGTTGTCTCGAGATGAGTTACTCAAATTACTTCCAGAAAAATGGATAACAAATTATGAGCAGATCCATCAAGCTCCTGTTCGATCGAACTCAGCTCCAGAATTTGTTAGACATGAGAATGGTCTAGTGGAGATCAAATTCTCGCAACCTAAGGCACCTAATGTGTTTCCAACAGGAATCCACATGATCACACCAGCAGAACCCAGCCAAATCGCGACCAATGAGCCTGTTCAAGAAATCAAACACATATGGTGGGACGTATGTGACTGCGAAAGTTGTTTAGATGAAGCTCAAAAGCTTGAGGATGAAGAAGATGTCCCTAAGAAACGAAGATCTTCACAACAAAGACTCAAAAGGAGGTATGAAGACGGTGACCCAACAGTTGGACTTCTTGGAGAACCCTCAGGAAAATTTGACTACTATGTTTTATACCCAAAGCAAAACCAGAAACCACAACCATCAACGACACCACCGAAAACACCACAACCACCTAAAACACCGCCACAACCACAAACACTTACACCCTATCACCAAAAGGCTTTATCTATCATTCATCAAACGCCACAACCGAAGAAAGATAAAGAAACAATCCCTTCACCAGTGTTCCCGATAACAACACCCTCTTCAACATCATACGAACAAGAGTTCCCAGCCCTTACTGCATTTGAGCACCCTAATAGTCGAACCAAGCACGACTGGAAAATAAAAAATCCAACGACTATTAGTCCCACAGGACTCGCAAATACTGTTAGTCCCGAGGAAGCTACCCTAAACTGGCAAAGTGAAAATGCTGTTGCTCAAAACAAGGTTCTCGCAAAAATACTCTCACAGCAAACCATGCTCGCAAATACCCAACAAAATCTTTCATCAAAAGTCGGATCCCTAGAGAGTATCATCCATGAACTTCGCTTCAAAATCCAAGAACTCCACCGAGAACTTATCCAAATCATCAAAACAACACCCATAACCCAATCTTCCGCTTCTGTGTCTCAAAAGGAAGCAGAAATGAAGAACTTAAAAATCCAACTCCAAGATCTGGAACGGCAACATAAGCAAAAAAGAATTTCAACCCTTGATGATCCTTGGAGATTGCCATCCACCCCTTTTGTAGGAATATCGTTTGAACCACAACCATTACCACAATCCCACAACCAAACATCGTCACCTTCACTAAACATGTGGGCATCAGAACAAAGAAAGCTAAAAGCCTCCACAAGCAAAAACCAAACTCCTCCACAAGAACCCAACCCTACAACCCATTCTAAAGTTCATGATGTCCTTCCAATTGAGCGGGTGAACCCTTTTTCAACTTTCCTACAATCCCTCACACAAACGGAAAGACCTCAGTGCTCCCAGTCTGTAGCTCCAGTCA
Organism: Glebionis coronaria; assembly: GCA_025667525.1. Lineage (NCBI taxonomy): Eukaryota > Viridiplantae > Streptophyta > Magnoliopsida > Asterales > Asteraceae > Glebionis > Glebionis coronaria. The sequence continues at coordinate 347,620 of JANFOE010001357.1, read as the reverse complement.
TCCACTCTCGACGTGAGGCTGAAGATGTGGATATTGTTGATGGATTTGAACACTTGTTCATGGCAGAACCAGAATATGCAGAATCAACAGTACAGTTTGATCCAGATGACTACGGAGAAAACCAAACACCACAAACAAGTTCCACGGATTTTCCACAGTCTGACATAAAGCAGTACTTCACATTCGATGACCTTCCACCATCAAAATAGCGTGAAAGAAGTATAGAGATGCTAACATGGTGTTCGTCAGAACTGCAGTATTACACCATTGACATAGTCATCAAGCGATTTCTTACTCGGATCCAAGGGCGCCTACGAGATTGGTACCTCAGTCTTGGAGAATATTGCCAGCTACAGTTGCAGCAGTCAGCATCCCCGGAAGCTTTCATAGGTTCCATATACTCTGAGTTCATCGGCAACCCCTATGAACACACTACCCATGCCAGAGAAGAATTTCTCAAGATGAAATGTTGCTCCTTCCAAAAGAAAGATTTAGAAAAACATTATGATCGTATGTCTCAGCGATTTTATTGTTTGAATGGAGTCGACGATGTCAATTTGAAGCAAGTTTTCCTGAACTCTTTTTCGGAATCCCTTGCTAATGAAGCATATAGGGCATTGGAAGCAAGAAATGTCACAATAGCTCAGTCATCTCTTGGCGAACTATACCAGTTGATCATGAATGCCTTAGCCAAGCTTTGCAACTAGAAAAAGTTTCTTGCCGGGTTCGAAAGTACAGGGAAACGCCTTGGGTCAGCATGCGATGACAAGTACCTGAAAATCAAGTGCAAAGACAAGTCATCATGTGAATGTACCCATACGAAAAAGAAATTCCATTCCAAACGTTATTCAACCTTTTCAAGAAAACCTCGATTCTCTCAACGAAGAAGCAAGAAGTGGAAATTCATCAAGAAGAAGAAGCAACATGGCAAGACTTCAGATAGGTGCTTCATATGCCAAAAGAAAAGTCATTTTGCAAGAAACTGTCCAGACAAGAAAAAGTCCCAAGCACTTTTACAAGCCTTGAACCAGGTTGAACCAGTAGATCTTTCTGATCTAGAGTCACTATACTCTTTGGATGATGAACCGGGAGATTCAGTCTTATGCACAATCGCCTATTCAGATTTCTCATCTGATGACGATTCTGACTCAGATTCTCTGACTAGTGATGATGATTTTGGAATTCACATGATAAATCCGATTCCACATGTACTGCCAGTACAGGAAGAACCACCATTACCACTAGCCAAAATCCACCTCCTTACGGATGCGTATGCAAAGCCAATCCCAGTTATTGCATTTTTCGACACCGGCGCGTCCGTTTCCATCCTAAACCCTGCTATCTTACCAGACCACTATTGGAGACCTCACCATCAGAGTTTTATGGCCGCTAATGGAGAGAAATTTGTCATTGACAAAATAAGTGTCCCCATTAACATTCGCCTATTTCCAAAGTGCGTAATCAGAAGAAGGTTGTTGGGTTCGAGCTCGCATGGAAAAGATCTCTTGATCGGTTTTGATATCCTACATAAACTACCAAACTTACGATGGACGGGAACAGGACTTCACTACAAAAGCTTTTTCAACCCTTGGAGAACCATGCATCGCCTTTTTGTTGCAAGTGTTACTCCACCACTTGCTGATATCAACTGCATCAGACAAAAACTTATTCAAGACTCATGTGCTTCCTCACACATCGAGTTTTTGACAAAACACCCTTCACCTTTGTGGTTGAATCCCTCATTCTTTGTTTCGCTACCTTTCAAGCAAAACGAAGATGTTAATCCTACCAAAGCTAGTCACCCTGGAATGAACCCAGATCATTACCAGCTTGCTTTAGAAGAATGCAACCAACTGGTTGCTGAAGGAATTGTTGAACCTACCACCTCGCCATGGGCATGTGAGGCATTTTACGTCAACAAAAGAAGCGAACAAGTTCGTGGAAAGCTCAGGTTGGTCATTAACTATCAACCGTTGAACCACTTTTTAGCTGATGATAAGTTTCCACTTCCACAAAAGAAGTCGCTATTTCAACACCTGGCAGACGCTAAAGTCCTCTCCAAGTTCGACCTTAAGTCAGGATTTTGGCAACTGGGTATTAAGCCCGAAGATAGACCAAAAACCGGTTTCTGTATACCTGATCATCATTACCAGTGGAAAGTAATGCCGTTTGGTTTAAAAAATGCTCCGTCGGCCTTCCAAAAGGCAATGGTAACCATTTTTGAACCAATTCTTGCAAACACATTGGTCTACATTGATGATATCCTTTTATTCTCCCCAGGTGAACAATCCCATGCAGAGTTACTTTCCAAGTTTTATTCTATTGTCACAAAGTATGGGATAATGCTATCCGAGAAAAAGATGGAGGTTGGCGTAACCAAAATTCACTTTCTTGGCATGGAGATCACAGACGGCAAGTACCAGCCTCAACCGCATGTCGCTCAAGAGTTACTGAAGTTTCCAGATGAGTTAACTTCACAAAAAATGATTCAACAGTTCCTCGGGTTAGTCAACTACATGTCTGATTTCCTGCCCAAGCTATCAAATCACACCGCCCTGTTGTTCCCCATGTTGAAAAAGAATCCCCCACAGTGGACATCACGACAAACAGAAGCAGTAAAAGCTATCAAGTTGCTAGCCGAACAGATGCCCCCACTGAAGATTCCCATCATGACTGAAAGAAGAATTTTGCAGACAGATGCCAGTGACGAGTGTTGGGGAGCTGTCCTACTTGTCCAAGATAGCAATAATAAGAGACATATATGTGGCTACAAGAGCGGCACGTTTAAACCCTCTGAACAACACTATCACTCTACGTTCAAAGAGATTCTTGCAGTCAAACGAGGCATTGAAAGATTCCAATTCCATCTAATCGGACACGAATTTCACGTTGAAATGGACATGTCCTCCTTTCCACGTATGCTACAATTTAAGCGGAAGATGCTCCCTCACGCACAACTTTTGAGATGGGCAAATTGGTTCTCACAGTGGAAGTTCACAGTAAAACACATCAAAGGAACAGAGAACGTCCTTGCAGATTTTCTCTCTCGCCCAACTGCCTATAAATCAGAAGACAAAACCCCAAAGAAAGTAAGCCAAGTCCAAACACATACTTCTAACTTTCTTTCAATGGTTCTTTCAGTAACTTCCCAAAGTGATCCACCATCCTCCTCCACCCCTACACCACCACTCCCTGTCCTCAACCTGCCAGAAGAGATAATGGAAACAATCGCAGATTTAACCTTTGAAAAAAGGTCTAAATTAAGTTTCAAAACATTTCTCACGGTCCTTATACATAAACATGGTTTGTGCATAAATGGTCTCATGTTCCACCCAGACTACCCGTTTCTCAATGTGTTTCATATCCATGACCTATGGAACTTTCCGAAGGAAGCATTGTGCTTTTTCTGGTACCTGTTTGAAAGCTTCACAATAAGCCAGTTCAATGATGTCCGCCCTCACTCCAGAAATTTACTAACCATGCTACAATGGTTTATTCCTCACCACCAATGGACGCGATGGTTGACAGTGATAAGGCAAAGGGAAGTATGTACTAGTGATGTTCAGAAGACCAGGATCCTTTCTACCACCCAAGGCTGTTAACGATGAAGGATCACTCGTTTATCACTCAGGATCATGTTTCATTCATGACTGGTATGAAATTAACCCAGCCAGCAGGAAGTGTGAAAGGAAGTACCGAAACCTTTATGCAGATACAAGAAACCTAATGGCAAGAGCAAATGGTGTTGACCCTGACACAATTCCAACTTTTATAAGGTGGAATATGATGCCATGGGGTGATGACCATCCCGATTCACTGAAATGGGCTGAAGCAAACCACAATTGGCTCAGTAAAAACCACAAAAATGACATAGACACAACGACCGATGAAGATGCTAACCCATATTCATCCGACGACGAAGACTCATTCGGTTCAGTCTCATTTGGTTCCGTTGTTGACGCACATTTCGACCCGTTCGAAGATGATCCAACCCATCCTGATGCACCTTGGAGTCCATGAAGAAGGCTAAACATTTTATGTTTAGTATAATGTTTTAATAATTATGTTTTAGTATCTAGAGTTTGTTTGATGTTTCTAGTGTTTTCTAGTTTCAATAATGCTATATGATGTAAGCGCTTAGGTCATATGGCAATAATGTGTAAAAGTAAGAATACTTGTACTATAAGCTTAAAGGTTGTACCCAATCAAGGCTATATATAGCCATGTATCTTGCCATTGTAAGGCATCAGAATTTGAAGTAATACAAGTGTGTGTTTTCTTATATCTCTCTCTACAATCTTCTCTCAAATCTTCTCTCTATAATTTCTTATAAACCATTGATCTTACAGGTCTTAATGGTATCAGAGCCTTACGCTCATGGTATCAGAGCCTTACGCTCTAACCATCACCATTACCCTTACCTTACTATTCCCTTTATACTAAATTCCTAATCGTATGCTCTGTGACTGCAGCCTTAGTGTTGATCTCTCACATCAGAAAATTAGAATTTAGCTTAAAGGTCTGACTTCTATAGCTTTAAGTGTTATAGTTCTCTATCCTTTTATTCTATCAGGGCCGTTGCAGGATATGTAAGTCGACAAAGGTGGTCGCAGTTGTTTCCTCCGGGAGAGTATAGAATAAGAAGAAAAAGTCTATAATTCTTAAAACCATGAGTCACGATAACCTTTTCAATCGCTCAACCTCATCCAGTTTCCGCCAATCCTCTGCATCTAAAATAGATCAATTATATGAAATCTCATATTGTTCTGATGATTCCAGGATCCCAATCAGTGGAATGCCACTCGTAAACCCCTACCATGTTTTCACTAAACCATCCAATTCCATCACAAAAAGAGTCAAACAGCTAATTGGATCTAACCCACACAAGCAAATAAAAGAGTTTGTCCAAACATCAAAGTTCGATTCACATCAGTTACCAGCATCACAGATAGAACATTTGGTACCTTTGTCATTACCTTCCGACCTTCCTCGACATTGTCTATCACAAGGGTACACACATATTCATTTTAGGGCAATAAGGTTAGCATTAACCTTCCATGGAAGAAAAGGACTACCTGCATATTCAAGAATAGCCTTGCTTGATACAAGGTTTACAGAATATCAGCATTCTTGTATTGGTACAATACAAACAACGTTGAACGCAGGAACAATTTTTGTCACGTTTTACCCAAATTTTAACATGCCTCTCAATGATCCTTCACTATTCACAGCCCTCAAGGCCCAGATCCAGATTGGAGGTACGCCCCAAGTGAACACCTTTCAAACCACGTTTCATTACCAAATGGCTTACCGAGTTCAAAACCACTCGTTAGACATTTTGGTTCCAGGACAAGACGATGCCGGAAATGCGCTACTCATCGACATAGACGCAAACGCAACTCCAACGTGTACATACATACCGAAGCAGTTGTCTCGAGATGAGTTACTCAAATTACTTCCAGAAAAATGGATAACAAATTATGAGCAGATCCATCAAGCTCCTGTTCGATCGAACTCAGCTCCAGAATTTGTTAGACATGAGAATGGTCTCGTGGAGATCAAATTCTCGCAACCTAAGGCACCTAATGTGTTTCCAACAGGAATCCACATGATCACACCAGCAGAACCCAGCCAAACCGTGACCAATGAGCCTGTTCAAGAAATCAAACACATATGGTGGGACGTATGTGACTGTGAAAGTTGTTTAGATGAAGCTCAAAAGCTTGAGGATGAAGAAGATGTCCCTAAGAAACGAAGATCTTCACAACAAAGACTCAAAAGGAGGTATGAAGACGGTGACCCAACAATTGGACTTCTTGGAGAACCCTCAGGAAAATTTGACTACTATGTTTTATACCCAAAGCAAAACCAGAAACCACAACCATCAACGACACCACCGAAAACACCACAACCACCTAAAACACCGCCACAACCACAAACACTTACACCCTATCACCAAAAGGCTTTATCTATCATTCATCAAATGCCACAACCGAAGAAAGATAAAGAAACAATCCCTTCACCAGTGTTCCCGATAACAACACCCTCTTCAACATCATACGAACAAGAGTTCCCAGCCCTTACTGCATTTGAGCACCCTGATAGTCGAACCAAGCACGACTGGAAAATAAAAAATCCAACGACTATTAGTCCCACAGGACTCGCAAATACTGTTAGTCCCGCGGAAGCTACCCTAAACTGGCAAAGTGAAAATGCTGTTGCTCAAAACAAGGTTCTCGCAAAAATACTCTCACAGCAAACCATGCTCGCAAATACCCAACAAAATCTTTCATCAAAAGTCGGATCCCTAGAGAGTATCATCCATGAACTTCGCTTCAAAATCCAAGAACTCCACCGAGAACTTATCCAAATCATCAAAACATCACCCATAACCCAATCTTCCGCTTTTGTGTCTCAAAAGGAAGCAGAAATGAAGAACTTAAAAATCCAACTCCAAGATCTGGAACGGCAACATAAGCAAAAAGAATTTCAACCCTTGATGATCCTTGGAGATTGCCATCCACCCCTTTTGTAGGAATATCGTTTGAACCACAACCATTACCACAATCCCACAACCAAACATCGTCACCTTCACTAAACATGTGGGCATCAGAACAAAGAAAGCTAAAAGCCTCCACAAGCAAAAACCAAACTCCTCCACAAGAACCCAACCCTACAACCCATTCTAAAGTTCATGATATCCTTCCAATTGAGCGGGTGAACCCTTTTTCAACTTTCCTACAATCCCTCACACAAACGGAAAGACCTCAGTGCTCCCAGTCTGTAGCTCCAGTCATCCACTCTCGACGTGAGGTGAAGATGTGGATATTGTTGATGGATTTGAACACTTGTTCATGGCAGAACCAGAATATGCAGAATCAACAGTACAGTTTGATCCAGATGACTACGGAGAAAACCAAACACCACAAACAAGTTCCACGGATTTTCCACAGTCTGACATAAAGCAGTACTTCACATTCGATGACCTTCCACCATCAAAATGGCGTGAAAGAAGTATAGAGATGCTAACATGGTGTTCGTCAGAACTGCAGTATTACACCATTGACATAGTCATCAAGCGGTTTCTTACTCGGATCCAAGGGCGCCTACGAGATTGGTACCTCAGTCTTGGAGAATATCGCCAGCTACAGTTGCAGCAGTCAGCATCCCCGGAAGCTTTCATAGGTTCCATATACTCTGAGTTCATCGGCAACCCCTATGAACACACTACCCATGCCAGAGAAGAATTTCTCAAGATGAAATGTTGCTCCTTCCAAAAGAAAGATTTAGAAAAACATTATGATCGTATGTCTCAGCGATTTTATTGTTTGAATGGAGTCGACGATGTCAATTTGAAGCAAGTTTTCCTGAACTCTTTTCCGGAATCCCTTGCTAATGAAGCATATAGGGCATTGGAAGCAAGAAATGTCACAATAGCTCAGTCATCTCTTGGCGAACTATACCAGTTGATCATGAATGCCTTAGCCAAGCTTTGCAACCAGAAAAAGTTTCTTGCCGAGTTTGAAAGTACAGGGAAACGCCTCGGGTCAGCATGCGATGACAAGTACCTGAAAATCAAGTGCAAAGACAAGTCATCATGTGAATGTACCCATACGAAAAAGAAATTCCATTCCAAACGTTATTCAACCTTTTCAAGAAAACCTCGATTCTCTCAACGAAGAAGCAAGAAGTGGAAATTCATCAAGAAGAAGAAGCAACGTGGCAAGACTTCAGATAGGTGCTTCATATGCCAAAAGAAAAGTCATTTTGCAAGAAACTGTCCAGACAAGAAAAAGTCCCAAGCGCTTTTACAAGCCTTGAACCAGGTTGAACCAGTAGATCTTTCTGATCTAGAGTCACTATACTCTTTGGATGATGAACCGGGAGATTCAGTCTTATGCACAATCGCCTATTCAGATTTCTCATCTGATGACGATTCTGACTCAGATTCTCTGACTAGTGATGATGATTTTGGAATTCACATGATAAATCCGATTCCACATGTACTGCCAGTACAGGAAGAACCACCATTACCACTAGCCAAAATCCACCTCCTTACGGATGCGTATGCAAAGCCAATCCCAGTTATTGCATTTTTCGACACCGGCGTGTCCGTTTCCATCCTAAACCCTGCTATCTTACCAGACCACTATTGGAGACCTCACCATCAGAGTTTTATGGCCGCTAATGGAGAGAAATTTGTCATTGACAAAATAAGTGTCCCCATTAACATTCGCCTATTTCCAAAGTGCGTAATCAGAAGAAGGTTGTTGGGTTCGAGCTCGCATGGAAAAGATCTCTTGATCGGTTTTGATATCCTACATAAACTACCAAACTTACGATGGACGGGAACAGGACTTCACTACAAAAGCTTTTTCAACCCTTGGACAACCATGCATCGCCTTTTTGTTGCAAGTGTTACTCCACCACTTGCTGATATCAACTGCATCAGACAAAAACTTATTCAAGACTCATGTGCTTCCTCACACATCGAGTTTTTGACAAAACACCCTTCACCTTTGTGGTTGAATCCCTCATTCTTTGTTTCGCTACCTTTCAAGCAAAACGAAGATGTTAATCCTACCAAATCTAGTCACCCTGGAATGAACCCAGATCATTACCAGCTTGCTTTAGAAGAATGCAACCAACTGGTTGCTGAAGGAATTGTTGAACCTACCACTTCGCCATGGGCATGTGAGGCATTTTACGTCAACAAAAGAAGCGAACAAGTTCGTGGAAAGCTCAGGTTGGTCATTAATTATCAACCGTTGAACCACTTTTTAGCTGATGATAAGTTTCCACTTCCACAAAAGAAGTCGCTATTTCAACACCTGGCAGACGCTAAAGTCCTCTCCAAGTTCGACCTTAAGTCAGGATTTTGGCAACTGGGTATTAAGCCCGAAGATAGACCAAAAACCGGTTTCTGTATACCTGATCATCATTACCAGTGGAAAGTAATGCCGTTTGGTTTAAAAAATGCTCCGTCGGCCTTCCAAAAGGCAATGGTAACCATTTTTGAACCAATTCTTGCAAACACATTGGTCTACATTGATGATATCCTTTTATTCTCCCCAGATGAACAATCCCATGCAGAGTTACTTTCCAAGTTTTATTATATTGTCACAAAGTATGGGATAATGCTATCCGAGAAAAAGATGGAGGTTGGCGTAACCAAAATTCACTTTCTTGGCATGGAGATCACAGACGGCAAGTACCAGCCTCAACCGCATGTCGCTCAAGAGTTACTGAAGTTTCCATATGAGTTAACTTTACAAAAAATGATTCAACAGTTCCTCGGGTTAGTCAACTACATGTCTGATTTCCTGCCCAAGCTATCAAATCACACCGCCCTGTTGTTCCCCATGTTGTAAAAGAATCCCCCACAGTGGACATCACGACAAACAGAAGCAGTAAAAGCTATCAAGTTGCTAGCCGAACAGATGCCCCCACTGAAGATTCCCATCATGACTGAAAGAAGAATTTTGTAGACAGATGCCAGTGACGAGTGTTGGGGAGTTGTCCTACTTGTCCAAGATAGCAATAATAAGAGACATATATGTGGCTACAAGAGCGGCACGTTTAAACCCTCTGAACAACACTATCACTCTACGTTCAAAGAGATTCTTGCAGTCAAACGAGGCATTGAAAGATTCCAATTCCATCTAATCGGACACGAATTTCACGTTGAAATGGACATGTCCTCCTTTCCACGTATGCTACAATTTAAGCGGAAGATGCTCCCTCACGCACAACTTTTGAGATGGGCAAATTGGTTCTCACAGTGGAAGTTCACAGTAAAACACATCAAAGGAACAGAGAACGTCCTTGCAGATTTTCTCTCTCGCCCAACTGCCTATAAATCAGAAGACAAAACCCCAAAGAAAGTAAGCCAAGTCCAAACACATACTTCTAACTTTCTTTCAATGGTTCTTTCAGTAACTTCCCAAAGTGATCCACCATCCTCCTCCACCCCTACACCACCACTCCCTGTCCTCAACCTGCCAGAAGAGATAATGGAAACAATCGCAGATTTAACCTTTGGAAAAAGGTCTAAATTAAGTTTCAAAACATTTCTCACGGTCCTTATACAGAAACATGGTTTGTGCATAAATGGTCTCATGTTCCACCCAGACTACCCGTTGCTCAATGTGTTTCATATCCATGACCTATGGAACTTTCCGAAGGAAGCATTGTGCTTTTTCTGGTACCTGTTTGAAAGCTTCACAATAGGCATCTCCTTCAACACAAAAAAACTTTTGTCATACATTGTCAAAAGCCAGTTCAATGATGTCCGCCCTCACTCCAGAAATTTACTAACCATGCTACAATGGTTTATTCCTCACCACCAATGGACGCAATGGTTGACAGTGACTAGCAAAGGGAAGTATGTACTAGTGATGTTCAGAAGACCAGGATCCTTTCTACCACCCAAGGCTGTTAACGATGAAGGATCACTCGTTTATCACTCAGGATCATATTTCATTCATGACTGGTATGAAATTAACCCAGCCAGCAGGAAGTGTGAAAGGAAGTACCGAAACCTTTATGCAGATACAAGAAACCTAATGGCAAGAGCAAATGGTGTTGACCCTGACACAATTCCAACTTTTATAAGGTGGAATATGATGCCATGGGGTGATGACCATCCCGATTCACTGAAATGGGCTGAAGCAAACCACAATTGGCTCAATGACAACCACAAAAATGACATAGACACAACGACCGATGAAGATGCTAACCCATATTCATCCGACGACGAAGACTCATTCGGTTCAGTCTCATTTGGTTCCGTTGTTGACGCACATTTCGACCCGTTCGAAGATGATCCAACCCATCCTGATGCACGTTAGAGTCCATAAAGAAGGCTAAACATTTTATGTTTAGTATAACGTTTTAATAATTATGTTTTAGTATCTTGAGTTTGTTTGATGTTTCTAGTGTTTTCTAGTTTCAATAATGCTATATGATGTAAGCGCTTAGGTCATATGGCAATAATGTGTAAAAGTAAGAATGCTTGTACTATAAGCTTAAAGGTTGTACCCAATCAAGGCTATATATAGCCATGTATCTTGCCATTGTAAGGCATCAGAATTTGAAGTAATACAAGTGTGTGTTTTCTTATATCTCTCTCTACAATCTTCTCTCAAATCTTCTCTCTATAATTTCTTATAAACCATTGATCTTACAGGTCTTATATAGATCTGCCACAACTCCCCCCACACCCATGGTATCAGAGCCTTACGCTCTAACCATCACCATTACCCTTACCTTACATTTCCCTTTATACTAAATTCCTAATCGTATGCTCTGTGACTGCAGCCTTAGTGCTGATCTCTCACATCAGAAAATTAGAATTTAGCTTAAAGGTCTGACTTCTATAGTTTTAAGTGTTATAGTTCTCTATCCTTTTATTCTATCAGGGCCGTTGCAGGATATGTAAGTCGACAAAGGTGGTCGCAGCTGTTTCCTCCGGGAGAGTATAGAATAAGAAGAAAAAAGTCTATAATTCTTAAAACCATGAGTCACGATAACCTTTTCAATCGCTCAACCTCGTCCAGTTTCCGCCAATCCTCTACATCTAAAATAGATCAATTATATGAAATCTCATATAGTTCTGATGATTCCAGGATCCCAATCAGTGAAATGCCACACGTAAACCCCTACCATGTTTTCACTAAACCATCCAATTCCATCACAAAAAGAGTCAAACATCTAATTGGATCTAACCCACACAAGCAAATAAAAGAGTTTGTCCAAACATCAAAGTTCGATTCGCATCAGTTACCAGCATCACAGATAGAACATTTGGTACCTTTCTCATTACCTTCCGACCTTCCTCGACATTGTCTATCACAAGGGTACACACATATTCATTTCGGGGCAATAAGGTTAGCATTAACCTTCCATGGAAGAAAAGGACTACCTGCATATTCAAGAATAACCTTGCTTGATACAAGGTTTACAGAATATCAGCATGCTTGTATTGGTACAATACAAACAACGTTGAACGCAGGAACAATTTTTGTCACATTTTACCCAAATTTTAACATGCCTCTCAATGATCCTTCACTATTCACAGCCCTCAAGGCCCAGATCCAGATTGGAGGTACGCCCCAAGTGAACACCTTTCAAGCCACGTTCCATTACCAGATGGCTTATCGAGTTCAAAACCACTCGTTAGACATTATGGTTCCAGGACAAGACGATGCCGGAAATGCGCTACTCATCGACATAGACGCAAACGCAACTCCAACGTGTACATACATACCGAAGCAGTTGTCTCGAGATGAGTTACTCAAATTACTTCCAGAAAAGTGGATAACAAATTATGAGCAAATCCATCAAGCTCCTGTTCGATCAAACTCAGCTCCAGAATTTGTTAGACATGAGAATGGTCTCGTGGAGATCAAATTCTCGCAACCTAAGGCTCCTAATGTGTTTCCAACAGGAATCCACATGATCACACCAGCAGAACACAGCCAAACCGCGACCAATAAGCCTGTTCAAGAAATCAAACACATATGGTGGGACGTATGTGATTGCGAAAGTTGTTTAGATGAAGCTCAAAAGCTTGAGGATGAAGAAGATGTCCCTAAGAAACAAAGATCTTCACAACAAAGACTCAAAAGGAGGTATGAAGACGGTGACCCAACAGTTGGACTTCTTGGAGAACCCTCAGGAAAATTTGACTACTATGTTTTATACCCAAAGCAAAACCAGAAACCACAACCATCAACGACACCACCGAAAACACCACAACCACCTAAAACACCGCCACAACCACAAACACTTACACCCTATCACCAAAAGACTTTGTCTATCATTCATCAAACGCCACAACCGAAGAAAGATAAAGAAACAATAATCCCTTCACCAGTATTCCCGATAACAACACCCCCTTCAACATCATACGAACAAGAGTTCCCAGCCCTTACTGCATTTGAACACCCTGATAGTCGAACCAAGCACGACTGGAAGATAAAAAATCCAACGACTATTGGTCCCACAGGACTCGCAAATACTGTTAGTCCCGCAGAAGCTACCCTAAACTGGCAAAGTGAAAATGCTGTTGCCCAAAACAAAGTTCTCACAAAAATACTCTCACAGCAAACCATGCTCGCAAATACCCAACAAAATCTTTCATCGAAAGTCGGATCCCTAGAGAGTATCATCCATGAACTTCGTTTCAAAATCCAAGAACTTCACCGAGAACTTAACCAAATCATCAAAACATCACCCATAACCCAATCTTCCGCTTCTGTGTCTCAAAAGGAAGCAGAAATGAAGAACTTAAAAATCCAACTCCAAGATCTGGAACGGCAACATAAGCAAAAAAGAATTTCAACCCTTGATGATCCTTGGAGATTGCCATCCACCCCTTTTGTAGGAATATCGTTTGAACCACAACCATTACCACAATCCCACAACCAAACATCGTCACCTTCACTAAACATGTGGGCATCAGAACAAAGAAAGCTAAAAGCCTCCACAAGCAAAAACCAAACTCCTCCACAAGAACCCAACCCTACAACCCATTCTAAAGTTCATGATGTCCTTCCAATTGAGCGGGTGAACCCTTTTTCAACTTTCCTACAATCCCTCACACAAACGGAAAGACCTCAGTGCTCCCAGTCTGTAGCTCCAGTCATCCACTCTCGACGTGAGGCTGAAGATGTGGATATTGTTGATGGATTTGAACACTTGTTCATGGCAGAACCAGAATATGCAGAATCAACAGTACAGTTTGATCCAGATGACTACGGAGAAAACCAAACACCACAAACAAGTTCCACGGATTTTCCACAGTCTGGCATAAAGCAGTACTTCACATTCGATGACCTTCCACCATCAAAATGGCGTGAAAGAAGTATAGAGATGCTAACATGGTGTTCGTCAGAACTGCAATTACACCATTGACATAGTCATCAAGCGGTTTCTTACTCGGATCCAAGGGCGCCTACGAGATTGGTACCTCAGTCTTGGAGAATATCGCCAGCTACAGTTGCAGCAGTCAGCATCCCCGGAAGCTTTCATAGGTTCCATATACTCTGAGTTCATCGGCAACCCCTATGAACACACTACCCATGCCAGAGAAGAATTTCTCAAGATGAAATGTTGCTCCTTCCAAAAGAAAGATTTAGAAAAACATTATGATCGTATGTCTCAGCGATTTTATTGTTTGAATGGATTCGACGATGTCAATTTGAAGCAAGTTTTCCTGAACACTTTTCCGGAATCCCTTGCTAATGAAGCATATAGGGCGTTGAGAGCAAGAAATGTCACAATAGCTCAGTCTTCTCTTGGCGAACTATACCAGTTGATCATGAATGCCTTAGCCAAGCTTTGCAACCAGAAAAAGTTTCTTGCCGAGTTCGAAAGTACAGGGAAACGCCTCGGGTCAGCATGCGATGACAAGTACCTGAAAATCAAGTGCAAAGACAAGTCATCATGTGAATGTACCCATACGAAAAAGAAATTCCATTCCAAACGTTATTCAACCTTTTCAAGAAAACCTCGATTCTCTCAACGAAGAAGCAAGAAGTGGAAATTCATCAAGAAGAAGAAGCAACGTGGCAAGACTTCAGATTGGTGCTTCATATGCCAAAAGAAAAGTCATTTTGCAAGAAACTGTCCAGACAAGAAAAAGTCCCAAGCGCTTTTACAAGCCTTGAACCAGGTTGAACCAGTAGATCTTTCTGATCTAGAGTCACTATACTCTTTGGATGATGAACCGGGAGATTCAGTCTTATGCACAATCGCTTATTCAGATTTCTCATCTGATGACGATTCTGACTCAGATTCTCTGACTAGTGATGATGATTTTGGAATTCACATGATAAATCTGATTCCACATGTACTGCCAGTACAGGAAGAACCACCATTACCACTAGCCAAAATCCACCTCCTTACGGATGCGTATGCAAAGCCAATCCCAGTTATTGCATTTTTTGACACCGGCGCGTCCGTTTCCATCCTAAACCCTGCTATCTTACCAGACCACTATTGGAGACCTCACCATCAGAGTTTTATGGCCGCTAATGGAGAGAAATTTGTCATTGACAAAATAAGTGTCCCCATTAACATTCGCCTATTTCCAAAGTGCGTAATCAGAAGAAGATTGTTGGGTTCGAGCTCGCATGGAAAAGATCTCTTGATCGGTTTTGATATCCTACATAAACTACCAAACTTACGATGGACGGGAACAGGACTTCACTACAAAAGCTTTTTCAACCCTTGGACAACCATGCATCGCCTTTTTATTGCAAGTATTACTCCACCACTTGTTGATATCAACTGCATCAGACAAAAACTTATTCAAGACTCATGTGCTTCATCACACACCGAGTTTTTGGCAAAACACCCTTCACCTTTGTGGTTGAATCCCTCATTCTTTGTTTCGCTACTTTTTAAGCAAAACGAAGATGTTAACCCTACCAAAGCTAGTCACCCTGGAATGAACCCAGATCATTACTAGCTTGCTTTAGAAGAATGCAACCAACTGGTTGCTGAAGGAATTGTTGAACCTACCACCTCGCCATGGGCATATGAGGCATTTTACGTCAACAAAAGAAGCGAACAAGTTCGTGGAAAGCTCAGGTTGGTCATCAACTATCAACCGTTGAACCACTTTTTAGCTGATGATAAGTTTCCACTTCCACAAAAGAAGTCGCTATTTCAACACCTGGCAGACGCTAAAGTCCTCTCCAAGTTCGACCTTAAGTCAGGATTTTGGCAACTGGGTATTAAGCCCGAAGATAGACCAAAAACAGGTTTATGTATACCTGATCATCATTACCAGTGGAAAGTAATGCCGTTTGGTTTAAAAAATGCTCCGTCGGCCTTCCAAAAGGCAATGGTAACCATTTTTGAACCGATTCTTGCAAAAACGTTGGTCTACATTGATGATATCCTTTTATTCTCCCCAGATGAACAATCCCATGCAGAGTTACTTTCCAAGTTTTATTCTATTGTCACAAAGTATGGGATAATGCTATCCGAGAAAAAGATGGAGGTTGGCGTAACCAAAATTCACTTTCTTGGCATGGAAATCACAGACGGCAAGTACCAGCCTCAACCTCATGTCGCTCAAGAGTTACTGAAGTTTCCAGATGAGTTAACTTCACAAAAAATAATTCAACAGTTCCTTGGGTTAGTCAACTACATGTCTGATTTCCTGCCTAAGCTATCAAATCACACCGCCCTGTTGTTCCCCATGTTGAAAAAGAATCCCCCACAGTGGACATCACGACAAACAGAAGCAGTAAAAGCTATCAAGTTGCTAGCCGAAAAGATGCCCCCACTGAAGATTCCCATCATGACTGAAAGAAGAATTTTGCAGACAGATGCCAACGATGAGTGTTGGGGAGCTGTCCTACTTGTCCAAGATAGCAATAATAAGAGACATATATGTGGCTACAAGAGCGGCACGTTTAAACCCTCTGAACAACACTATCACTCTACGTTCAAAGAGATTCTTGCAGTCAAACGAGGCATTGAAAGATTCCAATTCCATCTAATCGGACACGAATTTCACGTTGAAATGGATATGTCCTCCTTTCCACGTATGCTACAATTTAAGCGGAAGATGCTCCCTCACGCACAACTTTTGAGATGGGCAAATTGGTTCTCACAGTGGAAGTTCACAGTAAAACACATCAAAGGAACAGAGAACGTCCTTGCAGATTTTCTCTCTCGCCCAACTGCCTATAAATCAGAAGACAAAACCCCAAAGAAAGTAAGCCAAACACATACTTCTAGCTTTCTTTCAATGGTTCTTTCAGTAACTTCCCAAAGTGATCCACCATCCTCCTCCACCCCTACACCACCACTCCCCGTCCTCAACCTGCCAGAAGAGATAATGGAAACTATCGCAGATTTAACCTTTGAAAAAAGGTCTAAATTAAGTTTCAAAACATTTCTCACGGTCCTTATACAGAAACATGGTTTGTGCATAAATGGTCTCATGTTCCACCCAGACTACCCGTTTCTCAATGTGTTTCATATCCATGACCTATGGAACTTTCCGAAGGAAGCATTGTGCTTTTTCTGGTACCTGTTTGAAAGCTTCACAATAGGCATCTCCTTCAACACAGAAAAACTGTTGTCATACATTGTCAAAAGCCAGTTCAATGATGTCCGCCCTCACTCCAGAAATTTACTAACCATGCTACAATGGTTTGTTCCTCACCACCAATGGACGCGATGGTTGACAGTGACTAGCAAAGGGAAGTATGTACTAGTGATGTTCAGAAGACCAGGATCCTTTCTACCACCCAAGGCTGTTAACGATGAAGGATCACTCGTTTATCACTCAGGATCATGTTTCATTCATGACTGGTATGAAATTAACCCAGCCAGCAGGAAGTGTGAAAGGAAGTACCGAAACCTTTATGCAGATACAAGAAACCTAATGGCAAGAGCAAATAGTGTTGACCCTGACACAATTCCAACTTTTATAAGGTGGAATATGATGCCATGGGGTGATGACCATCCCGATTCACTGAAATGGGCTGAAGCAAACCACAATTGGCTCAGTAACAACCACAAAAATGACATAGACACAACGACCGATGAAGATGCTAACCCATATTCATCCGACGAAGAAGACTCATTCGGTTCAGTCTCATTTGGTTCCGTTATTGACGCACATTTCGACCCGTTCGAAGATGATCCAACCCATCCTGATGCACGTTGGAGTCCATGAAGAAGGCTAAACATTTTATGTTTAGTATAATGTTTTAATAATTATGTTTAGTTTGTTTGATGTTTCTAGTGTTTTCTAGTTTTAATAATGCTATATGATGTACGCGCTTAGGTCATATGGCAATAATGTGTAAAAGTAAGAATGCTTGTACTATAAGCTTGAAGGTTGTACCCAATCAAGGCTATATATAGCCATGTATCTTGCCATTGTAAGGCATCAGAATTTGAAGTAATACAAGTGTATGTTTTCTTATATATCTCTCTACAATCTTCTCTCAAATCTTCTCTCTATAATTTCTTATAAACCATTGTTCTTACAGGTCTTGTATAGATCTGCCACAACTCCCCCCCTCATTCTTTGTTTCGCTACCTTTCAAGCAAAACGAAGATGTTAATCCTACCAAAGCTAGTCACCCTGGAATGAACCCAGATCATTACCAGCTTGACTAGCTTTGGTAGGATTAACATCTTCGTTTTGCTTGAAAGGTAGCGAAACAAAGAATGAGGGTGATGGTTGTGGTTTCTGGTTTTGCTTTGGGTATAAAACATAGTAGTCAAATTTTCCTGAGGGTTCTCCAAGAAGTCCAACTGTTGGGTCACCGTCTTCATACCTCCTTTTGAGTCTTTGTTGTGAAGATCTTCGTTTCTTAGGGACATCTTCTTCATCCTCAAGCTTTTGAGCTTCATCTAAACAACTTTCGAAGTCACATACGTCCCACCATATGTGTTTGATTTCTTGAACAGGCTCATTGGTCGCGGTTTGGTTGGGTTCTGCTGGTGTGATCATGTGGATTCCTGTTGGAAACACATTAGGTGCCTTAGGTTGTGAGAATTTGATCTCCACGAGACCATTCTCATGTCTAACAAATTCTGGAGCTGAGTTCGATCGAACAGGAGCTTGATGGATCTGCTCATAATTTGTTATCCATTTTTCTGGAAGTAATTTGAGTAACTCATCTCGAGACAACTGCTTCGGTATGTATGTACACGTTGGAGTTGCGTTTGCGTCTATGTCGATGAGTAGCGCATTTCCGGCATCGTCTTGTCCTGGAACCAAAATTTATAACGAGTGGTTTTGAACTCGGTAAGCCATTTGGTAATGGAACGTGGCTTGAAAGGTGTTCACTTGGGGCGTACCTCCAATCTGGATCTGGGCCTTGAGGGTTGTGAATAGTGAAGGATCATTGAGAGGCATGTTAAAATTTGGGTAAAACGTGACAAAAATTGTTCCTGCGTTCAACGTTGTTTGTATTGTACCAATACAAGCATGCTGATATTCTGTAAACCTTGTATCAAGCAAGGCTATTCTTGAATATGCAGGTAGTCCTTTTCTTCCATGGAAGGTTAATGCTAACCTTATTGCCCCAAAATGAATATGTGTGTACCCTTGTGATAGACAATGTCGAGGAAGGTCGGAAGGTAATGACAAAGGTACCAAATGTTCTATCTGTGATGCTGGTAACTGATGTGAATCGAACTTTGATGTTTGGACAAACTCTTTTATTTGCTTGTGTGGGTTAGATCCAATTAGCTGTTTGACTCTTTTTGTGATGGAATTGGATGGTTTAGTGAAAACATGGTAGGGGTTTACGAGTGGCATTTCACTGATTGGGATCCTGGAATCATCAGAACAATATGAGATTTCATATAATTGATCTATTTTAGATGCAGAGGATTGGCGGAAACTGGATGAGGTTGAGCGATTGAAAAGGTTATCGTGACTCATGGTTTTAAGAATTATAGACTTTTTCTTCTTATTCTATACTCTCCCGGAGGAAACAGCTGCGACCACCTTTGTCGACTTACATATCCTGCAACGGCCCTGATAGAATAAAAGGATAGAGAACTATAACACTTAAAGCTATAGAAGTCAGACCTTTAAGCTAAATTCTAATTTTCTGATGTGAGAGATCAGCACTAAGGCGACTCTTAAACAAGAGCTCAAGTGTTCAAACCTCGCTAGGTGTGTACATTTGAGGTGTTCACGAAGGTTCGCATGTGCCGTGTCCGGATTATCCAAAAGGGTGGTCGCTCTCAGTTTAGTCAGCTAACAATGTCGAGTCGAAAACCCAGATTTACCACAAAAAAAGTTGGTGTAAATTACTACCAAGATCGAAGTTGCGACTGCATGTCTATAAATCTGTAGCTTATGCTTCAATGGTGAAAAGTGAAACGTGTTATTTTAGAAGACAAATATGCATTTGACTAGTAATATTGCGGCCACTAATGAAGACACCAATGCCCAAAAACTTAAATGGGAATTCCAGTTGGTACTTAACAGCTTCAGGTTTAGGAAATTAAAGGGACTAAAGAGATTAATAACCTGGGCAATGATGGGGAAAACATGATTTGAGTGATGTTGAGGAACTAAAAGGAAGTGCAAAAGAGTCGTTTCATGATAGTTAATTATTCTCTATACTGATTAATTAAGGAGTTGCAGACAAGAAAAAGATTCATTGCTTGTTAAGGAAGGTTAAATAGTATTAAAGCACTATAAATTGTTGTATGACAACAAATATAATGAAACTTAAGCTTGATTCATATAGACTCGAAAAAGTGAATCTTAGATGCTGTAAAAACTTGAAAGTTTAGATAGAGGTAACAGACTCGCCACTGCTATCACTGTCACTGCTGCTACTACTACTGCTGCTGCTTGAGCTTGAGCTTGAAGACTGTTGTTTACTTTCTTCAGCATTCACCTGTGCTCTGAGAGCTTCAGCAGCACTAGGACCATTGTCCCCATCATCATCACTCAGATTAATCTCATCATCACTTTCTTGTTGATGTGGGATATTGATGTCAATCCCCGTGAACGGTTGCCTTTCAGGTGCTGTCTCTAAGTTATCATTTCCACCAATGTCAATTTCTTCATCGTCATCGTCGATTGTATTAAGATGTTCCTCTAGATCATCATCGATCTTTTGATCTGGGGAGGTGTAGAATGGATCAAAAGAGACAGGTGGATTATTGACAACCTTCTCTTCTCGGTATTTTCCATCTGGAAAAGCAAAGTCAATGTATAAGATGTGGCAACACTTATCAATCACAAGTACTGTAAAATATACTGCACTAAATATTCTTTCAAGCACTATAAATCATTATCCTTGCAATATCTTTTTAATCGATAAATTTGTTGTCAAAAGAAACAAGCATTGTTACCAATGCATGGGTTGATTTAGGTTATGTTCTATAGTAAACAGTCAAATGGGTTAAGTAGCTTAGAGGAAGCGGAGGAAAGTCACCGAAGCGTACTTAAATGACATAACATCCTAAAACCTTTCCATTGCAAAGACCAAGATTTTTAGCAATTTACTATCATGCTACAGTTTACGTAATCATACTTGATAGACTTGATATATATAATACTGAAAACATAGGATATGAGTACGAAACATACCGAAACTTTTAAAGTTGCCAATTTCAATGCGTTCAACTTCCACCTGTAGAAGTACAAAAGCGTACAGAAGTAAAAAAAGAAAACCTCGAAAACAAAGAATGCATTCTTCTCAATCTATATAATCAACAAATTCATTTTGGGGAAGTTTGGCAAGAAAATTATAACTCGCACATAATTGCAAGATGACAGCTTGAAAACACCCATTGTTAGCCATACACCGTAAATAGATAAAGACTTCCACCGTAGCACATGCAAAGAAGACACATGTACATATTTGGAATAGAAAAACATGAAAGTTAAATCATGCTTCACATTGTGAAGTAATACCACCCAATAATAAGTCCCACAATTTTGTTTTTCTTGGTATATAGCAAATGGAACTTACGATATCATTGTTGCAACTTGCAAGCCAATCTCTTCAAAATATAACTAATGCACAGTTATACATATCGAGTGTTGTATTAGTATAGTGATTATGTATTTGTGGGATACGAGCCTTATGAAAGTCCCTAGTTTATTTTTGTACTAGGTCCTGACAGTGTGAATAATATTTTTTTCTTAATTCTACTTTTGTTCTGTAGGTACCAAACTCAAATGTCTTTTGAACTTATCTTGCTGTATTCATATGTATTGTAATTTCCATTTGCTATATATACCAAGAAAAACAAAATCCTAATTGAGGTATTAAGCATAAGTGAAGCACCCAATAAAAAATAACTTAATCATGCCAACTCCCCCAACATGTTTTATCAGCTAAATCATGTAACTTACGGATTCTCATGAAAAAAATTGTGAAATCCAAATAAGATAAAGAGTTAAAGAAATAGCATACCGTTGCAGGATGGAAGTTCTTATTTGAAGATTGAACTTTCGATCCTTTTGCAGGTGGCGGCGAACTAGCCTCAGGTTGCAATCCTGACACGCCCGCAGCCGCAGCCATAGACTCACCCGGTTGTCTCATATGCCTTAACCGCTTAACCGACCTATGTAACCGTTCTAACCTAAAACTCTCTCCATCAAAGAACAAAACCGCATCATTATCTTTATAATCCTCACTGATACCATCAAAACTAACTTTAGGTTTCCCTGGCTGATTATTCTGAAACTCAACAGCCACTTTATTATCACTTGTCTTATGCAACTTTCCGGGTTGGTTCTTATCTATCGATGCCGGCTTAAATTCATCTGTAACAACCAAACATATATCACCATATTAACTCATTTTTCGTAAAAGCACAATCTTGACACTAAAATTCAAAACGTTAGTCAAAATCCAATCAGATTAGTAACCTTCAACATCACAAATCAAAGCCATATCTACACTCAAAATCTGTGCATTAATCCAAAATATAATTAAACTTTAGGGGCTGTTTGTTTAAGCATATGTTGTTTAGGTTTATATTTCTAAAGCCCATTTTGAGGCTTATTTTAAAATTTATGGGCTTATATAAGCTTAGAGCGTGTTTGTTTCAGTTTATATATATGTGGGCTTATGAAACTATTTGATATGCCTTATATTTCATAAGCCCCAATTCTCCAGCTTATTTCGAGACTTGTGGGCTCATATAAGTTGATTAGGATATGAGAAACTTATATAAGCCCATAAGTCTTAAATACGCCAGAAAAACTGGAGCTTATGAAATATAAGCCGAAATCAAATAAGCCCATAAGCCCACATATAAGCTAAGTTGCACGGGGACGGGTACGGCAGCATCCTAAAATTCAAGAAACGGGCACAGAGGGGAAACGTTGATGTGTCTTATAATATATTAGAACGGTCGGATGACATTTAAATTAAAACAAGCTTATAAATATGAAACATCATTGATATAAGCCAAATAAAATAACCTTAATGAAATATTCAAACCAATATCAGAAAATTGAGTCATTTTTCATAAAGATCAAATCTTGACATAAAAAACCAAACTTTACTCAAAAAAAAAAAAGAGATTGAACATTGACTTTATCACTTAAACAAGAAAACTTATTAAAAAAAAGAAAAAACTTACAACGAAGAGTGCAGAATTTGGAAGAAGGGTTATCTTGAAAAGATGAACCTAAGGTTAAGTCAAACCATCGATCAACTGGTGGTTCATCTCTTTTATTATTATTGTTATTCGACATTGATTTTTTAAGATTAATAGCTTTGATTTATCTTGTGTAAGTAAACTGGAGCCCTACAATATTGGATTTGGTTTTTGATTTTGGGGTAAGAATTAAAGAATTGATTGGATTTGATTTGTTTTTTTGGGCGTTTGTTTTTCGTTTTCAGGTTATGGCAGGCCTTGTCCTTTGGATTTTACATATTTTTAGGAAACCGCCCTACTTGAGTTTTCTTTTCATCTTTACACCTCCTAGTTGAGGGTTGTCAAAAATACTTATTAATTATTCATATCAGCTTATACATGTTGAATATTGAATATATTAAGACTCCCTCAAAGTTTTACAAGGCTCTAGTTTCTCATGAGCGTTTTCAATCTTATTCGGGTTTTAAAAGTTGACCTGAATAAACTGTATTTTATTAGGATTAGATATGCGTTAGATTTTTCTTTCCTCAAACTCGGTTCACTTGGCTCAAATAATTCATTCTCATGTTGGCATTTAGCCCAATAACAATCCTACTATTAAATAGATATTCATGCTGACGTATATATCTCAAGAACAATCTTACAATTATATAATCGAGTATGAAGATGTTATGTGTGAGGTTGTTGAGACGTGTCGATCATATAATGAAAACATAAAACTTCTATTAATGCTTTTATTCTTAGAAAGAAAACAACTCTGCTACATTTGTGAACAATTCTTTGGATTATTCTACCCTTTTTTCATCCACTTGTATTCGATTTGACTTAATGAAAAATACAATTTAGCAAGTTTTTTTTCGTTGTCATTGTAATTCAATTATTTATTCAGAGAGTATAAGTCATTGTTTTTTTTAAGGCAACAAGATTTTATTACAACAATAGAAAAATTACACCACAAAAGTATCCTAATTCCTCAATCAAGTAGATTGAGCGGGGTGAGACCCGAAAAACAAAACAGCAAAAATACAGCAAGAATAGCAAATAAGTCATTGTAATTCAATTACTTATGAAACATTTCAAAAGTCAATTCATATTCCAAATACTTAAATTATTTTCTCTTCATGAACAGCACGAGACAAGCAATATTAAAATATATTTCATCAAACTTTTTAATGGTCAAAGACTAGTTTTATATTGGTGGTGATGGTTGTGCCACCATACGTATACCCTATAAAAGAGGCCAAGAACATGTGTGAGGGCCTCCTACTTTGCAATTGTCTAATGGTGCAAATTGATGAACGATTTTAGTGATTTTTTTGTCGGGTTTTTTTATTTTATATTTTTAGTTTATTGGAATTTATAGAGTAAAAGATTATGGATTTGATTATATGTTGAGTGATTATGGGTGTGTTTGTTGAAATCAGCGGTAGCTGTGAGCATGAGCAGTGAGCAGTAGATGTGAGCAGTGAGCAGTAGCTGTGAGCAGGAGCAGCGAGTAGTAGCTGTGAGCAGTAGCTGTCATAGCTCACCGCTCATTTTTTCACCGCTCATTTGTCACCGCTCCCTAAAGGAAGCATTAAAAAACTAACATTCCTAAAAAATAGCACCGCTCACTGCTCACCGCTCCTTTGTCAAACGACTAAAAAAAATCACAACGCTCACCACTTCTTTTGCCAAACAAACATTAAAAATCAAAATGCTCTTTTTCACCGCTCACCACTTCAAAAAGCTTCACCACCGCTCCTCGCCAAACACAGCCTATATGATGTTGGACGTAGAGTTGGTGTATTTGGTGACAATAAAACTAGTGTAACCATGAAGGAATTTGAATGTGAATTAGAACGACTACGGTTAGGGTTGATAATAAGTGATTGTGGATCAGATCAAACGGAGCGGACAAACATATTCCGCTCAGGTCCTGGATCCCACCGTTTTTGTCATACTCGTTCTTTGGTCCGGCCCGATTTCATCTTACCAAAATTGGTAATTATGATCAGTCCGATGTTTTAGACCAATCGGTTTTCAATCCAGTACACTTTTGGTTGGATCTGGTTTGGTTTTCAGACCTTAACCTACTCTAAGTAAAAATATGAAAATACAAGGGCATAGCTTTACAAAAAACTAAACATTGTTTGTCTATATGTTTCATCCTCATATATTCCCCAAATTCACAACAAAACCAATCTAAAATCTTAAAAAACCCAGCTCCAGTTGATGTAATAAAAAATGATAACCCAAATCTGTTCAATGAGTTATTCCTCAATAAGACCACAACAACCCTCCTTGAATCATCAAAATCAATCCTTAATTCGATTGCCAACACAGGTTCATAGTAAACTCAGAAAACACTCTATTCGATGCTCAGTCGAGGAAACTAAAGTGGTGAATTTCAGAACTTGTAAACAATGTAAAAAGCAGTACGATCCTGTTGTTAATCATCCCCAAGCTTGTCGTTTCCACACTGCTCATTTTGGCGGTAATTATTTTCCCCTTTTTTTCCAAATCATAATACTAAAATGTTATTCAGTCTGTGTGGCAGTCGGTTCAAACCCCGGCAACAAAAAAAAATGTTATTTTAGTTTCAAGGTAGCTTTATTTAGACTTGTGAGCCGAAGATTATATTTATATGTAGTTGTAGCTCCAAAGTGTAGACTTACACATAAGAATAAAAAAGTAAAACCTTATGTAGGAAAACATAATTAAATCAGGCAAAAGAACAAAGCTACTTCATGTAGTTTTTGGCTTAGGAACTGAATAGTTAAAAATGCTCGAGCACTATTAACCGAGGAATGCTCAAATCACATATTTAACATACACTACCCACTTTGCAGTTTACTCACTTGGTAGTAGGTGTGGCAATTTTTGACACGACACGATAAACGACACGAACCCGACACGAAGTTAAACAGGTATGGGTCGAGTATAAACAGGTTTGGGTCAAAAACAGGTCAACCCATATAACCCGTTTAATGATTGGGTCGTGTTTGGGTTGAGTAAGTATTAAACAGGTCGACACGTGAACCTGTTTAAGTATATCTAAACCTCTAAAAATTAATATATATAACTTTAGTTTTATGTTAGATTTGGATTAAATATATTTTGTTATGTGGTTAATAAGAGTGAGTTGCCATTATAATTCACATATGGTTGAAATCGTTGCATAACTATTTTTATGTTATGTCATCCTTTTTTACATTTTTATATTATTTTTACATATAAATTAGTCAGATTGACAAAGCATCAACCTTATTAACCGCTTGACATATTTACTTAAACAGGTTAAACGGGTCAAAAATGGGTAACACGTGTTATGCAGGTGTGGGTTAGGGTCGAGTTTCTTGACACGATTAATAAATAGGTCGTGTTTGGGTTAAGGTTATAACAACACGTCAACCCGTGAACCCGAACAGGTCGACACAAACACAACTCGATTGTCACCCCTACTTAGTAGTATACTAGTATGCATATAATCTCTTGCTTGAATCAAAAGGGGGTACTGAGTTTTAATAATAGATTTATCATGTGTATTGTTTAGTGAAATTCTAGACGTAGAGTTGCTGAATTTGTTCATTAACATAGATATTTGAAAGCGTCCAAAGATTCTCCTTCACTCTTACAATATATTTTGGACCATATTCACTGAAAGTTTTAATGTTCAACGTTTATACTTATGCACATATTTGATGCGTTACTACAATAACTTTTCTTGTACATTCTGTTTTGTTAATCGTGTTCTTATTGTCATGGATAATCGTCACGAATCTTCAGGAGAAACCAAGAGAAAGTTTGAGAGTGCCTATAGTGGAGGGACCATGAATACGCCCGACTCTGGTAAAGTGTTCCAGTATTGGCATTGTTGTGCATCTGAGGATCCCTTTGACCCTGGCTGCATCGCTTCTCCTCATTGCTCCTATGATGACTGATGTATTCTATGCATGCTGTGAACATAACCAAGGTTCTTCTCGACCATTTCTTTGGCTTTAGCCGTTTCATTGTATAAAAATTAGTGGCATCGTTAAATCAAACTCTAAGTCCTATATTCTCCGAACGTATAGTAATTTAAGATTTATACGGGAGTAATATTTCTGACATATGCTAAATTCTTTTGGGGATTCAGTTGATGGAAATGCCATGTAGTCAATTTAAAATTCATTTTGCTTTTAATCTAGTGAAGTTTAAAAATTCATTGGTCTTCGTCAGCTTGATGTTATAACCGTTTGATATATATTACAATATAAATTTTAAAACAGGAAATTGATAGCTGACCATTAGATCTGAAACTTTATATGCAAAAATTATATGCAAAAATGTGAATAACTAGTGTATGAATTATGAAATGAAGCAAACTTTAAACTAATAAGAAGTAGGGGTGTCAATATTTCCGACCCGACCTGAACCCGACCCGAACCCGACCCGAGCATATTCGGGTCGGGTTACTCGGGTCCAAATTTCAATCGGGTTAATCGGGTCAACCCGACTAACCCGAATTCGAAATCGGGTCGGGCATCGGGTATAAAAAAATTGCGAAATCGGGTTCGGGTTAACCCGACTAGCCCGAGTAAATTTTTTCTTATTCTTCCCGTAATACCTGACACTCACACAGAGTTTACAAATTCACAATATACAAATGAGTTATATGTTTGTCTAATCTTTACTTAAATGAAAAGCTCAAGTTAAATGGGCTTATTATAATTGTAATTTATAGATTTAGATATCATATCACACTAGCCGGCTACCCGCGCAATGCGGCGGCGGGCAGCCGGTGACTAATATCGTGGATTTGGCTAAATCACAAAACCACTATTATTAAAACGAACATCTTTTTTGGAGACAACGATCACAATTTTTTTTTTTTGCACCTCAAAGTCGGTGACAGCGGGTGGTGGTTGAGAGAGATTGATGGGTTTTCGGTGAGACTGCGACACCAGTGAAAAACGGCGACATCGACTTCTATAGCGTCAGCAATAAAGTTTTTCGACGAGACTAAGATGGAAGTGTAAAACGTCAAAAACTTAGTGAAAATGAAGTCTCAATAGTGGTTGGCTGTCAGTGGACATTCTATTTCAGCGGTGTTTTGGTTCAGTGGTGGAGCGGTATAATTGTGGTGATGGGAGGTCCGGTGGTGGTGATGTAACTGTGAGGGTGGTGGTGAGAATGAAGTCACATCAAGATTTGTTCGTTTTAGGGTAGAGAAAGATATCTGAAAAAAATTTCATTTGTAATTGCCCAATATACATATGTTGTTGGGTCTACTTAAAAGTATAAGGATGGGGCAAAGCTAGATTTTAATGGGCTATTAGTATTTTTAATGGGTTGTTACAGTTATTCATATGAATTTAAATGAAAATAAATACAAAAGATGTTACAAATATGAGAAATTAATGCAAAATTGGATCATTAGAGCATCTACTATGATGAACTTTTCTAGAGGTTCATAACATTAATTTACAAAACTTTATGTTTTATAAACCTACTTCCACTATGTATAAACCTCTTCAAAATTTATAAACCTCTCACATAATTCAAAAGTATTAAATTATGAAGAGGTTCAACATCTTAGACCTCTTCATGCCACATAAGCTTGAAATGCATGTCCACTATGATTTACAAGTTTTTAGACCTCTTCATAAATTTATAAACCTATATATAAACCACCATAGTGGATGCCCTTATTAGCTTTCTGCATAAAACAAACGTATGAAACATTTGAAATTGGTTTCACCAATGATTTATAGGTAAATTACTTAATAAGGAAATGTTGAAGGCTTAAATTTTTAAGACTTCCCTATTTAGAAATGGTCTAAATCTTTTATAAAGTATTAAGATATCACGTTTACCATTTATAGATTTTTTTTTTATAAAGTGCATTTGCATTAAAGTGTCATTAAAAAAAATTACATCAATAAAACTTAACCAAACCAAACTATTACATATCCAAATTAAAACAAAATCAAAAACATCACCGAAGACCTTGAATCTTTCTCATCCGAAGAAAATATGCTTGCCATTGTCGTGATTGATTAGGGGCAGTAACATAGATCCATAGATGAAAACGGTGATACCCACAAAAGAAATCAACAAACACAACCTCCCAAAACCGAACTCCCAAACCCAAGAAAATATGCTTGCCATTGTCGTGGTTGATTGGGGGCAGTAACATAGATCCATAGATATAGGTACGGAGATGAAAACGACCATGTAGGTGTGAATCACTTTGTAGGAATATCCACCATTGTGGAAAAGAAAACTAGATCTGGGAAATGAATTTGATTTGTTTTTGGAATTGAACATGATAATTGAAGGGGGTTTAAGTTTATTGGTAGCCCTCCGAACCTCCGACGTGTAGCCGGTGGCCGGAGGCGGCGGCTAAAAGATGGTTTAGGGTTAGAGAGAAAAGATGGTTTAGGGTTATTTATAGATTAGATATCATATTACTATTTCACCATACCTACTTTACAACCGTTTTCCATTTCAGAAAACCAAGGATGATCGTATTGCCTTTTCTGATGTGAAATATATCTATTTCAATCATTAGCATTCTTGTATTGAAGGTACTATTCTTTTAAGGTTAATTTTGTTATTAATTTTGTATCCTTATTAGGTTAACAGGGTTCAATGTAATTAGGGTAAAGTTTGATTTTTGAACATAAATGGGTCTTTTGTGGATTATATGAATGATACATTTGGTAATTCAGGGTCTGTAATTTTATGTTGGTAAATGATGCTCTGCTGTTACTACTACTTGGTTATTTTGAATAGGCTACTGAAGTACTGATCTTTAATTTTATGTTGGTCTTTAGTTTTATTATGGTATATGATGCTGTAGTAATATTGTTAGTTTTACTTGTATATTTAGTTGTGCAGGTTGTAGTGCAGGTTTGTAGCTTGTAAGATGCATGCATTTGCATGGTTTAAATTCTCATGTAGTATTCTATGGTTTTGCAAATCGGACAGACCCGAACCCGAGTAGACCCGACCCGAGTAGACCCGACCCAAATAGACCCGAACCCGACTAACCCGAGTTGAAATCGGGTCGGGTTCGGGTAAATTATTTTTAGTCTTGACCCGACTTAGACCCGAACCCGACCAACCCGACCCGATTCCCACCCCTAAGAAGAATCAAAATCTGGCTGCTTAGATTGGTCATTGGGTAATGGCCAAAGCATGAAGCTGAACATGTTTTTTTATTTATAAATGTGTAAACATAAGAAGCATTAACCACAAACAAGCTTGAATGCATTTTAAATACAAGCTAGTCATTATTAATTCGTATGAGAACAGAGTATGATAGACAAAAGAAGTTCATTTACTCCAGATTTTGGTATATCAGAATCATTTGTCATGTTGGTACTTACTGACCCATGTGTTGGACATGGGAATAAGCTAAAACCTTAAAAAGTTACGTGGAAGATTTATCAGACACATATATAGTATACCCATTTCTGTTTACAAGTTAGATTTTAAAATTTATACTCGATGGATGTACATGGTGAAATTTCATGGATTTACCTGCCTGAACAAGTGTCTATATTAATTTTTCTTGCCTATAGACATCCATAACGTTTTTTTCGGACAGAGTATTTAATTCTGTGTATAAAACTGTATTCCAGTTTTTTTTTAAAGCAACTTTATTCCAATTGTATAACTTCACGTTTTGGATATTTCAGCAAATTTTTGATCATGCTTCCTCTACCGCTGGTCTAGCTATTTTAGAATAAGGAACGGACAGAAACACTTTGATAACTAGTTCAGCACCACCTTGTAATTAGAAAATAAGAGTGCAAAATGCTGTGGTATTAATTTCATGTTTTCATCCATTGATTGTCCAAAAAAAGAAGATAAAAGAGTCAAAACCAGATGTTGGTTGGGTTCCCTTAATCCAACCAATCTATACTATAAACAAAGAAAGGAAAACCTCAATACTAATGGAATTTTATGCTAACTTAAAATTTTCTACCATGTTTTGAATTCAAAATTCTGATGGCTACAAATCTCGACTGCAATGCTCTTTAATCTTAGACTGAAGGTAATTTTGAACAACACATCCCAATTAAGATGTACCCTGGAAAAGAAAACATTGGGATCATCCCTGGTGCGCTACTTGATTACGGGTAAAACGGATGAGGTTTTCCTTGTTTTGGTTACCCAGGGAGGGCGAGTCTTTGACTTAAATGTACGTAGCGAACCGAGGTATCCCCGTCCCGGTTCTTACCTTTAATTTTAGTTACGTGCTGTCTTTAAACACGTTAGATATATATTTGCAAGTTCTGTCTTGAAAGGCTCCGTTGTAGTATCGTTTCTGGAAGACAACAGAGCTTCTGAATTTTAACAAAAAAAAAATGTCAAACCCAGAGATGGGTTGACTTCTCTTAGGGTCTGTTTGGTTCGATGGAATCCTAAGGATTCTGATTGAATTGGAATCTAATTCCATTCCATAACGTGTTTGGTTGACAGATTCAATGTATTTGGAATCTGAATTCCATTCCTTAATGTGTTTGATTAACAAGCGGAATGGAATTAAAATCCTACAAAATCCCATATATGTGGAATTGAACATTCCATAGCAAAGGGGGGAGGAATGTTAACATTATTATTTTTTTACTAATATTATTTTTAATAATAATAATAATAATAAATTTAAAAAAAAAGAAAAAAATAGTAGTAATAGTAATAATAATAATTAAAAAATGTATAATTTATTATTATTATTATTACATAAATAATAGTAAATAATAATAACAAAGATATTAAAAATAAAAGTAATAAAAATAATAAAATATTAAAAATAAAAATAAATAGATAAAAAACAGAAATAAAAAAATCAAAAACATTAATATTAATTAAATAATTTTTAATAATTATTTCTTAACTTTATTGTTATTATGTATTTTTTCATTTTTTTGTTAATTTTATATTTTTATGTTTATTATTTTTATTAATTTATTTTTATTTTTATTTTTATATTTTAATATTATTATTATTATTATTATTTTTTTTTAATTTTTATTATTTTTTATTTTATTTTTATTATTTGTTTTTGTTAATAATTATTATTTGTTTAAATTAATTAATTTTAATTCTTATAAATTAATTTTATTTTGTATGTTAATAAAATAATAAAATAATTTTTTATTTAAAAATAGAGTTTTTAAATAAAATAATATAAAATAGTCTATATAAAAAAGCTGTATATATTAGTTTATATAGTATTATTTAAAAAATATAATTATATTTTTTTTTAAATTATTGTTTATTTAGTACATTAGTTAATATTATATTATTTAAAATTTAATTATAGTAATATATTTAAATATAATGTTTCACATTTTATTTTCTTTCAACCAAACACGAACTAGTCTTTTCAAATTCTAATTCCATCGGATTCTAAATCATAAGGATTCCATTTTTCAACATTCCATTCCTTCACATTCTAATTCCTGAAATAGATTCCAATTCCATCAAAAACATTCTGCGAACCAAACGGGCCCTTAGTCTACCGATCTATCCTATTAGGCTATTAATAAAAGGAAAAAATGTAAGTCAAACCTCAGTACCTGATGGACTTTTATGCTGTCTTAATGTTTGCTATCATGTTCTGATATTAAAAGAAACGGAGTTGGTATGACTGCATGAGTAATCTTGTGTCTGCATTTTTTTCAAATTTTTTGTCCGTTTCTTCTGAACATTAGAGTGATTTGGATTATCGTGATAGTACAAACAAGTTATTAGTATAATGTTCTGCTTTACAAATTCGAATCTCTTTCCCTAAATATAAACATGCTAGTGTCAGTTTTGTTGTCTCGTCCTCGGAAAATGAAACATAGCTAAAATCCACTCTAGGGTATGCATATTTTGATTTTTCCCAAATTGATCATTTCTGAAGTTAATTAGATTCTAGTGTTAGCAAAATTACTCCATTTTTATCCCTGCTTCGCTTCGAGTCTCTCCATGGGGAGGCGAGGGAGTACAACAAGGTTAAAATATCGGATATCACTTCTCACTATTTTTATGTTTGTATCACCCAGTTTATCATCACCCTGTTTTAAACATAACTAATATCTAAATAATGTTTTCTTAAATTGCAGTTTGCGTTGAACAACCACACTAAATTTCTTTTAGAAGTCAACCAAACGCAAGTAACCCAAAAATAGAAGCAAAACATGGAAAAGGTCAGCAGCCCTGAGATTGACTTGATCTTTTTATATTTCGTTTGACTATTTGAAAATGAGAGATTGAGACTTTTATTTGACATTCATTTTTAGTCGATTCTAAAAAAAACATGTTAATAGTTTTTACGGGTAACGGATGGTACTCAGGGGCGGATCTACTTGTGGGGTTGGGGGTGGCGGTGCCCCCCATAGCTCGACCAAAACGACAAGATTACAGTGTATTTTTTGTTCAATTTCAAACAGTTTTTCTTTAAATGCCCCCACTAGAAACCCAAATTGCCCCCCACTCACACACTGAAGTCCAACATTTCACTCGAAAACCTAAAAATCTTCTATTTTAAGTTAAAATACTCGATTTTTATTCGGATTTTAGTTTTTTTTCGCTTTGTTATTGTCAATTTTTTTTGTTGCCCCCAACACTTGAATCTCCTGCGTTCGCCGCTGTACTCAACAAATTTGTAGCTTCACATTATTAGATGGGACCGGAATAAACATACTAAAGTCGCGATCGCAACATGCTTATTCAGAGCAAAAAAGGAGATTTGGGTTTACTCCTCCAAAAAGGTTTAAATCAGCGGGGAAACCTGACCTCGTGCACCTTTTTGGGTGTCGACTGACCCTTCCCCAAGGATCAATCCCCAGCACCTAGAGGTGCGAATAAACCGGATTCAGATTTAAAAAATTCGGATTTGATAAAACCGGATTTTCAAAAATCCGGATTCAGATGGGATCGGATTTTTCGGAATCGGTTTTTTTCGGATAAAAATGTTCGTATCGGATTTTTTTCGGATAAAAATTTTCGTTATCGGTTTTTATCGGATTTTTTTTCGGATCGGTTTTTTTCGGTTAAAAATGTTCGGATCGGGTTTTTCTCGGTTAAAAATGTTCGTATCGGTTTTTTTCGGATCGGTTTACAAACATTAAAAAAAATATACAACCATAAAACATTAAAAAAAATACCACAATAATTTTTATTTCAACAATACAATCATACAAACTTCATAATTTATTTAAACAATACAATAAAACAACCATAATCACTAATACATTTCGAGCTTCGGCATGGCCATCACCCCAAAAATATTAGTATACTTCAAGTATGTCGAGCTTCGGCATTGCCATCACCCGTTATACTCAAAGTAAATCCGCTAAATAATCTTCCAGATCTTCTTCGGCTTCAACTTCAATATCCTCAAACTCACCTTCGTCTAATTCGGTATTTGGAGGTGATATCCCTAATTCAACTTCTTCATTTGCTATAGTTTCTTCAACACCGTTTAACATCGAACCTTCCAACGAAGTTTCATGTTGTATCCTATCTACTCCGTCCAAATAATCTTTCAAACATACACATACTTCCACGGATTGGGGGGGGGGGGGGGGGGGGGGGGGGGGTAAGTGTTGACCTTCTTTCGGATATAATTCTACCACTAATAGAAAAAGCCGATTCGGAAGCTACCGTCGAAGCTTGAATCGTAAATAAGTCACGAATCATAGCGGCTAAAATTGGATAAGTTAACTCCATTTTTTTCCACCATACCAACATGTCAAAAGTTCCTAATTCTTCGGGCCCAATAGTTTTTAAATAATTTTGCGACTTATATTGTCCCAACTCGCTTGATTCCGATGTTCGTTGACGCTTCTAAGCGTCGTCATGTATAAGATTCCAAAAGTTTATATCAAAGTCACTTGACTCATTTCTCATTTGTGATGTTCCGGCCCCCGTTTGGTCAAAACATATGTTTGGTTGTCCACCATATTTTGTTGCATATATTGCAAATAATTTTCCAAAAGTATCGTTAAATTTAAAAATTTGAGACTCTATATAATTCATATCGGGTTTATTAGGGTCCGGCCCAAATTCTAAGTCTAAATTCTTCAATATTCTTCTTATAACATTTTCGACCCCCCTAAAATTTATCATTGGATTAAGTGCGGCGGAACAAGTAAAAACCAAAGGTATACTAGCAAAATATTTTACAAATTTCTTTTTTATAGCTTTAACCATTTTTCTAAACATTTGACAAGATGAATATTATAATTCATCTAATTTTTCCGTCATAGCAAAAATTTGCTTTAAAACTAATGCGCTAATCGGGTAATAAACACCGGATAATAAAGTTGTTGACACTTATAAAAATTTGTAAAAATTTTGTCAATTGATCTAATCGTTCCCAATCTTCGTCGCTTATCGAAGTCGATAAATTTTTACGAACAAGTCTTTCCTTAAAAGCATTTAAAGTATCACGTTATCGTAATATATTTTCAAACATAATGCAAGTAGAATTCCACCTAGTATTATTATCATAGCAAGGTCCTATGGGTTCATAACCACATTGTTGACGAAAACGATGATAGTTCATTTGTCGTTCGTTACTCGAACTATATATAGTCTGTTTTAACTAATAATTTACATACACCTTAAGCTTGAAAACTTAAATCGCTTACCTTAAATAACACAAAAGTACCACCGGTTTATGCATGCACATTAAAATCGTAATAAAAACCTTTCCTAATTTAAGAAACTTTTTTTATAATCCCGGTTAGGCTGCCTAGCCCATATAATGTGGTGATTGAAAAAACAAGTTTTTAGCCGAAGTAGTTAAAAAAATCATTTAGGAACAAATGGGCTGCATAACCAAAATTTAAAGCCCATCTAATCAAAAATCACTTAAGAAAATACCAAATGGAAATTAAAACCGTATAATAATTATCAACAGTTATTTCAAAACTAAAACGTTGTTTTTATAAACAAATTATTAAAAAATAAATTTTTTAAACAGAACAGTTTTTAAGCAAACCTGTGATAAAAAGTATATAAAAAAGACGAACAATTTAAAGTGTCCATATTTAAATCTTTTAACCAACGATTTATTAAAATGATGTTATTTCTATAAAGTCATAAATATTTTTAAGAAATAACAATTATTTATTTTTAGAAATCAATAAATAATTGATGTTATTTTCTGAACTAAATATTAAAAAAACATTTAGCATTTAAAAAGTTACCATATTTAAACGTGATTATAAAAGAAAAATTTATAAACATTTTAAAAACTTTGTAAAAAAAATATTTTTTATAAACAAATAATATTTATAAACATGTTATTTTTTTTTAAAAATTTATAAATATATTTTTATTAAGAAAAACTTATAAACATGTAGTTTTGTTATTATCCAACTCTAACAACCATTCAATTTCAATTTCAAAACGTATTCCATATTTTTAGGAACATAAATCCCTGATTTAAAAACTTTTGTAAAGTCATTAAAAAATTATGGTCTAAACAACTATAACAAATTATTCATAAAAATCGTCATAAAAACGCTGCCCTATTTAGCCAATATTTTTCAAAACAGCTAAAAGTACTACCCAATTTTAACGTTTCTCTTACTCGGTGCATTAAACATTCCAATTTTTTCAAAAACATAGTCGGCTACAGTTGAACAAATTAATGTTTGACACATTCAAAATATCATCTCCAAAAATAAGTTACTGTTTTTAAATTGAAATCATATAAAACTCCGTGTTTCATCAACCCTATCTCTGCACATTATTCATATCACCATCACCAATTAATGTGAAAGCAATACACATTTACCCTAAAAACTTGAATCGATGCAAGTTGAATTGTTGTTCGTCATACTATAATACTATAATATCGATGACGATCTTCGATGCTAGATAACATCAACCCTTCAAATTCGATCTATGCTGGTGGGTCTTTTAATTGTCGCCGAAAGCTTTCTTCGATGCCACTGATCTATTCATTGCCGCCATTTATGGTGTGTGGCAATGGTGGTTGGTAGGTGACGTTTTTAGCTTAGGTGGGTGGTTTGCTTTCAGGGTATTTTGATTTGTTGGGGATTTGTTTTTTGGTTAGCTTTATGTTTAAGACACACATATAAGTGTGTCAGGATGGTGATTCTGTTGGTGTTCTTTGCTGCGTAACGACCTTTTATTTAAGGTGTTGATAACACATTTGCTATGATAACACAGTGATACTATTTTCTAAATCGATTTCTATACATCAAATGATGTTCAAGGATTTTCAAAATTTACTTCCATATGCAGGTGACAAAGAGATCATTATTCCAGGATGATCATATCAAGAATCTATTCAAACAAAATTGAAGGTAACAAGCCTACAACCATATTACCCGTTTCGTTTTTATATTCGTAACGTGACAATTAAGTGTCTGTTTAGTTATCATTTTTTTATATTTTTTTGCCGTCAACTTGTTGTTATATATGAGAAATGAATTTGTATTATAAAATTATATATGCACATCGAATCATTGTTTTAAAGTAACATGATGGAACAAAGGAGATTTTTAATTAGCATCCCATTTTCATTGCTTTGTAGTTGTGTTCTTAGCGATTACCTGTAGATTTTTTACAATTAGCCATTGATGGTGTTGCAGGATCTATATGGGTGATTTTAAATAAACAATTTATAAACAATACCAGTTAGGAACCTGCTTGCAAGATGAGCGAGTTGGGTGTTTTGTGTAATAGATCTATATGGGTGATTTTATTTGGTATAATATGCAAGAGAGGTTATTGCTTGAAAGAAGGCAATAGAAATTGCATATAGGTGAAGTACCATGTAGGGTCTGTTTGGTATTGCTTATCAATTGTTTATTTAATAATCTGTTTATATCAGAGCTATGTGAGAGTGAGAACTAAAATTGTGTAAAATATAATATATCTAGTTCATATTGAAAGTTATGTGGTAGATTATGTGCATAAACTGAGGAGCCGCGCATATAAGTACATTTTGGTATATACACCATTTTTAAATCTATCATTGATGTCAGACGATGTAAGTGAGAATCCTACTTACAATATGTCCCTTTCATAAATATCAAAAGAAACAACGCCCAAAAAATGAAAATTATCGGTCAATTATATAATATCACACAATAATTTCTTTTAACTCAACCATATAAGATTAGATATAAAAACATTTACTCAATTTAGAGAGAGTTGTCCATTTGGGCATAACTTGGACTGCTTCGTATTGATCTGATTTTCCGTTGGTTAATATCAAGCCAACTTCTATTGAAAGATGCATAGATCTTAGATGTGCAGCATGAGAAAAATACTCATAAAGTTAGATGGAGAAAATGGCTGCGTATCACCTTAACAAAACAAATTCAGTTTTATATAAATGCATTAGCAAATTTTAAAGTGCTCCCAAGACTTAACGAAATCAAATTTGGGAGTGGTGTTATTGATATGAGCTTTTGTTAAAATGGTTTAGAATATGGACAAGCTGACCTAGAAAGCAAATTTTACAGTGCTCCCAATAATTGTTGAATAGATAAACTTTTTTTCCCTTTATTGTAGGTGAATCAATTGTTATAGTAGCACATAAATGCCAATCTATAATAGCTTAAAGTGGTTCTGATGGTGTCTCATGACAAGATTTGGGGACACAATATTATGTAAGTGTAAGTTATTTGTATCTATGTCCCTAGATTATTTTATAATCTTTTGCTTGGTTGCAATAACATGCCGTTTATGTGAATTATGAGTATTTTATAAAATAGCTAAAAAGAAACAGGTAGAAGAGTAAATAGTCGTTAACATTCAACTGAAATTTAAGGGTAAGCACGTCCACCTTTCTACAGAAACAACCTCAAACTAAGTGGTCAAGAAATGTATTATCTAAATCTCCACTTATCTTTCGTTTCTTCCTGAAGATTTTCCAACTTGAATGAAATTAAGTGAGTTCCTCTTTATTTTCCTCTAAATCACAAAATCTTTAAATTGTCAAATAATACTGTTAACGTTTTTTTCCATTTATATTTTGTAGCATAATTTTACCTCTTGAATTTATTATTTTAGGTTTTTTCCATTTATATTTTGTAGCATAATTTTACCTCTTGAATTTATTATTTTAGGTTAAGTTAACTAGGCCCATTCTGTCTTCATTTATATAACAATTAAGTTCAACTTTATAGGCTGACTTAGGGAGAGAAATGGATGAAAGAAATAGTTTATTAGTCGTACGTGATTGTATACAT
Source organism: Glebionis coronaria (assembly GCA_025667525.1). Taxonomy (NCBI): domain Eukaryota; kingdom Viridiplantae; phylum Streptophyta; class Magnoliopsida; order Asterales; family Asteraceae; genus Glebionis; species Glebionis coronaria. The sequence goes on along the minus strand of JANFOE010001357.1, from coordinate 308,291 downwards.
TACAGCCACTATGTTGTTGTATATATTACAAATGTCCCGTTTGAAATACATAATATCTAAGTTAGAGTGCTTAATTAGGGGCTGAGATAGAGGCTGAAATGGATGCTTTGTTGTTGAGATGGTGGTGGCAACGGGTGTGTTTAGTTGTTGAGATGTTGTTGAATTCGATGGGTTTGGTGCTGTAATGGGGTTCAAGTAACATCATGAAAATGGGTAGTTTTTTCACGGATTAAATCCGATTGTAATAAATATTTTTAGTACATTTTAATAATATGTCAGTGGGTCTACGAACCTGATTTTGTAAATAAATTTTATCCGTTTAAGTTAGGCGCATAAAAATAACAATGACTCGACGAGGCTTGATCTCAAAAAATTAGTGAATGAAGTAAATGATACGATTCGTTGAATGCACTTCTTTAAGTTTGGCACGTAAAAAAACAAATGACTAAGATCTTAATGGATTATGTTAAAAACATTATTCAAATTCTTAGGCATTTCAACAACCTTGTCAAAGAACTTTGATAGTGCAAACTTCGCTGGCTATGCAGCGCATATAAAATCAGGAACATGTTTTTTGGGCACAATCCTACATTGTTCGCACACTAATTTATGTTTTTGGTGATCTAAGAAAAGTGTTAGCATACCATTTTCACAGATTGTGGGAACGGGTTTGTTTAGTTGTTGAGATGTTGTTGAATTCAGTGGGTTTGGTGCTGTAACGGGGTTCAGGTAACATCATGAAAATGGGTAGTTTTTTTTCACGGATTAAATCCGATTGTAATAACTTTTTTAGTACATTTTAATAATATGGTGGTGCATTAAAGATTAAGAAGGTGCATTAAAGTACGTTGGAGATAAGACTACCAGAATGTTAACTCGGAAGCACTATATAGCAACTTTTTGATTCAGATAGGTATGTGTAGATGTGACCGAATAAGAAGTATATGTATTCGATTAACGTGCTTTTGTTCAAATTAAAAACTACCCTCATGTCCTTAGATTGCATCATTTTCTACAAATGTGCATCTCTAAGGGAAAGTATGAAACAACACAAAGTCTAGGTCCTGTGATGGGCAAGATAAATAGTATAAAGTAGAATCATTTCATTCATGTTCAAACTGTAACAATATAGAAAGTAAAATTTGATAATTATTTAACACAAATGTATCGTCACTTATGTATTTTTAACACACACGTAATCATATCATGTCATGTACTTTGACTTCTGATCACTTACGTAGTATGTAACTATATCCTAACTCCACAAAGAGTTGAACACTTGCAACAGGTTATATTCTACTCCAACCGAACTTGGACATAGAATTAGAATGGGGATGGAAAGCAAGATAGACAAGGCAGTCTCATTTTACAATTCCAATTAATATGTACATTATTACATGTGATATAAATTCAGAAGCCATTTGAAGTTATTGGTATATGAAAGCGATGACAATATGTATTCTGATTAGACTAGGTTTATTAGCAATCTAGTCCAACTGGTTGCCAAGTAAAAGACAAAAGAAAAGAAAAAAAAATTCAAAGTACAACCAAGAAAGAATAAAAAGCATCCGACCAGTTCGTCTTATGACTCTCAAATCCATCATCCAATCTTGCCACATGTCCAACTAAGAATGGTTATTTGTATTATCTCTTATTTAAATCAAATATTTATATAAAATATATAAGAATCTACAATATCTCAAAGTTAAAAAACGACTTACACACTGAATCTGAGCATCATATTAAAGATCAACATGATATGATAAAAAATGTGAGACTGATCTGGGTTGTTCTTTGATAATTATGAATGATATGAGGATGAGGATGATACTGCCAGTGTTAATTATCAACTATGATGATTAAGTGAGGTGAATGAAATTAGAGCCTTACGTTTTTAATAAAAGAGGAATGGCAAAGAAAGATGAAATGTTTGAGATGAAGATGATAACCAACAAAGAGTCAAATATGTCTTGGAAATTGTAATCATATGGCTCATATAACAAAGTAGTGTAGACTATTCTATTCTTTAGATTTTTTTTTCGTTTTGACTGTATAAATAGTTAGAGTAAAAGGTGTCACGACTAAGTTAACCCTCTTCACTTGTGCCACCTCAGCGCCACATCATCTCATCTAACCAAAACAAAAAACCAACTAAACACCCCCTCACTCGCAACTAGTCTCTCTCCTCTTTACTTGGGTCCCACCACTCACCATTTTATTTCTTTTTTCATTTTTCACACAAAATAAAAATTTATTTCATTAAAAAATTACAAATACTTCAAATAAAAATACAAATACTTAAAACAAATACGGAAAAAAATACAATACGGAAAAAATACAATACGAAAAAAAAACATCCTTATCATCGAGTGCATATTTCGTCGCGATTTTTGCCTGTTTTCTTTTGATAATCGACTTGTTCGGTTCAGGCAAATTGTCGGTTCTGATCGAGAGAAACTCCATCTCTTTGAACTCCAATTCAGCATCGGCTTTAGCTTTCTCGGCATCGGCACTAGCTCTCCTCGAGTGGTACATGTCTTTACCGGCATTTATTTTGTAGAGTAAATCCTCGTTTATTTCTCCATTCGAAGTGGTCGAACCACTACCCGTGCTGCTGCCAGTTGTTTCTGATCGGGTCTTCTTGGCGGGTCTTTGTTTGCCGGCTGGCCGAGCTCGAGGATCTGGACCGAATACGGAGGTATGATCATTTTCGTCAAGACCCTCGGGTGCGTCCCATTTTGAGTAGTTTTTAAGCACCCTCCACACATGGTCAAGCGTAAATTTTCTCCCCTTGTTACAAGCCGCAAATTCAAGTTTTGCAGCATGAATCACGTCATCTTCGTTTTGACCGCTTTTCTTGTTAAGACTTTTGAAGATAGCGTGAAACTTGAACATCGGGGTGAATCCTTGTCCATTTCCAGGTCAATATATTCTTGGTACGACGATTTGCGTTACGACCATTGAAATCGTCATAAATCGTGTTCCAAAAATACTCTTTAGTTTGATCAGTCCCGCAATCTTTGTCTTCTGAAACGCCGACCCAACACTCGGCCAGTATGACCTCCTCAGCAGGTGACCACCGTTGGGGTGTCTCCACCACAACATCGGCTTCGTCATCGATGTCGTCTTCGTCTGCGGACAAATCAACCGCGATAGATTTTTTTACCCCCGTTTTCCTTTACGAACTACAACTTTTTTGTGGTGGAGGTTGCGGTGCTGGTATTTTGAATTGTGTTTCAGGGACTTGTTGACTTTGAGATGGATTAGGATTAAACTGAGATGGATTAAACTGAGATGGATTAAATTGAGATTGTTGCAAAGCTAGTAGTTGATTATAGTATATTTTTTGGGGTGACAAGTTTGGAAAGTATTGATGCGAAAATGGTGGGAGGGTTGCGAATTGACCGGAGCCTTGGCTGGACTGCGTGTAACACCCCATTTTGATAAATGGAATGTCACGCATGATTATGGCGTGTCATCAAAGCATACAAGGATAAATGTCTAAACATTACATGACCATAAAAGGAAATACCGGAATCAAATATCGGTAGTCCAAAAGTAAAGCTCATCACACACAAACATAAGTACTGTAAATGAAAGGACTAAACAATGTCCATGGAAAGAGTATCAAAGTATAGATAAATGCATAAAGTAAAGAAGGCTAGAAAGCTTTCAGTCCATATGCACGTACGCTTAAAGTCTACGAGCGTCCCTAAGTACCTGCCGTTTTGGGAACATGAAAAGGAAAACGGCTGAGCAATACGCTCAGTGCACGGATATACAAATATAGCATGAATAATATAAGCATATAAGCATGAAACAGCGGAAGAAACTAAGTCCTGAATAACCCGGTTAAGTCCTAGTAAAACTGGTTTTATAGTTTGAAAAGCCTTATGTTTATCTTGTAAAAACTGTTTAACATATTTTACCGTTAGCCAATATATGTCATGAAATATCAACGTGCATGAATACTTGGAGGGGTGACCTCGTCATGCAAATTAGAGGGGCTGCCTCTAATTTAATATACTGGTTTTGGGTAGGATGGATCAGCTCCTTGTGAAGGATGCAAGGCACACACCACATTCACACTGAGTAATCTGCTGAAAACATGTAACTAGGATGCACCCATACGCCCAGCATGATAAATATAATAATATGGTCAAAAGCTGAAAGGACGCCACGAGCAATCACTCCGCCGTGGGGAAGTCATAAATACCATTGCCTCTAGTGTTATGGTTATGGTACCTTCATAACTAGGTGAAACTGGTCATGCGGTATATGGCTTTAGGTATTCTAATTAAACATAAGCAATCAAACATATAAACATATACTAGGGAAAACAGTTGGCTGCATACGGGGAATCCTAATAAAGAAAGAATGTCCATACTGAAAGGACGGAGAATCCGTACCTTGTGTCCAGTGAACGAAGAAGACGAACGGAAGAGAGTCCTACTTTAGTATCACTAATGCTACATGAATACATACGTGTATAAGTATCTGATTACTGAATACGTAACTGATTTTAAATCATGTCTTAGCTTGTTTTATATGTTCATGTCATGTTTTACTGATTTAAGCTTTATACTGTGTTTATCGTATATTCTGTCTATTCTGATTAAGTATTACTTGTATTTCATGTATTATTATACTTGAAATCCCTTAATATGACAATTGTTGATAAACTATAACTCTTGTAACCACGAAACACAATGAAATACTTTTCAAACGCGTAATGCTTTATTAAGTATTATAAACAAAGTATTACAAAGTGCTATGAATACACTCGTTGAATGACAACAAGATATGAACCCTAGAAACAAGTAAACTAGATTCGAGACTCAAGTTTACAAGGGAACCAATGAGACGCTGGTAGACAACTGAGGGCTCAGCGGTTCCAAGGAGAGAATTAACTTAGATAAATTATCCAAGCACAAGGGTTAAGTTAATTATTCCTTCTCACTCCTATTTATAGTGTACGAGGTTGCTTCCTTAGTGGGAGTAGTTGATACGTGTCACCTTCCAAATGGAAGAGTACAACGTATTAAATGCATGTCTAAATCGAGACATACCTTTAACCAACTTTAGGTGAACAGTTCTGCCAACTGTTCACCTTTTGTCCCACTAGGTCGTACTAGGATTTATCTTGAATCTCTTGTTTTGTCCCGCTCAAAAACACTTGGTAGATTCTCCCGCCTAAACTATAAAGGATTGGGTAAGCTTTGCTTATCCCATACTTCTAGGGTTCTTAAGTGATCTCTGAGTGTTGTCAACTCAGAGATCCTTGAACACCAATACATTCCTTCAACATCCCAGCTATCCATAATCGCTGGTGAGTCTGACTTCAGATTATCTTCGACTTCTCTGACGTTGTCTTTGACTTGAATGTTCCTGGTGTGCCAGCTGAGGCTTTGCCTTCCACTGGTCTAGTCTCTGTCGCTGGTCCTCTCAGCGATCAGCAAACACTTAGTCTAATTTAAACAAATCTAGACTGGGCCATAGTTAAAACTTTCATTGGCCCAACAATCTCCCCCTATTTATTCATAAATTATACTAAGTCTAAATTTATTGTAAGTGAGTACACATCTTGTTCTTACACATAATTTAACAAACATACCTCAAAGTTTTATTAAACATAAAGAACCTAGTCTATTACAAAAGCACCCAGGGGTGTAAACATAAATAAAAAGTAAAAGGTTCTTCAGCGATCGAGGCCTTAATCACAGATACTCTGGGCTTCAACCTTGTCACTCCTAGAGTTGATGACAAGTTCAACTTCAAACTCAAAGTCCTCAGCTGCTTTGCAATTCCTTATGATGCCCTGTTTGAGTCTGATAAGTTGGATGGTTGATGCCAGATGCAGTTCATTCATCCGCTGGAAGCAATACTCACAATTACCATTCATAAAGACCATCGCTGTCTCTGGTTCTGAGTATACTTGGCCCCCTACTGGTTTGGTGATCTCTTTGGGCAGAACCAAGTTTCTGTGCATCCCATCAACCATAATGTTTTCAGTAACCAACTTCTCCACCAGAGGCCCCAGGGTTTTCCTTTTCCTTGGTCCTTGAGAAGGTTGTTGTTGTGAAAGTTGAGAAGGCAGGGGTACCTTCAGCTTCTTTGACATGTCTCTTACCCAATTAAGCTTTGCTTGAATATTCTTCATCATTTGGGCAGCACCAGGCCCAATCTTCTTTTGTGCAAGAGCCAGCATTTCTAACCATTCAGAGAGACCCAGATCTCTGAGTTTAAAGTCACTGAAGACTTTATAGTTGGTTAGTTGGTTCTCTTTGTAAAGGGTCATCACCACCTTTTTGTCCTTGTCAGTGTAACATGCATACTTGGTGATTTGACCAAGTTCAGCTCTCTGGTTTACAAGTCTTTCATATTCCTTTAGAAGGTTGCTCCTTTTAACCTCCAATTCTTTGAGCTTCACCAGCTGAGCTTCCTTTACAGTAGGAGAGAGTTTGTTCAGAGCTTCTTTGCTTTTGAGTTCAGCCGCTCTGATGTTTGCCAGCCTTTGGTGTTCTAGGATTTGAGCTTTTTCCTATTCTGGTGTGAGTGGTGGTTCATCAGCACTCTTGAATTTGTTTAGGTCAGAGTCTTTGGAGAGCCTTGCTGTCGAACCACCTTCTTCTTGTAGGGAGTGCAGGGTTATTTCAGGCTGTGCAATAACAATTCCTTTACCCTTATCCTTTGTTGCATCGGTGCTGAGGTTGAAGGATCTAAGAGGTTGTGGTGTAGGAATCACTGTTGCGGGTTTTGGGTGTTTGAGTGACTGCTCCCCCTTAGGTGAGGCAGTGTCTTCTTCTTCTTCAGAGGTGGAGGTTGCTGAATTCTCCCCCTCAGGCATAGCGCCGGCAGTAGCTGTACCTGAACCAGGACTAAGGAACTTCTTTAATTCTTGATGAACAAATAGGCAGATTTCCTTAAGTTCCTCTTGCAACAGCTCTTGAAGAAGAGTTCGTGAAGGCTCAGACGCCTTAGCAATAGCTGCAACATTGGCTTTGACAGCTGATGAGAGGACAGATGGTATGTATTGTTGGAGGCTCTGGTTAATAACGGCTGGGAGGTGAGCTTGCAAGGCACTCCCCAGTAGTTGCGGAAGTAAGGCAGACATAGAGGACTCCACATATGAAGTTAGTGAAGTCTCTAGTGTTGTGGTGAGCTCCTTAGCAGCATGGGTTAGGGTTTGCAGTTCAGAGAGGATGACATCATTTGTGACTTTGGGCTTTGTTATACTGATGTCACCCCTCTTGATCCAGAGAGCCTCAGCAGCGAGTTCCTGAACATCTTTCATTCGAGGAACATGGACAGGCTTGAGCTTTTGTAAATATTCTAAGTGTTGCTTGGCCCCTAGTTCCATGACATTTGGCAATGTTGGGAAGGGAACTGGGGTTGGTGCACAGAGCCTCTGGTCTAATAGTCGCTTGGCAGCTAGTTCTTGCACATTGGGCAATGATGGGAAGGGGATGGGTTTCAATTCTGATGTAACTTGGTCATCATCAGCATCCATATCAGCATAGTCTGAAATGGTCAAGTCTTCTTCGATAATGAAGACCTCATCCTCTGGTATGGAATCAATGTCTGACATTGCATCGAGATCTATGTGGGGGACTTCAGCATTGTCATCACCAGCAATAGAATAGGCATCATCATTCTGCTGTTCTTCATGAAGATTATGAGCCTGTTATGACATTTGTTAATAACCAATTGTGAAAAAATTATGAAGTTATAGATCGCCATTCGCTGCCCCTAGGAAAGCTGGGTGTGATTATCCAGCCCCCCCTAAGGATTTCTCCTTGGGACTCTTTTAAATATGAAATAGTTATGGTGAAGGGTCGCCATTCGCTGCCCCTAGGATAGCTGGGTGTGATTATCCAGCTCCCCCATAAGGATTGCTCCTTGGGACTCTTTTGAGTTGTGAAAATTATGTGGTGAATGGTCGCCGTTCGCTGCCCCTAGGATAGCTGGGTGTGATTATCCAGCTTTCCCTGAAGGATTGCTCCTTGGGACTCTTTTAGTTGTGAATTCATGGAGGTTAAACGTCGCCATTTATCGCTGCCCCTAGGAAGACTGAGGGTGATTATTCAGTCCCCCCAAAAGAATAAATTCTTTGGGACTCTTTTAGTTGTGAATTATTTGAAGGTAATGGTCGTCTTTTATCGCTGCCCCTAGGAAGACTGAGGGTGATTATTTAGTCCCCCCAAAAGAATGAATACTTTGGGACTCTTTTTAATGAGGGGACCCAGAGACTGCGTGAAGTGCAGAGACTCTGGGTCAGGACCTATAGCATGCTCAAGTTGTTATGGACAAGAGCACGGTCCAGAGGGTGAAGGATCATCGGGGTGCGTTATGAGCACAAATGAATCATATCCTTGTGTTAAGACAGAGTGTACAGATAATCCTAAGGATCTAAGTGCTGACATAGACACTCTATGGGTTGAGGAAAACCCTAAGTCTTCATCACTCTCTCCTACAGAATGTTGAGAGTGATTGTTTGTGAGCCTCCAAAAGAATAAAATGACAAACTAATACCTGAGAGATATCAACGTTGAGAAGGTTCTTAGTCGTCTCTGCTGACTGAGAGACGCTAGACTCTGGTTGTTTGTCAGCGGCAGACTCTACAACCACATCCACCAGAGAAGGGGATGGGTTCTTCTTGGTCTTCTTAGGCTTGGAAGGATTAACAGAAGGGGTTTCAGAGGAAAGGGGGATGTCTTTCCTCTTTTTCTTCTTTTCCTTGGGCACCTTGGGCTGAGAAGAAGACTGCACAGAGGTCTTTAACAGAGACTTGTCAGTTGCTCTTTCAGCATTCATCTCATGGTGAGGGATCAAGGGCTCTCCATCAGCAACCGGTAACCCAGCGACCTGCATCATGTGCCTGCTGAGAGGCACTTCATCTTCCAGAGGGGTCTTTAGTGATGCAGCAGTGATGTGATAAGGAGAGAAAGAGAGAAGTTCATCATTGGTGTATCCTTCACCCAGCATGTCTTTTAAGAGAAGAGAGAGATATCTAGTGTAGCAGATGGTGGCCAGTCTGTTCTTCTTCCCTTTGTTTTCTAACTTGGCAATAAGGTCAGAGTAGAGTATATGGGCGATCCCTATATCTTGTCCCCAAATTAAGCTGTAGGTAATGGCTTGCTAGGCTCCATTGAGTTGGTCATGAGACCCCTGGTTTCCACCCAGACATTTCACAATATATAACATCAGCGTCCTCCAAATAGGTGAGAAGTAGTTCACCTTGATCAGGGATTTGGTCTGGAAACCTTGTGTGGTGAAGGGTTTATCATTGTCGTCATGAGGACGAAGGGTAGCAAGAGCCTTCTTCACAATGGCGCTGGCAGGCACAACGGACATACCTTCATTGACAGGAAGTCCAATGACTTTGGCAAATGTAGGAAGATCAAAGGTGAGAGGTTGGGGATGTGTGGAAAGGTTGAAGGTGATGTGAGAAGAGGTTGGATCAACTTCCGCGCTATACCAGAACTCCTTCAAATATTGGTGGTAGCAAGTGGAGGGTACTCTGGTTATGGCTTCAAAAATGGTGGAGTTTTTGAGGAAGGAGAATAAAGGTTGGTAGAGTGAATTAGTGTGTTCCAAGAGAGTACACAGTTGTTCAAGGCAATTTTGCCATCATGTATCCCAAAATCAACGTTCGAGGCGGCCAGAACAGTAAAAGCGGTATTAGATGATGAAGACGCCATTGTTGAAGTGTGGAAGAAATGAAGGTTTTGAGAAGATGAATAGTTGTGTGTGTGAAAGTTATGAGAATGTGAATTTTGAAAAGTGAGTCAAGGGTTTTGATAAAAGGGTTTGCCGTTTTACAATTAAAGCATTTAATGCAAAAATTTACCTTTTAGGAAAAGTGGGACCCCTTGACTCTTCATGTGATATTTATGTCCCTTGGAAAGCGGGAAAGTTCTTGACAATAAAGGTTAATCATTTGAATTAAATATGGGAATATATTAAGTCCCATTGGAATGTAACTACCTCGTTACATTCAATTCCCTTTAATGCCCAGAGACAGAGGTCAGAGATCATTTATCAGATTTGTTTACCAATGTTGAGCATACCCAGCTCAGCCACCAACCTAGTAAAACTTGGCTCAGCCAGAGGTTTGGTGAATATATTAGCGAGCTGGTATTCAGTGGGTATAAAATGGAGCTCAATATCACCTTTTAAAATATGGTCTCTGATAAAGTGATACATGATGTCAATATGCTTAGTTCTGGAATGAAGTACCGGATTATTAGAGATGGCTATAGCACTTGTGTTGTCACAGAATATGGGAACCTTTTCATAAATAATCCCATAATCAGCCAGCTGACTTTTCATCCAGAGAACTTGAGCACAGCAACCAGCGGCCGCAACATATTCAGCTTCAGCAGATGACATGGCCACAGAGTTTTGTTTCTTGGCGCTCAAGCATACTAACTTTCCACCAAGGATTTGACAACTCCCAGAGGTGCTCTTTCTATCAAGACAGCATCCAACGTAGTCAGAGTCTGAGTAGGCTTTGAGGTCGAAGCCTGATCCATTAGGATACCATAGACCCAATGTGGGAGATCCTTTTAAGTACCTGAAAATTCTTTTGACAGCTACAAGGTGGGATTCCTTGGGGTTAACTTGGTACCTATCATAGAGACATGTGCAAATTGTATGTCTGGTCTGCTTGCTGTGAGGTATATTAGTGACCCAATCATGCCTCTATATAAGGTCTCATTAACAGAGACCCCTGAGTCATCAGCTCCCAAGTTGTTGGGAGGAAGCATGGGGTATTTCACTGATGCACAATCAGACAGATCATACTTCTTGAGCAAATCCTTAACATATTTTTCTTGACAAATGGAAATTCCTTTTGAATTCTGTTTAATTTGAAAACCCAAGAAAAAGGTTAATTCCCCCGTCATGCTTATTTCATATTTTTTGGTCATTAATTTGGCAAACTGTTTGCTCAATGTAATATTGGTTGAACCAAAAATTATATCATCCACATAAATCTGTACTAAAATGACATCACCCTTGGACCTATAAGTGAACAGGGTTTGATCAATGGTACCTCTCACAAATTTATTTTCAAGCAAGAATTTGGATAGGGTTTCATACGAGGCTCTAGCCGCTTGTTTTAGCCCATAGAGTGCTTTGTGAAGTCTGCAGACGTGGTCAGGATACTCACTGCTTTCAAACCCTGGGGGTTGATAGACATATATTTCCTTTGCAAGCTTTCCATTGAGGAAAGCACTCTTCACATCCACCTGGTAGACAGTAAACCTCATATAAGCTGCAAAGGCTAGGAAGATTCTGATAGCTTCCAATCTGGCTACAGGTGCAAACGTTTCATCATAGTCAATCCCCTCAGATTGATTATATCCCAGCACCACAAGCCTAGCCTTGTTTTTGACAATCATGCCAGCTTCATCCCTCTTGTTTCTGTAGACCCATTTAGTTCCAACCACTTGCTTTCCAGCTGGAGCTTTTACCAGAGTCCACACCTTGTTTCTCTTGATCTGATTAAGCTCATCTTGCATTGCAACAACCCACCCTTCATCTAGAAGTGCAGCGGCCACATTCTTGGGTTCATCCTCAGAGAGAAAATCAGCAAAAAGGCATTCATTCGCTAAGGCGGTTTCCAGAGATCTTAGTTTACCTCTGGTGGTGACTCCTTCAGAGTGTTCACCAAGAATATTCACCAAAAGAATATCTTGGTTCCTACTCCATTTGGATTGAGGAGCAGGAGTCTTTGTGGGTTCAGGAGTCAAAACAGGTTCAATGAATGCTGAGGGTTCTTCACAGATTATTTCTTCATCCATATTCTCTTCATCAGAAGGAGAGATTGGTTCAATAAGATCAGCATTCACAGTAGTGGGTGGAGTGATTAGTTCAGCATTTTCAACTTCTGGAGTGATGTCAGAGATTGAATGAGGATCAAATGCATGAACATAAGGGAAGTCCTTGTGACTGCCCTTGGATGATTCCTTGGGATGTGAGAAATCATCCCCTGGATAAGATTTAACTTCATTGAACTCAATGTCACATTCTTCTGAGTTGGTGTGGTTGATGACAGTGTCTGCTTCGTTGAAGGTGACATGGATGGATTCTTCTAATTCTTGTCTACGGATGTTGAACACTCTGTAAGCTCTGGAGGTGAGAGAGTAACCAACAAAGAATACATCATCAGACTTTTCATCAAATTTTCCCAGGTGATCTCTGTAGTTGTGAATGAAAACAGGGCAACCAAAGACATGGAAGTAGCTTACATCAGGGGCTCTCTTCCTATATACTTCATAAGAGGTCTTGCCATGTCTCTTCACAATAATGGATCTGTTTTGTGTATGACAAGCTGTATTCACTGCTTCACCCCAGAATTGTTTAGGAAGTCTTGATTCGCTGAGCATTGTTCTAGCAGTCTCTATGAGGGTTATGTTTCTTCTTTCAGCGACACCATTTTGCTCAGGGGTGCCTGGGTTGGAAAAGTTATGTGATATTCCCTTTTCATCACAAAAGGCTTCCATGGCATGATTCTTGAATTCAGTGCCATTGTCACTTCTGATAGCCTTAACTCTGCAGTCATTGAGATTCTCAATTTCTCTGATGAAGGATATTATTCTTTCAGCAGCATCACTCTTTCTTTTGAGAAAGAATACCCAAGTGTATCTGGAGAATTCATCTACAATGACTAGAGTGTATTTGTTGTGATTTAGGGATTGAGGTTTTACTGGTCCAAATAAGTCCATGTGAAGGAGATGGAGGGACTTATTTATGGAGAATGATTGTTTAGTCTTGAATGAGGCTCTGTGGTGCTTCCCTTTCTCGCACGCTGAGCAGGGTCTGTCTTTGGTAAAGGTCAGAGAGGGAAGCCCAGCTACTAAATCATTCTTGGCCAGCTTGTTAATATTTTTGAAGTTGAGATGGGAGAGTCTCTTACATAGCCAATTTTCACTATCAGATGCTTTGGCATAGAGACAAGTGGTTGTCCCCTCTGGACAAGATGTCATGTCGATGACATACACATTCCTTCTCCTGGGTGCAATAAGAACAACATCATCATTTTGATTGAAGATTGTTCTTTGGGTCTTGGTGAACAGAACTTTGAAGCCAGCATCGCAGAGTTGACTGATGCTGATTAGGTTGTGCTTTAGTCCATTGACATAAGCGACCCTTGTGAAGGTTATTCCATTACAATCCACTGAGCCATAACCCTCAGTAGCCCCTGAGGAATCATCTCCAAAGACTACTTTAGGACCAGATTCCTTTTTATATCTATGCAGATATTGTTTAACCCCTGTCATGTGTCTGGAGCACCCGCTGTCCAAATACCAAACAGATTTCTTCAGATATTCCTGCATAGATATAACAAATCCAGATTAGTTTCTATGATGAACCCACTTTCCAGTGGGTCCATGCTGTCGCTGACCAGCGACATTGGTCCATCTCTGGTTACCTCCCCCTCTTTGGTTACAATCCTTGGGTTCATGACGCATGCTTCCACAGATGTCACATCCAAGATAATGTTCGCACTCATCAGAGTGATGGTCGAAGAAACCACAGTATTTGCAGGGGGGTTAGGTCTGTAACCCTGAGAGTTATCTCTGGGCTTAGGCTCAGCCTTTCTTGAGGGTCGATGAGGAGTTTTAGATCTCATTTGAGTTCTGGTTCTTTGAACCGCTATGATCTCCTCATGCTCTTTGGATGTGTGTTCAGAGGACTCGCATGTGATACACTTAGGTTTCTTGGAGCAATCCTCAGATAACCGCAGTGCTTGCAAGGTCTGAACAAAGCTCTCCCCTTGGAGCTACTAGACCCCTCACCAAGAGAGTTAACAGATGGACTATTAACTCTGGGGTTGATTTGTTCTTTAAACCCTTTCACCTCTTCCATCAGGGTGAGGAGAAGTTGCTTGGTGGGAGAAAGCTCTTCAGGGGGAGGAGTGGGTTTGTTGGAGTCCTTAGCCACAAAAACCTTTTTATTCGCTTTGTCAGCGACTTTGAGAATTGAATTCCCAGGGATTTTGGTTTGAGGTTTAGGGCCAAGCAAGGAATCAGATGGGTTGGCACCAGCGGGTCTTGGTGGAGCTGGTACCTCTGATTCTTTGTCAGAGTTCTTCTCATCTACAGAGGTGGAAGAAGGAGAATGATGGGACAAATTTAACATTGGGAACAGGGACATGCTTTTTGAATCTACCCTTTCCCCCAATAGCCTGAACCACATCACCAGGTATGGATCCAGCGACTATTTCTTCCACTGTAGATTGAGCCAAATTCCATTTCTCAATGGTTTTTCTTAGTTCAGAATTTTCATCAGATAAAGACTCATTTTCAATGGATAATTTGCTCACTTCATTTTGAAGTTGATTTGCAAGATTCATAAATGGTTTAAGATTTGTTAATTCAGATTGGCAAAGATTTAGCTCTGTTTTAAGACTGTGAAATTTGTTTAACAGGTTTTTTCTTTGCTCTTCCACAAAATGGAGGTCAACCAAGGTATAGTCACTGACATGGTCTCTATCAGGGCCTTCAGTCATAGATAACATTCTTTGTACCTTTTTCATGGTGATATCCACCCATTGACCAGATCTTGCTTCACTTTTACCCACAGCGGGTTCTTCATCAGAGACAACCATAAAGGCTCTGACGGTGGTGGTACCTTCATCCTCAGAAGTGAGAGGTTCATCATCTCAGTCGAATAAGGTAGCGATCAGAACTTTTTCAGTCTTCTTAACATCCTTTTTCTTTGCTGCATCATCGGCTTTCTGATTGAGTTTTAGCAACTCAGCTTTCAAGGCTTTGTATTTGACTTTTTAGTCCTTCTTCCCTTTTGAGTCAGAGAAAGAGGTTTGCTTGAAATGAGAGTTGGAAAACTTCTTCTTGTTGTTGTTGCTTCTGGATGAAGGGAAGCTTGGATAGGAGGTTTTGTTTGACCAGCAATCTTTTTGATAGTGACCAGTCTTTCCACAAGTGTAGCAATACACCTTGGGTTTATCAACCTTTGCAGCTCCAACTCTACCAGATCTCTTGTAGTACCTCTTTTGATCAGCTAAAAGAGCTCTGTCATGAAACTCAGCATGTAATTCATCAAGAAATTCTTGACTACTTCTAGTGTCCTCTTCAATGTCAGAGTCGCTGTCCTGAAAGGAATGGTTAGTAACAAGAGCTTTTGAACCAGTGATACTGGTGGTAAATCTGTCAGTCTCTGATTTATAAATGGAGTCAATTAGCCCTTCTTCATAGTTATATCTTCCAAACAATTGGGCTAAAGTGTCATTCTTTATAGCATTATTAGCTCTTAAGGTCTGATTCAGGCTAAGCCATTTTCTAGGTAAGCTATTGACAATAGTAGCATTAACCTCAGCCTTAGGTAGAACAACTCCATTGTTTCCTAAATCATTCAATAAAATCTTAAGCCTAGTATAAGTTTGTGCAACAGTTTCTGTTTCTAAAGCTTTAAAAGCATTAAACTTAAGTCTAAGGGCTTGGATCTTGGTTTCTTTTGTTTCCTCTGGACCTTCATACCCTAGAACTAATTCAGTCCACATCTCTTTAGCAGAGTTGCATTTAATGATGGACTTCATAATGTTCTTGGGTAGGCAAGAGACTATGATACTTTTGAGTCTCTTGTCCTGGTTAGCCAGACGTCTATCCGCTGGAGACCATTGCTTAGCAGGTTTCTTAATGGGTCTCTCATGGGTAGAGGAAACGGCCAGTGGTACATATGGACCATTTTCTAAGATTTCTATCAAGAAGGGTTCTAAGCTATCTAAATATATAAGAAATTCACTTTTCTAACTTGAGAAATCCTCTTCATCGAATGCTGGTACATTGGACACATGTGACCCTCCTCTAACATCAAGTAGTTGGGGAAGGTCATCATCATTATTGTTGGAAACTCACTTTATGTGACGACATTTAAGAATTCCCATTAGTTATCATAGTCACACACGTTTAGAACTAGACTAGGCTCGTTGTATAGTTTATGTTGTGTGTGTGGCTATATATACCCCTCCTTAGCTTTCAAGGAGGGGTGTTGCTTGTGATTTTATTATTCTAATACATTTTCATTTCTCACACAACCTTACTTTCTCTCTCTAAACCAACAATGGCAGCCACCCTTTTCCACCACCATGTTAGACCACCAGATCCTAAATAGCAAATCTACATTTGGCATCATAGCCTTGGTTCATTCCTTGGATCATGTTTTTGTTTTGATTTTGGTGGTCTTAAAATTTTTTTGGGTCCGAATCCATTTTCTTGTCACGTCTGGTTATTTTTGTTGTCACGTCTTGTAATCTGTGATTGTCACATCTTATTAGTTATTGTCCAAACGGTTTCATTATTTTTATCTTGGTCCATATCTGCCTAAAAAGTCACTTTATCAGTACAATCCATATTTGCTTTTCACATTCCACAGGTTTTGAGTCCCTGGTTTCAGCCATAACAGTCCACTCCTAATATTCTCAAAATCACACCTTTTCACAACTAATTTTTTTAGTCCCTTGTTTCACGGTTTCAAAATGGGTCACAAGATTACTATTTCTGGTCTTACTTTTACATCTAATATCATGTTTCTGGGTTTGTTATTGTTCATTTTGAAGATGTACCTACCCAGAAAAGTGGACAGATTCATTTTTCCGGATTTTCAGGAAAAAGGACAATATTTATTTTGGATAAGACTTTGAGATGGTAATTTTCAGATCGGAATATTGCGATCGCAAAAACCTTTGGTTGCTACATTGCGATCGAATATTCCGATGGAACACAGTCGGTGCATTCCGATGGAACGCATTCCGATGGAACGCATTCTGATGGAACGCATTCCGATGGAACGCATTCCGTTGGAACGCATTCCGATGGGGTGTAGAGGACTCATTACGATGGACTTACTTTGAACTCATTGCGATGGAACACAATGTTCAAAAACATTCCGATTTGTGTGACACTTTGCGATGAAAGACTCAGATATATTATGATGGACTCATATTTTTTTAGACTGCTATGGTTTAAAAGGTTTGACTGTTTATAAAATCAGTGGACAAAAATATGACCAAAATTGAAACCATCTCAACCGAGTCAACTCGGTGATTACCGAGTTGACTCAGTTAACTCACTGAGTCTTGCAACACAAAACCATCCAACCTTATACCTCCATAACACCATAACTATCCTATCCCATCGTCTCCTAATCCCCAATCCAACCTAAGACTCGGACTAAAAACAACTCATTTAGACTCGAACAGGATCTCAGATTCTACCTCGGTATATCATTTAAAGACATGCACAGATCTCGAATGATCCGTTCACCCCGCCTATATCGTCATCATCGATTGATGTAAGGGTTTTACCCTTATTTAATATTCGAAATATAAACAATATTTATAACATAAATGTTATAAATTATTTGTTTTGTTTTCGTTAAATCAAACAAATGACTTGTATCTCATCATCGGTCCTCTAGGAAGCATAGCTCCCTGTTTAATTTTCGAGTCATACAAAGCAAAAATTTAAAACAATCATGTTCCATTTTTACTTTGATTCGATTGACCCACAAGAAAAATGACATGCAAAAATATTCGAACCTACCTGTGACCAATCAATTGATCTTGAAGCCATTCATCATCTATGGTTCATATCTGTGGGATTCGTATGATTAAGATGTGGGATTCGTAGGGCTCGTATGATTCATATGATTAATGGGTTTAATATGAGATTAGATGAGGATTTGTTGATGGTTACGTCAGTTTTTTTGAGATGGTGAAATATAGTTGAGATATGGTGATGTTTATGTTATTCAGTGATTTTGCTATAAGATTGATGATACTGTGAGATGGGGATGGAATGAGGGATTGATAGTTTTGGGATGAGTCGCCTGCGATTGAGTTGGGGGCGGATTTAACAAGATTGGTGTATGATGTTGAGTTTTGGGTTAAGATATGGAGGAGTTGGGACAGATATGTGAAAATAAATGGAGGGCGGACATATCTGAGTGAAGGGATTATTTATTAGCTAATATTGAGGGTTACTTTTCCCATGTTGACCAGATTATCATCACACATGTGGCCATCTAGATAATCTGGGGGGGCGGACTTTCCAAAGGTGTTAGGAATTTGGTTTGGTATGACCTAATTTTTAGGTTCATATAACTTTTGACCTCAAATCGGGTTAAATATACCAATTATGGGCCGCCTACAATAGACCGGGTATAGTAAGCATGGACTGGGCTTGGTTTGTGTATATCAAGTGATGGGTCACATTTGATCAAAATTGTAATATTCAAATATTATTTATCATTTTCTTTGATAAATTTTAATACTTTGATTAATGATTTTAAAAGTGACAAAAAGTGACGAGACAGCGTGACAAGGTTTTATTTTGACGAGACCGAAGAAAATTGGGCGATTTTTTAGTGGCTACAGATTTTGTTTGATCGGGTATTAATTACGTGACGTTGAAGACGGATTTTTTTGAAGGCGTGTACTTATTTTATCTTTCAAAGATAACTTGCTCGTGCTTCATATTAAAATGAAGACTTGTTTATCTGGTTTCCAGGTTCGGGGTGGATGGTTGATGACTCGGATAACTATCACTTAAAGGGGTTACATTGTTGTACTCAGTGTCACGCGCTTAGTCGTCGTGGATAATTACAAGAGGTGTTGTGCTTATAGACTTCTTCAGTGATGCATTGAGTACTTAGAGATTTCTCCACCGTTCTTCATTCAACAATTGTGCAAGCTTAAGTCACAAGATCGAAGGATTTTTATTCAGCTTCATGTTTGATGTATACGGTTCATTCTTTCAGTGGTCACTTCAAATTGCTTTCACGTGGGTTGGTAAAGGTGGCCATGGAGAGTTTATGAGAAGAGATTTTCGATCAACAGCTGATTCTCACAAAATATATAATTCAGCTTATTTATTATTCTCACGAGATTTCAGGTTCATGTGCGTACAATTTATTGATGGTTCCGAGTTTCGAAACCATCAAGGGGGAAGAAGAAGACACATCGAACGCACAACGAGTACACGTGATGAACTTCATACCTTCTTTTGATTTGAAGACATTCTGGGATGACATTTGTCATAGCCGCAGAGAAAATCAGTGTTTTAACTCGTGGCGTTATCAATCTCCAAACGGTACACTACTGATTCGAGGTTTAATTGTTTGATTGTTGGAATTATTCATCATCATTATCCTATATGCACTCCCGGGACTTAATTGACTCTGGTGCATCTCCGGAAGAAGATATGTGCATTTCCGGGACTTAATTGACTCTGGTGTTACGATGTCAACTTCATGAATGGGATAAAGTGTCCACTTCAGTATTTGAGCTTCATAATTGGGATTGATTTACCTTCTTCAACTATTTGGGGGAAGAAGTGTCTTGATTCTTTCTGGTATGCATAACTTGAACTCTCAGGGGGAAAAAAATTCAGAAGAATTATTCAAGCGTGAGAAGAAAAGTGGTTGATCTACTTGGTGTACCCCTTACTTTCAATTCCTCTTAGCAACGTTATCATGTTATATGATGGGATTTGCTAGTTAGATTCCGCTGTGCGCTTAATTATTCTAAGCTTTATTGAAAGCTTTGAAGTTGCTTACGAGGATTGTCAATTTAGGGGGAAGCTATTTCAAAAGCTTCTACATCAAGTTTATGTGGCATGAATTAGGGGGAAGCTAATTCAGAAGTTTCTCCTTAACCAGAAGTGTATGGGTTACTTAGCTCGTGTCGTTACAGTATTTCTACTACAAGTTAAAGATGAGTCGTTTTGAAGTCAAAGGCCTCAGAAGACATCATCAGCATTGGACGCTTCATGGAAGCTCTTGTTCTTTATCATTATGTACTTGTTAGGAAGAATATTGTAAGGAATTCTACACGTCGTCCCATGGGGGAAGATTGTTGGAAACTCACTTTATGTGACGACATTTAAGAATTCCCATTAGTTATCATAGTCACACACGTTTAGACTAGACTAGGCTCGTTGTATAGTTTATGTTGTGTGTGTGGCTATATATACCCCTCCTTAGCTTCCAAGGAGGGGTGTTGCTTGTGATTTTATTATTCTAATACATTTTCATTTCTCACACAACCTTACTTTCTCTCTCTAAACCAACAATGGCAGCCACCCTTTTCCACCACCATGTTAGACCACCGAATCCTAAATAGCAAATCTACAATTATTACCAGTGCTTACAACTGGTGTAGGCATGGTAGTAGATGTGGTGGCCGGTATGGTGGTCGAAGTGGTACCTAAACTGGTTTGACCAGAAGGTGGAGGAGGTATAGTATCAGCCATATTAAGATCTTGATTTTAAAAACTAGAACGGTTTATGAAAGGTTTTATAAATCAAACTGCTCTGATACCAATTGGAAGTCCCTTAATATGACAATTGTTGATAAACTATAACTCTTGTAACCACGAAACACAATGAAATACTTTTCAAACGCGTAATGCTTTATTAAGTATTATAAACAAAGTATTACAAAGTGTTATGAATACACTCGTTGAATGACAACAAGATATGAACCCTAGAAACAAGTAAACTAGATTCGAGACTCAAGTTTACAAGGGAACCAATGAGACGCTGGTAGACAGCTGAGGGCTCAGCGGTTCCAAGGAGAGAATTAACTTAGATAAATTATCCAAGCACAAAGGTTAAGTTAATTCTTCCTTCTCACTCCTATTTATAGTGTACGAGGTTGCTTCCTTAGTGGGAGTAGTTGATATGTGTCACCTTCCAAATGGAAGAGTACAACGTATTAAATGCATGTCTAAATCGAGACATACCTTTAACCAACTTTAGGTGAACAATTCTGCCAACTGTTCACCTTTTGTCCCAATAGGTCATACTAGGCTTTATCTTGAATCTCTTGTTTTGTCTCACTCAAAAACACTTGGTAGATTCTCCCGCCTAAACTATAAAGGATTGGGTAAGCTTTGCTTATCCCAGACTTCTAGGGTTCTTAAGTGATCTCTGAGTGTTGTCAACTCAGAGATCCTTGAACACCAATACATTCCTTCAACATCCCAGCTATCCATAATCGTTGGTGAGTCTAACTTCAGATTATCTTCGACTTCTCTGACGTTGTCATTGACTTGAATGTTCCTGGTGTGCCAGCTGAGGCTTTGCCTTCCACTGGTCTAGTCTCTGTCGCTGGTCCTCTCAGCGATCAGCAAACACTTAGTCTAATTTAAACAAATCTAGGCTGGGCCATAGTTAAAACTTTCATTGGCCCAACAATACTTGTTGTGTAATAATAAGTAACTTTCTAAAAATAGCAGGTTTCCTAAAATAGAAAGTTTCCAAAAATAAAAAGTTACCAAAAATAGAAAGTTTCCAAAAATAGAAAGTTTCCAAAAATAGAAAGTTTCTAAAAATAGAATGTTTCTAAAAATAGAAAGTTTCCAAAAATAGAATTACTGCTTAAAATAGATAAGTTTCTAAAAATAGAAAGTTTCCATAAATAGATTAGCTGCATTAAATAAATAAATTTTTAAAAATAGAAAGTTTCCATAAATAGATAGAAGCTGGTTAAGTAAGCTAATTAAATAAGCTTAAGTGTTTTCTGATTATTATTCAAAGTCATGTGATTATATAGTATAGTTTATTAATTATTACATGTAAATTAAATAAACTATAGGCTAAAGTATTTTAATTAAATATAACATGATTTTAATTAAATAAAGGTAAAATACTTAGGTTAAAACATGTATTATTAACTATTAATAATATAACCTAAGTCATGTATATTAATTAATTATAGTCATGGTTTTTAATAATTAATTATTTATAAAGTCTAATTAAATATAAATACTTAGGTTAAAATTCATGAATTAATAATAATTAAATTAATAACCTAAGTCATGTAAATTAAATTAATCATGTCTTGCTTTTAATTAATTTAATTTAAGTCTTAAAAAAATAACATAACTTGTAAAAATCATAAACCTTAAAAAGAATGATTCATGAACCGGACCCGTGACTAAAAACCATGAACTGGACCCGTAACTATCACTATACCCCGACCAAGGTCAGGTTTCCCTTTGGTTTTGCTCACCACCACCATACCGAGACCATATGGTCTCGGGGTGTGTAATAAGCCAAGCCGAGACCCCCTAAGGGCTCGGTTAGGTGTCGGCTACAACACAAACACCCCTAACCCTTGATTTGATTTAACCCCATGATTAGAACATGTTTAAAATACTTGTTTTTAATTAGTTAATTAAAACATCATGATTTTATGTGATTAATTAAATCAAAACATAAAAAGAAAAGGTTAAAGGTTATATCGAATACGTGAAACAAATGAGGACGAACACACACGAATCCTTGCAATAATTCCAAGATCAAAATTCACCCGAACACCCCTTTGGTGTTATTAAAATCGGCGGCCAAAAGAAGGAGCAAAGAAAGAATTAGGGTTTTTCTTATTTTCTTGATTTTGTGATAAATGAACATGTTTTCCTAAATTCTCTTGTTTAGTAAAATTTTGCATGGGCTTGGCCCATGTTCTTGTTGTAGCCGCGACATGGGGGCCCCACATGGGGTAACCCGTACTTTTTCCGTGTCTAAAATTATTAGTGTGTTCTCGTGTGTTCCCGTGTTCATAATTTACGTGTTTTAATTAGTTATCAATCGTGACTTAATATATTTATTCGTGTTCGTAATAAATATATATACATATATAATTTTAGCTCGTGATTAATTTACGTTCATGATTTCATGTTCGCATGTTCATGATTATAATTATTATTAGAATAATTATCGTATGTTCATACGTAATAAATACTTATCGTGTTATAACACGTACGTAATACTTGTAATTCTTATTCATGAAACGTAAACGTGCTATAAAAGAAAAGTTCTAATCATGTACGTACGATCTAAAGGGTACTATTCATGGTAAAAGCATGCGGGTTTTACAACTCTTCCCCCCTAAAAAGAATAATTCGTCCCCGAATTATAGATAAAGTAAACTGGAAAAGAAGAACATACCCGAATTCAAAATATGAAATAAGGGTAAGAAGCCCGGATAGACTCCTCTGTTTCCCAAGTGGCTTAATCGTTCTTGTCTGTCAAGAACTCCTTCGGGTTCTTCTATGAATGTGAGATCTTCACGAATCTGTTCCAGTGGATACTGAACCATGTGAAGGGGATGATACTGGTACCCTCTAAGTAAGAACACATGAAACACATTGTGTACGTACGAAAGCTGCGGAGGTAACGCTAAAGGGTAAGATACTTCACCGACTCGTTCAATGATATCAAACGGTCCGATGAAACGAGGGCTGAGCTTCCCTTTAATTCCAAAACGTCTAACACCACGTGCCGGCGAAACCTTAAGGAAAACGTGATCTCCTACGTTAAAATGTATGTCCCTATGATCCTTGTCTGCGTAGCTCTTCTGACGTGATCGTGCTTCCTGAAGTTTCTGCTTAGCTACTGCGACCCTCTCATTAGTCATCTCTATGATCTCTGGTCCTTCAAGTGTTCGCTCACCAACCTGATCCCCGAAGATTGGGGCGCGATACTTTCTGCCAAACAACATCTCGAAAGGAGCACACTTGATACTTGCGTGCCAACTGTTGTTGTACGCAAACTCCACCAAACAGATATAATCGTCCCAATCACCCGTCCATTCCAACGCACATGACCTCAACATGTCTTCTAATGTTTGAATCATTCGCTCAGACTGCCCGTTTGTTTGAGGATGAAAAGCCATGCTAATCTTAAGTTGTGTACCCCAAGCTTTCTGCAGACTCTTCCAAAATCGCGAGGTGAATCGAGGATCCCTGTCTGAGACGATGCTGGATGGAGCACCGTAGAGTCTCATGATCTCTCTTCTATACGTATCGGCGAGTTTACTGACCGAATCTTCCTTGCGGATTGGTAAGAAATGAGCTGATTTGGTAAGTCGATCTACGATCACCCAAATTGCATCGTGCTTCCTCTTGGTTAGCGGAAGACCAGTAACAAAATCCATGGTGATTTTGTCCCACTTCCACTCTGGAATATCTAACGGTTGAAGGAAACCGCCAGATCGCTGATGCTCGATCTTAACCTGCTGGCAGGTAAGACATTTGGAGACATAAGTGGCAACATCCTGTTTCATACCACTCCACCAAAAGTACTGTTTGATGTCATGGTACATCTTGGTCGAACCAGGATGTATAGAGAATGGGGAGCTATGAGCTTCAGCTAACAAGGCTTCCCGGAGTTCTTGGTCATCAGGAACACAAAGTCTCGTGCCCTGCCATACGATAGCATCTGCATCTACTCTGAATTCGGTCTGCTTCTCCAAATTCTGAATTATCTCCCAGATTTCTCCATCATCTTTCTGAGCTTCCTTGATCTTAGAGAGTAACTCTGGTTCTACTCTAATATTAGCCCAGTAACCGTGTTGTCCACGTACCATGATCTCTATGTCTAGTCGCTCCAAGTCTCTTATGATTTCCTCTTCAATCTTAATGTCGTTGATCATTCCGGACTTTCTGCTAAGTGCATCTGCTACTACATTCGCCTTTCCGGGATGATACTGCAGATTGATGTCATAATCCTTCAGCAGCTCTAACCATCTCCTCTGTCTCATGTTCAATTCACGCCGAGTGAAGATATACTTCAAGCTCTTGTGGTCCGTGAAAATGTCACATGATTCTCCATATAAGTAGTGCCTCCATATCTTCAATGCAAACACGACTGTAGCAAGTTCCAAGTCATGCGTAGGGTAATTTTCCTTATAAGGCTTAAGCTACCGTGAAGCATACGCGATCACTTTCCCATGTTGCATGAGAACACAACCAAGTCCCTTCCCCGATGCATCACTGTAGATTTGAAATCCACCCGTACCAGATGGGAGAGTAAGAATAGGTGCAGATACTAACTTCTGCTTCAGGTCTTCAAAGCTCTTCTCTCGTTCTTCAGTCCAGACGAATTTCTCCCCTTTCCGTATCAGTTTGGTCAATGGTAGTGCTAGGCGGGAAAAGTTCTCCACGAACCTACGGTAATAGCCAGCTAAGCCTAGGAAACTGCGGACTTCAGTCGCTGATGTCGGCCTTGGCCACTTAGTAATAGCCTCAACCTTCACTGGATCCATAGTGATTCCTTCTACTGATACAATGTGACCTAAGAATGCCACCTTGTCTAACCAGAACTCACACTTGGAGAATTATACAGCTGCTTCTGGCGAAGAATCTATAGTACTGTACGAAGATGGTCTTCGTGTTCCTCCTTGGACTTTGAGAAAATCAGGATGTCATCGATGAAGACAATGACGAACTTGTCCAGAAATTCATGGAAGATTATGTTCATCAAATCCATGAACACTGCTGGAGCATTGGTCAGGCCGAATGGCATGACTACAAATTCGTAGTGGCCATAGCGTGTACGGAAAGCAGTCTTGGCGATGTCCTGCTCCTTAACCCGTAGCTGATGGTAGCCTGACCTAAGATCAATCTTGGAGAAGTGTTTGGCCCCTTGGAGTTGGTCAAACAGATCGTCTATACGTGGCAGTAGATACCTATTCTTGATAGTAATCTTGTTAAGCTCGCGATAGTCAATGCAAAGACGCATACTGCCGTCCTTCTTCTTAACAAATAAGACCGGTGCGCCCCATGGAGATGCGCTCGATCGAATGAAACCTGGTTCTAGAAGTTCTTGCAGTTGATCCTTCAGCTCCTTTAACTCTATGGGGGCCATGCGATAAGGAGCCTTGGAAATCGGCTCAGCTCCTGGGATGAGCTCGATATTGAATTCCACTTCACGTGCAGGTGGTATGCCCGGAAGTTCTTCTGGAAATACATCTTGGAATTCTGACACTATTGGTTGATCCTGAATTGATGGGGATATAGCATCCATGTCATGAACCGTAGCTAGATAACCCTCGCAGCCATGTGACAGTAGTGCACGTGCTTGCAGGGTTGATATGATCTGCACAGGCCTGCCGGGTATGAACCCGTTATGAATGTACTCTGGTGCATTAATATCACCGAAGATGATTTGATATGAATGGCAGTCTATGGTAGCATGATGCTTGGATAGCCAATCCATGCCCAAAATCATGTCAAAATCATTCATGTCCAACGGAAGTGCGTCAACAGGACGAACCTTGTCGTCAAACTCTAGAGGACGACTCTTGTACACATGGGTTATAATTACAGATTCTCTCAAAGGCGTGGAAATACTGAGTCTATTCTCTAGTGGCATGGGGAGTATCCTAGCATTCTTGGCATAAGCAGTAGAAATGACCGAGTGAGTAGCACCCGTATCAAATAGAACACATGTAGCTTGACCATACATATACAATATTCCAGTAATGGTGCCTGTAGACTTGTTGGCCTGATCGCGAGATGTCGTGTAAACGCGTCCAGTGGTAGGAGGCGGCTTGGTATCAGCATGTCCCGATGTGCCCTCCATCTCGCCCTTGCGGCAGTCCTTCACGCGATGGCCAGGAAGACCACACTTGAAGCATGTGTCACTGTCGCGGCGACATGGCCCTGGGTGCCTACGGTGGCAAGTAGAGCAAAGAGGATGAGTATATCCTCCAGCAGGTGTCCTGACTGGCTGAGAATCTGATAAGATATTATACATGAGACATGATAATAGGGTACAAAGGACAATGCAGATAATCGTAAGATTTAATACCAGTGATAGCTGGACGGCTAGGCTGTGAACCTCTCTGGTTCTGGTCCCTACCATTTCCATGGTTCCTGGTAGAAGATTTGCTAATGTGTCAGAATTATGAGTTTTAACATGAAATCATTAGAAAATGCGTAAGTATAAGGACCTGCTGCTATTGGAGTGTCCAGCGTTGTTACGATAATTATCATTATCTCCACGCCTATCCGTAGCAGAACGGTCGTTAGTCTGACCGTTTCCCTTGGGCTGATTAGACTGCTACTGAGTAGCCGGCTGAGACCGGTCCCCAGTCTTCTGCCTGGAAGATACAATTTAAAGAGATGAAATATAGACATATACTAAAAGAATACGAATTGGTCACCGCTTGAATACGAATGTTTACCTCTTCTCGGGTCTCTCTGCTTCCCCGAACTCATCTCTCTCCTGCAACATCTCCAGCTTACGTGCTGCATCGGCCACTTGTGCTACCGTGTTGAACGTAGCACACACCAAGTTGTTTGCGACCGATGTGCGAAGAGCCCACCTGAAGTGGTGTGCCTGCTCTTTAGGAGTACATGTCGCTGCACCAAGGAAACCAGCTAAGCGAAGAAAGCGCTGCATGAACTCGTTGCTATTCTCCCCAGCTCTCTGTCGGATCCCATGGTACTCCCTCTTCATCTTGTCTTGCTCAGCCTTGGGAAAGAACTGCTCCATCACCCTATCTCTGAATTGAGCCCATGTCAAACCAGCCACCCAATTATGACCTCCCTCAGACTGCTTCAATGCTAACCACCAATTTAACACATCGCCTTCGAACCGGTAACATGCCAACCTCGCCTTGAAGACGGGGTCACAACCCATAGCATCGAAGATCTTCACGATGTGAGCCAACCAGCTTTCAGCTTCACTGGGGCTATCTGTTCTCTCGAAAGCTCGAGGACGGAGCTTGTTAAATCTCTCCAGCCATGTAGCCAATGTAACTGGAGGAGGAGGGGGAGGTTCTTGGTGATGCTGCTGATTGTTGGCAGCCTGAACCTCAGCCCTGATGTCGTTCCTCAGCTGAGGAAGCAAAGCTTGCATAGCAGTTTGGATCGCTGCATTGAGTTGTTCCTGCTCGCGTGTGAGAACCATCTGACAGTATAACATAAAATATATGATTAAAATGATCAAAACATAAAATATATACATGAACAAAATTTATACCAATAAATCATGAGAATAATTTTATGCAGGAAAATTTGTACATGAATGCATGATGCAGTTTTATGAAAACTTTTGTATTCTCAAGAGTGAACGCATATGGTCAGTTCACCCAAAATAAAAGACATGGCTAGGGGACGCCAATGGGTCGGTCCCAAATTTAAAAGTTTCGATAAAACACATGCGACTAAATAGGGTCAGTCCTGTACCAACCATTAGTTAGTCATAAACCTGCGACAATGACATATATATGTATGCATGAAAATGATGAATGCATGAAAACCAACTGTCAGTTCTAGGAAGACCATAGTGACTACCCACTAATCACAGGTCGTGTTTTGAGAGCCTACAGGTCGAAGCCTTGGCTCTGATACCATAATTGTAACACCCCATTTTGATAAATGGAATGTCACACATGATTATGGCGTGTCATCAAAGCATACAAGGATAAATGTCTAAACATTACATGACCATAAAAGGAAATACCGGAATCAAACATCGGTAGTCCAAAAGTAAAGCTCATCACACACAAACATAAGTACTGTAAATGAAAGGACTAAACAATGTCCATGAAAAGAGTATCAAAGTATAGATAAATGCATACAGTAAATAAGGCTAGAAAGCTTCCAGTCCATATGCACGTACGCTTAAAGTCTACGAGCGTCCCTGAGTACCTGCCGTTTTAGGAACATGAAAAGGAAAACGGCTGAGCAATACGCTCAGTGCACGGATATACAAATATAGCATGAATAATATAAGCATATAAGCATGAAACAGCGGAAGAAACTAAGTCCTGAATAACCCGGTTAAGTCCTAGTAAAACTGGTTTTATAGTTTGAAAAGCCTTATGTTTATCTTGTAAAAACTGTTTAACATATTTTACCGTTAGCCAATATAGGTCATGAAATATCAACGTGCATGAATACTTGGAGGGGTGACCTCGTCATGCAAATTAGAGGGGCTGCCTCTAATTTAATATACTGGTTTTGGGTAGGAGGGATCAGCTCCTTGTGAAGGATGCAAGGCACACACCACATTCACACTGAGTAATCTGCTGAAAACATGTAACTAGGATGCACCCATACGCCCCGCATGATAAATATAATAATATGGCCAAAAGCTGAAGGGACGCCACGAGCAATCACTCCGCCGTGGGGAAGTCATAACACTAGTGCCTCTAGTGTTATGGTTATGGTACCTCCATAACTAGGTGAAACTGGTCATGCTTGTATATGGCTTTAGGTATTCTAATTAAATATAAGCAATCAAACATATAAACATATACCAGGGAAAACAGTTGGCTGCATACGGGGAATCCTAATAAAGAAAGAATGTCCATACTGAAAGGATGGAGAATCCGTACCTTGTGTTCAATGAACGAAGAAGACGAACAGAAGAGATTCCTACTTCGGTATCACTAATGCTACATAAATACATACGTGTATAAGTATCTGATTACTGAATACGTAACTGATTTTATATCATGTCTTAGCTTGTTTTATATGTTCATGTCATGTTTTACTGATTTAAGATTTAGACTTTGTTTATCGTATATTCTGTCTATTCTGATTAAGTATTACTTGTATTTCATGTATTATGATACTTGTTGTGTAATAATAATTAACTTTCTAAAAATAGCAGGTTTCCTAAAATAGAAAGTTTCCAAAAATAGAAAGTTACCAAAAATAGAAAGTTTCCAAAAATAGAAAGTTTCCAAAAATAGAAAGTTTCCAAAAATAGAAAGTTTCCAAAAATAGATAGTTTCTAAAAATAGAAAGTTTCCAAAAATAGAATTACTACTTAAAATAGATAAGTTTCTAAAAATAGAAAGTTTCCATAAATAGATTAGCTGCCTTAAATAAATAAGTTTCTAAAAATAGAAAGTTTCCATAAATAGATTTAAGCTGGTTAATTAAGCTAATTAAATAAGCTTAAGTATTTTCTGATTACTATTCTAAGTCATGTGATTATATAGTATAGTTTATTAATTATTACATGTAAATTAAATAAACTATAGGTTAAAGTATTTAATTAAATATAACATGATTTTAATTAAATAAAGGTAAAATACTTAGGTTAAAACATGTATTATTAACTATTAATAATATAACCTAAGTAATAAGTGTGTAAACACTTATCCTTTTGCCATTAAATTCAAGGAAAAACAAGACCTAATCATGTGTTTTATATCGTAAAAGTCGGAATTACGCGTGGTTTTGTGTTTTTGTGTTAAAATAGATACAAATAATCAAAAGAAGAGAAAACACGGGATTTCACTGTCAAATGTTGAAGAAAAGTCCAAAAAGAGACGAAGACAAAGTCAAAAGACCAAAAGTGTGCCGCAGATCACAAAAACCGTCAAAATCAACACGGAATTGAAGAAAAGATCGAGAAAGCCGAAATCGAGCTCGTTTTAGTGGATTAAATATTTTTGAAGATACTCGAGCTTAGTGGGTCCCACATTGAATAAATGGGCCCAAAAGCCCATTTGAAGAAATGTTTATTTTCAATTGAGCAAAACAAACCACCTAGGCCCAAAACTAATGGAAGGAATGAAATTGGGTCCAAAACCCAATTGGTTTAAACAAATTGAAACGGTGGAAGCGAATTAAGTTTATTCACTTTGCAAAAATATTGCCCGGTCAACACACAAAAACAAATGAAAATATCCCAGTCATACTTCGGTCAATCTATCCAAATACCCCATACACCTACCCACCCCACGTGTTTACCTCACCCCAAATAAATACAACGCTTTTATTTACCCACTATCCCACTTTATAGTTTCGTTACAATCAAAGAATTCCACTTTAACTGCTCACCATCTCTCCCATTTTCACAGCCAATCTCAAAACCCTAATTCTTTTTTACCATTACATAATTAACCAACGAAAATTGGAGGTTTTACCCTTAATGTTTAATTCACACAAAGGGGAATTAAATCCCATAGTTTTTGGAGTAAACACTCATGGTGGTCCTCATTTTGATCCGACGTGGCTTAATCTTCTTTTGTGATTGGTTATCCCACATCACCAATACCCATCCACCAATCAGGATCCTCCACATCATCCTTAAACAAACACAACTAACACACCTATGGACAGCCTGGCAATCCTTGTTTAGAGAGATGTTTTTCCAGCCATTGATCAAGAAAGAGAAGAAGAAAAGAAGGGTTAAACGGCCAAGATTGAAGAACGTGCCCTCCAAGTTCACAAGAAGGTTTCCTAGGGTTTGCCTATAAAAACCCCTAATGTGTAATTTAGATAATAGCACTTTTTCTTTATTTTAATTTTTAGTAAATTAGATTAGGTTTATTGTAATTTTAATTTTCAGTCAATTGTAATTTTCTTTAATTATTAATGAAAAGTTGATTTCTTAATATTTTCGTCTCAAATTAAATTTTCTGTCGAATTTAATTTTCAATCTTTAATTCGTTTGATCTGTTTCTTTTAAATATTACTGTTCGTTATTTATTATTATAATTATAATATAAAAAAAAGTGACTAATATATTTTCCACACTAGAAAATATAAAAGTACTGTTCGAAGACTTGTTTGATTCGAGAAGTTGTTAGATTGGATTCGAGAGTTGATGTTCCTGGTGGGGTTGGTTTTCGGGCAATAAAGGGGTTCAGCGCCCACCTTCGGCTCAACGGATTCAACATCGGGTTTCCTTTCTCTTTTATTTTTAAGTTTTAGTTAAATTTATTAATCTACCTATTTTTATTTGGTTAGTTTATTTCATTGTTTAAGTTTAGTAGTACTGATTGGTTTTCAGATTATTTGTATCTGCTTTTTGTTTTGATGTTTTATTTATATATTTGCTCTATTAAATCTGTTTGGATTTGGTTTTTTTTCGTCTGGTTATTTCAGTTTTATTATTGAGCTGCGTTGGTTTAGTTTTAGATTTATTATCTGCTGATTTGAGTTGCTTATTTTGGTATTTGATTTTAGACCTGCCTATTTTTTTGTTTAAGTAGTATTAGTTTTTATTTTATCTGTGAGTGCTTTATTATTTTGAATTTTAGTAGCTCCTTGATTTAATCTGCTTAAGAGTTGTTTAGATAGCTTATGTTTGAACTGCTTTTTTAGAATAGCTGGCTTAATTTGATTTAGTTTGCTTTTGTTTTGCAAGTTATTTAGCTTATTAATTTTAGGTTGTTTGTTTCTTAACTCTTTGCTCATTTCCTTTTTGAACTTATTTGGATTTATATGTTATTTGCTTATTTTCTGCTTATTGTGTTTATTGGGGTTATTTTTATTGCTGTTATCATCTGCTGATAAGCAACAGATACACTTATCTGTTGGTTCCAAAATATAAAAATTCCAAGTAAAAAATATTAGCTAAAATTCGTCCCTCCAGGGTTTCGAACCCCGGACCTCCCGAATCACAGTCATGCACCATTACCATTTGTTCTAGTAGTCTTTTTGTGTATTGATGCGCATAGATTAGTTAATATAGGATACTTTACTTCGGCAGTTTTGTTTAAAATAGTTTAATTCAAGTTTTTAGTTTAAGTAATATTAATTAAAAGTTTTTTTTCATTAATTTTAATTCAAAGTTTTATTTAATTTTATTAAAAGTTTAAATAGATTTTATTTCAATTTTTTATAAAGTTAAGTTTTTATTTAGTTTATATTTTTATCAAAAATAGTTTTATTATTTTTAAAATAGTTTTAATTAGTTTCAAAGACTTTTATTAGATTAATTAATTTTTAGTATTATTTAAATTTGAAATTAGTTTATTAAATTTAAATTAGATTTGTTTAAAAATAGCTTTTAATTAAATTAGTTTAATTTTTAAATTAGATTAAATAGTTTTATTATTAAATAGTTTTTAGTTAAAATACCAAAAATACGTTTTACCAAGAACAAATTAAGTCTTAACGATAAAATTGGATTTGAATTCGAGTGAGTCGAGGAAAAACGAACAATAATTGCTTAAAAAGAGTTTGCAAAAATCCTAGTATTAAAATGGGGCCGCTGCCGCTTCGCTCGTTACGATTGACGATTTGTCGTGAGACGATTTGGATTTTGGGATCCGTTCAATTTTGAACGTTACCTTTTTGTAACAAAAATAAAAAATACAAAAAAAATCAAAAACTTAAAAATACATAAAAATTAAAAAATCATCTAAAGCAAATTCTTTCCTAAGATTTGCACCAAAAAAATTAAAAAAAAAAATCCAAAAATAATACTTTTCCTAAAGTATTACACCAAAAATATTCTTCTTTATCCTCTATTGTGTTTAATTCTTTTCTCTACCCCTCTTATTTATAATTCTTCATGGATTCGTCTTGCGTTCGGTGTGGGAGACCATGGCTTGGTTTTCCAATATGTCCATGGTGTAGTGCGAAGTGTGGTTCTGATATCGACAATACACAATTTGGATTTTGTCCTTTGTGCAATTCAAGAAATTCGTACTTCTCCTCTTACACAAATTTCTCACCCCTCCCGTCTATGACCATCCCTATCCTCAACATGAACCTGGTTTTTCTCAACACCCGTGTTGCAATCATTGTGGGGGCCCTCACGATACTTCTTATTGTCAGCCAATGAATTATTATGAGCCAAATGCGTGTCCTCATTTTTCTTCACCGATGGATTATTATGAACCAAATCCGTGTTCTAATTCTTCTCAACCGATGACTTACTATGAGCCACATCCGTGCTATAATTCCGGTATGTCTAACTGTGAGCCCCCACATCCCATCCTCAATCATCAATCCTCTCAGAGAATTCGTATTGCCCAACAACTCACTACTTTGAATGACGAAACACACGCCATTATTTTGCAACTTCAAGAAGCCGTTGTTCTGCTAAAAGAAGCAAGGGAGGAGGAAAAGCGACAGCAACAAGAGCAAATATCTAATCTTAGTGATTATACTCCGCCTCTTGTGCGTTCTTTTTATTACGATGATGACGAGGATAATATTTACAATCTCAATCCATCATGTGAGACTACCACTCCTATTCTCGATTCTTCCACTACGGAGACCGATGCCTCTCTCATCATGGGGGATGAGGGTCTTATCACTATTCCTTGTGATGAGATTCTTATTCCAATCCAAAGTGAGCCTACGGTTGCTTCCGATAGTGACGATGAGTGTGAATCTCTTTCTAGTGATGATTCATTACCTCCCACCGACATCTTGGGAGACGATTCTTTGGCTTTCTCTAATCCTCTTTTTGATCTCGATGATGATTTTACTTCTAGTGATGACGAGTCACTATCCGATGAAGAAGTTCAGAAGGAAAATTTCAAGATTTATTCGAACCCTTTATTTGATTTTGATGACGCCTACATCTCTAGTGAGGTGAATCCTCTCTTTGAAGAGGGGATTGAGGACATTGATAGCTCCGACTCTATTGCTATTGATGAGCATTCTTTGTTAGCCATGCCACCTCCCATCGTAGAGGAGGTTGAGAGATTTGACCCTACCTTCCGTTTGATTCGGTCTGGTGAGGTGACGCAGGTGGTAGATATGTCTTCTAATATTTCTCATATTATGTTGCCACCCCGTCCTACCGCGTGCACACCCAAGCAGGTGATGTATCACTTTTACTCTCCTCATTTCATACCGGGAAATGAGGATGAGTGCTTTGACCCGGGAGGTGACATTGATCATTCTATGATTGATACCTTTACGGCTTTGCCGAATAGTGACCATCCATTGTCTTTGGAGGATGACAATTTGTCTCCTTTACCCATCCCACCTCCCGTGGATCACGACCTCACATACTTTTCGTATGTTGAGAGGACTTTTCTACCTTTCATGACTTATCCTCCTGCCTCTCATTTATTATGTTCCTCCGGGGCCGAGGATAAGATTTTTGATCCCGGTATTACATTCGAGGCTTCCCCATGGACCATTTAATTCGGGGTCGAGTCAGGCTCGTGACTCGGTTAACAAAAACAAGCGCTTCTCGGGAGGCAACCCGATGATCTATTATTTTATCTATTTTCTACAATAAGTGTAGGGGGAGCCTTGTAGGTTGTTTGTTTTGTGTTGCGATGTTGTGTGCAGGGACATGTGCTTAATGATCCACTTTTGGTGCTTTTGACGCGACCCGTGTTCCCGTGTTTCCCGTGTACCCGGTTCCTTCGATAAGTTTTTGCTATTGTGATTCAATCTTGTATATAAATAAAACAAATAAATGTGATCACTTTAGTTGTCCCTTCCTTAGCTCGATTTTAAACAACGTACTCAATGTCCTAAGTGTAGGGGAGTTTATTCTCCCACATGCTTAAACATTGAGGACAATGTTTATATTAAGTGTAGGGGGGATTTCTATCGAAATTTTAGTGGACTTTTCCATGAATTTGACCCCATTTAACCGGAAAATTTAAAAAAATTTCAACGTTTTTCAAATTTTTGATCTATTTTGGCCTAGTATTATTTTTATTTATTTTCCTTTTGTCATCGCATCGTAATAACTTCCGTTTCTAGAATAAAGTCAAAAATAAATAAGTGAATAAAATGGTTTTAACAAGTTTTGATATCTTTGATATATTAGGCCCGTCATGAATATTTTGACTTAACCCGAGTTTACTTATCCAAGTTTACTCTAGCTAGTATCCTTAACCATATGGACCTTAATTGGTTTATTAGGCTAAGCATTCACGAGTCTCATTCCTTGAGATTTTAAATTGTGGAGAACGAGAGATGATAGAGTTGATAATAAGTTTAAAAGTTAATTTTTATTTATATGAGTTTTTGTGGCTCTTTCTTCCCGCTTGTATATTTAATTGCTTAATAAATGAGGATTCTTGCGGTGTAGATTCGATATCTTAACTCTTAGCCAAATCTTTATTCTCCTTGTAATTAAAGCATGAACACATTGAGGGTGCCAGCGTTGTGGACTTCCGACTAAGGTGGCTCATAACCACTAAGTAGGAGGTATTCAGACCATGGGACCGCGGAATTTGGCCTACTATATATATCATAAATAAAGAAAGAATAAGATTAAAACATGACCTCAAGGAGCCTTAGGGTGTGGGGCATGTAGCACGAACCTTGTCATTAGAGCCTTAGGGTGTATGGCATGGTAAGTGTTGAATAAAAATTGATCCAAAAATAAATTCTTTCATTTATCGTTCAAGGAGCCTTAGGGTGTGGACAATAGACGGGGAGCATTTTTACATCTTAAAGAGCCTAAGGGTATATGATGTGAATTTGCTAAACTCCACATAAAGTCTACATGACTTTGGAGGAATAAATAATAAGTAGTAATATTGGCCAAATTTTGGGTTCGGGAATTTATTCCCCAAATCGTGTTAAAGCATCCTTGATGTGGGCTTACTTTAGTGACAACGTTTTTGAGGACGAGGTTAGGTTTTGAGTGTCGGGTTTGCACCGTTTGGCCTTCATTTTTGGAATAATAATTATCAAATAAGTCAAACGAGCCTACGGGTGAATGACAATCAATAAAATCTAGAGATACAAAGTAGGAATTGGAGAAAGAGTATTACACAATTATCTTATATAAGTGGTTTTAACTTGAGAACTTATGGTAAACAATGATCTCGTTTTTAAGCTTGGTATGGGGAACGTGAAACTTGAGGGTGATTTATATTCATGACACCTATGCCCTAATTCAAGTCTTAGATTTCTTTACAAGTTTCTTCCATCAAATAATTTTCAAGTTAATAAATTGTTATAACTTTTGTCTTTATCTTTATATCGTAGTAGTAATAGCATATCTTAATAAAGGCCGAGATGGATTAATTATGAGAACAATGTAACTTTATGCTTTAAAATAATGCATTGCATGGGGTCATTGCAATGGTCAAGTGTAGGGGATTTAATAAGTGTGTAAACACTTATCCTTTTGTCACTAAATTCAAGGAAAAACAAGACCTAATCATGTGTTTTATATCGTAAAAGTCGGAATTACGCGTGGTTTTGTGTTTTTGTGTTAAAATAGGTACAAATGATCAAAAGAAGAGAAAACACGAGATTTCACGGTCAAATGTTGAAGAAAAGTCCAAAAAGAGACGAAGACAAAGTCAAAAGACCAAAAGTGTGCCGAAGATCACGAAAACCGTCAAAATCAACACGGAATTGAAGAAAAGATCGAGAAAGCCGAAATCGAGCTCGTTTTAGTGGATTAAATATTTTTGAAGATATTCGAGCTTAGTGGGTCCCACATTGAATAAATGGTCCCAAAAGCCCATTTGAGGAAATGTTTATTTGCAATTGAGCAAAACAAACCACCTAGGCCCAAAACTAATGGAAGGAATGAAATTGGGTCCAAAAGCCCAATTGGTTTAAACAAATTGAAACGGTGGAAGCGAATTAAGTTTATCCACTTTGCAAAAATATTGCTCGGTCAACACACAAAAACAAATGAAAACATCCTAGTCATACTTCGGTCAACCTATCCAAATACCCCATACACCTACCCACCCCACGTGTTTACCTCACCCCAAATAAATAAAACGCTTTTATTTACCCACTATCCCACTTTATAGTTTCGTTACAATCAAATAATTCCACTTTCACTGCTCACCATCTCTCCCATTTTCACAGGCAATCTCAAAACCCTAATTTTTTTTACCATCACATAATTAACCAACGAAAATTGGGGGTTTTACCCTTAATGTTTAATTCACACAAAGGGGAATTAAATCCCCATAGTTTTCGGAGTAAACACTCATGGTGGTCCTCATTTTGATCCGACGTGGCTTAATCTTCTTTTGTGATTGGTTATCCCACATCACCAATACCCATCCACCAATCAGGATCCTCCACATCATCCTTAAACAAACACAACTAACACACCTATGGACAGCCTGGCAATCCTTGTTTAGAGAGATGTTTTTCCAGACATTGATCAAGAAAGAGAAGAAGAAAAGAAGGGTTAAACGGCCAAGATTGAAGAACGTGTCATCCAAGTTCACAAGAAGGTTTCCTAGGGTTTACCTATAAAAACCCCTAATGTGTAATTTATTATATAACACTTTTTCTTTATTTTAATTTTCAGTAAATTAGATTAGATTTATTGTAATTTTAATTTTCAGTCAATTGTAATTTTCTTTAATTATTAATGAAAAGTTGATTTCTTAATATTTTCATCTCAAATTAAATTTTCTATCGAATTAAATTTTCAATCTTTAATTCGTTTGATCTGTTTCTTTTAAATATTACTGTTCGTTATTTATTATTATAATTATAATATAAAAAAAATATAAAATAAAAATAAAAAGAAAGTGACTAATATATTTTCCCCACTGGAAAATATAAAAGTATTGTTCGAAGACTTGTTTGATTCGAGAAGTTGTTAGATTGGATTCGAGAGTTGATGTTCCTGGTGGCGTTGGTTTTCGGGCAAAAGGGGGTTCAGCGCCCACCTTCGGCTCAACGGATTCAACATCGGGTTTCCTTTCTCTTTTATTTTTAAGTTTTAGTTAAATTTATTAATCTGCCTATTTTTATTTGGTTAGTTTATTTCATTGTTTAAGGTTAGTAGTACTGATTGGTTTTCAGATTATTTGTATCTGCTTTTTGTTTTGATGTTTTATATATATATTTGCTCTATTAAATCTGTTTGGATTTGGTTTTTTTCGTCTGGTTATTTCAATTTTATAATTGAGCTGTGTTGGTTTAGTTTTAGATTTATTATCTGCTGATTTGAGTTGCTTATTTTGGTATTTGATTTTAGACCTGCCTTTTTTTTTTGTTTAAGTAGTATTAGTTTTTAGTTTATCTGTGAGTGCTTTATTATTTTGACTTTTAGTAGCTGCTTGATTTAATCTGCTTAAGAGTTGTTTAGATAGCTTATGTTTGAACTGCTTTTTTAGGATAGCTGGCTTAATTTGATTTAGTTTGCTTTGTTTTGCAAGTTATTTAGCTTATTTAGTTTTAGGTTGTTTGTTTCTTAACTCTTTGCTCATTTCCTTTTTGAACTTATTTGGAATATGCTATTTGCTTATTTTCTGCTTATTGTGTTTATTGGGGTTATCTTTTATTGCTGTTATCATCTGCTGATAAGCAACAGATACACTTATCTGTTGGTTCCAAAATATAAAAATTCCAAGTAAAAAATATTAGCTAAAATTCCCCTCCATGGTTTCGAACCCTGGACCTCCCGAATCACAGTCATGCACCATTACCATTTGTTCTAGTGGTCTTTTTGTGTATTGATGCGCATAGATTAGTTAATATAGGATACTTTACTTTGGCAGTTTTGTTTAAAATAGTTTAATTCAAGTTTTTAGTTTAAGTAATTTTAATTAAAAGTTTTTTTTCATTAATTTTAATTCAAAGTTTTATTTAAGTTTATTAAAAATTTAAATAGATTTTATTTCAAGTTTTTATAAAGTTAAGTTTTTATTTAGTTTATATTTTTATCAAAAATAGTTTTATTATTTTAAAAATAGTTTTAATTAGTTTCAAAGATTTTTATTAGATTAATTAATTTTTAGTATTATTTAAATTTGAAATTAGTTTATTAAATTTAAATTAGATTTGTTTTAAAATAGTTTTTAATTAAATTAGTTTAATTTTTAAATTAGATTAAATAGTTTTATTATTAAATAGTTTTTAGTTAATATACCAAAAATACGTTTTACCAAGAACAAATTAAGTCTTAACGATAAAATTGGATTTCAATTCGAGTGAGTCGAGGAAAAACGAACAATAATTGCTTAAAAAGAGTTTGCAAAAATCCTAGTATTACTAAGTCATGTAAATTAATTAATTATAGTCATAGATTTTAACAATTAATTAATTATAAAGTCTAATTAAATATAAATACTTAGGTTAAAATTCATGAATTAATTATAATTAAATTAATAACCTAAGTCATGTAAATTAAATTAATCATGTCATGCTTTTAGTTAATTTAATTTAAGTCTTAAAAAAAATAACATAACTTGTAAAAATCATAAACCTTAAAAAAATGATTCATGAACCGGACCCGTGACTAAAAACCATGAACCGGATCCGTAACTATCACCATACCCCGACATGGTCGGGTTTCCCCTTGGTTTTGCTGCTGCCGTGGGACCACCACCACCATACCGAGACCATGTGGTCTTGGTGGTGTGTAATAAGCCAAGCCGAGACCCCCTAAGGGCTCGGTTAGGCATCGGCTATAACATAAACACCCCTAACCCTTGATTTGATTTAAGGGTTAAGTTCATATATTAGTAATGTACTTTTAAATTTTTACACATCTAAGTAACGAAGTACAAGTATTACTAATATGGTCATTGAAAGTTTCAAAATTATATAAATATAGGTAATATGACTGGTTTAGAGCCGGTTATAACTCAATAATTACTGACACATCATTCTTTTTCCTTTTTTTTCTTAGTTGGATATACAAGTTTGAGTAG
Source organism: Glebionis coronaria (assembly GCA_025667525.1). Classification (NCBI taxonomy): domain Eukaryota; kingdom Viridiplantae; phylum Streptophyta; class Magnoliopsida; order Asterales; family Asteraceae; genus Glebionis; species Glebionis coronaria. The sequence continues at coordinate 268,150 of JANFOE010001357.1, read as the reverse complement.
ATTGACTTTATATTTAAAGATTACACATCAGCTTCTTCAACAACTGTATCCCTTCTATCAAAAATCTAATAAACACAAATCCTTTCATAAACACAAAGCTATTTTAAATATCCAAGTTCATAATTTTATGAGTTTATTCATTCTATGATTTATCCTCACAAGTACTCATTTCATCAACGACTGATCTTTCACCATTATCAAAACATTCATACTTTTATCCATGACTGCCATCCCCCAGCCGCCACCATGTGCAACCATCGTCATTACCTCGGCCATCACACAATCTATAAAAGATGTATGTTATAGATCTAGGATATTTATTTACTGTTGTGCATATGTTCAAAACACCGTTCATGACCATCGACATGTATAATGATCTCCACCACCATCGACATCGCCTACCCGAGAACCACTAATACAATGCTACACCCTACATGACTACATCCACCTTTAACTTTAGATGTTGATTGATTTATTGTTCTGATGCTTTCCAGATCTTGTTGGGTGTTATTACATAAACTCTAAAATGTGATGGAGCATATTTTGATTTGACTTGATGGTTTTGTCGGTTGTGAAATTCCATGTCTATAGTTTTCAGTTACTTCATGTAAAGAACGTATTTTTGATCATGGATTTAATGGAATATGCACGTAGAAATTTGTTAAAAAAATCCATTTGAAGTATAAAAATTAATTATTTATCTAGGTGGAAATCAGCCGGTCATAATACCTATATTTTAAAAAGTTAGCCGGTTTCAATGACCATATTAGTAATATTTGTACATCATTACCTAGATGTGTAAAAGGTTGAAAGTACATTACTAATATATGGACTTACCCTTGATTTAACCCTATGATTAGAACATGTTTAAAATACTTGTTTTTAATTAGTTAATTAAAAACATCATGATTTTATGTGATTAATTAAATCAAAATATAAAAAGAAAAGGTTAAAGGTTATACCGAATACGTGAAACAAATGAGGACGAACACACACGAATCCTTGCAATAATTCCAAGATCAAAATCGACTCGAACACCCCTTTGGTGTTATTAAAACCGGCGGCCAAAAGAAGGAGCAAAGGAAGAATTAGGGTTTTTCTTATTTTCTTGATTTTGTGATAAATGAATATGTTTTCCTAAATTCCCTTGTTTAGTAAAAGTTTGCATCGGCTTGGCCCATGTTCTTGTTGTAGCCGCGGCATGGGGGCCCCACATGGGGTAACCTGTACTTTTTCCGTGTCTAAAATTATTAGTGTGTTCTCGTGTGTTCCCGTGTTCATAATTTACGTGTTTTAATTAGTTATCAATCGTGACTTAATATATTTATTCGTGTTCGTAATAAATATATATACATACATAATATTAGCTCGTGATTAATTTACGTTCATGATTTCATGTTCGCATGTTCGTGATTATAATTATTATTAGAATAATTATCGTGTGTTCATACGTAATAAATACTTATCGTGTTATAACACGTACGTAATACTTGTAATTCTTATTCATGAAACGTAAACGTGCTATAAAAGGAAAGTTCTAATCATGTACGTACGATCTAAAGGGTACTATTCATGGTAAAAGCATGCGGGTTTTACACTGCGTCGCCGGAGAAGAGGACGACGATTGATTCGGATTCGTGCTTTGGTTAAGAAGTTGCGAGTAGGAGAGGTGAGGATAATCATTTGGGAAGTTTGACATTTTTTTTTTGATTGTAGGTGTAAATTTGTGAATGTAATGTGTGTATATTGTGAATGTAGTGTGTGTATATATAGGAAAATAAATAAATTTTAATTTTTTTGTTTTAAATATACCGTTTGGCAACGGTTTAAAATTGAGTGAGGCCCAAAATTTTCTCTTTTCTTCTCGTTGAAGATTGAAGAATGGGGAACGGCGAAAGGGGTGTCACGGCGAGCACCGGCGAGGGTGCCACGTCAGACCGAAAAGGACCCTCTGCCGTGACACCGTTTACTGTTAGAATACATATTAATTTTGTTATATATTTAAGAAAGTTTTATACTCCGTATAAAAGAGGTTTTGCTTTATAGTTTATTTTGTTTAACTTTTTCATGATCATGTGTGACATTTAAGAAGATTTTGACGTTGATAAAATGAATAATCATTCAAGTAATTTAAATCATTTGTATTTTTTTTATTCATAATTTTTGATATATAACTTTATATAAAATTTTAGATAATTAAGTTAAATATAAAAAGTAATATTATATATTAGGTGAGTTTGATTGAGTTGGGTTGGGTTGAGTTGTTGATAAATTGTAAAAATATATAGATAGGTTGTATGTATAAGTTGTGTAAGTGGAAGAGTAAAAATATAATATTTAAATGAGAGGTTGTGTTGAGAGGGGTTGTGAATAAACATAATCTTAGATAAAAGACTATCAGAAATAAAACCTGATTAGTGTTCGAATACGGCCATAAAATACTATCAGAAATAAAGACCAAAATGCTTGAATTTATATATTATTATGATTGAAAAAAAATATTAAATGTTTGTCAAGCCATTCATGCTTTCTTCTGTTACTTTTTTCATTTATTAATGAAACCTTTTTAACCCTTTTTAATTCTCGCATCCGTTTGTTAAATTTCAATAAAATAACTCAATAAGCCATACCCGACGTTAGACGAGTCTTTAAGCTAGTTACTAATAAACTCTTAAATTTTGTCTGTATTTTATCACATATTATTAATGCCGCTTGCACCGATAGATTTATAACATGAGCAACACAACGGGAATGAAAAAATGCACCATCTAATATGGGTTTTATACGTAATTTTAACAAATCCATAGCTTTAGTATTATTAGATGCATTATCTAGTGAAATGGTAAAAACTTTATCATCCAAATTATATTCAGTTAAAGTGTCATGTAATTTTTTTTTAAAATTTGACCTCGTATGTGGATAACCAAATAGTTTAAAAGCAATTGTTCGTTTCATTAATAAAAAAGAAACCGAGTCAAACCAATGAGCCGTAACGGCTAAATAAGAATTTGCCGTACCATGTGGTGCGGTCCAAGCATCCCTAGTTATAGAAACACCATATTTATAATTACGAAAACCGTTAATAATTTCTTTTTTAGCCGTTTTCCATAATTTAAATGCATCACTTCTAAGAGTAGTACGACTTACATGTTGATAACGCGGTTGTAGCCTTTTTTTATGATCTCCGTAAGCTTGACATTGTTGAAGTGGTTGAATGAAAGCCCTTGTTGAATGACAAACTTCGTAAAATTTAGTCGAACTGCATCATTATCAAATAAAAAAACGTGACCATCCGCACCAATAGTACCATGTGTCGAACCACCCGCTCCGCTATCAACCGCCCCGGTACAACCGTTCCAATGAGTACGTAGTGTAGAATTACCCGACGTGCCATAAAATTTACTACACTTCTTGCAACGGGCCTTTTCCACCCCGTCTTTCATAAGAAAATAATCGAAATGTGACCAAACATCGTCTTTCCTCACCGTCGTAATAATTCGCAAAATATCATCATTTGTGTATTTTTTTTAGCACTAGTAGCACCGGTACTAGCGTTAGTAGAAGCTTGTTGTGATCGTATGTTTTTCATTCGGGATTAGAAAAAGATTAGAGAAATGAGAAGGTTTTTTGATATGTTTTTATCCCCAACTCAAAACATATATTTATACTACTTTACAAGTCATCAAAATTCTCAAAAAGTAAAAAAAAAACCCAAAAACAAAGACAAACGGCTATATAGCCGTTGCCCTGTGTTACTGTAAATGCACTGATGTCTGTCTTGTTATGGGCCCAAAAATCCGGATAAAACCGGTTTTCCTGAAAAGTCAACCAAACGGCTAGTTTGACTTTTCAGGAAAACCGGTTTTATCCGGTTTAAAATAACCGTTCCTAAGAAAAAGAAAATATTTTTAATTAAAAAAAAATAAATAAATAAATTCTTAAAATCCTGTTAAATCCGGTTTTTTAAAAAACCGAATAAATCCGATAATTTATCCGGTTTTCCTAAAATCTTAAAATCCGGTCTAACCGGTTGGATAGAAAAAACTGGACCGGATTTTGAAAAAACCGGTTTGGATTTTTGAACCGAATTTCCAAAAATCCGGTTATAATTTGCACCTCTACCAGCACCTGTTCATTCAGCCATTGTTTTACAAATTTTCATGTCTCTTCGAGGTACCCGGTGTCAAACACTATTGTTTCCTTACGTCTTGTGTAGACATGTTGTAGTGTTGATTAGCTAGTTATTTTATCACTCGCAAGTCTACAACCGCCGGGTTTTCTTATTTCGTGGAAGAGTAAGAAAGACGACTTGTTTCAAGAGATTGTACTGAATTTGAGTATCGTCCGATGGTTGTAACTTGTAACCACATGTGAGATTGTTGGGTTATGTTGGTTGCTTGTAGATACGGGTATTCCATTGCATTGTGATTATCGAAGTGTTATTCAAATTGCGTGTAACATTGTATGTCATAGAAGGACCAAACGTATTGAAATTTATTTTCATTTCACTCGTGTGCGACTATCTATCTGCCTTTTGTTCTGTCCCCTTTACACACTGGATATATATTGCGTTTTTTTTATGTCTCCACAAAGTGTTAATGCTTATCATTTTAACATTGTAACTTAATAAATGCATGATGTTTAAGCCCATTATACATACATGCTAAAGTCACTCCTAGTATCATATTTCACGCGTTTAAACCCAACCTGTATGTTCCTTTTGTTTAATTAATCCGATCATACACACGTTTGTCGTTTACTTCACACTTAGGTGGCTACTACGTGTTACATTCGCCATAAAGCAAATAACTTTCGCGTAGTGCCGAGTCGTGGATCGGTGTTATGAAAATACGTAAGCTTTTTATATAACATCAAAATTATTGTAATATCAGAAAAATGATTTTTTAGTTTAAAGAGTAAATGTCAAAAATACATAACGTACTTTCTCTATTATTCTCAATGAACTTTTTAATGTACGAAATAAATATTTGAATATTTCACTTTCACTTTGACTTTAAAAAAATTCTTGTTTTAATTGAACATAAAATTAATCGGGCCCCACCTCCTATATTTAATCAATTAATTCTCTATTTTCTTTTATATTTACATAATATGGGTCCCACCACTTATCATCTTTATCTTCATTGTACACACATATCATGACAATGTGACAAGTCACAACAAATAAGTAACCACAAGCTGCCACGTTTTATAAACTATCCAACATCAAACTAGCATATCACAAACAAATAAAAGCAGAACTCAAGTTTACATTTAGCAAAAAAGGTATACGAAAATGGCCACTAGACAACAAGATGATATGAAAGTGAAGTGGATGGGGCGACATAATTCACTGATGAGCACTGCCACCATGGTTGTTCTTGGTATCGTCACTATGGGTTCTATTGGTTATTTCTATTATCGAAATAAAAAAGGTAAAACTATCGATGGAGATCATAGGTACACTTGCAGAAGCCCACATAAGCATCACATTGTTTTGATGCAGGAGTCTGAAGATTCTTCCCCGTTAGATTGTTTACCAGACGATGTTCTTCTCCAAATTGTGGGAAAATTACTCGATTTAAAAACCTTATGCCTTTCCGAACTCGTTTCCAAACATTTCTTTTCTATCGGACAGTCCTTCAAGTTGAGACCATTTCCTTAACTAGTCTCATTGCAGTAGACCCTCCCGAATCTAATGGGGATATCACTGCCATGTTGCTTGGTTGAGGTCTCTTCGGTCTGGAATTTTGTCTTTAAAGAAGTTTGGAAAAGTCAAATCTCTATGCATCCAACTTCCGTCTTTAAATATTGATACTGATTTGTTATTTCAGTGGAAGATTACCCATGGATAAGCAAACAAGATGATGAAGATGATAAGTGGTAGGGCCCACATTATGTAAATATAAAAGAAAGTGGGTATTAATTGATTAAATATAGGAGGTGGGGCCCGATTAATTTTATATTCAGTTAAAACAAGAAATTTTTTTAAAGTCAAAGTTAAAGTCAAATATTCAAATGGGTATTTCGTACATTAAAAAGTTCACTAGACATAATGATAATATGAGAAAGTACGTTGTGTATTTTTAACATTTACCCTAGATTTTAAACCCCACATTTATGGTGTTATCCCCATCATTTTCGTTTTTAACTAGTAAAAAACACAAATTAATAAAATTTCATTAATGCGTAATTTTATTTAAATAGAACCTTACTTAAAAACTATATATAAATAAAACAAGCTCATTTTACTTTTTATCAGTCGTTTAATAAGTAACAAAAAAATGTTAGCCTAATATCTATATACTAGCCAACGACGTATTACCCTAATAAAAAAATACGCATCTTTGTCTTACTTATCTGCTGCTTTTTTCCCTGCAACAAGAAAAAAAATGCAATAACATCGTCTTCCATTATTTCCGAAGCAGCAAAAAAATTTTACAAACCGAAAATGAGATACCATTAAGCGAGACTAAATACGGTGTCTCGCGTCATGGACATCATTTGAGCTGATAATTAAACAACGTCACATCTGAATTGACGTGTGGTGTTACGTTTTGGCTACACGGCTCGAGCCATGACTTACACTACCCTGGACTCTAAAGATAAGTTAAGTTAACAAGAATCATGAAATATAACTTCATCTCATGTTTTGTCGGTACTGTCCATACTTAGTTCGCTAATTTACATGTCGATGGGCGTAATTTGTTGTAAAATTAATAAAACTGTTGACAAGTAGATTAAACGCTTCTTATTTCCTAGGAGTATTACAACTAACTCTTGAATTGGTTACAAGTTGAGATTCAATGATTCTCATTTTAATTTCTTGTATCCAACAACCATATATTTATAAAATATTATACATGTAGTAAACTTCATTCATACTCTAGCTGTATGCAACAAAATCACAAATTAGCAACTTAAAAAGCATCCTTTTTTAAAATTTATACTGCAAAAAATAGGATAACAAAATAATACGTAATACATAACAAATTTGCCAAACTAAAATCAATGTTGTATGGCAAACTCGAAAAAAGAATATCTTTTGTGTAGGAATCTTAAAATGGTTTATCTGGAGGAAACATGTTCTTCAGCAATAGTATCTAACGTAGGCTTCTTCGATCTACACTTGCAATCCGACGTTTAAATTCAGGTGACGAAAACTCTTGAATATCCTCCATATTCAACCTTGGTGGTGCAGGCACAGTTTCGGGAGCAATCCTTCCATTCTTTTTGGCCGTAATAAAAAGAGAACCCATATCCTTAGTAGTCACAACCGCGTTAACACGACTGTGACAACCCTAGATTTTGGATTTTTCACTTTTGACTGTTTGATGTTGATCATGTGCTTGGTGTGCGTTTATGTGTTATGTGCTCATATTTGAGACTTTATCATGATGTTAGACATTGTTTATGTAGTACATGGTACGTTATATGATGATGTGATGGGGTTGGTTCGTGCTCATGAGTTCATATGAATGTATAAATCATGGTATAAGTTGGAAATGAAACGAAGTGAAATGAAATGAAATGAGTTCAGAAATGAACTGCATTAAAGTTCGGGTATCGTTTTGATAAGGTTTCGTGTACGTATCGTATGTTGTATGTATGTATTAAGTATATATAATATGGTTAGGATAAGTTTTATAGTTACTTTCTATATTTAGAAACTTTTAGAAATGAAGGTTAGTTCAAAAATCGCGTAAAAAGTCGAAAAATTAGCAAAAGGGTACCCGGTTTGGTCCCGAAAGTGTATAGGAGTATAAGTAAACATAAAATAGAAGGGGGAGAGTGTAAATATGATTAAACACAGAGAGGAGTCGAATTTGTGGGTCCCATAGCCTTAAATTTAATAATTAAATTAATAAAAATAGGATAATTACCATTTAAAAGTCCTAATTGGGCCTAAACTTGTCCAGAAGGTTACCAAGGCCTATATAAACACCCCTAGACCCCTAAAAACGACTAATAACCTTAAATAAACCTAAAATCAGTCTAAATCTTCCATGGATATCAAGAGAAGTCGAAATTATGATTAGGGTTCATTAATTTTCTTGTTTCAAGGTAAGTGATCAATTAAACCTTAATATAATTTATGTTTTTATTAATTAATCATAATTGTATTGTTAATTAACCATCATTGAGATGATTAGGGTTTTATTAATTTTATAGAAAAATATATTAGTTAAGATCCATTAATGATTTTAGGGTTTGTGTAATAAATTTAGGGATAATTAATGATGTTTAGAGGGTTAGTGCATAAAGGCGTAAAACAGTCTGATTTTTAAAGCTGTCTTGTGTCGACTGTTCCGGACAGTAGGTAGCACCTTTGGTCGATTTTCTTTTTTTTAAAATTAAGTTCAAAGAGTCTACTTTTCAAAAATGTAAGGTTGGACGAAAATGGAGTTGGGGAAGGTCGTCAAATAATTTTTACAAAAATAGTGCGCTGTTCAGGAATAAATTTTGATTTCGAGGATTTGAGTCAAAACCTAACCAAACGGATGAGATAGCCAAAGATTTTTGATTTGGGAACTCCTTATAATGTATATAAAAGTACTGGAGGTTTTCAATAAAAGTTATGGTGTTTAGGTCGGGCTTTTGGTGTCGAACATTTAGCATGTACAGAAAATCAGTTTTGGTGAAAACGACTTTTGGCGTAGAGACTAAACGAAAGGGTTAAACGTGTAATTAGAAAGTAAAATTGGTTTTTGAAGTTCTTAGATCATATAACAACATAACTCCAGTAGGGTAGGAGTCAAGTGTGGTGTTAAGTTCACTTCATGTGATCGTTTAGTGACTAGTAAACCGTACCGGGGAAAAACTGGAATTTTACGTATAAAATAGCTTATAGTGGGAGAACTAGATAGTGGGGATTGGGGGATTAGATTCATCTCCTTGATTGTTACTTAACTTGGGTGTTAAGACCTGAGCTAAGGGTGTCGTGTATGGTTTTATAGGTTTGCAGGAGTGCTAGCTTGCTGTGCTATCAGGTGAGTTCATAGTCCCATTTTGCTACGTTTTTAAATGTTTTTCCAGTATGGGATGAAGATGACACTTGCAATGTTCTTTAACATGATTTAGTACTATGTTATAAAATGTGTGGACATAAATGTGTTATTGTGTGACTTGCGTGCTTATGTGTTCTCATATGTGCTTTGATATGTGTTCTGCTATGTGAATCTTGTTTGGGTTGTGATTGGCTTTGGTACATAGATGTATGGGCATCTATGGGACCAGTTGTGATGTGTGTGGAGCGTGGGGCACGATCCGTCCTGAGTTCTTGGTTCTGAGTTTTTGGTTCGTGGGGCACGATCCGTCCTGAGTACTTGTGCATCGTCTCTTTGGAGGCAAGATATCTCGACGGGGATATAGTTCATCTTCCACAGGTGGTGTGGGAAAGATCCGGATAGTGTGGTGTGTGTGATGGGATACTTCTTGATTGTTATAGCGTGCTTTGAGAATTGTAGATGTGATTGGTACTTGGCTTGAGTTTTGTTATGGATGCATGTAGCATGATTATCACATTATGGTCCATTACTATAAATTGTTTTCCTTCAACTTATTTGCAGCGGATGTAAAGGCTTCTTATGATGTTCTAGATAACTTAAACCTATGTTCTCACCAACTTTATGTTGACAGATTTTAGTGTCATTTTCAGGTGAGGTAGTTGTGCAAGATGATGTTAGAAGTGGCTAGAGTATAGAGGCTGCTAGGATTGCATTAGGAGGATTTCCTTTCCTCTTAGATTTTATTTTGTGTTTTGATTAAGTGAACTTTATGGTACCTATATCTTTGATGTTTGTTCATTTGTATGTCTTTGGTAAGAGGTAGGCCTGTTACCTACTTACCTAGACGCCTGCATTGTTGAGATATTGTCACGACATTTGTGTCGCCATTTATGATATTTCAATTTCATTTAGTTCTCTCTATAGACACGCTGTTGTTGTGATGATATCCATACGTCGCGCCCCATATTCCGCCATGGTGGGGTGTGACAGAATGGTATCAGAGACAATGGTTATAGAGAATTAGGTTGCCTAGTCGCGTAACCTAGTCTATAGCTTAAGGGTCCCTGCATATAGGCGTCATAGGGGTATGTGTGCATTTTATAAATGTTGATGTTTTTGGATGTTATTTTTGCGATATTTGTTAAGTTATGAATTAGTATGGTTCATACTTAACTACATGTTATTTTCTTTACGAGTTTTGACTAGTGCGGGTTGAACCATGGTCGTATACGCTAGTCATTTTTGTATTTCGCTTAATTATGTTTTCATGTTCTTTATACATTTTGAATTTTGTCTACGCTGGTTCAGCTGGAATACGAGTTTATTTGTTTCATGCATTGGCTACGTTATTTTAATACATGGATTTTGGATCTTATTTTATGTTGTGGTTATGTGCTTATATGAGTTGTAGGATCTATGTGCTTATTTGAGTTGGTAGACCGATGTGTTATGTGTTGTATCAATTCTTATAAGTGTCATCATAGGAGGGAGTGCATTGGTGAAAGGGGACTTGTATAAGTATGGTGGCCAACATAGTTATACAAGTACCACAACATCAATGGATTCCTAAGTATGGTTGCATGAAAGAGGGTTAATACATGCTTGTATTGTATATGTTGTATGGATTTGAGTGTATGTACGCCTATGCCTATATATGTGTATATCCCTTCTACTTATCGGTTGTATTCTTGGGATGTTTTGCTAGCTCGTTTCTCTTCGAGATGTTTAACTTCCGTAGTAGTACATTTATCAAGTTCTCATTTCTTGTGTTCTTTTGTACGGTACTTTTGGCGTGAAGGCTTTTGAGATAGTGGAGATTTCCTTTTTGGGGTAACGATGTCTTTAAATTCGAGTTATACATGGTAAAAAAATAGAACTTGCAAATTGAAAAAAATAGTTGTTGGTAGTCTATGAAATAAGGAAGTGTCGGAAACATGTTTCAAATAAGGTGGAATATAAATTCTTTAACATATAAGCATGACTCGGTTATTTTAAAATATTTTAGTTTTGAGCACCTAAAGTTATTGTTCTTAAGTTAAAACTTTGTTCTTATTTAGTGAAATATGTTAAAATCATGTAATTAATAGAGTTTTAATTTTCTGGAATTAAAATAAATTAGGTCTTGAATTTTGTAATTAATGAGGGGTTTTAGGGTTTCAAATCGTTTTTTTTTTGTTAAAATCGGAGTAGGCAGAAACTGTCACTAAAATGTCAAAATTCGTCGCTAAACTGTCAGAAACTGTCGCTAATGTCTGGGCAGATTTTAGGTAAAATCGTTTTGGTCATAACTTATTCGTTTTTAAAGCTTTTTGGGTCATTCAAAAGCCTAAAATTATGTACTCGGAACGTACTTTTCAAATATTTAGAAAGTTTAGTAATTGGAGGTCAGTAGCTTGGTCGAATTAATTGTACAAGTGTCGAGTTCAAGATTACTTTTCAAACGATATGGTTTAAACTTGTGTTTTGGATATTTTGGGATAGTGAACACTTAGAGGGCTAACATAGGGCTTATTTGGGATAGGATTTGAGATGTATCCACCATAAGGATTGTACATTGATGAAGGATGTGGGTTCCGGAGTCAATGTTGACGTGTGATATTGTGTTGTGTGCTTTAGACAATTGATCGTTCGTGAAGAGACTTTAGATTGATTTTCGTTAGATGATTACATATTACTAATGTGATACCATGGGTTTAGAACAACTAATATACAATTACATACAAAATCCATTCTGGGGTAAAATTTGGTTTTGCACAAGGTTTTAATAGTATGTCACCGGTCGTAATACGTTTCGGTTGTCGCTGGGTGCTTCTTGTGTCATTGGTCCGTTTTCATGGTTCGTTGGGAGTCGATACATGTTTTATGTTGAGTATCTTTTGGAGTCTCAGGTTTTGGTTCATATTTTTAAATTCTTTCACGTAAACGTCCGTTAGTTGTCAATGGCCTTGATCGTTTATCCGAAGTTGGGGGTCCTAAAATTTGTCTTGAGCTTATATTCATTGAGGGCGTTGTTGTAGTCATACGGATGATCCGGTTACGTTCTTATGGGAGAGATAACGTGTTGGTTGTGAAATGAAGTCTTTTGAGCTTATGGAGTAAATCTCGGGACGAGATTTCTATTAGGAGGGAGTGATGTGACAACCCTAGATTTTGGATTTTTCACTTTTGACTGTTTGATGTTGATCATGTGCTTGGTGTGCGTTTATGTGTTATGTGCTCATATTTGAGACTTTATCTTGATGTTAGACATTGTTTATGTAGTACATGGTACGTTATATGATGATGTGATGGGGTTGGTTCGTGCTCATGAGTTCATATGAATGTATAAATCATGGTATAAGTTGGAAATGAAACGAAATGAAATGAAATGAAATGAGTTCAGAAATGAACTGCATTAAAGTTCGGGTATCGTTTTGATAAGGTTTCGTGTACGTATCGTATGTTGTATGTATGTATTAAGTATATATAATATGGTTAGGATAAGTTTTATAGTTACTTTCTATATTTAAAAACTTTTAGAAATGAAGGTTAGTTCAAAAATCGCGTAAAAAGTCGAAAAATTAGCAAAAGGGTACCCGGTTTGGTCCCGAAAGTGTATAGGAGTATAAGTAAACATAAAATAGAAGGGGAAGAGTGTAAATATGATTAAACACAGAGAGGAGTCGAATTTGTGGGTCCCATAGCCTTAAATTTAATAATTAAATTAATAAAAATAGGATAATTACCATTTAAAAGTCCTAATTGGGCCTAAACTTGTCCAGAAGGTTACCAAGGCCTATATAAACACCCCTATACCCCTAAAAACGACTAATAACCTTAAATAAACCTAAAATCAGTCTAAATCTTCCAAGGATATCAAGAGAAGTCGAAATTATGATTAGGGTTCATTAATTTTCTTGTTTCAAGGTAAGTGATCAATTAAACCTTAATATAATTTATGTTTTTATTAATTAATCATAATTGTATTGTTAATTAACCATCATTGAGATGATTAGGGTTTTATTAATTTTATAGAAAAATATATTAGTTAAGATCCATTAATGATTTTAGGGTTTGTGTAATAAATTTAGGGATAATTAATGATGTTTAGAGGGTTAGTGCATAAAGGCGTAAAACAGTCTAATTTTTTAAGGCTGTCTTGTGTCGACTGTTCCGGACAGTAGGTAGCACCTTTGGTCGATTTTCTTTTTTTTAAAATTACGTTCAAAGAGTCTACTTTTCAAAAATGTAAGGTTGGTCGAAAATGGAGTTGGGGAAGGTCGTCAAATAATTTTTACAAAAATAGTGCGCTGTTCAGGAATAAATTTTGATTTCGGGGATTTGAGTCAAAACCTAACCAAACGGATGAGATAGCCAAAGATTTTTGATTTGGGAACTCCTTATAATGTATATAAAAGTACTGGAGGTTTTCAATAAAAGTTATGGTGTTTAGGTCGGGCTTTTGGTGTCGAACATTTAGCATGTACAGAAAATCAGTTTTGGTGAAAACGACTTTTGGCGTAGAGACTAAACGAAAGGGTTGAACGTGTAATTAGAAAGTAAAATTGGTTTTTGAAGTTCTTAGATCATATAACAACATAACTCCAGTAGGGTAGGAGTCAAGTGTGGTGTTAAGTTCACTTCATGTGATCGTTTAGTGACTAGTAAACCGTACCGGGGAAAAATTGGAATTTTACGTATAGAATAGCTTATAGTGGGAGAACTAGATAGTGGGGATTGGGGGATTAGATTCATCTCCTTGATTGTTACTTAACTTGGGTGTTAAGACCTGAGCTAAGGGTGTCGTGTATGGTTTTATAGGTTTGCAGGAGTGCTAGCTTGCTGTGCTATCAGGTGAGTTCATAGTCCCATTTTGCTACGTTTTTAAATGTTTTTCCAGTATGGGATGGAGATGACACTTGCAATGTTCTTTAACATGATTTAGTACTATGTTATAAAATGTGTGGACATAAATGTGTTATTGTGTGACTTGCGTGCTTATGTGTTCTCATATGTGCTTTGATATGTGTTCTACTATGTGAATCTTGTTTGGGTTGTGATTGGCTTTGGTACATAGATGTATGGGCATCTATGGGACCAGTTGTGATGTGTGTGGAGCGTGGGGCACGATCCATCCTGAGTTCTTGGTTCTGAGTTCTTGGTTCGTGGGGCACGATCCGTCCTGAGTACTTGTGCATCGTCTCTTTGGAGGCAAGATATCTCGACGGGGATATAGTTCATCTTCCACAGGTGGTGTGGGAAAGATCCGGATAGTGTGGTGTGTGTGATGGGATACTTCTTGATTGTTATAGCGTGCTTTGAGAATTGTAGATGTGATTGGTACTTGGCTTGAGTTTTGTTATGGATGCATGTAGCATGATTATCACATTATGGTCCATTACTATAAATTGTTTTCCTTCAACTTATTTGCAGCGAATGTAAAGGCTTCTTATGATGTTCTAGATAACTTAAACCTATGTTCTCACCAACTTTATGTTGACAGATTTTAGTGTCATTTTCAGGTGAGGTAGTAGTGCAAGATGATGTTAGAAGTGGCTAGAGTATAGAGGCTGCTAGGATTGCATTAGGAGGATTTCCTTTCCTCTTAGATTTTATTTTGTGTTTTGATTAAGTGAACTTTATGGTACCTATATCTTTGATGTTTGTTCATTTGTATGTCTTTGGTAAGAGGTAGGCCTGTTACCTACTTACCTAGACGCCTGCATTGTTGAGATATTGTCACGACATTTGTGTCGCCATTTATGATATTTCAATTTCATTTAGTTCTCTCTATAGACACGCTGTTGTTGTGATGATATCCATACGTCGCGCCCCATATTCCGCCATGGTGGGGTGTGACAACGACTCATAAGAAACATGACATAAACAGAAGCAAATTCAAGATCTTCGTCTGCATTAAGGGGAGAAAACCTTGCTCCAATGCGTAAAGACTTGGAATTGACAACGAACGAGTTAGGAGATTCCAACATGAGTTTCGCCGCGTTGATGGGGTCTTGGAATTTATGGATTTCCTCGTTATGGAAAATAACCTTGGTAGCTTTTGAATAATTTCCGTTTCGTTGTGCTAAGGTACACGAAACGTAGTTACCCATTTGATTGTATCAGCTAAATAAGATAGGTTGATAACTTTTTGTAGTTGAGTTGAATGTGAAGGATGCAAATGTGGAGTGTGGAGTTATATAAGAGGTCGGAGTATAAAGAAATAAAAGGGAAACATGACAGTTGGGAAGTGGAATGAGACAAATAATTGTGTTTGAATACGCGTCGCGGGTTGAATTAAAAAAGAAAGAGACTTGCTACGCTGGTACTAATTGTTGGTGCAAAACCTATAACAAAACTTCCTAAAAATTAGGGGAAAGCTATAAAATACTTATTAATTTGTGCTGACTTTAAACACTTACTATTTTAGCTCGTGACTTTATCATTGTACTTTCAAATTTGTTTCAACTATACCAATATTAGCCTAAAATAACTATACTACCCTTTTAAATGACTATTATACCCTTTGTTTTTTTTCTTTCATATTGATCTAAAAATCCATTCTTTTCTACTGTGAAACAAAAAAGAAATATTAGAAAGAATAAGCAGATTTTAAATTTTGTACGAAATATTAGAAAATTAATTTCAATAACGTTATTTTTTTCTCTCTCTAGATGATCTATCATCATCTCTCCATTCAACCACAATGTCCGGCCAAACTGTCTTCGACATCACCAAACCACCACCGCGAAGAACTTGTAAACCGGTTATATCCGACCATTAATGACTAGATCCGATCATTAAAACAAATGAACCCTTTAGATCTAAAAGAAATGAAACATTATATGGGTTTTTATATATTTTGGTGGTGATGATATATAGTCTGATGGTGTTTGTGGATGTGGGAGGTGACGTGTTTGATGGGTGGATGGTTTTGGTTTTAGATATTATCGACCATCACATTGTCAAGACGCCTGGAAACACCACTTCCACTTCAAATGGGTGGATCTATGGTCACCAGAAAAAGGAGACATGTTGGATTGGTGAATTAAAAGAGACTAATGGAATCTTGTAACATATATTTTTGTTCTAATTGTAAATTGGTGGTGTTTATACCCGCCATGCCTAAAAAGAAGGCACGACCTTTTCCAACGTGCTGAAGTTCATGTTTGTGCGTTTGATAAATAGACCACAAAGCTTCCATTAAAGTTTCCTAATGCCGAATATGTTTTTGTTTGTGGCTTTTGGATTTTTATTTATGTTACTATAGTTTACTGGGTTTATATTATTTATTGAGAACAATTTTCAAACAGAGACTGCAATGGAGGAGAGTGAGATGCGATGGCAATAAATGTAATTATGTTGAAGAAGACATGGTAGTATAGTCATTTCAGGTTAATATTGGTATAGTCGAAACAAATTTGAAAGTATAATGGTAAAGTCACGAGATAAAATAGTAAGTGTTTAAAGTCAACACAAATCAATAAGTAAGATGATATTTTATAACTTTTACCCTAAAAATTAAGTAATTCTATTTCGCCAACTTTTTATCATGCAGCTAATAAGGGAAAATAAAGGTTATACTGATTTGACATGTTTTAAATTTAAACATGCATTGTTTTCCTATATTTTGTGAAAAGTGAAAGTTTTATGGACTTATATTTAAGGGTAAAAGCTATATAATACCATCTTACTTGGCAAAATATACCGACTTTAACCACTTACAATTTAATCGCTAGACATTACCAATAAACTTTCAAATTGATTATACACTTTACCAATATGACCCTAAAATGACAATATTACCCTTTTCTTCTTTTACATAATTACAAATAGTGCCACATTCACTCTTTCCTACACCAAATCATTAAACGTAGTAGCTAAAGGATGAGTAGCCAAACCCACAATCGTAAAAAAATCGATGAAAATTTACTGACGAAAACGTAAATTTATTACTTTTGTTTTACGTTTTTCATCGATTTTTTTAAGTTTTCATCAGTATTTTTATGTTTTCGTCAGTAAATTTACGTTTTCGACAGAAAATTTACGTTTTCGTCTGTAAATATACGTTTTAGTCAGAAAATTTACGTTTTCGTCAGTAAATTTACGTTTTCGTCAGTAAATTTACGTTTTCGCCAGAAAATTTACGTTTTCGGTAGAAAATTTACGTTTTCGTCAGTGAATTTACGTTTTCGTCAGTGAATTTACGTTTTCGTCAGTGAATTTACGTTTTCGTCAGTAAATTTTCATTTTCGTCAGTAAATTTACGTTTTCGTTAGTAAATTTACGTTTTCGTCAGTTAATTTACGTTTTCATCAGTAAATTTACGTTTTCGTTAGAAAATTTACGTTTTCGTCAGTAAATTTATGTATTCATCAGTAAATTTTCGTTTTCATCAGTAAATTTATGTTTTCGTCAGTAAGTTTACGTTTTCGTCAGTAAATTTACGTTTTCGTCAGTAAATTCACGTTTTCGTCAGAAAATTCACGTTTTCGTTAGAAATTTTTCGTTTTCGTCAGTAAATTTACGTATTCATTAGAAAATTTACGTTTTCGTAAGAAAAATTACGTTTTTTTAGTCATTAAATTTACGTTTTCGTCAGAAAATTTACGTATTCGTCAGAAAATTTTCATTTTCGTCAGTAAATTTACGTTTTTTTCAGTAAATTTTCGTTTTCGTTAGTAAATTTTTGTTTTCGTACGAAAACGTAAATTTACTGACGAAAACTTAAATTTCTGACGAAAACGTAAATTTACTGAAGAAAACGTAAATTTACTACGAAAACATATATTTCCTGACGAAAACGTAAATTTTCTGATGAAAAATTTAATTTACTGACGAAAACGTAAATTTACTGACGAAAACGTAAATATACTTACGAAAACGTAAATTTACTGACGAAAACATAAATTTACTGACGAAAACGTAAATTTACTGACGAATAAGTAAATTTTCTGACGAATAAGTAAATTTTCTGACGAAAACGTAAATTTACTGACGAAAACGTAAATTTACTGACGAAAACGTAAATATACTGACGAAAACGTAAATTTACTGACGAAAACGTAATTTTTTTGACGAAAACGTAAATTTTCTAACGAAAACATAAATTTTCTGACAAATACGTAAATTTACTGACGAAAACGTAAATTTACTGACGAAAACGTAAATTTACTGACGAAAACGTAAATTTACTGACGAAAACGTAAATATACTAACGAAAACGTAAATTTACTGACAAAAACATAAATTTACTGACGAAAACATAAATTTTATGACGAATAAGTAAATTTTCTGACAAAAACGTAAATTTTCTGACGAAAACGTAAATTTACTGACGAAAACGTAAATTTATTGACGAAAACGTAAATTTACTGACGAAAACGTAAATTTTCTGACGAAAACGTAAATTTTCTGACGAATACGTAAATTTACTGACGAAAACGTAAATTTACTGACGAATACATAAATTTACTGACGAAAACGTAAATTTACTGACGAAAATTACGTAATTATGTAAAAAAGAAACTGGCCTTTTGGTGGAATGGGTTGAAATTGCCACCTCTAGTAATTATGTAAAAAAAGAAAAAGGGTAATATCGTCATTTTAGGGTCATATTGGTAAAGTCAATAATCAATTTGAAAGTTCATTCGTAATGTCTAGCGATTAAATTGTAAGTGTTTAAAGTCGGTACATTTTGATAAGTACGATGGTATTGTATAGTTTTTACCCTATATTTAAATAGTCGTGTGTTAGGATCGAACTCGGAATTACGGGATTGCACACATTACGTAAAGGATTAATTTATTTATTAAATATATTTTATATATTTATTAATTTAAACCGAAGCTTAACTAACGATCGTTAATATTAAAAGTTAAGTATAAACGACCGTTATGGAATTAAATAGAAGAGAAAAGAAGGAAACGGGAAAGTTCCGGAAGACCCCATGGGTGGGCTTCCACCGCCGGTTATAAAAGACTCAAGGGGGGATTTTGTTTCCTAATTGGTTTATTACTTGGAGGAAAAGTTTTTCCAAGGCCTATATAAACAAACCCCTTGCCTTCATAATTTTTAATCCCACTCTCTTTTCTTTCTCTCTTCCTGCGATTAAAACCAAAGGCAAACACCCTCTTTAGGGTTCCTTTTAACCTTTGGTTTTGGTTTCTTTGTTTGATCAAACTCCAAAGGAAAAACACCTTTTTTAGGGTTCCTTTTATCCTTTGGTTTTGGTTTAGCAATAATCTAGTCCTAGCCCCTCTCTAGGGTTGTTGGGTAGATATTCCACAAACGTAGAAGCTCGGTTTACACGTGCTAGAATCACGGTTAGCTCGTTGTATTACGTGTGTACAAGAACGTAATGTATTCTTACTTTAGACTACATCTTGGTAGTGTTTGTCATAAACCCTAATTGGTGATTCGTTGGTGATCTTATGGATCTTCGCTAGGATAAAGGTATGTAACCCTAATTCGATTAATTATAATTGTGTTATTATTATGATCTTGTTAAATCGCTTCCGCTATGTGTGCTTTGATCCATATCAGGGGTTTTAATAATTGTTATGAACTTCATAAACCTTCAGTGGCATCGAGAGCCGTTTTAACATGTTATAATTATCGAGATCTAAAGATTGGTTTTAACTAATAATTGTTTTGAGTTACAACTACATGTGTTTTTTTTAAAGTAAAAATTAGGGTTTTGGTTTTGTTTTTTTTAAATCCGATTAAAAAAAATGGTCGATTTGTTTTGTTTTTTTTAGCCGATTACAAATTATAAAAAAAAAATTTGTGAAACCCTAAAATTGCATGTTTTGATCTTTAGATAATTACATGATTAATTGTTATGTCATGTATTTAAGGTTACGATCCGTAGTGATTTAATTAATTGTTAAGTGATTTGGGTGGAACTTTGATGAATTGCATATGTTATGTGAATTAATGTTTCGATCCGTAGTGATTTAATTGTTAAGTTATGTGAGAGATCCGTGATGAACATGCATGTTTTACATGGATCATATGTTTTATGTGGTAATTGTTACGTGTTTTGCTACATGCTTTATTTGATTCAATAAATCTAAAATTAGGGAAGACTTTTATATGAATATAAAAACCTAGATTTGATATTATTTATTGAATAAATCGTATGCATGTGGCTATTTGATTTATTTATTGCACATATAAATTGTTATTATGTGTTTATGATCTAGTTTTTTTTTGTACCTACTTGTTTTCATACGTTTTGTTTTAATTGTATGTTGTAAACAAGGATAATTTTTTACAAGAAAATTAATATGGACTAAATCATATAAATTAACGAATTGTTTTTTTTAGAACTAATTGACATATGATTTGCGTTGATTGGAATTGAAATAATAACTTAACGGCCTACTCAACTTTGACAAACTATAAAGTGGGTATAACGCACTGCTGGTCATGAACCCGGTTAAGGAATGAGGTGTTATGCTTCAGCGCTGACCAAATTCCCGGCTTGCCTGTGCGTCAAAGTTGGAATTACCTACTGTTATTATTTACATAATTCCTTAAGGATGATTTAACCACAAAATTCACATCCGAAACACAATGAATAAGGTTATTGCTTTGTGCTTTAGCTAAGTTCTAGAAAAAGTACGGTGTGAAATTTAGTTGTGGGTAAAATCTTTAATTGGTTTAACCAGTACCTCAACTTGCAAATATATGATGAAATTTTAGTCTCACCAAAAAGTTTACTAAAAGTTTTTATTAAACTAATGCTATGGAGATGTATGCATGCTTCTCTATTCATGATTTTGACATCAAAATGTATACCCTAAAATTTAAGTCTTATGCCATCTATTGACGAACACTTGAAGTCACAATTGTCGTCATATGAGATTTGGACGATGTTGTAATGGAGAGAAAAACTTCATGACTGAATAAGATTGCACATGAAGGTTTTACGTTTTTTAGATTAGTCGACTTAATTGAGTTACTCAGTAAGATCTGGAAACTTATGGCATAAAGAAGGGATGAAACATGTTTACAATGTAAAATGACTTTTGGCAATGTAAATCCCTTAAATATCTAGAAATTGCAAATTTGTTTGTCAATCATTGTTCGACAAGTTACCATCTTGAATACTTTCATTGCTAGAAGATCAACTGATGTGATGAAATTATGTCATTTTGGATTCTAGTTTTTCAAGAAAAATACTATGGTTTTATTACCAGGGTAATTTTATTTTCTTGAATGGTATTATCGAAAATACTAAAATTGAATTTTGTAAATTCTTTTACAAATGTATTAATGCAAGGTTACACCGTAAACGTGGTTTATTCATTTATTGATCTAAAACCGTATGGTTGAGGATAGAGTCAATTTAAAAGATAAACCTAAACACTTTTCCATGAGTGAAGAAGGAGTAATAAGGATTTTAGAAATGTCAAATTCAAATCCATAACTCATAGCAAACATTAATAGTTAAGAAAAGTGCATTTTTGAGTTATTAAAAGTTACCGCTAATTGGTTATAAGGCAAACTAGCATATTTGTCTAGTAGTTGTGCTTTGACCATTTAAAGGCACTACATACTATTGTGGGGTTGGTAGACCTATTAAGAAAGAAATTGCATGTCAAGTCTTTCAAGTTAAAAAGCAATTGATGGATAAGTCATCATTTACGAAGTAGAGTACACTCTTTAACACTATAAGTAATTGTTACGAATGTGTTTTTCAAAAGTGTAAGAAAGTAAACACAACACTAATTATTTTCACCGATTATGAAACATTTTTCAGTGTTGTCAAGTTCAGTGGGAGAATTGTGTTGTAATACTGATTTTGAGTCTATTAAAACATTCTCTAATTCCGTGGGAGTTACAAGCCTTGTTGTCTTGGTAATAACCCATATTATCTTTGGTGTGTTCTAAGATAATTACTTTCGAATTGTTGACACTATTATCTTCAAAGGATATTCATGTATTGATTCTTGTTGATTAAGTGGTTCTATATCTACTTGTAAAAGCTAATATATGTGACATAATCATATTTTTGTATAGACGAACGTTAGACGTGATGTTTATCTAATATATGAGGTTGTTCCATGCACAAGTGGGAGAAATAAACATTGTGTGCAAGAAACAACTAATAAAGATATGATTCTCTTGTCTTCAAGATAAGATACTAACAATCTAATTAATATTAGATGAAAGTTAGATCATGTGTCAATATGATTAGAAGACTACTTAAAAGTATATATATCATTCACATTAAGAAACACTTGTTGTTTTGATTTAGTCATGTAAGAGCTTGGACTAAAATTGTAAACACAAGGGTAAAATACCCACATGTCGTAAGATCGGGCGTGGAATGTTTTGTAGTTTCTTAAAATGGATAATTCTTTGAATGACATAAATACATAGAGTAATCTTATTCTACTAAAGTTAAATAGTTGTGTATTCTTGAAATTACATAAATAGACATAGTAGTGAATTAACTTGAAAAGATTATTGAAACCTAGTGGTGTTCATGATTACTTTAGTTATAGATGTTTATGATTTATTGAATAAAGTCACAAACATAAAGTCTTGAAAGACGTATAATATAAAGTAAGACGTTTATGTTTTAAAGACATGGAAATGAAGTGACTTTGTATTAGAAGTACTTGAGTTATAAAGCATGCAAAATGGTTAGGATATCTAATATACCATTAAAGTGATTTAGTTGGTATATAGGTAAACCGAAAGATATATATTTATCTTAATATTGTTAAGATTGACTTACAATATTTCCCTAAATGAAATACAACATTATGATGGTATGTTCAATAGGAGAATCAAGCTCTCAATTTGATGGTGATGATTGATTCAAGATAACTATATCTTCTTTTCTTTCAAAAGATATCAAGGTTAGAAAGTTGAGTATGACTTGAGCTAAGAAGATTAATAAGATACCATTATATATGGAATGTGATGAATCACGTTATATCTTAAATGGAGTTCGGATTTTGCTAAACTACTTATGAAGTGGATTGTTTAGAAAATAAAGAGTATGGAACTGTCATTATGTTTTGTAATGTCCCATATAGATAACGTTGGAGTGTTGATCTATTTACTATGTATTTAAAGAGTAATTTTAAGTTACTAAAAGCAAGTGGGAGTTTTGATCTTGAAAGATAAAATTACAAGATACATAATCTTCTAAAATACACTAGTAATTATCATGAGGTAGGCTTGTAAATGCTAACTCTCAAGATAAAGGAATTTACGTCATTGGTCCGTAAGGATATCTCGGATATGCGATTTATATGCTGAGAATTATGAGTTACAAATAACTGTTGTGATTTGTTACCAAATATTGTTTTGGGTAAATTACTCATACTATGAATGTTATAGATGTTGTCCAAATAAGAAAATCAATTTTAGATTTGTTTTATCTTAAATAGTTTGACTAGAAATTGGAGATGAGTTTCGTCAAAGGAAGAAAAACGCAATTGTGGTGGTTTAATCTTTGTGTCGAAATTATATGGACAAAATTGTACACATATTTAAGTCAAAAGACCAAAAGTGTGCCGAAGATCACGAAAACCGTCAAAATCAACACGGAATTGAAGAAAAGATCGAGAAAGCCTAAATCGAGCTCGTTTTAGTGGATTAAATATTTTTGAAGATATTCGAGCTTAGTGGGTCCCACATTGAATAAATGGTCCCAAAAGCCCATTTGAGGAAATGTTTATTTGCAATTGAGCAAAACAAACCACCTAGGCCCAAAACTAATGGAAGGAATGAAATTGGGTCCAAAAGCCCAATTGGTTTAAACAAATTGAAACGGTGGAAGCGAATTAAGTTTATCCACTTTGCAAAAATATTGCTCGGTCAACACACAAAAACAAATGAAAACATCCCAGTCATACTTCGGTCAACCTATCCAAATACCCCATACACCTACCCACCCCACGTGTTTACCTCACCCCAAATAAATAAAACGCTTTTATTTACCCACTATCCCACTTTATAGTTTCGTTACAATCAAAGAATTCCACTTTCACTGCTCACCATCTCTCCCATTTTCACAGGCAATCTCAAAACTCTAATTTTTTTTACCATCACATAATTAACCAACGAAAATTGGGGGTTTTACCCTTAATGTTTAATTCACACAAAGGGGAATTAAATCCCCATAGTTTTCGGAGTAAACACTCATGGTGGTCCTTATTTTGATCCGATGTGGCTTAATCTTCTTTTGTGATTGGTTATCCCACATCACCAATACCCATCCACCAATCAGGATCCTCCACATCATCCTTAAACAAACACAACTAACACACCTATGGACAGCCTGGCAATCCTTGTTTAGAGAGATGTTTTTCCAGACATTGATCAAGAAAGAGAAGAAGAAAAGAAGGGTTAAACGGCCAAGATTGAAGAACGTGTCCTCCAAGTTCACAAGAAGGTTTCCTAGGGTTTGCCTATAAAAACCCCTAATGTGTAATTTATTAAATAACACTTTTTCTTTATTTTAATTTTCAGTAAATTAGATTAGATTTATTGTAATTTTAATTTTCAGTCAATTGTAATTTTCTTTAATTATTAATGAAAAGTTGATTTCTTAATATTTTCGTCTTAAATTAAATTTTCTATCGAATTTAATTTTCAATCTTTAATTCGTTTGATCTGTTTCTTATAAATATTACTGTTCGTTATTTATTATTATAATTATAATATAAAAAAAATATAAAAAGAAATAAAAAGAAAGTGACTAATATATTTTCCCCACTGGAAAATATAAAAGTATTGTTCGAAGACTTGTTTGATTCGAGAAGTTGGTAGATTGGATTCGAGAGTTGATGTTCCTGGTGGCGTTAGTTTTCGGGCAAAAGGGGGTTCAGCGCCCACCTTCGGCTCAACGGATTCAACATCGGGTTTCCTTTCTCTTTTATTTTTAAGTTTTAGTTAAATTTTTGTTAATCTGCCTATTTTTATTTGGTTAGTTTATTTCATTGTTTAAGGTTAGTAGTACTGATTGGTTTTCAGATTATTTGTATCTGCTTTTTGTTTTGATGTTTTATATATATATTTGCTCTATTAAATCTGTTTGCATTTGGTTTTTTTCGTCTGGTTATTTCAGTTTTATAATTGAGCTGTGTTGGTTTAGTTTTAGATTTATTATCTGCTGATTTGAGTTGCTTATTTTGGTATTTGATTTTAGACCTGCCTATTTTTTTTGTTTAAGTAGTATTAGTTTTTAGTTTATCTGTGAGTGCTTTATTATTTTGAATTTTAGTAGCTGCTTGATTTAATCTGCTTAAGAGTTGTTTAGATAGCTTATGTTTGAACTACTTTTTTAGGATAGCTGGCTTAATTTGATTTAGTTTGCTTTTGTTTTGCAAGTTATTTAGCTTATTTAGTTTTAGGTTGTTTGTTTCTTAACTCTTTGCTCATTTCCTTTTTGAACTTATTTTGATTTATATGCTATTTGCTTATTTTCTGCTTATTGTGTTTATTGGGGTTATTTTATATTGCTGTTATCATCTGCTGATAAGCAACAGATACACTTATCTGTTGGTTCCAAAATATAAAAATTCCAAGTAAAAAATATTAGCTAAAATTCCCCTCCAGGGTTTCGAACCCTGGACCTCCCGAATCACAGTCATGCATCATTACCATTTGTTCTAGTAGTCTTTTTGTGTATTGATGCGCATAGATTAGTTAATATAGGATACTTTACTTTGGCAGTTTTGTTTAAAATAGTTTAATTCAAGTTTTTAGTTTAAGTAATTTTAATTAAAAGTTTTTTTTCCATTAATTTTAATTCAAAGTTTTATTTAATTTTATTAAAAGTTTAAATAGATTTTATTTCAAGTTTTTATAAAGTTAAGTTTTTATTTAGTTTATATTTTTATCAAAAATAGTTTTATTATTTTTAAAATAGTTTTAATTAGTTTCAAAGATTTTTATTAGATTAATTAATTTTTAGTATTATTTAAATTTGAAATTAGTTTATTAAATTTAAATTAGATTTGTTTTAAAATAGTTTTTAATTAAATTAGTTTAATTTTTAAATTAGATTAAATAGTTTTATTATTAAATAGTTTTTAGTTAAAATACCAAAAATACGTTTTACCAAGAACAAATTAAGTCTTAACGATAAAATTGGATTTCAATTCGAGTGAGTCGAGGAAAAACGAACAATAATTGCTTAAAAAGAGTTTGCAAAAATCCTAATATTACTAAGTCATGTAAATTAATTAATTATAGTCATAGTTTTTAACAATTAATTAATTATAAAGTCTAATTAAATATAAATACTTAGGTTAAAATTCATGAATTAATAATAATTAAATTAATAACCTAAGTCATGTAAATTAAATTAATCATGTCATGCTTTTAGTTAATTTAATTTAAGTCTTAAAAAAATAACATAACTTGTAAAAATCATAAACCTTAAAAAAAATGATTCATGAACCGGCCCCGTGACTAAAAACCATGAACCGGATCCGTAACTATCACCATACCCCGACATGGTCGGGTTTCCCCTTGGTTTTGCTGCTGCCGTGGGACCACCACCACCATACCGAGACCATGTGGTCTCGGTGGTGTGTAATAAGCCAAGCCGAGACCCCCTAAGGGCTCGGTTAGGCATCGGCTATAACACAAACACCCCTAACCCTTGATTTGATTTAAGGGTTAAGTTCATATATTAGTAATGTACTTTTAAATTTTTACACATCTAAGTAACGAAGTACAAGTATTACTAATATGGTCATTGAAAGTTTCAAAATTATATAAATATAGGTAATATGACTGGTTTAGAGCCGGTTATAACTCAATAATTACTGACACGTCATTCTTTTTCCTTTTTTTTCTTAGTTGGATATACAAGTTTGACTAGATTGACTTTATATTTAAAGATTACACATCAGCTTCTTCAACAAGTGTATCCCTTCTATCAAAAATCTAATAAACACAAATCCTTTCATAAACACAAAGCTATTTTAAATATCCAAGTTCATAATTTTATGAGTTTATTCATTCTATGATTTATCCTCACAAGTACTCATTTCATCAACGACTGATCTTTCACCATTATCAAAACATTCATACTTTTATCCATGACTGCCATCCCCCAGCCGCCACCATGTGCAACCATCGTCATTACCTCGGCCATCACACAATCTATAAAAGATGTATGTTATAGATCTAGGATATTTATTTACTGTTGTGCATATGTTCAAAACACCGTTCACGACCATCGACATGTATAATGATCTCCACCACCATCGACATCGCCTACCCGAGAACCACTAATACAGTGCTACACCCTACATGACTACAACCACCTTTAACTTTAGATGTTGATTGATTTATTGTTCTGATGCTTTCCAGATCTTGTTGGGTGTTATTACATAAACTCTAAAATGTGATGGAGCATATTTTGATTTGACTTGATGGTTTTGTCGGTTGTGAAATTCCATGTTTATAGTTTTCAGTTACTTCATGTAAAGAACGTATTTTTGATCATGGATTTAATGGAGTATGCACGTAGAAATTTGTTAAAAAAATCCATTTGAAGTATAAAAATTAATTATTTATCTAGGTGGAAATCAGCCGGTCATAATACCTATATTTCAAAAAGTTAGCCGGTTTCAATGACCATATTAGTAATATTTGTACATCATTACCTAGATGTGTAAAAGGTTGAAAGTACATTACTAATATATGGACTTAACCCTTGATTTAACCCCATGATTAGAACATGTTTAAAATACTTGTTTTTAATTAGTTAATTAAAAACATCATGATTTTATGTGATTAATTAAATCAAAATATAAAAAGAAAAGGTTAAAGGTTATACCGAATACGTGAAACAAATGAGGACGAACACACACGAATCCTTGCAATAATTCCAAGATCAAAATCGACCCGAACACCCCTTTGGTGTTAACCGGCGGCCAAAAGAAGGAGCAAAGGAAGAATTAGGGTTTTTCTTATTTTTTTGATTTTGTGATAAATGAACATGTTTTCCTAAATTTCCTTGTTTAGTAAAAGTTTGCATGGGCTTGGCCCATGTTCTTGTTGTAGCCGCGGCATGGGGGCCCCACATGGGGTAACCTGTACTTTTTCCGTGTCTAAAATTATTAGTGTGTTCTCGTGTGTTCCCGTGTTCATAATTTACGTGTTTTAATTAGTTATCAATCGTGACTTAATATATTTATTCGTGTTCGTAATAAATATATATACATACATAATATTAGCTCGTGATTAATTTACGTTCATGATTTCATGTTCGCATGTTCGTGATTATAATTATTATTAGAATAATTATCGTGTGTTCATACGTAATAAATACTTATCGTGTTATAACACGTACGTAATACTTGTAATTCTTATTCATGAAACATAAACGTGCTATAAAAGGAAAGTTCTAATCATGTACGTACGATCTAAAGGGTACTATTCATGGTAAAAGCATGTGGGTTTTACACTGCGTCGCCGGAGAAGAGGACGACGATTGATTCGGATTCGTGCTTTGGTTAAGAAGTTGCGAGTAGGAGAGGTGAGGATAATCATTTGGGAAGTTTGACATTTTTTTTATTGTTGGTGTAAATTTGTGAATGTAGTGTGTGTATATTGTGAATGTAGTGTGTGTATATATAGGAAAATAAATAAATTTTAAATTTTTTTTTTAAATATTACCGTTTGGCAACGGTTTAAAATTGAGTGAAGCCCAAAATTTTCTCTTTTCCTCTCGTTGAAGATTGAAGAATGGGGAACGGCGAAAGGGGTGTCACGGCGAGCACCGGCGAGGGTGCCACGTCAGACCGAAAAGGACCCTCTGCCGTGACACCGTTTACTGTTAGAATACATATTAATTTTGTTATATATTTTAGAAAGTTTTATACTCCGTATAAAAGAGGTTTTGCTTTATAGTTTATTTTGTTTAACTTTTTCATGATCATGTGTGACATTTAAGAAGATTTTGACGTTGATAAAATGAATAATAATTCAAGTAATTTAAATCATTTGTATTTTTTTTATTCATAATTTTTGATATATAACTTTATATAAAATTTTAGATAATTAAGTTAAATATAAAAAGTAATATTATATATTAGGTGAGTTTGATTGAGTTGGGTTGGGTTGGGTTGTTGATAAATTGTAAAAATATATAGATAGGTTGTATGTATAAGTTGTGTAAGTGGAAGAGTAAAAATATAATATTTAAATGAGAGGTTGGGTTGAGAGGGGTTGTGAATAAACATAGTCTTAGATAAAAGACTATCAGAAATAAAACCTGATTAGTGTTCGAATACGTCCATAAAATACTATCAGAAATAAAGACCAAAATGCTTGAATTTATATATTATTATGATTGAAAAAATATATAAAATGTTTGTCAAGCCATTCACGCTTTCTTCTGTTACTTTTTTCATTCATTAATGAAACCTTTTTAACCCTTTTTAATTCTCGCATCCGTTTGTTAAATTTCAATAAAATAACTCAATAAGCTATACCCGACGTTAGACGAGTCTTTAAGCTAGTTACTAATAAACTCTTAAATTTTGTTTGTATTTCATCACATATTATTAATGCCGCTTGCACCGATAGATTTATAACATGAGCAACACAACGGGAATGAAAAAATGCACCATCTAATATGGGTTTTATACGTAATTTTAACAAATCCATAGCTTTAGTATTATTAGATGCATTATCTAGTGAAATGGTAAAAACTTTATCATCCAAATTATATTCAGTTAAAGTGTCATGTAATTTTTTTTTAAAATTTGACCCCGTATGTGGATAACCAAATAGTTTAAAAGCAATTGTTCGTTTCATTAATAAAAAAGAAACCGAGTCAAACCAATGAGCCGTAACAGCTAAATAAGAATTTGTCGTACCATGTGGTGCGGTCCAAGCATCCCTAGTTATAGAAACACCATATGTATAATTACGAAAACCGTTAATAATTTCTTGTTTAGCCGTTTTCCATAATTTAAATGCATCACTTCTAAGAGTAGTACGACTTACATGTTGATAACGCGGTTGTAGCCTTTTTTTTATGATCTCCGTAAGCTTGACATTGTTGAAGTGGTTGAATGGAAGCCCTTGTTGAATGACAAACTTCGTAAAATTTAGTCGAACTGCATCATTATCAAATAAAAAAACCTAACCATCCGCACCAATAGTACCATGTGCCGAACCACCCGCTCCGCTATCAACCGCCCCGGTACAACCGTTCCAATGAGTACGTAGTGTAGAATTACCCGACGTGCCATAAAATTTACTACACTTCTTGCAACGGGCCTTTTCCACCCCGTCTTTCATAAGAAAATAATCGAAATATGACCAAACATCGTCTTTCCTCACCGTCGTAATAATTCGCAAAATATCATCATTTGTGTATTTTTTTTAGCACTAGTAGCACCGGTACTAGCGTTAGTAGAAGCTTGTTGTGATCGTATGTTTTTCATTCGGGATTAGAAAAAGATTAGAGAAATGAGAAAGTTTCTTGATATGTTTTTATCCCCAACTCAAAACATATATTTATACTAGGGCTGAGCATCGGTCCAGGACCGGACTGGACCGGCTAAGACCGGGCCGGACCGAGGACCGAAATGGTCCGAAACCCCGGACCGAGACCGGACCGAAATGGTACGGTCCGGTCCGGTCCGGGTTGGTCCGGTCCGGTTCGGCCCTCGGTCCGGTCCGGTCTTATTAGGCATAAATGGCGAGATTTGGGTAAGACCGAACCGGACCGGACCGGACCGACCGGACCGAGGACCGAATTCGTCCAAAACCCCGGACCGAGGACCGGACCGAAATTGTTCGGTCCGGTTCGGTCCGGTCCGGTCCGGTTTTCCGGTCCGGGTCGGTTTTGGGTATGCCGTGCTCAGCCTTAATTTATACTACTTTACAAGTCATCAAAATTCTCAAAAAGCAAAAAAAAAACCCAAAAACAAAGACAAACGGCTATATAGCCGTTGCCCTGTGTTACTGTAAATGCACTGATGTCTGTCTTGTTATGGGCCCAAAAATCCGGATAAAACCGGTTTTCCTGAAAAGTCAACAAAACGGCTAGTTTGACTTTTCAGGAAAACCGGTTTAAAATAACCGTTCCTAAAAAAAAGAAAATATTTTTAATTTAAAAAAAAAAATAAATAAATTCTTAAAATCCGGTTAAATCCGGTTTTTTAAAAAACCGGATAAATCTGGTAATTTATCCGGTTTTCCTAAAATCTTAAAATCCGGTCTAACCGGTTTGGATAGAAAAAACCGGACCGGATTTTGAAAAAACCGGTTCGGATTTTTGAACCGAATTTCCAAAAATCCGGTTATAATTTGCACCTCTACCAGCACCTGTTCATTCAGCCATTGTTTTACAAATTTTCATGTCTCTTCGAGGTACCCGGTGTCAAACACTATTGTTTGCTTACGTCTTGTGTAGACATGTTGTAGTGTTGATTAGCTAGTTATTTTATCACTCGCAAGTCTACAACCGCCGGGTTTTCTTATTTCGTGGAAGAGTAAGAAAGACGACTTGTTTCAAGAGATTGTACTGAATTTGAGTATCGTCCGATGGTTGTAACTTGTAACCACATGTGAGATTGTTGGGTTATGTTGGTTGCTTGTAGATACGGGTATTCCATTGCATTGTGATTATCGAAGTGTTATTCAAATTGCGTGTAACATTGTATGTCATAGAAGGACCAAACGTATTGAAATTTATTTTCATTTCACTCGTGTGCGACTATCTATCTGCCTTTTGTTCTGTCCCCTTTACACACTGGATATATATTGCGTTTTTTTTATGTCTCCACAAAGTGTTAATGCTTATCATTTTAACATTGTAACTTAATAAATGCATGATGTTTAAGCCCATTATACATACATGCTAAAGTCACTCCTAGTATCATATTTCACGCGTTTAAACCCAACCTGTATGTTCCTTTTGTTTAATTAATCCGATCATACACACGTTTGTCGTTTACTTCACACTTAGGTGGCTACTACGTGTTACATTCGCCATAAAGCAAATAACTTTCGCGTAGTGCCGAGTCGTGGATCGGTGTTATGAAAATACGTAAGCTTTTTATATAACATCAAAATTATTGTAATATCAGAGAAATGATTTTTTAGTTTAAAGAGTAAATGTCAAAAATACATAACGTACTTTCTCTATTATTCTCAATGAACTTTTTAATGTACGAAATAACCATTTGAATATTTCACTTTCACTTTGACTTTAAAAAAATTCTTGTTTTAATTGAACATAAAATTAATCGGGCCCCACCTACTATATTTAATCAATTAATTCTCTATTTTCTTTTATATTTACATAATATGGGTCCCACCACTTATCATATTTATCTTCATTGTACACACATATCATGACAATGTGACAAGTCACAACAAATAAGTAACCACAAGCTGCCACGTTTTATAAACTATCCAACATCAAACTAGCATATCACAAACAAATAAAAGCAGAACTCAAGTTTACATTTAGCAAAAAAGGTATACGAAAATGGCCACTAGACAACAAGATGATATGAAAGTGAAGTGGATGGGGCGACGTAATTCACTGATGAGCACTGCCACCATGGTTGTTCTTGGTATCGTCACTATGGGTTCTATTGGTTATTTCTATTATCGAAATAAAAAAGGTGAAACTATCGATGGAGATCATAGGTACACTTGCAGAAGCCCACATAAGCATCACATTGTTTTGATGCAGGAGTCTGAAGATTCTTCCCCGTTAGATTGTTTACCAGACGATGTTCTTCTCCAAATTGTGGGAAAATTACTCGATTTAAAAACCTTATGCCTTTTCGAACTCGTTTCCAAACGTTTCTTTTCTATCGGACAGTCCTTCAAGTTGAGACCATTTCCTTAACTAGTCTCATTGCAGTAGACCCTCCCGAATCTAATGGGGATATCACTGCCATGTTGCTTGGCTGAGGTCTCTTCGGTCTGGAATTTTGTCTTTAAAGAAGTTTGGAAAAGTCAAATCTCTATGCATCCAACTTCCGTCTTTAAATATTGATACTGATTTGTTATTTCAGTGGAAAATTACCCATGGATAAGCAAACAAGATGATGAAGATGATAAGTGGTAGGGCCCACATTATGTAAATATAAAAGAAAGTGGGTATTAATTGATTAAATATAGGAGGTGGGGCCCGATTAATTTTATATTCAGTTAAAACAAGAATTTTTTAAAGTCAAAGTTAAAGTCAAATATTCAAATGGGTATTTCGTACATTAAAAAGTTCACTAGACATAATGGATAATATGAGAAAGTACGTTGTGTATTTTTAACATTTACCCTAGATTTTAAACCCCACATTTATGGTGTTATCCCCATCATTTTCTTTTTTAACTAGTAAAAACCACAAATTAATAAAATTTCATTAGTGCGTAATTTTATTTAAATAGAACCTAATATCTATGGTGTTATCCCCATCATTTTCATGTTAGCCTAATATCTATATACTAGCCAACGACGTATTACCCTAATAAAAAAATACGCATCTTTGTCTTACTTATGTGCTGCTTTTTTCCCTGCAACAAGAAAAAAAATGCAATAACATCGTCTTCCATTATTTCCGAAGCAGCAAAAAAATTTTACAAACCGAAAATGAGATACCATTAAACGAGACTAAATACGGTGTCTCGCGTCATGGACATCATTTGAGCTGATAATTAAACAACGTCACATCTGAATTGACGTGTGGTGTTACGTTTTGGCTACACGGCTCGAGCCATGACTTACACTACCCTGGACTCTAAAGATAAGATAAGTTAACAAGAATCATGAAATATAACTTCATCTCATGTTTTGCCGGTACTGTCTATACTTAGTTCGCTAATTTACATGTCGATGGGCGTAATTTGTTGTAAAATTAATAAAACTGTTGACAAGTAGATTAAACGCTTCTTATTTCCTAGGAGTATTACAACTAACTCTTGAATTGGTTACAAGTTGAGATTCAATGATTCTCATTTTAATTTCTTGTATCCAACAACCATATATTTATAAAATATTATACATGCAGTAAACTTCATTCATACTCTAGCTGTATGCAACAAAATCACAAATTAGCAACTTAAAAAGCATCCTTTTTTAAAATTTATACTGCAAAAAATAGGATAACAAAATAATACGTAATACATAACAAATTTGCCAAACTAAAATCAATGTTGTATGGCAAACTCGAAAAAAGAATATCTTTTGTGTAGGAATCTTAAAATGGTTTATCTGGAGGAAACATGTTCTTCAGCAATAGTATCTAACGTAGGCTTCTTCGATCTACACTTGGCAATCCGACGTTTAAATTCAGGTGACGAAAACTCTTGAATATCCTCCATATTCAACCTTGGTGGTGCAGGCACAGTTTCGGGAGCAATCCTTCCATTCTTTTTGGCCGTAATAAAAAGAGAACCCATATCCTTAGTAGTCACAACCGCGTTAACACGACTCATAGGAAACATGACATAAACAGAAGCAAATTCAAGATCTTCGTCTGCATTAAGGGGAGAAAACCTTGCTCCAATGCGTAAAGACTTGGAATTGACAACGAACGAGTTAGGAGATTCCAACATGAGTTCCGCCGCGTTGATGGGGTCTTGGAATTCATGGATTTCCTCGTTATGGAAAATAACCTTGGTAGATTTTGAATAATTTCCGTTTCGTTGTGCTAAGGTACACGAAACGTAGTTACCCATTTGATTGTATCAGCTAAATAAGATAGGTTGATAACTTTTTGTAGTTGAGTTGAATGTAAAGGATGCAAATGTGGAGTGTGGAGTTATATAAGAGGTCGGAGTATAAAGAAATAAAAGGGAAACATGACAGTTGGGAAGTGGAATGAGACAAATAATTGTGTTTGAATACGCGTCGCGGGTTGAATTAAAAAAGAAAGAGACTTGCTACGCTGGTACTAATTGTTGGTGCAAAACCTATAACAAAACTTCCTAAAAATTAGGGGAAAGCTATAAAATACTTATTAATTTGTGCTGACTTTAAACACTTACTATTTTAGCTCGTGACTTTACCATTGTACTTTCAA
This sequence comes from Glebionis coronaria, assembly GCA_025667525.1. Classification (NCBI taxonomy): domain Eukaryota; kingdom Viridiplantae; phylum Streptophyta; class Magnoliopsida; order Asterales; family Asteraceae; genus Glebionis; species Glebionis coronaria. The sequence goes on along the minus strand of JANFOE010001357.1, from coordinate 233,122 downwards.
ATTTGTTTCAACTATACCAATATTAGCCTAAAATAACTATACTACCCTTTTAAATGACTAATATACCCTTTGTTTTTTTTCTTTCATATTGATCTAAAAATCCATTCTTTTCTACTGTGAAACAAAAAAGAAATATTAGAAAAAATAAGCAGATTTTAAATTTTGTACGAAATATTAGAAAATTAATTTCAATAACGTTATTTTTTTCTCTCTCTAGATGATCTATCATCATCTCTCCATTCAACCACAATGTCCGGCCAAACTGTCTTCGACATCACCAAACCACCACCGCGAAGAACTTGTAAACCGGTTATATCCGACCATTAATGACTAGATCCGATCATTAAAACAAATGAACCCTTTAGATCTAAAAGAAATGAAACACTATATGGGTTTTTATATATTTTGGTGGTGATGATATATAGTCTGATGGTGTTTGTGGATGTGGGAGGTGACGTGTTTGATGGGTGGATGGTTTTGGTTTTAGATATTATCGACCATCACATTGTCAAGACGCCTGGAAACACCACTTCCACTTCAAATGGGTGGATCTATGGTCACCAGAAAAAGGAGACATGTTGGATTGGTGAATTAAAAGAGACTAATGGAATCTTGTAACATATATTTTTGTTCTAATTGTAAATTGGTGGTGTTTATACCCGCCATGCCTAAAAAGAAGGCACGACCTTTTCCAACGTGTTGAAGTTCATGTTTGTGCGTTTGATAAAGAGACCACAAAGCTTCCATTAAAGTTTCCTAATGCCGAATATGTTTTTGTTTGTGGCTTTTGGGTTTTTATTTATGTTACTATAGTTTGCTGGGTTTATATTATTTATTGAGAACAATTTTCAAACAGAGACTGCAATGGAGGAGAGTGAGATGCGATGACAATAAATGTAATTATGTTGAAGAAGACAGGGTAGTATAGTCATTTCAGGTTAATATTGGTATAGTCGAAACAAATTTGAAAGTATAATGGTAAAGTCACGAGATAAAATAGTAAGTGTTTAAAGTCAGCACAAATCAATAAGTAAGATGGTATTTTATAACTTTTACCCTAAAAATTAAGTAATTCTATTTCGCCAACTTTTTATCATGCAGCTAATAAGGGAAAATAAAGGTTATACTGATTTGACATGATTTAAATTTAAACATGCACTGTCTTCCTATATTTTGTGAAAAGTGAAAGTTTTATGGACTTATATTTAAGGGTAAAAGCTATATAATACCATCTTACTTGGCAAAATGTACCGACTTTAAATACTTACAATTTAATCGCTAGACATTACCAATAAACTTTTAAATTGATTATACACTTTACCAATATGGCCCTAAAATGACAATATTACCCTTTTCTTCTTTTACATAATTACAAATAATGCCACATTCACTCTTTCCTACACCATAATCATTAAACGTAGTAGCTAAAGGATGAGTAGCCAAACCCACAATCGTTAAAAAATCGATGAAAATTTACTGACGAAAACGTAAATTTATTACTTTTGTTTTATGTTTTTCATCGATTTTTTTAAGTTTTCATTAGTATTTTTATGTTTTCGTCAGTAAATTTACGTTTTCGACAGAAAATTTAAGTTTTCGTCTGTAAATATACGTTTTAGTCAGAAAATTTACGTTTTCGTCAGTAAATTTACGTTTTCGTCAGTAAATTTACGTTTTCGGCAGAAAATTTACGTTTTCGTCAGTGAATTTACGTTTTCGTCAGTGAATTTACGTTTTCGTCAGTGAATTTACGTTTTCGTCAGTGAATTTACGTTTTCGTCAGTAAATTTACGTTTTCGTGAGTAAATTTACGTTTTCGTCAGTTAATTTACGTTTTCGTCAGTAAATTTACGTTTTCGTTAGAAAATTTACGTTTTCGTCAGTAAATTTATGTATTCATCAGTAAATTTTCGTTTTCATCAGTAAATTTATGTTTTCGTCAGTAAGTTTACGTTTTCGTCAGTAAATTTACGTTTTCGTCAGTAAATTCACGTTTTCGTCAGAAAATTCACGTTTTCGTTAGAAATTTTTCGTTTTCGTCAGTAAATTTAAGTTTTCGTCAGTAAATTTACGTATTCGTTAGAAAATTTACGTTTTCGTAAGAAAACTTACGTTTTTTTAGTCATTAAATTTACGTTTTCGTCAGAAAATTTACGTATTCGTCAGAAAATTTTCGTTTTCGTCAGTAAATTTACGTTTTTTCAGTAAATTTTCGTTTTCGTTAGTAAATTTTTGTTTTCGTACGAAAACGTAAATTTACTGACGAAAACTTAAATTTCTGACGAAAACGTAAATTTACTAAAGAAAACGTAAATTTACTACGAAAACATAAATTTCCTGACGAAAACGTAAATTTTCTGATGAAAAAGTTAATTTACTGACGAAAACGTAAATTTACTGATGATAACGTAAATATACTTACGAAAACGTAAATTTACTGAAAAAAACGTAAATTTACTGACGAAAACGTAAATTTACTGACGAATAAGTAAATTTTCTGACGAATAAGTAAATTTTCTGACGAAAACGTAAATATACTGACGAAAACGTAAATTTACTGACGAAAACGTAATTTTTTTGACGAAAACGTAAATTTTCTGACGAAAACATAAATTTTCTGACGAATACGTAAATTTACTGACGAAAACGTAAATTTACTGACGAAAACGTAAATTTACTGACGAAAACGTAAATTTACTGACGAAAACGTAAATATACTGACGAAAACGTAAATTTACTGACAAAAACATAAATTTACTGACGAAAACGTAAATTTTCTGACGAATAAGTAAATTTTCTGACAAAAACGTAAATTTTCTGACGAAAACGTAAATTTACTGACGAAAACGTAAATTTACTGACGAAAACGTAAATTTACTGACGAAAACGTAAATTTTCTGACGAAAACGTAAATTTTCTGACGAATACGTAAATTTACTGACGAAAACGTAAATTTACTGACGAATACATAAATTTACTGACGAAACCTAAATTTACTGACGAAAATTTACGTAATTATGTAAAAAAGAAACTTACCTTTTGGTGGAATGGGTTGAAATTGCCACCTCTAGTAATTATGTAAAAACAGAAAAAGGGTAATATCGTCATTTTAGGGTCATATTGGTAAAGTCAATAATCAATTTGAAAGTTCATTGGTAATGTCTAGCGATTAAATTGTAAGTGTTTAAAGTCGGTACATTTTGATAAGTACGATGGTATTGTATAGTTTTTACCCTATATTTAAATAGTCGTGTGTTAGGATCGAACTTGGAATTACGGGATTGCACACGTTACGTAAAGAATTAATTTATTTATTAAATATATTTTATATATTTATTAAATTAAACCGAAACTTAACTAACGATCGTTAATATTAAAAGTTAAGTATAAACGACCGTTATGGAATTAAATAGAAGAGAAAAGAAGGAAACGGGAAAGTTCCGGAAGACCCCATGGGTGGGCTTCCACCGCCGGTTATAAAAGACAAGGGGGGATTTTGTTTCCTAATTGGTTTATTACTTGGAGGAAAAGTTTTTCCAAGGCCTATATAAACAAACCCCTAGCCTTCATAATTTTTAATCCCACTCTCTTTTCTTTCTCTCTTCCTGCGACTAAAACAAAAGGCAAACATCCTCTTTAGGGTTCCTTTTAACCTTTGGTTTTGGTTTCTTTGTTTGATCAAACTCCAAAGGAAAAACACCTTTTTTAGGGTTCCTTTTATCCTTTGGTTTTGGTTTAGCAATAATCTAGTCCTAGCCCCTCTCTAGGGTTGTTGGGTAGATATTCCACAAACGTAGAAGCTCGGTTTACACGTGCTAGAATCACGGTTAGCTCGTTGTATTACGTGTGTACAAGAACGTAATGTATTCTTACTTTAGACTACATCTTGGTAGTGTTTGTCATAAACCCTAATTGGTGATTCGTTGGTGATCTTGTGGATCTTCGCTAGGATAAAGGTATGTAACCCTAATTCGATTAATTATAATTGTGTTATTATTATGATCTTGTGAAATCGCTTCCGCTATGTGTGCTTTGATGCATATTAGGGGTTTTAATAATTGTTATGAACTTCATAAACCTTCAGTGGCATCGAGAGCCGTTTTAACATGTTATAATTATCGAGATCTAAAGATTGGTTTTAACTAATAATTGTTTTGAGTTACAACTACATGTTTTTTTTGAAAAGTAAAATTAGGGTTTTGGTTTTGTTTTTTTTTAAATCCGATTAAAAAAAATGGTCGGTTTGTTTTGTTTTTTTTAGCCGATTACAAATTATAAAAAAAATAAAATTGTGAAACCCTAAAATTGCATGTTTTGATCTTTAGATAATTACATGATTAATTGTTATGTCATGTATTCAAGGTTACGATCCGTAGTGATTTAATTAATTGTTAAGTGATTTGGGTGGAACTTTGATGAATTGCATATGTTATGTGAATTAATGTTTCGATCCGTAGTGATTTAATTGTTAAGTTATGTGGGAGATCCGTGATGAACATGCATGTTTTTCATGGATCATATGTTTTATGTGGTAATTGTTACGTGTTTTGCTACATGCTTTATTTGATTCAATAAATCTAAAATTAGGGAAGACTTTTATATGAATATAAAAACCTAGATTTGATATTATTTATTGAATAAATCGTATGCATGTGGCTATTTGATTTATTTATTGCACATATAAATTGTTATTATGTGTTTATGATTTAGTTTTTTTTTTACCTACTTGTTTTCATACGTTTTGTTTTAATTGTATGTTGTAAACAAGGGTAATTTTTTACAAGAAAATTAATATGGACTAAATCATATAAATTAATGAATTGTTTTTTTAGAACTAATTGACATATGATTTGCGTTGATTGGAATTGAAATAATAACTTAACGGCCTACTCAACTTTGACAAACTATAAAGTGGGTATAACGCACTGCTGGTCATGAACCCGGTTAAGGAATGAGGTGTTATGCTTCAGCGTTGACCAAATTCCCGGCTTGCCTGTGCGTCAAAGTTGGAATTACCTACTGTTATTATTTACATAATTCCTTAAGGATGATTTAACCACAAAATTCACATCCGAAACACAATGAATAAGGTTATTGCTTTGTGCTTTAGCTAAGTTCTAGAAAAAGTACGGTGTGAAATTTAGTTGTGGGTAAAATCTTTAATTGGTTTAACCAGTACCTCAACTTGCAAATATATGATGAAATTTTAGTCTCACCAAAAAGTTTACTAAAAGTTTTTATTAAACTAATGCTATGGAGATGTATGCATGCTTATCCATTCATGATTTTGACATCAAAATTTATACCCTAAAATTTAAGTCTTATGCCATCTAATTGACGAACACTTGAAGTCACAATTGTCGCCATATGAGATTTGGACAATGTTGTAATGGAGAGAAAAACTTCATGACTGAATAAGATTGCACATGAAGGTTTTACGTTCTTTAGATTAGTCGACTTAATTGAGTTACTCAGTAAGATCTGGAAACTTATGGCATAAAGAAGGGATGAAACATGTTTACAATGTAAAATGACTTTTGGCAATGTAAATCCCTTAAATATCTAGAAATTGCAAATTTGTTTGTCAATCATTGTTCGACAAGTTACCATCTTGAATACTTTCATTGCTAGAAGATCAACTGATGTGATGAAATTATGTCATTTTGGATTCTAGTTTTTCAAGGAAAATACTATGGTTTTATTACCAGGGTAATTTTATTTTCTTGAATGGTATTATCGAAAATACTAAAATTGAATTTTGTAAATTCTTTTACAAATGTATTAATGCAAGGTTACACCGTAAACGTGGTTTATTCATTTATTGATCTAAAACCGTATGGTTGAGGATAGAGTCAATTTAAAAGATAAACCTAAACACTTTTCCATGAGTGAAGAAGGAGTAATAAGGATTTTAGAAATGTCAAATTCAAATCCATAACTCATAGCAAACTTTAATAGTTAAGAAAAGTGCATTTTTGAGTTATTAAAAGTTACCGCTAATTGGTTATAAGTCAAACTAGCATATTTGTCTAGTAGTTGTGCTTTGACCATTTATAGGCACTACATACTATTGTGGGGTTGGTAGACCTATTAAGAAAGAAATTGCATGTCAAGTCTTTCAAGTTAAAAAGCAATTGATGGATAAGTCATCATTTACGAAGTAGAGTACACTCTTTAACACTATAAGTAATTGTTACGAATGTGTTTTTCAAAAGTGTAAGAAAGTAAACACAACACTAATTATTTTCACGGATTATGAAAATTTTTTCAGTGTTGTCAAGTTCAGTGGGAGAATTGTGTTGTAATACTGATTTTGAGTCTATTAAAACATTCTCTAATTCCGTGGGAGTTACAAGCCTTGTTGTCTTGGTAATAACCCATATTATCTTTGGTGTGTTCTAAGATAATTACTTTCGAATTGTTGACACTATTATCTTCAAAGGATATTCATGTATTGATTCTTGTTGATTAAGTGGTTCTGTATCTACTTGTAAAAGCTAATATATGTGACATAATCATATTTTTGTATAGACGAACGTTAGACGTGATGTTTATCTAATATATGAGGTTGTTCCATGCACAAGTGGGAGAAATGAACATTGTGTGCAAGAAACAACTAATAAAGATATGATTCTCTTGTCTTCAAGATAAGATACTAACAATCTAATTAATATTAGATGAAAGTTAGATCATTTGTCAATATGATTAGAAGACTACTTAAAAGTATATATATCATTCACATTAAGAAAAACTTGTTGTTTTGATTTAGTCATGTAAGAGCTTGGACTAAAAGGGTAAAATACCCACATGTCGTAAGATCAGGCGTGGAATGTTTTGTAGTTTCTTAAAATGGATAATTCCTTGAATGACATAAATACATAGAGTAATCTTATTCTACTAAAGTTAAATAGTTGTGTATTCTTGAAATTACATAAATAGACATAGTAGTGAATTAACTTGAAAAGATTATTGAAACCTAGTGGTGTTCATGATTACTTTAGTTATAGATGTTTATGATTTACTGAATAAAGTCACAAACATAAAGTCTTGAAAGACGTATAATATAAAGTAAGACGTTTATGTTTTAAAGACATGGAAATGAAGTGACTTTGTATTAGAAGTACTTGAGTTATAAAGCATGCAAAATGGTTAGGATATCTAATATACCATTAACGTGATTTAGTTGGTATATAGGTAAACCGAAAGATATATATTTATCTTAATATTGTTAAGATTGACTTACAATATTTCCCTAAATGAAATACAACATTATGATGGTATGTTCAATAGGAGAATCAAGATCTCAATTTGATGGTGATGATTGATTCAAGATAACTATATCTTCTTTTCTTTCAAAAGATATTAAGGTTAGAAAGTTGAGTATGACTTGAGCTAAGAAGATTAATAAGATACCATTATATATGGAATGTGATGAATCACGTTATATCTTAAATGGAGTTCGGATTTTGCTAAACTACTTATGAAGTGGATTGTTTAGAAAATAAAGAGTATGGAACTGTCATTATGTTTTGTAATGTCCCATATAGATAACGTTGGAGTGTTGATCTATTTGCTATGTATTTAAAGAGTAATTTTAAGTTACTAAAAGCAAGTGGGAGTTTTGATCTTGAAAGATAAAATTACAAGATACATAATCTTCTAAAATACACTAGTAATTATCATGAGGTAGGCTTGTAAATGCTAACTCTCAAGATAAAGGAATTTACGTCATTGGTCCGTAAGGATATCTCGGATATGAGATTTATATGCTGAGAATTATGAGTTACAAATAACTGTTGTGATTTGTTACCAAATATTGTTTTGGGTAAATTACTCATACTATGAATGTTATAGATGTTGTCCAAATAAGATAATCAATTTTAGATTTGTTTTATCTTAAATAGTTTGACTAGAAATTGGAGATGAGTTTCGTCAAAGGAAGAAAAACGCAATTGTGGTGGTTTAATCTTTGTGTCGAAATTATATGGACAAAATTGTACACATATTTAATGTATGTATTATGAATAGATTATTAATCACATTTAAGTAATTAATTGTGATTGAGTATTCTTTCATAAACACATTAAATATATAAAGATTTTGATGGTCATATTTTAAATTGAAAAATTTGGATATATATGAACTATTTCTTGAATGACTACTTGAGCAAGGCCTTAAGTAATCGAAATGAGTTTATTACTTCAAAATAAATCTTTGGAAAAGTACAAAATGCAATTATCCATGAATGGATAAAAGCATGCATCTTGGAGATTATTCTTATGTTTAATTTGAAATCCAAGATTGGATTTAAATTTGAATAAGATGATTTCTGAGTATTCCTAAAAGCTAGTGGGAGTATTATGGTTATTTTCTTAAATTATATGTGTCAAATAGACATGTAAGAAAGTAAGTTTTCATTCAAATTAAATGTTTATTTAGTTTACATTTGAGATGAAACTTTACTTTGAATATTTAGAAAATAAGATGTACATAACCTTGGAACAAATAAATTTATTTATTTATGCGGTGGAAATACAACATAATATGCCATGTAGTAAATTTATATGGATATTTAGAACATGAAGAAATCTAAATCTGGTTTGGGAAACTCTCATGTGTGTCGTGTTGTATTTATATCATGCTTAAAATGCATGATGATTTGAATATATTGATCTATTTAAAAGTTATTAAATAACTTGTGTAATGAATATTCTAAAGGAATATGTTTGATATAGAATAACATCCTAAATCTTGGATTAGCTTCTATATTCTATAGATGAGTAATTTGTCAATAGTTGTGCAAATTATCGTAGCCAACAAACTTGGAGGTTTGGTTGGAATTAAACATTACATAATAGATATTAAAGGTAACGTATTCATATCTTTTATGACAAGTTTTAAAACTTGAAAAGATATAATTGAGGTAACACTCAATATTAGTCATGGGATCTTTGGAGATGACATGTTGATTAAAGTTGCATTATACATTAAAGAATTATAATACTTTGAACTTTAAATGTGTTTTAGAAGTTTAGGAAATTGGTGATCAAGAATGTTTCACAATTTTGATACTATGTGGCAATATCAAACTATTTGAATGCACATGTACAAGAGTTTCAATGAATTGAATTCTTGAAGAAAGTATTCTCAAAATTTCAATAGGTCAAGATTGGTTATTTTATGCTTTGCCAAACAAGTGCGAGTGTCATTGTTAGAGGCATAATGCATCGAACATGTTTTCATGCATTGATCTATTTAGTATTTGGATAAAGGATTTTAAGACATTATTATTTAACAAAAATAAAGATTGGCTTTTGTTTATTCTTGTTATCTAATTTTGTATCCTATTTTACATGTTTTAATCCATGAATATTATGATATTTCTAAATATCCGTTGTCGATTAATAATATGGGAATATTATTAAACTAAGACAATTCAAAATAGTGACAGAGTATACTTGAAAGTATATTGGTCAATTTTGGATGATATTTGATGAATCAAATATTGGACTTATCCCAACTATATGATTTTACTTTATGGATCTTTATCATCAAGTAAATCATAAATAGTAATCCTTAGACCTGAGATACCAGGAAACTGTCGTGGATCTAGTGCATTTCTGTGGAATAATCTAACGCTAAACGTAACTGGTAGCTATAAGGATTATTTCCGGAAGTGTTGCAAAGTTCATAAGTTTTGCTTGTAGTCAAAATGGGATTCGTTTCCTTCAAAATTTATTTTGAAGTATAATACAGCTGGGCCCCTCGCGGGAGTAGTAAGATATTTGTGCGGCCGCACCCAAATTTGTTTTGGTGATCTTGCTATATATCCGTAAACGAGAAACAAAATGGTTAATGTAAGGAATGACTGACAGGTGTGTAAACACCCATCCTTTTTACCACTTAATTACAATAATAACCGAGCCAAAACGTGTATTTTATGTCATTTATGTCGGAATTATGCGTGGTTTGTGTTTTTGTTGTGATTTAGGACGAAAAGGTGAAAAGTGGAGAAAACGCGGGATTTCATGGGTTTTATCGAAGAAAAAGACGAAAGACGAAGTCGAAAGATCAAGAGTGCGAAAAGAACGGAAGTCCAAGACCAATTCTGAAGATTTATCAAAGAAAAAGTCAAAAGACAGAAGTTTACTTAAAGCCGAAGAACTCAAGTCTAATTTATTTAAGAATTACAAGACGAGTTCAAAGAAATCCCGAGCCAAAAGTCATTAAAGTCCAAGATTTAAGAAGATTAAAAGGCTTAAGGACTAATGGTGCAATTGAGAGAAAGAAAAAAGAGGGAGGAAGCTTCCTAAGCTCCTCCCTAATCTCCCTATATATAGATTAGGTAGTTGTATTTTCATAGGGGTTGGTGGCTTGACAACCCACTCTTCCACCATTTTCATTTCCCTGTACTTTAATTTTGATGCACCTTAATTTCATGTTATGCACCTTTAAATTCCTTTTAATTCCAAGTAAGTTTACATTTAATTATTGTTGAATCTTTACTTTTCTTGTTCAATCTCTCATCTACCTTTCTTGTTTGATTTGTTCTTCATCTTCATTGTTCATGTTCTTGAATTTTTATGGTTTTGATCAAGTGGGTTTTGATTGATTTGGCTTTGTTTGTTAGTTTTGATGATTTGTTTTGATTAATTATTGTTAGTAGATCATTTGTGGTTGTTTTGGATTAATCTTTTGGTGTGTTTTGGTTAGATTTGATTAAATTCGTGTTTGGTTTTCATCCTACTGCATCTTCTGTTGATGCTTACTGTATCTTACCCAGATATTCCGGATCATCTTCTTACTTTGTCTTCTACTTGGAATATCTGTTTATTCTGGATCATCTGCTCACTTTGTTTTCTATTCGGAATATCTGTTTATTCCGGATAGAGTCCCTTATTCGGAATACTTTTTATTCCGGATAGAGTCCCTTATTCGGAATACTTGTTATTCCGGATAGAGTCCTTTATTCGGAATGTTAGGTTATTCCGGATAGGGTGTTTCATTCGGAATGTTCAAGTATTCCGGATAGCCCATTTATTCCGAGTAGAACCATTTATTCCGGATAGCTATTTATTCCGGATAGCCATTTATTCCGAATGAGTTTTTCAGTTTTTAGTTTTAAACTTTAGTTTTCCCGCCTTTTTCTTTATTTGCACTTTTACTTGCTCTCCTTTTAGTTTAAGTTTAAGTTTGAGTTATTTACCTTTATTGCTTTTAATTTCTCGTCATTTACTCTTCGTCAAGTTTTTATCTTTCAGCATTTCTTTTTACCGTCTTTACTTTATTCTTATTTGTTTCAAGTCTTTATTTTTAATTAGTTTTAGACAACGAAAACTCTTTTATTTGATTCACCAAGAAAACCTGAGTCGCACAATTAACCAGAGATCAATGCGAAGAGATTCCGAGAAACGAACTTTTCAACTAGCAAAATTTATATATTAAAATGGCGCCACTGCCGGCTCTTTTCGTGAGGATTTACAGTTTTTTGTGAGAGACGCGTTGGCTTTTGGGATCCGTTCACTTGTGAACGTTATTTTTCGTGTCAAAAATCCCAAAAACATTTGAAAATTCATAAAAAGCATTTCTTTTTCAAAGTTTTGCACCAAAAATATTCTTCTTGCTTATCTATTTTTCTTAATGGATTCTTATGTCCATTGCGTCGGGTGTGGGAGACGATTGTACGGGAACGACTCATGTCAATGGTGTACATGTGAGCGGTGCGGAAACGATATCAACAATATACAATTCATATGCGGATTTTGTCCTTTGTGCAACTCGACTAATTCGTCCTTTTTGAACCCACCTCCTCTTTCCCCGTGCATCTATTGTGGAAGCGATTCTCATTGGCATGTTTCGTGCCCGGTTCGATACTTGTTTGATCACGGGCAAGAACCGGGGTACAATTATGACAATGATAATAGCTATCCACAAGACGCACCCAATTTTTCTCCTTACCCATTTTGCAACAACTGTGGGGGTCCTCACGATACCTATTATTGTCAACCAATGAATTATTATAAGCAAAATCCGTGTCCTCAGTTTTCTTCACCAATGGATTATTACAAACCAAACCCGGTTTCTAATTCTTCTCAACCGATGAACTACTATGAGTCACAACCATGCTATAATTCAGGTTTTCAACATTTTGAGCCCCCACATCACACCCTCAATCATCAATCCTCTCAGCAAATTAATCTTGACCCACAACGCACTACTTTGAATGCCGAAATACACTCCATCATTATGCAACTTCAAGAAGCCGTTGTTCTAACAAAAGAAGCATGGGCGGAGGAAAAGCGACTGCAACAAGAGCAAGTATCTAATCTTAGTGATTATACCCCTCCTCTTGTGCATCAATACTATTATGATGATGATGACGACGATGTTGTATGCACTTTCAACACATCTTCTGAAGTTGCTGCTCCTACTCTCGATGTTCCTACTGCGTCTAAGGATCTTGATTCGTTGAATGAGCTTAGTGATGTTGGTCTCGACAAAGTATTGGATGATGAGGTTTGTGACTTACCTACTATGGAGCTTCAGGACGACATTGCTCTTACGGAAGAGGTCGATCCTAGTGATGACGATTCTTCTCTCCGCTATGAGAATTTCACTTTTGAAATTTCTCAATCTCCACCGGGAGATGCGGGCGATGACGATTTATTCTCTCCGGCTTACGAGAAGTTCACCGATGAACATGATCTTGTGGATAAGGTGGAAGACGTGCTTCTTCGCGATAGATTACGGAAAGTACACCTTCTTATTGCTCAAATCGAAGAGTTGACTTCTCCTCCTCTCTCCGAGTCTTTGCCTCCATCTATTCCTCCCGTTTAAGATAATGACCCATTGCTGGAAGAAATCGACATTCACTCCATACCTCCAGGTATTGATGACGATGACATGAAGGGGGACATTATTTTTGATAATTTGCTGCAGGAGGGTATTGTCCCAAGTCCCCCTCCCGAGCACCTTTTATCCACTCCGTTAGAGACCATCACGGAGGATGAGTGCTTTGACCCGGGAGGTGACACTGATTATGCTATGATTGATAACAATACGGCTTTGCCGCTTGCTCAGCATCCATTGTCTTTGGGGGAGGACAATGTGCTTACTTTACCCACTTCACCTTCCGTGGACCTTGATTTCACATACTTTTCGTATGTTGAAAGGACCTTTCTCCCTTTCAAGACTTATCCCCCCGCCTCTCCTTTGTTGATGTCAACCGGGAACGAGGACAAGGTCTTTGATCCCGGTATTGCATTCGAGGCTTCCCCATGGACCATTTAATTCGGGGACGAGTCAGGCTCGTGACTCGGTTAATATAAACAAGCGCTTTTTGGGAGGCAACCCAATTATCTATCTATCTTTACCATAAGTTTAGGGGGCGCCCCGTGGTGTTTCTTGTTTTCTTTCTTATCATGTGCAGGGATAAGAGCTTCAAAGACACACTCGGGATGACTTTTGACGAACCGTGATTCCGTGCTCCCTTCTTCCCGGTTCTATCCTAAACTCTTTTCGATTCACTATTTTATATTTCTCAATATTAAAATAGGAATCTCTTTAGTCGTCTTTTCCTTAGCGAGATTTAAACAACGTGCACAATGTCCTAAGTGTAGGGGAGTTTACTCCCACATGCTTAAACATTAAGGACAATGTTTATATTAAAAGTAGGGGGACTTCTATCGAAGTTAAGTGACCTTTTCCTTGTATTTGTCCTCATTTTAACCGGAAAATTTTATTTTTCGACATTTTTCAAAATTTTTAATCTATTTTGGCCTAGTTGTATAGTTGTTTTTACCTTTGTATAGTTATTTTATTTCCTTATTAGAATAAATTTTTAATAAAGTGGTTTTAATTTTCAAAAGTCGTGAACATTTTGACTCAACCCGAGTTTACTTATCTAAGTTTACTCTAGCTAGTATCCTTAACGTGTTTAAGTCAAGTTTTGCTAGGCTTTTATATAGGGAGCTATAAAACGCGAAAGTCTTAAATCTCACGGGTTAAGAACAAGAACTTTTCGCAAGTTCCTATAATTGATCCTAGAGAGTTGTTTATCAAGGGAACTTTAAAATGCGATTTCTAAACTTGAAAGAGTCTAAGAATTTGCAAGATCCTATAGGCGACTCGAAAACCCAAAACTTTGATTTAATAGGCTAAGCATCCACGAGTCTCATTCCTTGAGATTTTAAACTGTGGAGAACGAGAGATGATAGAGTCAATTATAAGTTTGGTATTATTTCGTGAATTTATGTGAGTTAATTATAAGCCTATTCTCCCATCGCTTGCTAATAAATTTATCTGCAATAAATAAGGTTGTACGATTTGAAAAGTTACTTAGCTTCTAGCCCAAGATCGTTTAAAAGTTGCTCGGTATGGATTAGAGTTCATAGCCAAGGCATAACTTATTGAAGCAGGATGCGAAGATTGGCGAGTCCAAAAAGGTCCTAACAAGACATGAGGGCTATATTTTGTTGCTAAAGATCCCAAGTGATGTGAAGAATCATTTATCGAAAATCAATATGAAGGATCGAGACACACGACGAAAAGCAAGTACTCCCCAAAAGATCATGGAGAAGTCTATCCAAAAAGGCCCTAACAAGGTATGAGGATGAATAGATCCAAGTCCAAAAAGGAGGCGGATCGTTGTATATCAAAGTCCAAAATAAAGATTGGAGAAAAATGAAGAAGTCGTGGTCCAAATATGAAGAATCTCTCAAAACTTCAAGTGAAGAAATTCCTATTATGAAGAGAAGGCCATTGTTTCATGAACGTCTCTCAAGGTTTGAAGTATGAAGTCGCTGTCAAATATCGGTCCGAGAAAGGTCTCAAATCGCGAAGCGAGTTATGCCAAGATATGAACTTTATGAGGTCCCGAGAAGCAGTTTTAAAAGATTTTGTCCTTTAGCTAACTATTGATTAAATCGTTCACTTTATTTTCAGCCTAATAAACTATCGAAATAAGTCGACAATGAATCCTCGTGATCATTCAAGACAACAATAAAATATAAGAGATACCCCTAGGAATAAGGGAGTCTAAGTGAATAATTAGCCCATATGAGTTCATGTTAGTTTGCTATCTTATAATAACAATGATCTCGTTTTTAAGCTTGGTTTGGAGAAAGTGAAAACTTGAGGATGATGATTATTCATGACATTTCCAAAACCCAAGGTATGCTTTTGATTTCTTTACTTTGAATGTTTATAATTTTCTATCTCTTCAATAAAGGCCAACGTGGATTGATTATGAGAAGAGTGTAATCGTGCTTTGTAACTAATGCATTGCATGAGGACATTGCAATGGTTAAGTGTAGGGGATTTGATAGGTGTGTAAACACCCATCCTTTTTACCACTTACTTGCAATAATAACCGAGCCAAAACGTGTATTTTATGTCATTTATGTCAGAATTATGCGTGGTTTGTGTTTTTGTTGTGATTTAGGACGAAAAGGTGAAAAATGGAGAAAACGCGGGATTTCACGGGTTTTTATCGAAGAAAAAGACGAAAGACGAAGTCGAAAGATCAAGAGTGCGAAAAGAACGGAAGTCCAAGACCAATTCTGAAGATTTATCAAAGAAAAAGTCAAAAGACAGAAGTTTACTTAAAGCCGAAGAACTCAAGTCTAATTTATTTAAGAATTACAAGACGAGTTCAAAGAAATCCCGAGCCAAAAGTCATTAAAGTCCAAGATTTGAGAAGATTAAAAGGCTTAAGGACTAATGGTGCAATTGAGATAAAGAAAAAAGAGGGAGGAAGCTTCCTAAGCTCCTCCCTAATCTCTCTATATATAGATTAGGTAGTTGTATTTTCATAGGGGTTGGTGGCTTGACAACCCACTCTTCCACCATTTTCATTTCCCTGTACTTTAATTTTGATGCACCTTAATTTCATGTTATGCACCTTTAAATTCCTTTTAATTCCAAGTACATTTACATTTAATTATTGTTGAATCTTTACTTTTCTTGTTCAATCTCTCATCTACCTTTCTTGTTTGATTTGTTCTTCATGTTCATTGTTCATGTTCTTGAGTTTTTATGGTTTTGATCAAGTGGGTTTTGATTGATTTGGCTTTGTTTGTTAGTTTTGATGATTTGTTTTGATTAATTATTGTTAGTAGATCATTTGTGGTTGTTTTGGATTAATCTTTTGGTGTGTTTTGGTTAGATTTGATTAAATTCGTGTTTGGTTTTCATCCTACTGCATCTTCTGTTCATGCTTACTGTATCTTACCCAGATATTCCGGATCATCTTCTTACTTTGTCTTCAACTCGGAATATCTGTTTATTTCGGATCATCTGCTCACTTTGTTTTCTATTCGGAATATCTGTTTATTCCGGATAGAGTCCCTTATTCGGAATACTTTTTATTCCGGATAGAGTCCCTTATTCGGAATACTTGTTATTCCGGATAGAGTCCTTTATTCGGAATGTTAGGTTATTCCGGATAGGGTGTTTCATTCGGAATGTTCAAGTATTCCGGATAGCCCATTTATTCCGAGTAGAACCATTTATTCCGGATAGCTATTTATTCCGGATAGCCATTTATTCCGGATAGCCATTTATTCCGAATGAGTTTTTCAGTTTTTAGTTTTAAACTTTAGTTTTCCCGCCTTTTTCTTTATTTGCACTTTTACTTGCTCTCCTTTTAGTTTAAGTTTAAGTTTGAGTTATTTACCTTTATTGCTTTTATTTTCTCGTCATTTACTCTTCGTCAAGTTTTTATCTTTCAGCATTTCTTTTTACCGTCTTTACTTTATTCTTATTTGTTTCAAGTCTTTATTTTTAATTAGTTTTAGACAACGACAACTCTTTTATTTGATTCACCAAGAACAACTGAGTCGCACAATTAACCAGAGATCAATTCGAAGAGATTCCGAGAAACGAACTTTTCAACTAGCAAAATTTATATATTAATGACTGAGATCCATATCCTATTAACGTTGTATTTGAAATGAAAGGATAATAATAATGATAGTAAATCATTACAAGGTTTTATCCAAGAGACCTCACTCGAGATCGAACTAGGGGCATTGGCGTGTAACTAGACGCTAACCAATGTGATCACGATATTTTGAAATATGTCCAAGTGGGAGCTGAAAGTTTTATGGACTTATATTTAAATAGTCGTGTGTTAGGATCGAACTCGGGATTACGGGATTACACACATTACGTAAAGGGTTAATTTATTTATTAAATATATTTTATATATTTATTAAATTAAACCGAAGCTTAACTAACGATCGTTAATAATTAAAAGTTAAGTATAAACGACCGTTATGGAATTAAATTGAAGAGAAAAGAAGGAAAGGGGAAAGTTCCGGAAGACCCCACGGGTGGGCTTCCACCGCCGGTTATACAAGGCCCAAGGGGGGATTTTGTTTCCTAATTCGTTTATTATTTGGAGGAAAAGTTTTTCCAAGGCCTATATATACAAACCCCTAGGCTTCATAATTTTTAATCCCACTCTCTTTTCTTTCTCTCTTCCTGCGACTAAAACCAAAGGCAAACACCCTCTTTAGGGTTCCTTTTAACCTTTGGTTTTGGTTTCTTTGTTTGATCAAACTCCAAAGGAAAAACACCTTTTTAGGGTTCCTTTTATCCTTTGGTTTTGGTTTAGCAATAATCTAGTCCTAGCCCCTCTCTAGGGTTGTTGGGTAGATATTCCACAAACGTAGAAGCTCGGTTTACACGTGCTAGAATCACGGTTAGCTCGTTGTATTACGTGTGTACAAGAACGTAATGTAGTCTTACTTTAGACTACATCTTGGTAGTGTTTGTCATAAACCCTAATTGGTGATTCGTTGGTGATCTTGTGGATCTTCGCTAGGATAAAGGTATGTAACTCTAATTCGATTAATTATAATTGTGTTATTATTATGATCTTGTTAGATCGCTTTCGTTATGTGTGCTTTGATCCATATTAGAGGTTTTAATAATTGTTATGAACTTCATAAACTTTCAAAAAGTTACCAAAACAAGCAGAGTACGCGAAACGACAAAGGTTTTATGCACAAATATTTTAAGTAAAACTATATCTGTTGGTGCACGTTCCAACATAAAACACAAACGGTACTTTCAGTATCATCTTTTGCGTATTGTTAGTTTTAATAATTTCTCTCACAATGTCATGAAAGATGGAGATGTAGACAATCTTTTAATAAAGTTGCTTCTGATTCTACTAAAAATAGAAAGAAAAAAAAAACATTCGGCCATTCAAAGAGTGAGGATTAGACTTTTCAACTGGTCCGATCTTGCTATAATGTGTAACAAATTAATTTGTTATTAAAGAAAAACTGCAAATGAAAATCTAAATGATTAACTGCAAATGAAAATTTTTAATAGTTCGAGTGTTCTGCCATATCATTGTGTAAAAGTTATACTAGATCCACTAAAATTTTACACAAATAATTCCACATAATGACATGTCTTGACATAGATTGGTGATTTGTGTTTTTATTTCTCTCTCTTACTTTTGAATAAACCAATCAAAATCTTGACAACTCATTATGTGAAATTTTTTTTGTAAATTTTGAGTGGATGTAGTGTTCCTCTTTTGTAAATTTGTGTTGTTCTAACAAACATAGAGAAATATTATCCCACGAAACTCTAGAAAAATTCTTTTCTCTTAATTTTATCTTTCAATTGATGTTATATTTTCAGGAACTTATCTAGAAAACCAAGTATAAGAAATGAAATCCTAATATAAAGAACGTACAATAAGACTCTTATTTGTGTCGATCGACTTTGATAGCTGGATATGATAAAAATATATACCTCACAAATCATCTTAATAATCTAAAATCAGTTAAGCATTTTTTTAATTATCTCATTTCTTCCTTAGATTACATAAATAATCACAATAATCATATTTATGGAATATATTTGTTCTGAAGTGCCTTTAAAGAACAAATATCTTTATAAAGAAATAAAAATGAGAGTTTTCTTAGTGAACAACCTAAACACAATTACTTCAAATTAGTTGGCTTTGTCAACTTCTAATATGGAGTGAATTTGGTAGAGCATCACAATTTACCAAAGCCTACCAAAACTAAGACTCAATTTGCCTAAAATTCGTATAAATTGTTAACTTGACAAAGTTCTACAAGAAGAAAACTAAAAGAAGTAATTCTTTAACGGGTCAAAGAGTTTTTGTTTCAATATACCTTTTGTTATATGAAAAGCTTCAATTATATGATTGTGGATTAAAGTCGTACATGTGAAATAGATTTGTCGTATATATTATAAATTATCTGATTGTTTTTTAATTATATTAATAACAATCAAAAGTTGTGAAATAGTTTATCATATTCGACATTATTTTGTGACGATAAGGAGGAATTCTTATTCAAACACAAATAACTTACGTCCTCACGTCTTATGATAAACAAATTATGTGTGTGCATGTCTCGTAGATTAATTGAGTAAGAAACCTGTAGAAAAAATAAACACCAAAACTAATTCAACCAATCACCCTTTTTACTTATTAACTCTCTCAGACTATTATTTCAAATGTAATATTTGAGTCTTTTTAATCATACAAATACAACTGAAAGAAAAAGAAACAAAATATCACATATTAAGATCAATATCAAACGAATTCAACCAGAGAACCAAGAACACCAAGTCAACTATGTGTAAAGAGAAAATAATAAAATGATAAAACTACCTAAAAGCTAAACTATCTATCTATTATATCTAATAAAACACAGTTTTGTACAGCTCTCTAAAGCAATCATTATACAACTTTCAAAGCATACATCTAATTAATTTTCTACAAAAATAACTTTTAACCTCATTGTGACATGTAGGGGTGTTATAGGGTCGGGTTGTCGGGTTAGCGGGTTGAACATGTCGGGTTGAATCGGGTTTTGGTCTCCCAAATATTGACCCTAACCCAACTCTATAAGGCTATCGGGTTATACGTTTCGGATCGAATGGGATCGGGTTGGGTTATCGGGTTGTTATTGGGTTTTAGCTTGTTGATGTCACAAAACAAAGCACACTGCTTAACATTGTAGCTATATTATTCTATGATAGAGTAAATAAGCAAATCTTTAAGTATGTATATGCATATACAGTTAGGGGTGTTATAGGGTCGGGTTGTCGGGTTAGCGGGTTGAACATGTCGGGTTGAATCGGGTTTTGGTCTCCCAAATATTGACCCTAACCCGACTCTATAAGGCTATCGGGTTATATGTTTCGGATCGAATGGGATCGGGTTGAATCGGATTAGGTTATCGGGTTGTTATTGGGTTTTAGCTTGTTGATGTCACAAAACAAAGCACACTGCTTAACATTGTAGCTATATTATTCTATGATAGAGTAAATAAGCAAATCTTTAAGTATGTATATGCATATACAGTGTGCATAATCCTATAATAAAATTGCATTTAGTTATCAATGCTCTCGTTTGAAAACTGGAAAGTAGTTAAAAGTTTCTTTTCTTTAAAAGTGTAATACGAGTTTTCCTTATAAATTATGCTTTCAAACCATCTCATCATTGTCAAAAAATAATTGCTCAATGAGTTATATCACTTGTGTGTTGATCTGCTGATCTTTAATGTTAATCTGTGTTGTAGATCGTAAAGTAATCATAGGTTCATCTGTGATTTTGCTTGCTATATTAGTAGAAAGTTTGTTGGATTGTGCAATATTTTTTATTTTTTACTAACTGTTAAAATTACATGTTTATTTGTTCTATATGTGTATATATAATTGACAACATTTTTTTTTAGCTACATGAAAAATAACAACAACAAATATACTAATTTCTTAATAGTGGATGCTCAACCAGGAACATCAGACAAGCACATCTCGATCGTGTAGTTTATCAAAGAAATGGCCCCACAACAAGTTTCTTTTATAGATTGAGGAAAGAAGTGAGCTTTTATAAGAAAGTCGGGTTCAACTTCTGGGTGTCGTTAAGAATATGAACGGGTTATTACAACCTACTTCTGAATTTAAGTACATGAAACGATCCATGAACGGTGAAGAAACCAAAGGATGTTACAAAGTGGTTTATGGATCCAAAGTTATGTAAAGCTGCTGAAGTAGTGGAATCTTATTTCACGGGTGATGATTTTGGGGTGAGTTCTGTCATAATTAACAAGTTGTTAAAGAATAACACATTCTGCTTGAACATGAAGTTATCTAAGTTAGTGGTTTCAGTATTTTAGATGCGTGATTCTTGTTTTAGTTGGAGTTGTGGTAGCTTTAATGCATAGTTGCGAGATTTACCAAAACTGGCTTGTAATATGAATCTTGATTTATCTGTTTTACAGAAGATCTTCACTCCCTATATGTGTTTGATGTGCAAATATAGATGTTTTCAATCGCTAGTAATTAGATTCACCAAAATGAGCACAGGTCATTTGATCTTGTGAAATGGGTAAAAACCAAGCACTCTGAGGACCCCAAAACATTTTTATGTCACTGTTGCAAATGATTTCTGAATAGTTAATCTCTTGGTTACTTACCTAAAAATATTGGTACCAACATAAGTTGAGGTATTATAAGCGTAGGTTTTGTGACAGAAGGCATAATATCGGGTTATCGGGTTGAACCCGATGTAAAACCTCTGATTTTACCTTATTGACTTTGTCAACTGTTGTACTCTTTATTTTTGGAATCTATATAATTCCACTTTTATATGACTTATTATTAATCATATACCTTTTGTCATACTACCATTCATATTTATTTTTATATTTATATGGACCTTTAGTCATTGTTGACTATTTTGGCAACTGACTGGCCACTTGAATGAAGAAGGACTCATCACCTCAGTACATATTTTGAGATAAACTGTAACCTTACTTAATTTAATTATTAAGTACTTGGACTCATTTTATATGTATATATTTACATATATTTCATAATAGGAATAAACACCTAACACCTTAAAACAATGTACATTATTTTACATTGACATTTATTTACTTTATTTAAGTAAAATAATTATAATAATGTATTTATTATATACTTTAACTAAATTACCTAAAGGTTTAACTAAAATACCTATAAAATTAACAAATGCATACAATAATATACAAGGACTATTATTTTCACCCAACACTTGATACAAGTTATCACATTTCTCCAAAAATGTATGTGTATGCCGTGTACATGCATACATGCACTAACCTTAATCATTTCAAACTTGTAAGTTACCATACACTATGTATACTATGCCTTACACACACCTTACTTTCTCTATACTTCACCATACCCCAAAGTCAAATCATACACTATGTCACCATACACAAACACTATGCATGACACATTTGTCCCCCTTTGAACTTGCAAAACACACGGCCAAACTCAAAAATGGAAGGAAAGGAGTGTTTCTAGTTTAAGCATGTGGGGATATCCAACAAATCTAGTAAGTATCTAACCAAGATACACCTGGGATTCATGGTACAACAAAAATATAACATGGGATCCTTCTCTTTCTTCATATAACCGAGACACACACCCACACCAACACATTTCACTTGAAAAACCAAATCTTACATCTCTCTCTCTCTCTCAACCTACGGTTTGTTTATTTTCACCATCTTGGTTTGAAAATGCGTTTTGCGATCCATTGCGCTAAAAATCCCAAAAGCCATTGCGTGATGCGTGATGCGATTGCGAGCGCAATTTAGAAGCGATGCGCTTAGTATAAAAAAAGTACAAAAATTATTTAAATACCAAATAAATGCAATAAAGTTACAAAATAAGTTTTTAGCATATTAAAATTAGGCCTATAATCCCTAGTAAAACAGATAAATCGCCAGTAAAGCTTGACAAAAAAACTTAACAAAATGCAAGATACTATATTTTGTTTTTGTTTGTTTTAGATGTTTTTCTAACAAGTCTTATTTTTCAAAAGTCATTAAAATATGTAGGTCTGTATTTAATGGTTGAAATTTGACAAAAATGGCATAAGTACCAGATTGCGACAATTGCTACCGTTGCTAGCATTACACAATTGCGATAAATTACGGCATAATGCGAACGCATTTTGGGATGACATTGCATTAGACACCTTGATGCGAAATTTTGAATGCAACGCATTGATGCGTGCAATTTGCGCAATGATGCACGCATTTTTAAACCAAGTTCACCATAATCAAAGACCTTCAAGATCATTTACTAGGTCTCCTCCATCTTTAATGCTAATCATTTGTTCACTCC
This sequence comes from Glebionis coronaria, assembly GCA_025667525.1. Lineage (NCBI taxonomy): Eukaryota > Viridiplantae > Streptophyta > Magnoliopsida > Asterales > Asteraceae > Glebionis > Glebionis coronaria. The sequence continues at coordinate 209,944 of JANFOE010001357.1, read as the reverse complement.
TACAAGTATCTTGATCATCAAGTCAACAAGGAAGCCCTAGAAACCCCATTGAAGGCCACGACTACATTTTAGCTACAAGAGTCACCATTGTTGAAAGCTCTCATTCCTACTCATTCTCCTATCCATTCCTAGATCTATCTAAACAAATAAGTAAAACTTAAAACCTATCTTTCATTATGTTTACTTTCTTTCACATAAACATACACATGGTTTTTACAAGTAAAACTTGATGTTGAAACAAAAACATAAAACCCTAAACCTAATATGGGTCACGGCTAAAAATGTTTTATGAGTACAAATGATGCAAAATCTTAATAACCATGATGAACATATCACTATGAACTAGTTAAACTAGAAAAGCTATGTAAAAGATAAACATGCATATGTTGGACGTGGGGTTTACACCCTATGGTTCAATATTGGTTAAGCTTGTAATGTATAAACATGCCTAGAAACATTAGATCTATATTATTAGTTGCCTTAAAATATTAAGCTCACTATTTTTGCCTTATAAGATTTAGTTTTAAGTCCACTATAATAAGCTTGCCTAAATAAACTTCATTATTACTAAATAATGTTTTTATAAAACTTTTGGTGTCAAAATTATAACTTTATAAAGTTTTGGATTAAAAACATAGATCTATAAATATTTTGTACTAAAATGATAGATCTTTGAAGTTTTGGGTTAAAATGGTAAATCCATAATGTTTCGGATTAAAAAGAGAACATATAAAACTTTCGGGTTAAATTTGTAACTTTATTAAGTTTGGGGATCTAAATGAACAAGTATAGAAACTCATTTTCCAAAAAGATAAACCTAAGGGTTATTTTTGTAATTAGCCGAGAGTTGAGGGTAGTGATTTAACACTATCCTATTAGGGTAATTTAGGTAACTTAGTAAGGACCTAGGGACCCCTTTTGCCTTAAGCCGAAACCTAATAGAAGCCCTAGGGACCTATTTTGCCAATATAGTAAACATTAATAAGCCCTAGATAAACCCTAGGGGCTGTTTTGGCATAAGCCAAAAGTTATTGGAGCCCTAGGGGGCATTTTGTAACTTGTTTTTAAACCTAAAAATAAGCCGTATATAGAGGGATCAAAATTGCCACTTTATGAAACTTTTACAAACCCTAGTTACACGTGTATCTAGGGAGGGACCAATGTTGTAATTACTAGAAACATTTAGGAACACTAGGGGTGTATAAGTAATTAAACCGCGGGTAATTATATAAGCAGAGGGACTAAAATGTAATTTATACAAAGTATAACAAACCCTAAAAATTTCTATATATTTATACCCGATATTTAAGACGTAAAACTTAAATAAATACAACATTTGTTATTTTTCTAAACTTATAATTTAATAATTATATACACTACGAAAACGTGGAATTTAATTAAAATGTTATATGTTTTATAAACCTTATTTATATATAAAATATAAATTAAAAATGATTAACTTATAAAAATAAATATATTAATTATATTTATTTTCTATTACTTTATATATATATAAAACTGCCTTTTATAAATATTTAAATTGTTTTATAAACAATATAAGTACAAGAATATTAGTTAAACAAATTAATTAATTTAACATTATTATTTATTTATACTTAAAATAAATACTACTATAACTTGTACAACGATGAACAAAAATACAAGTATCGTAATAAAATGCTTAAAACTAGTATAAGCATGCACAGATTTGTTCTGAAACTTTTATGCATTATGTATGCATTTACTGAGACCTTGTAATTATTTAGGTCGTTGACTGTATCGTGAGCATCATATCAGATTTACTTGTGACTATTTGCTGTACTATTGAGGTGAGTTCATGGCCACACTTTATATATATTGACAAACTTTTAAACCTTTTTATTAGGGAAGAAAACATGCAACATATTTTATTTTATGGTAATAAATTGAACTGTGAAACCTTTGATTACACTTGCCTATTGTAGATGAACCCGCATGACCCGTGCATCTGAAATTGTTAGAATTATTGAATTACCTGAATGTTATAAATAGATCTATTTGGGATTGACCATCCCCATCTGGGGGAGTCATGCTCACTGTGCCTAGGCCAGGACAACAAATGTTTCACATGTTAGCACTTATTATTTTTGGGTGCCTTTTTATAAGGCGAATGGTCCTTATTTGTTAAGGACTTAACTGTCAAGTCTCAGTTTCAGGCAATATGGGAATGTAATTACTTTTAAGTATTGGTGCTTTGTGCATTACTACTTCAGTGAATGTTTATTGTCCAAACTTATTTTATTAAACCTGTGAATTCACCAACTTTATGTTGACTCTCTAAGCATGTTTTCTCAGGAAACTGAAGCAGGCATTGGTGTGCATGGAGTCAAGCATCATGATAGGCTACATTTATAGAGCTCATCTGGGGTTTTATAAACTGGGGAATAATTCAAACTCTCGAACAATGTTTAAGACTATTTTAATACTATTTGCACTTTTATCCATGTGATAAATGTAATGATAATCTTTTATCTGCTGCTCTGTACGCTATCTACTGTTGATCCAGCTACGTGACACCCAAATACTATTTCCGCTGCATTTGACTCAATTTGGGGGTGTCACAGAATGGTATCAGAGCGATAGTTATAGAGAACCAGAACAAAATTTAAATAAATATAAAAATATTTTTTTTATATAAACTGGACTATAACTGCTTTAAAAATCTTTTGGGATTTTCGGGACTAGAATAGTTAAGCATATAGAGTGTAGAGCATACATTCTTACGTGGCTATCTGTGCATTGATTATTAACATCCGGCTAATTAATCTCATAAGTATTAACGTAACCTTTAACATCGTCATGTGAAATGGCACTAATATATAATTTAATCATTATTTACCAAAAACTTTTAACTTGAGTAAGTTTATACTTATGTCAATTAAAACGATATTATTTTCAGATTATTATGGCTTCACCTACTGATACTCCTGCTGCCGTATCACCGACGTCCGTCTTGTGTGGATGGATGTCTGCTAGTGACACAGACGACAGTCACGCATCTGGTGACACCGCTCTCGTTGCTGCCCTCATTACTACTCCACCTGTTTCACCTATTTCCCCCGCTGGGGAAGAGGTTCAGCCACCTACTGCCATACCACCCATACCACCAGTTTCTTCACTACGGGACTACGCACCCGAGTCTCTGCCGCCTCGTAAGAGGAGGTATGAGGCACCTGTCGACTCTACTTTTGAGGTCGGCGAGGGTTCGGGTACGAGGCGCGTGGATCCTGTCCAGGCCCAGATCACTGCACTGGCTGTACGCCAGGCACAAGATGTTGCAGAGATTCATGCTTTGCTGGCTGATGGACAGCTTGGACGCACTGCTCTGCAGTCGCATCAGGACCTCCTGTGCTGGACTGTTAGTGCTGAGGCACATGCTGCTCGTGGAGCATGGTCCACGACTTACCATTCTCTCCAGTGGTTACTGGAGGAGAATGAGTTCCTTCGTGAGCAGATCTACCTACTGTAGAGTCAGCAGAGTGAGACTCACACCGCTCTCATGACCATGGAGCAGACACTTGCCATCTTCTTCGATCTCCAGGACGTCCGTCACCAGGGATTGACATCAGAGACCAATCATCTTCGAGGAGTTCAGCAGACCCTCAGAGACCAGTTTTTGGAGGCACTTCGACTCCTTAAGGAGACCCGGGAGGCCATGACTGTGATGCAGGATGCCATGCAGGCACCAGCCGTCTCATCACCACCAGTGGCACCAGCCGTATCTGAGGAGTCCGTCAGGCATGAGTAGACTAGGTGTACTAGATCTTTTGTACATCATGATAAGCTATTAGGGTTGCATCCCGGCTATCATGATATAAGAACTCATGTATTTGTACTTTCCTTTATCAGTTGTATCTTTGTACTGTACTATTTAGATTAGGGATTCATAGATGTTGTACTTTATATTATGTGTACCACCATCCCAGACAGGCGGTCTGTGCTCTGTCTTGGATTGGTTGTGAAATTTGTACTGTATTCCTATTATAGACATATGGCATGTACTCATTAGCTTTTATTATATCCTGTACTGTATTATATTATGAACTTTTAAACAGGTTATCCAATTTGTTGCAAAGTCTATGCATGAATTTCTTTTCGTGTATTTATATAAAATTGTGCTAACACCTTAAACTAATGATTTCCTTTTGGCGGCTGACATTAAATTAAGTGATTCGCAATTTCAATTGGTCGGTGTATTCATCACTAAAGGTTGGACGGCTGCCATAATTTTGGTCATTTATTGAATTCATCACAAAAGGTTTGGACGGCTGACATAATTTGGTCGGCTGACAAAGCACTTTTTATCATATATTGTGGAGTGGTGGCGGCTGACCTTATTTTGATTATTAAATTAGGGAGGCTGATTAGTTATTGTGTTATTAAGTGTTGGGTTAATCGCAAGTTTTGAACGATTTTCACGTGGCATTGAAACTTAGTGGTCGGCTGACATTTTTAGTGGTTCGTTTGATCGATTTGTTGAAGCTATGATGGATTCGAGCAATGAAAGTGATACGTCATTGTTTACAGGTTGGATGGATGCGGTTAAGGTGTCTACTCTTGAGGTTTTAGTAACGCTAGAGGAGATATCTAATTTGTTTTCTATTCCTTGGAATACTGTGCGTGACATTGAAGTGTTTGCAAATGGTGTGAAGGCAAACAAATTTCCTAAATGGTCTACTTTACCTAAGGAGACCACTATGCTTTATTATAAAGCTTTGTGTGAACGCCATAAGAATTTAACGAGCAGCACTTCTTCACTCAGTTCAGGTGGTTCGAGTGTGCACTCTGCACAAATGGCTAGGGAAACAGACCTTGAAGCTAAGGCTGCTACCATTAATGGTATGCAATCGTGTAATCTACATGCGGTTTTGAAATTATTTGGTGTAACGATTCGCACGAAAGGTGACGCGAGTGAATTTATGCATGAATTAAGAATGAAGAAACATCCGTTGTGGGAATTGATCTCACCTGATCGTGCTAAAGAAATTCTGATGTTACTTTGCAGATTTGAAGGTGATATGGTTACGTCTACTAATGGAGGTATTAATGCAGTCTCTTCTTCGTTTAATGAAAATGTCTATGAAGGGGTTAATATCTCTATTCCTAGGAAGGTTGTTGAAACAGTAAATGCTCTCTACCATAACACTTTATATGGTTACTTTCTTGGTAAAAGGATTGCATCCCCTGTGGTTGAGTATTTTGCTAAGAATAACTGGGCAAAACATGGTCTTAAGCGTATCATGATGAATGAGAAAGGTTTCTTCTTTTTTCAGTTTGGATCTAGTGAGGGTCTTAATGCGGTTCTGGAAGGTGGTCCGTGGATGGTTCGTAATTCACCAATTTTTCTTAAGAAATGGACTATGAAAACGAATCTTCTAAAGGAGGAACTAACTCGTATTCCGGTATGGGTTAAGTTTCATGATGTCCCGCTACAGGTATTTGAAGAGGAAGGTATTAGTTTAATTGCTTCGTTTCTTGGTAAGCTTATTATGATGGATAATTATACTGATAATATGTGCAAAGAGTCTTGGGGTCGTTGTAGTTTTGCTCGTTGTCTTATTGAGATGAATGCTGATTCGGAGTTTATAGATAACGTTACTATTGGTGTCCCTGATCTTGAAGGCTCTGGTTGTACTAAGGAGTTAATTCGAGTTGAGTACGAATGGAAACCGCCTAGATGTCATACTTGTAATATTTTTGGTCATTCCGTTGATTCTTGTCCGAAAATTGTTAAACCTATAACGGTTGAAAAAGTGACAACTCATGTTGATAATGATGGGTTCCAACAAGTGCAAAGCAAGAGGAAGAAGTACAAAGGTAATTTAGGGAATCAAGTTCCGAGAGGTGTTCCATTGAGCAAGGGTTTCCAAGCAGGTAAGACGGTTGTTTTTCGCCCGAAACTCACTTGGATACTACAAGTACGAGTGCTGATAATAGTAGTAAGTTGAATACTAAATCTGGTCAGTTGCAGCAGTCTAGCAATATTAATGGTCCGAACAAGGCTAAAGCTCAATTGAGCAGTGTTTCTACATCTAATAAATTTTCATCTTTGTCCATGCCTGGTATTGACGAAGGGGCTCAAGTAAGCGAGTAAGATAATGAGGAGGAGGAGGGAGTCGAGGTCGTCTTTGATGAATCGGTGAATCTTCTCAATACTCATATTGGGGCAAGCACTCCTTCTGGCTGATCCCATGTTGATATTTTATTATTTTCCTCGTAACTTTATGTTATCGTCTTGGTTTTTGTCTAGTTTATATTTTTCCAGTATTCTAGACTAGTTAATGTTTATGGCCTGTCGTAAACATTTTGTTTAACAAGCTGCATGTAGCTTGCGGTTAATGTGGTATTTCAGCCACATTCCTTGTACTTCAACGCTTTTTTTGGTTCTATTTACCGGGGTCATTGCTACCCTTTTACCAAAAAAAACATTTTGTGTATAATTATAGGAAAATGGTAATCACTAGAACGAACCCCAACAATGCCGACACTACCCAAAACGTCACTGCTGCCCAACTAAGGGAAATGATTGATCAAGGCATCGCAAATGTGATGGCTGCCAGCAGAAACGTATACGATAGTCAAAACTCCAACAACCGCCAGAATAATCAGACCACCAGGGGTTGCTCTTACCCCGACTTCTTGAAATGTAAGCCTTCCTACTACAAGGGCAAGGAAGGAGTGGTGGAGCTGATGCAGTGGTTTGAAAGGTTGGAAACTGTGTTCCGCATCAGCGACTGTGCAGAAGAGAACAAAGTAAATTTTTCCACCTGTACCCTACTTGAGAGTTCCCTTACTTGGTGGAACTCTGTAGTTGCTACTCTTGGACACGACGCTGCCTATGCTCTCAACTGGACTGAACTGAAGGAGAGAATGACAGAGAAATACTGTCCAAGGGGTGAAATGAAGAAGCTTGAAATCGAATTGTGGGATCTCAGATGCAGGAACAATGACATCACTGCATACAACCAAAGGTTCCAAGAGTTGACTTTAATGTGTACCAGAATGTTTGTGGAGGAGGAAGATAAGATTGAGAAGTATGTGGGTGGACTCCCAAACGCCATTCACGACAGTGTGCTCGCATCTCGACCTACTACCGTCGAGAATGCCATCGAGTTCGCTACTGAATTGATCAACAAAAGAGTCTGTACCATATCCGAGAGCCAAACTGACAACAAGCGAAAGGCAGATGAGTATTTCCGTAGTCAGCACCAGCAGCATCCTAAGAAGCAAAATGCTGGCAAGTTTACAGTGCTACCTCTGCAGGGACTAATTCGTACGTGGGCGCAAAAGCTTTGTGCTCCAAGTGCAACTATCATCATACTGTTGATAGCCCATGCCAGACCTGCTACAGATGTGGACAAGTGGGTCATTTTGCTAAAACCTGTCGAGTTAATGCTGTCACTCAGGCCCGACCCAATCAAAACACTGGGAACTACAATAACAAGGGCAGATACAATGCCCGTGGGAACAGGAATGGACAGCAGGGGAACCACAATGCTACTGAAGGAAACAGCAATGGACCTAAGAAGGGAGTTGTGTGCTATGAGTGTGGAGCACCAAGACACGTGAGACCAGGTTGTCCTAAGCGGGCCAACCAGAACAAGAACAGTGGAGGAGCTTCGTCCAGAGTGTACGTGGTCGGCAATGCAAAAGCCAACCCCGATTCAAATGTCTTTACAGGTACGTTCCTACTAAACAATCGTTATGCATCTATTTTGTTTGATACTGGAGCAGACCAAAGTTTTATATCTACTGAATTTAGCCAAGTACTAGAAGTTGTTCCTATAATTTTAGGTCACCGTTACTCCGTAGAATTAGCTGACGGTAAGACTGTAGACGCTGACACTATCGTTAGAGGTTGTACCCTAAATCTTTCAAAACATCCGTTCAACATTGACCTTATCCCCGTAAACCTTGGTAATTTTGATGTTATTATTGGTATGGACTGGTTAGCGAGATACCGCGCAGTCATTGTTTGTGATGAAAAACTAGTCCGTATCCCATGGGGAAACGAAACTTTAATCATTCGAGGAGACGGTAACACCGACCTCACTGACACTAGACTTAGTGTTATCTCTTGTACTAAAGCCCATAAATATTTGTTGAGAGGATGTCCTATCTTCTTTGCCCATATTTCTCAAACAGATGAAGAGGACAAGCCCGAGAAGAAACAAATAAAGGACATACCCATCGTCTGAGATTTTCCATAAGTCTTTCCTGATGAGTTGCCAGGCTTACCACCGACCCGACAAGTGGAATTTCAAATCGACTTGATTCTCGGAGCTGCACCTGTAGCCAAAGCTCCATACCGGTTGGCACCATCAGAAATGAAAGAACTAGCTGAACAACTCCAAGAACTATCTGACAAAGGATTTATTTGACCCAGTTCCTCACCATGGGGAGCTCCTGTGTTATTTGTCAAAAAGAAAGAGGTTCTTTTCGAATGTGCATCGATTACAGAGAACTGAATAAGCTAACTGTGAAGATCGTTATCCGCTTCCTCGCATTGACGACCTTTTTGACCAACTGCAAGGGTCAAGTGTGTATTCCAAGATTGACTTGAGATCTGGATACCATAAACTACGGGTCAGGGAGGAAGATATTCCAAGAACAGCTTTTAGAACCCGTTACGGTCATTACAAATTTCAGGTTATGCCATTTGGGTTGACCAATGCACCAGCTATTTTCATGGACCTTATGAACCGTGTGTGCAGACCCTACCTGGATAAATTCGTGATAGTCTTCATTGACGATATACTCATTTATTCCAAGAACGAACAAGAACACGGGGAACACCTTGCACAAGTACTAAAGGTACTCAAGGAGGAGCAGCTCTATGCTAAATTCTCCAAATGTGAATTCTGGATTCCCAGAGTGAAATTCCTCGGTCATGTCATCGATTGTGACGGTATTCACGTAGATCCAGCAAAGGTCGAATCTGTCAAGGATTGGGTATCTCCTAAATCACCGACAGAGATCCGCCAATTTCTAGGCCTTGCCGAGTACTATCGCAGATTCATCGAAGATTTCTCTAAAAAAGCCAAGCCAATGACCAAACTCACACAGAAAGGAATAAAGTTCGATTGGGGAGAGAAGGAAGAATCAGCTTATCAGCTGATCAAGCAGAAGTTGTGCAGTGCACCTATATTAGCCTTGCCTGAAGGCAACGATGATTTCGTTGTATACTGTGATGCTTCACATAAAGGTCTAGGAGCAGTATTGATGCAGAGGATGAAAGTGATTGCCTACGCTTCAAGACAACTGAAGAAGCATGAGAATAATTACACCACTCACGATCTAGAAATTGGATCCGTAGTTTTTGCTCTCAAAATCTGGAGACATTACCTATACGGAACGAAGTGCACAATGCATACTGACCATAAAAGTTTGCAACACATATTGGATCAAAAGGAGCTGAACATGAGACAACGTCGTTGGATTTAGTTGTTGAGTGACTACGATTGCGAGATCAAATACCAACCCGGTAAAGCAAATGTGGTTGCTGATGCTTTAAGTCGTAAGGAAACGGACCCTCCTATGAGAGTTCGGGCATTAGTTATGACGATCAGTTTGGATCTACCCAAACAGATTTTGGAAGCTCAGACTCAAGCCCAATTACCTGAAAACCTCGTGAAGGAAGACGTCGGGGGAATGCTCAAAACCGACCTTAGTAAGGAGAAGCTAGAACCTAGAGCAGATGGAACCCTATGCCTTCAGGGATGAAGTTGGTTACCTTGCTATGGAGATTTGAGGAACATGATCATGCACGAATCTCATAAGTCTAAATATTCTATACATCCCGGATCTGAAAAGATGTATCAGGACATGAAGAAATTATACTGGTGGTCGAATATGAAAGCCGACCTCGCCACCTACGTACAAAAGTGTTTGACATGTTCACGTGTCAAGACTGAACACCAGAGACCATCGAGTTTACTTGTACAACCCGAGATACCGAAATGGAAGTGGGACAACATCACCATGGACTTTGTCACCAAACTCCCAAAGTCATCTCACGGTTACGATACTATCTGGGTAATCGTCGACCGACTTACCAAGTCCGCTCATTTCCTGCCAATTAGGGAGAACGATTCCCTTGCAAGACTAGCAAAAACGTACCTGAAGGAGATTGTGACCAAACATGGAATACCAGTGTCGATAATTTGTGATCGAGACGGTAGGTTCACATCAAACTTTTGGAAGGCTTTCCAACAAGCCTTAGGTACCAATTTGGACATGAGCACTGCTTATCATCCGCAGACTGACGGTCAAAGTGAACGAACCATCCAGACTCTAGAGGACATGCTGCGGGCATGTGTGATTGATTTTGGAAATGGATGGGTTGACCACATTCCTTTAGTAGAATTCTCCTACAACAACAGTTATCACGCCAGAATTAAGACTGCCCCTTTTGAAGCACTATACGGTCGCAAATGCCGTTCACATGTGTGCTGGGCAGAAGTAGGTGAATTTCAGCTCACTGGACCAGAACTAATCCAGGAGACTACAGACAAGATAGTCCTCATTAAGCAAACAATTCAAGCTGCTCGCGACCGACAAAAGAGCTACGCGGATCTGAAACACAAACCTATGCAATTTGAAATAGGTGACCGTGTTATGCTCAAGGTATCACCTTGGAAGGGTGTTGTACGCTTTGGTAAACGTGGAAAACTGAATCCACGTTATGTTGGCCCTTTCAAAGTAATAGCCAGGATCAGGGAAGTAGCTTATCATTTAGAGTTTCCCCAGAAACTAAGTCGGGTACACACTACCTTTCATGTGTCTAACCTGAAGAAGTGATATGCTGAAGAACCATTGATATGCCATTGGAGGGAGTTCAGTTTGACGACAAACTCCAGTTCATAGAAGAACCAGTAGAGATCATATAGAGGACAGTTAAGAAGCTGAAACGCAGTCGCATCCCGTTGGTCAAAGTACGTTGGAACTCTAGGAGAGGCCCTGAGTTCACTTGGTAACGAGAAGACTCGTTCAAAACCAAGTACCCACACTTGTTCACCTGACCAATGACTTCATCCTAAGCTTTGAGGACAAAGCTAAAATAACGGGATGGTGTTGTAAAACCTCTGATTTTACCTTATTGACTTTGTCAACTGTTGTACTCTTTATTTTTGGAATCTATATAATTCCACTTTTATATGACTTATTATTAATCATATACCTTTTGTCATACTACCTTTCATATTTATTTTTATTTATATGGACCTTTAGTCATTGTTGACTACTCTGGCAACTGACTGGCCACTTGAATGAACAAGGACTCATCACCTCAGTACATATTTTGAGATAAACTGTAACCTTACTTAATTTAGTTATTAAGTACTTGGACTCACTTTATATGTATATATTTATATATATTTCATAATAGGAATAAACACCTAACACCTTAAAATAATGTACATTATTTTACATTGACATTTATTTACTTTATTTAAGTAAAATAATTATAATGATGTATTCATTATATACTTTCACTAAATTACCTAAAGGTTTAACTAAAATACCTATAAACTTAACAAATGCATACAATAATATACAAGGACTATTATTTTCACCCAACACTTTATACAAGTTATCACATTTCTCCATAAATGTATGTGTATGCCGTGTACATGCATACATGCACTAACCTTAATCATTTCAAACTTGCAAGTTACCATACACTATGTATACTATGCCTTACACACACCTTACTTTCTCTATACTTCACCATACCCCAAAGTCAAATCATACACTATGTCACCATACACAAACACTATGCATGACACATTTGTCCCCCTTTGACCTTGCAAAACACACGGCTAAACTCAAAAATGGAAGAAAAGGAGTGTTTTTTGTTTAAGCATGTGGGGATATCCAACAAATCTAGTAAGTATCTAACCAAGATACACTTGGGATTCATGGTACAACAAAAATCTAACATGGGATACTTCTCTTTCTTCATATAGCCGAGACACACACCCACACCAACACATTTCACTTGAAAAACCAAATATCACATCTCTCTCTCTCAACCTACGGTTTGTTTATTTCCACCATAACCAAAGACCTTCAAGCTCATTTACTAGGTCTCCTCCATCTTGAATGCTAATCATTTGTTCACTCCTACAAGTATCTTGATCATCAAGTCAACAAGGAAGCCCTAGAAACCCCATTGAAGGCCACGACTACATTTTAGCTACAAGAGTCACCATTGTTGAAACTTAGCTCTCATTCCTACTCATTCTCCTATCCATTCCTAGATCTATCTAAACAAGTAAGTAAAACTTAAAACCTATCTTTCATTATTTTTACTTTCTTTCACATAAACATACACATGGTTTTTACAAGTAAAACTTGATGTTGAAACAAAAACATAAAACCCTAAACCTAATATGGGTCACGGCTAAAAATGTTTTATGAGTACGAATGATGCAAAATCTTAATAACCATGATGAACATATCACTATGAACTAGTTAAACTAGAAAAACTATGTAAAACATAAACATGCATATGTTGGACGTGGGTTTTACACCCTATGTTTCAATATTGATTAAGCTTGTAATGTATAAACATGCCTAGAAACATTAGATCTATATTATTAGTTGCCTTAAAATGTTAAGCTCACTATTTTTTCCTTATAGGATTTAGTTTTAAGTCCACTATAATAAGCTTGCCTAAATAAACATCATTATTACTAAATAATGTTTTTATAAAACTTTTGGTGTCAAAATTATAACTTTATAAAGTTTCGGATTGAAAACATAGATCTCTAAATATGTTGGACTAAAATGATAGATCTATGAAGTTTTGGGTTAAAATGGTAAATCCATAATGTTTCGGATTAAAAAGAGAAAATATAAAACTTTCGGGTTAAATTTGTAACTTTGTTAAGTTTGGGGATCTAAATGAACAAGTATAGAAACTCATTTTCCAAAAAGATAAACCTAAGGGTTATTTTTGTAATTAGCCGAGAGTTGAGGGTAGTGATTTAACTCTATCCTATTAGGGTAGTTTAGGTAACTTAGTAAGGACCTAGGGACCCCTTTTGCCTTAAGCCGAAACCTAATAGAAGCCCTAGGGACCTATTTTGCCAATATAGTAAATATTAATAAGCCCTAGATAAACCCTAGGGGCTATTTTGGCATAAGCCGAAAGTTATTGAAGCCCGAGGGGGCATTCTGTAACTTGTTTTTAAACCTAAAAATAAGTCGTATATAGAGGGACCAAAATTGCTACTTTATGAAACTTTTACAAACCCTAGTTACACGTGTAACTAGGGAGGGACCAATGTTGTAATTACTAGAAACATTTAGAAACCCTAGGGGTATATAAGTAATTAAACCGCGGGTAATTATATAAGCAGAGGGACTAAAATGTAATTTATACAAAGTATAACAAACCCTAAAAATTTCTATATATTTATACTCGATATTTAAGACGTAAAACTTAAATAAACACAACATTCGTTATTTTTCTAAACTTATAATTTAATAATTATATACACTACGAAAACGTGGAATTTAATTAAAATGTTTTGCGTTTTATAAACCTTATTTATATATAAAATATAAATTAAAAATGATTAACTTATATAAATAAATATATTAATTATATTTATTTTCTACTACTTTATATATATATATATATAAAACTGCCTTTTATAAATATTTAAATTGTTTTATAAACAATATAAGTACAAGAATATTAGTTAAACAGATTAATTAATTTAACATTATTATTTATTTTATACTTAAAATAAATACTACTATAACTTGTACAACGATGAACAAAAATACAAGTATCGTAATAAAATTCTTAAAACCAGTATAAACATGCACAAATTTGTTCTGAAACTTTTATGCATTATGTTATGCATTTACTGAGACCTTGTAATTATTTATGTCGTTGACTGTATCGTGAGCATCATATCAGATTTACTTGTGACTATTTGCTGTACTATTGAGGTGAGTTCATGGCCCCACTTTATATATATTGACAAACTTTTAAACCTTTTTATTGAGGAAGAAAACATGCAACATATTTTATTTTATGGACATAAATTGAACTATGAAACCTTTGATTACATTTGCCTATTGTAGATGAACCCGCATGACACGTGCATCTGAAATTGTTAGAATTATTGAATTACCTGAATGTTATAAATAGATCTATTTGAGATTGACCATCCCCATCTGGGTGAGTCATGCTCACTGTGCCTAGGCCAGGACAACAGATGTTTCACATGTCAGCACTTATTATTTTTGGGTGCCTTTTTATAAGGCGAAGGGTCCTTATTTGTTAAGGACTTAACTGTCAAGTCTCAGTTTCAGGCAATATGGGAATGTAATTACTTTTAAGTATTGGTGCTTTGTGCATTACTACTTCAGTGAATGTTTATTGTCCAAACTTATTTTATTAAACCTGTGAATTCATCAAATTTATGTTGACTCTCTAAGCATGTTTTCTTAGGAAACTGAAGCAGGTATTGGTGTGTATGGAGTCAAGCATCATGATAGGCTGCATTTATAGAGCTCATCTGGGGTTTTATAAACTAGGGAATAATTCAAACTGTCGAACAATGTTTAAGACTATTTTAATACTATTTGCACTTTTATCCATGTAATAAATGCAATGATAATCTTTTTATCTGCTACTCTGTACGCTATCTGTTGTTGATCCACCTACGTGACACCCAAATATTATTTCTGCTGCATTTGACTCAATTTTGGGGGGTCACACCCGAACCCGATAAGATATAACAAAATAACCCTAAACCGACCCTATAAGACTACCGGGTTGGTCGGGTTGACCCGATAGATCCGATAAGCATAGTTGAACCCGATAAAATCCGATCATATAAGACTTTATCGGGTTCGGATTGGATTAGATCGGGTTGGGTCGACCTATTTGACACCCCTATATACAGTGTGCATAATCCTATAATAAAATTGGATTTAGTTATCAATGCTCTCGTTTGAAAACTGGGAAGTAGTTAAAAGTTTCTTTTCTTTAAAAGTGTAATACGAGTTTTCCTTATAAATTATGCTTTCAAACCATCTCGTCACTGTCAAAAAATAATTGCTCAATGAGTTATATCACTTGTGTGTTGATCTGTAGATCTTTAATGTTAATCTGTGTTGTAGATCGTAAAGTAATGATAAGTTCATCTGTGATTTTGCTTGCTATATCAGTAGAAAGTTTGTTGGATTGTGCAATATTTTTTATTTTTTACTAACTGTTAAAATTACATGTTTATTTGTTCTATATGTGTATATATAATTGACCACATTTTTTTAGCTTCATGAAAAATAACAACAACAAGTGTACTGATTTCTTAATAGTGGATGCTCAACCAGGAACAACAGACTAGCACATCTCGATCGTGCAGTTTATCAAAGAAATGGCCCCACAACAAGTTTCTTTTACAGAGTGAGGAAAGAAGTGAGCTTTTATAAGAAAGTCGGGTTCGATTTCTGGGTGTCGTTAAGAATATGAACGGGTTATTACAACCCATTTCTGAATTTAAGTACATGAAACGATCGATGAACGGTGAAGAAACCAAAGGATGTTACAAAGTGGTTTATGGATTAATAAGTGTGAAAATACTTATCCTTTTTACCACTTATGTCCAATATTAACAAGACCAAAACGTGTATTTTATGTCGTAAAAGTTAGAATTATGCGTGGTTTGTGTTTTATTATGTTTCAGGATAAAAATATGAAAAAGGAAGAAAACATGGGCTATCACGGGCTTTTACCGAAGAAAACGGGAAAAGACGAAGTCAAAAGATCAAGAGTGTAAAAAGAACGGAAGTCCAAGGCCTATTCTGAAGATTTATCGAAGAAAAAGTCTAAAGACGGAAGTTTAATGAACTCGAAGAACTCAAGTCTAATAGAAGAAGAAAATTATAAGACAAGTTCAGTTTATATCAACAAATCCCGAGACGAAGTCGAGAAAGACAAAGAATTTCAATCGAGTCGAGACGTGAAGAAAGAAAAAGGAAGCAACACATGCACCTCCCCACCTCCTATATATACCCTCCTAATATGTCATTAGGAGGGAGTTAGTTAGTCATTAATTAATTTTTAGTCTTTAATTTTTTTAGTAATTAGTGTGTTTATTTCTCTCTCTAGCTTTCTCTTCAAGTTTTCTTAATCTTCATCTTAATCTTGCATTAGATCTTAATCTTAATCTTAATAAAGCTTTTCAATTTAATCAAGTTTATTTCATATCTCTCATTCTACCTTTCTTAATCTTGTGATGATCTAATTAATCATGTAGTTGTTTTATTAATCTAGTTGTTTATGTGATTGATTTATTCATGTGATTGATCTTATAATTTTGATGTGGTGGATGTTTTGAGCTTATTGTGATAGTTGATTTAATAGATTAATAGTTTTTAATTAAAAGTTGATTTTAATAATTTTGATTATTAGTGTTTTCTAAAGTTTTTGATTTGTGGTTGATTTAATTTTTCTTAAAAGTGTTTTAGATTAAGTTTTGGTTAATTGCTTAATTGATTGTGATTAATCTTGGCTTATTTTAGTTCGTATCTGTATTCTGTTTATCTGTCATAAAATCTTCGGAAAGGGGTTTTCATATTCCGAAGATTCACATTCTGAAGATTTCATTTAATGTGAATTTGTTCATTTCTCTGAAAGTACTCCATTTCTTTGAAAAACTTCATTATTCCGAAAAGATGACATTTCTCTGAAAATCTTCATTATTCTGAAAATACTCCATTTCTTTGAAAAACTTCATTATTCCGAAAAGATGCCATTTCTCTAAAAATCTTCATTATTCTGAAAATACTCCATTTCTCTGAAAAACTTCATTATTCCGAAAATACCCAATTATCTGAAAATCTTCATTATTCCGAAAATACCCCATTTCTCTGAAAATCTTCATTATTCTGAAAATACCCCATTTCTCTGAAAAACTTCATTATTCCGAAAATACCCCATTTCTCTGAATATCTTCATTATTCCGAAAATACCCCATTTCTCAAAAAAACTTCATTATTCCGAAAATATGCCATTTCTCTGAAAAACTTCATTATTCCGAAAATACCCCATTTCTCTGAATATCTTCATTATTCCGAAAATACCCCATTTCTCTGAAAATCTTCATTATTCCGAAAATATGCCATTTCTCTGAAAAACTTCATTATTCCGAAAATACCCCATTTCTCTGAAAAACATAGATATTCCGAAGATAGTGTTATTCTGAACTTGTTGATTTTTCCAGATATTCGGAGATTCAGTTTACACAGTTAATAAAGGTTAGACTTCTCAGTTATTTTTATATATTTAGTTTTTATATTTACAAGTAGATTAGTTCACCAAAGCTCCCCCTTTTAGTGACCAACACCAATAATTCCACTTCTAAGCCGTGATCAATTTGGATTGAATCGAGTACGAACAACACTTCTAGAGCACACACAAAAGTCATGTATCAAATGGCGCCACTGCCGGCTCTTTTCGTAAAGATTAACGGTTTTTAGTGAGATAAATTGGATTTTGGGATCCGTTCTTTTGGGAACGTTATTTTCAAGCACAAAAATTTTAAAAAATCCTAAAAAATATAAAATTTTCAAAAATCCAAAAATAATAAAAAAGATAAAAAAATCAAAAATATTTTATTTCCTTTTAGTGTATGCGTACTCGATCTACGTCTTATCCTGAGCCCGAGACTCTTAGAGACATAGATATGGCCGATGTGCATAACAATAATAATAACCCACCTCACCCCAATTTGAATAACAATAACAACAACAACAATGTTCCCCCACCCGACCTACGCACAATGGAGGAGCTTTGTCAACCAACCATGAACGGACGCGGAGGACCGATTGCGCCAATGCAAATCACGGCTCCGGAATTTTCGTTGAAGCATCACATGATCCAGCAAGTTCAATACACTTGTCCTTTTCGCGGATTACCCGATGATGATGCCAACAAACACCTCGACAAATTCATTACCCTCACCCAAAGCATGAAACTTCCCGGTGTTTCCATGGATTTTCTTCGCCTTCACCTCTTTCCACACACTTTATCCGACCATGCCGAAAAATGGTTTGATCGTCTTCCCAAAAACTCAATTCAAACATGGAATGACATGACTCAAAAAAAATTTTCGCGCTACTTTCCACCATCCATGGTCACTAGTCTTCGCAACCAAATCAGTGGATTCACTCAAGAACCTGATGAGTCGCTTTTCGATGCTTGGGAACGATATAATGTCTTGATCGACCGTTGTCCAAACCATAACATGCTCCCCGTTACTTTTATTGATACTTTCTATAATGGTCTAACTTTTCGTGATCGTGATACGATTAATGCTGCAGCCGGTGGTACATTCATGAAGAGAAGACCTGAGGAGTGTAGAGAGCTTATAGAGAACATGACCACTCACCACAAAAATTGGGACTCGTCTGCATCTTCAAGGAATAACCAGAGGGCCAATGTTTCTTCTACATCATCCAACTCAGAGATAACCGAACTTACTCGCCAAGTAGCCGAGATGAACAAAAACTTTTTAACCATGGCTACAAACCAATTTCAACAAGCTAAAGCTGTAGCAACTTCTTGTGAGATTTTCGGGGGTTCTCATTCATACACCGATTGTCCTTCTACTCATGACAATCCGGAAAATGTGTATGCCGCTAATGGTAACTTTTCTATAGGAGGCTATCAAGCACGTCCTCAAGGAGACCGTAACTTGTTAAGTTATCGTTCCAACAACTTTCTATCTCCACCCGTTTTTTCTCCTCAAAACCAAAACCAAAACAATTTCAACCGCAACAATAAAAAGCCAACCTCGAGCTACCAATCAATATCAATCCCAAAGAAACCCATATCCACCTCAAGGAAATAATCAAGCTTACCAAGCCCCACCTCTCAATCAACCCACGGCATTGAACCAAGACCTCGAAACTTACATGAGGACCAATAGAGAGATGGTGACAAATCTTCAAAGCCAATTCATTAACTTGAAGGGTGATATGGCGAAACAAGGGAATGATATTCGAGCCGAGCTAAGGAATGACATGGCGAAACAAGGGAATGATCTTCGAGCCGATATGAGAAATTCTATGAGCAGTCAAACGAATAACTTAAGGGATATGATGGCTAGTTTTTTCCCAAGTAATCAAGCCTCTGGTTCGGGTTCTCTTCCGACTAACACTGTTGCTAATCCAAGAGGGGAGATGAAAGCAATCACCACCCGAAGTGGCAAAGGTTTAAAGGAACCCGAGATTACTACACCTACACCAATGATTGTGACAAAGGAAAACGAGTCCCCTTCTCCAATTCCCCCACCTTCTACTTCCACCCCTCCACCACCAAAGGATGTGAGTGAGAATTCCATTCCAAAGCCTTCATCTCAACCCAATATACCTTATCCCTCAAGGTTGAGGAAAGAGAAGTTGAAGAACAAGGATGATATTTAGGTTTCTAACTTTCTTAAAATGTTTAAAGAACTGAATTTCAACATCTCCTTTGCCGAGGCTCTCGCTCACATGTCGAAGTTTAAAGATCTTCTCAGTGATAAGGAGAAGATTCTTGATATCGCCCAGACCCAACTTAATGAGAATTGCTCCGCATTGCTCTTAAGGAAATTACCAACCAAACTTGGTGATCCGGGTCGTTTCCTCATTCCTTGCAACTTCCCCGGGGTAGAGAATTGTATGGCCCTAGCCGATCTAGGTGCTAGTATAAACTTAATGCCATTAAGTGTTTGGAAACAATTATCTCTACCCGAGCTAGTCCCCACACGAATGACCTTGGAATTAGCTAACCGTACGGTTGCTTACCCAGTGGGGATAGCCGAAGATGTCTTCGTCGGTGTCGACAAATTCACCTTTCAGGCGGATTTTGTTGTCGTGGACTACAAGATGGACCCCCGTGTTCCATTAATCGTTGGACGTCCATTCTTGAGGACCGGTCGCACTCTCATTGATGTAGCCGCGGGCGAATTAATCATGAGAGTTGGTGACGATAAAATCGTCTTCAACATGGGTCAACTTTCTAAGCAACCTTAGGAAAACGAGAGTGTTAATTTCATTGACGTTCTTGATGAGGCTTGTGAAGAGCATTTCAAAGATGCTTGTAAAAGTGGTTCTTCATCTCTACCTATTGTTGAGACCGTTGCCTCTATTGCTCCATCACTAACTCCATTTGGAGAAAGTGATTTCCTTTTGAAAGAATTTGAAGCAACTTTGGGAGATGTGGACTTACAATATGACGATTCTCCCACCGATTGGGAAGAAGACATTTGTACCATTGAGAAACTTCTTAATGAGGACCATATTTCTCCACCGTCTCCTAAGGAAATCTCTATCAATGATCCGAATTTGACTATGCCTTCCATCGAAAACCCTCCGGATTTAGAGCTTAAGGATTTACCGTCTCATCTCGAATACGTGTTCCTTGAAAACAATAAGAAGTTACCCGTCATCATCGCAAAGGACTTGAAAGAGGATGAAAATTCTCGACTTATCGACGTGCTGAAGAATCATAAGAAGGTAATTGCTTTGAAAATTTCCGATATCCGCGGAATTGATCCGAACTTTTGTACTCATAAAATTCTCATGAAGGATGACTTTAAACCCGCAATCCAAAGCCAAAGAAGGGTTAATCCTAAAATTCATGACGTCATCAAGAAAGAGGTTATCAAACTTCTAGATGCCGAAATGATTTACCCTATTTCGGATTCGCCATGGGTTAGTCCCGTCCATTGTGTGCCTAAGAAAGGCGGAATAACCGTTGTTCCCAATGAAAACAACGAGTTGATTCCTACTCGACTTGTCACGGGTTGGCGAGTTTGCATAGATTATCGCAAGCTCAATGATGCCACTCGCAAGGATCATTTTCCTCTTCCTTTCATGGATCAAATGCTCGAGCGTTTAGCGGGTAATGATTATTATTGCTTCTTAGACAGTTTCTCCGGGTATTTTCAAATTCCCATCGATCCTAAAGACCAAGATAAAACTACATTCACTTGTCCTTATGGAACATTTGCTTACAAAAGAATGCCTTTCGGCTTATGCAATGCTCCCGGGACTTTCCAAAGGTGTATGATGGATATCTTCTATGACATGGTTGAAGAAACTATGGAAGTTTTAATGGATGATTTCTCGGTCTATGGTGATTCTTTCTCTACTTGCCTTGCCAATTTAGAACGTATGCTCAAACGGTGTGAAGACACTCGTCTCATTCTTAATTGGGAAAAATGTCATTTCATGGTAAAAGAAGGTATTGTGCTTGGTCATAAAATCTCCAAAGCCGGTCTTGAAGTCGACCGTGCTAAAGTTGAAGTAATTGCTAAATTACCTCCACCTTCAACCGTCAAGGGTGTGAGAAGTTTCCTTGGTCATGCGGGCTTCTATCGTCGATTCATTCAAGATTTTTCTAAAATCGCTCGCCCGATGACCCACCTCTTGGAAAAAGATACCCCTTTTATCTTTTCTAAAGAGTGTATTGAATCTTTCAATCTTCTTAAGGATAAACTAACTAAGGCACCGGTCTTAGTCACCCCTAATTGGGAGTTACCTTTTGAATTGATGTGTGATGCTAGCGACTTTGCTATTGGAGCGGTTTTGGGACAAAGAGTGAACAAATACTTCCAACCAATCCATTATGCTAGCAAGACAATAACGGGGTCTCAATTGCATTATATCACTACTGAAAAAGAGCTTTTAGCTGTAGTGTATGCTTTTGAAAAGTTTCACCCCTATCTTTTCCTTTCCACCATCATTGTCTATGCCGAGCATTCCGCGTTGAAGTACTTGTTAACAAAGAAAGCTTCTAAGCCAAGACTTCTTCGTTGGGTTTTGCTACTTCAAGAATTTAAAATTGAAATTCGTGACAAGAAGGGAGCCGAAACCTCGCCGCAGATCATCTAAGTAGACTTGAGGATCCTTATCAAGGGCATCATCCGAATCAAGAGATCAATGAATCTTTTCCCCTTGAGGCCTTAATGTCTATCAATTCCAATCTTGATGACACCCCATGGTTTTCGGACATTGCAAACTACTTAGCGGGTGGAATTATCAAGGAAGGGTTAACGTCCCAACAAAAAAAAGTTCTTTAAAGACATTGAACACTATTTTTGGGATGACCCTTATCTTTTCAAACAATGTGCGGATCTTGTCATTCGTCGGTGTGTTGATGGGCCGACAACTTTATTAATCCTTGAAGCTTGCCATAAAGGACCCACCGGTGGTCACTTTGGTCCTAATTACACCGCGAAGAAAGTGTTCGACTCTGGATTTTATTGGCCCACCATTTATCATGACACTCATGAAATGGTTAAACATTGTGATGCTTGCCAACGCCAAGGAAAGATCACACATTAAGATGAGATGCCTCAAAATTTCATACTGTTAGAAATACGTTTTTACGTATTTTAGAAGTATCGGTCACTCCACAATATTATTAATGTTGTAATAGCTCGTAGTTAACAAATAGTTAATAGTTACTTATTTAGTTAAGTAAGAACCGGTCCATGGGCTTGTCATGGGCCGGCCCAAGTCCATTAGTGACTTGGAAGTATAAATACCCCTTTCCTCCTTGGAAAGGGGTTGGTTGTTGTTCACTTTTCTAGTTTCACTTAATAAAATAACACATAGTTTTCTCTCTCTTTCTCTCTCTAGTTTCTCTCTCTAGAAAACATCAACCCACTTCATAGATTCATAGGTTATCAAGATTCTACATTTGGTATCAGAGCGCTATGGGGTGATTTAAGGTAATGATTTGTGTGGTTTTTTAGTTTTTGATTGTATTAGTGTTCTTTAAGAAGATCCATCTTGATTCTTGGTGTTTTTGGTGTTTTTGTGATTGGGATTAGTGGATAAGTATTAGTTTTTACTTATTATTGTAGAAATCACAAAACTTTTTGGGTTATTTGGTAAAAATCTGGGTTTAATCTTGGTTTCTTGGTCGACTGTTCATACGAAACAAGTTACTGTTTCCCAGAAAAAGTTCCGAACCAAAAACTTCCGGACCAAAAAGTTCCGGATCAACCAAAGTTCCGGATCAAAAGTTCTGAACGAAAAGTTCTGGATCAACCAAAGTTCCGAACCAAAAGTTCCGAACGAAAAGTTCCGGATCAACAAAAGTTCCGGATCAAGAAGTTCCGAACCAAAAGTTCCGGATCAAGAAAAAGTTCCGGATCAAGGAAGTTCCGAACCAAAAGTTCCGGATCAAGGAAAGTTCCGGATCAAGGAAGTTCCGAACCAAAAGTTCCGGATCAAGGAAAGTTCCGGATCAAGGAGAAAGTTCCGGATCAAGGAAAGTTCCGGATCAAGGGAAAAGTTCCGGATCAAGGGAAAGTTCCGGATCAAGACTTCCGAACCAAAAGTTCCGAATCAAGGTATTCCAAGCCAAATCTTCCGAATCAAACTTCCGAATCAACAAAAAGTTCCGAATCAAGGGTTATTTTACTTGTTTTTTCGACGATTTTTTTAGAGGATTTAATCTTGGTTTCTTACAACAAAAACTCAACACAATTCACAAGCTTTACTTCACTGCTCGATCAAACGATAATCTTTGTCTCTTTGAAGTGAACCAAATGAATCCGAATTCAGTAATGCCTCAGACGACATCACTTACAGATATTTCCGTCATTACGGGAACGGATAATCGCCCGCCAATGCTCATCAAAGAAGTTTTTGAAGCATGGCAAGGCCGGATGATGTCTTACCTTAAGGGAAAACCGGTTTATGGGAGGCTTATGGTTAAGTCAATTTTAAGTGGTCCACTTGACTATGGTACCATCGTGGTTAACAACGTGACTCGACCAAGGGAGTTTGAAGAACTTACACCAGCTCAACAACTTGTTGCCGATGCAGACGAAAAGGCTCTTCAAACCATTCTCCAAGCACTTCCACATGATATTTATCGAATGGTAAGTCAGTATACAGTGGCAAAGGATTTATGGGAACGTCTTAAGGTGTTGCTACAAGGTACGTCTCTCACCAAACAGGAAAGGGAATGTCAGTTGTATGATCTGTTTGATAGATTCACGTACAACCCAGGGGAAACGCTTCACGATTGTTACTTCAGATTCACCACACTCATGAATGATCTGAATGTATATAATCTCGTGATTGCTCCATTCCAGGTTAACACCAAATTCTTGAATACTTTACCTCAAGCTGAATGGGGTGAGTATATTACCGATGTTAAGTTAACCAGGGATTTGCATAAGTGCAATTTGGATCAACTATATGCTTTTCTTCAGCAGCATGAGAAACATGTGATCATGCACCGTTCTCCACGAGGTATGTACCCTGATTCATTAGCTTTGATGGCGAATCAACCAAGCTTGTCACACAACAACACTCCTTATATCTTGGGACATCAAGCCTATCATCCATCACCTTACATGACACCAACCTTTCCCCAATACTCGATTCTACCACAACCACCCACCTCACATCAGCAACAATATCGGTTCAATGCACCTTCACCACACTATGCTTCACAACATCACCCAGCAAGTATTGCACCTTATGCTCAATCTTCATATTCTTCTTATCAAGAGAATGCAACATATCCAACAAGCTACCCTGATCAAATGAGTATTCCTTCTAGTGATTATGCAGTTCATCAAGACCAAGCAATGTACTGTGATGATGAGGAAGTCCCCATTCATGTATTCAAACAAGGTGCTGACCCAGTTGAAGTGTTAACCACTATGTCTGCTTATCTCACAAGGACATTAAGCAAACGAGGATTTAGAGGATCAGCTCCAACTAACAATCAGTTGAGGAATTCATCCAATTCTCGCCAACAAGCTACTATTGAGAATGGCAGGGTAATGGTTCAACCTATTCAACCTTATCAGGGGAGACCTACTACATCAAACACTAATGCTCGCACGATCAATCCTGCTCCAATGGTCAACACTCCTCCACGGGCTAATTCCACAGGCAAGTTGAGAATGATTACATGATACAACTGCAAGGAAGAAGGACACATGTCCAGGGATTGCAAGAAACCCAAGAGGAGAAGGGATGGTCAATGGTTTGCAGAGAAGATCTATCTGGTGAATGCTCAGGCACAAGGAAGGGAACTTGATGAAGAGGAGCTTGCATTTCTTGCTGATCCAGGGATTGCTGAACAAGACACTGTCACCACACAGAATGCAGCATACCAAGCAGATGACCTCGATGCGTATGACTCAGACTGTGATGAATTTCAATCTGCAAAGGCTGCTCTCATGGCAACTATCTCCAGCTTAGGGCCAGAAAAGAGATCTGAGGTACTTATTAATACCACTGATAATACCACTGATGCTAGTATTCAACCACATCAAGCTGTGCAAGAGCGTGCTGATTCGAATGAATCTTCGGTGGTGAGTCTTTCAAATGAGGAGACAATCAATGATAGTAATATCAATGTGCGTCCCCAGACTTTGAGTGAATCACAACCGGGAGCCATTTCGCATTCGCATACTCCTGCTCAATAAGATTTGGTCATGGTTCCTGCTACATTACTTAGCCAAATGAATGCTGCACTCTTAGAAACCCTAGCTAAGAATAAGAATTTGTCTGATGAGCTTGCCTTAAGCAACGAGAAAGTTCACACTTTGGAATTAGTGCCTTCGTCTAGTGTTCTAACAAATCCCGAATATGATCATTTTAGAAACAAACAAATGGGTCACTTGCAAGAAATCGAAACCTTAAGAGCAGATCTTTCTAAAGAACTTAGCGAAAAAGAGTTAGTGGTCACTAATTTTCAAAAACTTCAAACGGATTTTGATTTACTCGAGTCTAAGAAGAATGAAATGGAGATTAATGCTGCTAATAAGATTAGAAGTCTAGATTATTTGCTTTTAAGACAATACGCTGCTTCTCAACTAGTGCACTTATTTGATGCTTCCTTTAGAGAATTTAACTTATCAGGTCAAAAAGGCCTTCCCCCTAACCCAAGGTATGCAAAACAAGCTTTAAGACATAGTCCAAGACTTTATAATGCAACCCAATTAGGATTGGTCTTAGACCCGATTGTTATTTTCGATGATCGAACAAGTAAGGATCTAGTTGATGAGGATCGGTCATACAATTCTGCAAAATATCCCGAGTGTGATTATTTTAAAATGAATAAGGAGCTTGCTAAAACGAATTTTAGAATTCGCTTCCATATGGACAAAGATCTCATTACAGCACCAACCTACATGTTGAATGAAGAAAACCCTAGTACATTTCCTACACTTGTCAACATGGAAGGTCCTAAGGAAATTCCAAAGGATCTTCCACCTGTTAGCACTGTATGGTTAAACTTGCAAGAGACTAATCAATACTTTACTAATTTTGACAAGGTCATTTTGGAATGTACGACTTCAAATGGCCTAAACGCCAGAGAATGGGCTTTCGAACACATGAACGAGGTGTTTAAGAATGAGATAAATCCATTTGTCGAAAGTCTAAAAGGAAGTTTTGCATCTCTTAAAGAAAATCTTGAATTTGAAATTGGAGAAGTTCAAAAAGTGTTTTATGAAATGGACACCGCTTACGAACTACAACTGATTGAAAAGGAAAAGATTTTAACTGAATATGACCGATTCTTGTCCGAAGTAATCTCGTGTGATGTGCTTACTACTGTAAATGTTAATTATTCGAATGAGCTTACATCCGCTATGATTAATTGTGATGTTGTGAATATTTGTGATGATGTGTGTGATCTCTCTGTAAATGTTGCTGATACTGTAAATGAGGTAGATAATCATTCTTGTCACGAATCTAACTCTGAGTTTTTAAAGCTACAAGATTCTTACAATTTACTTTCAATATGGGTTTTGGAACGACTAGTATGGCTAATGACCAGAATGATACAAGGGGTGTTACTCCATGTATGGCTGATACGATTCCATCCGAGCAGAGTGATACAAGGGTTGTTACTCCATGTAGGGCTCCTGCACCATCAACTGCTGTTCCAAAACCCTCTTTTGTGTCCATGTTACATGGTCAAGCTAAAAGAGTTGCACGTGTAAAAGAACTCCGTAATGAAGAACATGTTGAAGGGGCAGCGGTTACTATTCCTCTCGATGTGGTTGATCAGGTTAGGGCACGATTGACGCATACATTATATGGTCATTTTATAGGGAAGAGATTGGCGTTTCCTTTGGTTGAAAACTATGTTAAGAAAGCGTGGGCGAAATTTGGAATCAAGCGTGTCCAACTTCATGGTGAGTTCTTTTTATTTCAATTTGATTCTAAAGTTGGAATGGAAAGAGTTATAGAGAGTGGGCCATGGTTAATACGTATGGTTCCACTGATTTTGAATATATGGTCTCCGGATTCTTTACTTGTGAAGGAGGAGATTAGGAAAGCACCGGTGTGGGTCAAATTGCATCAAGTTCCCATAGTTGCATATTCGGAGGTGGGTCTTAGTCTAATCACTACTCAGATTGGGAGGCCTATTCTTCTTGATTCTTATACAAGTGAGATGTGCCTATCTTCATGGGGAAGGAGTACCTATGCACGTGTTTTAATTGAGATTTCTGCTGATCATCCTCCTAAGGATTCTTTAGTTGTTGCTATTCCTATTGGTAAGGATAAGGGACATACGATGGCTAATATTGGTATAGAATACGAGTGGACTCCCCCCCGCTGCTCGATGTGCTGTATATTTGATCATCATGATGCTGAATGTCCGAAATTGCCTAAGGATGTCATTAATACGATTGTTAATGTGGACGATAATAAGGTAGCTAATGAGATTGATAATGAGGGTTATGAGGTTGTGAACAATAGAAAGAAAAAGGGTAAGAATAAGCAACTCCAGGTTGCTGGTATTAAACTCACTAAACCACCTATTAATCTTTATTACCGTGCTGTTGAGAAAGGGGATAGTTCTAAGGTGAATAAGCCTAAGAAAAATGATTCTACAGGTACTACTGTTCAGAATGCTCCTAAGAAAGCTGGTTCTATTCTTAAGCGTGGATTTCTTAATAACAAGTCTTTGGCTCTTGATTCTAGTCAACCGGGTACGAGCAGCAAAAACTCTTTTGGTGTTTTGAGTGGTTTAATGGATGATGGGACTGATTGGGAGGATGGCTTTGGTCATTCTAATGATGTGCTTAATGCGGATAGTGAGACTGATGAAGACATTGTGATTGATGATCGCCATGGAACTCGTCAGCCGGATACTCGCACTTCTCATTAATCATTATGTTTGTTTTTTATTGTTTATGTTCCTTTAGGTGGTTCTTTCCTATAGGAGTCATTAGTTTTGTAATGTAATTATCATATGGCATGTCATATGATATAGTGGTTGTTCAAGCTGTGTGCTTGAGGTTAATGTAGCATTGCAGCTACATTCCATTGTACTTCAACGCTTTTTGGGAATATATTTTACCGGGATTGGAGTCCCTTTACCCAAAAAAAAAGAACTGAAACAACAAACTCAAAATGAGGATCTTTTGATAACAAATAGTTGTGAAAACGGTGTTGAGACGAGTGACAAGATGATTGCAATAGTTAAGGCATTAGAGGAAGAGATGATGAGATTGAAGAGAGATGTGTCATCAAATGAAACACTAAAATTAGAACTAGAGGCTGCAGAGTCTAAAAACCAGGTCTTAGAAATTAGACTTTCGTCTGTTCTAGGGGAGATGGATCGGACAAGACAGGGACTATCCGCTCTTTATGGTTCACTAGAAGAACGCTTCGCTTTTAATGCGACACAGCAACAATCTTATGTTGAACAACTGAACCAAAAGTGTGAGGAAATCTCTAACTTAAACATCCTGCTCATTGACAAAAACATGGTTTTGGCCGAGTTAAAGGAGACACTTCTTCTCACCCGACAAGAAGTTGTTGATAACTTAGCTACCGACTCTGCACCATCCACTAGTGCTCCAACAACCAAGTCCGTAGTGCTTTATAAGAACCCGCTTCATAAGAGAAACCCGGTTACCTACGATGATTATATGAGGAATGCCATTAAGCATGTAGATCTTGTTAGGGATATTTTAGACGATCTTTATGCCTTAGATCCCTCAAGTAGCTACTATTATTCGGCTCATGAATATATTAAGCGAGTTCAGTATTGCTTAGCATACTTGCAATACATAGGTAAACCAGGTTCTGCACTACTTACTAATAGGCCCATTGCTGTAACTCCATTCAATAAGACTCCAGGAGCAAAACCGTCACTGGCACCATCAAGTAAGGCACCTTTAAAATCTGTTGCTAATATTCCCACTTTGCCTTCTACAGGATTAAAAGAGACTACTAAGGCTAAAGGATCGCCACTCAAGAAAGATAAGATCAAGCCCTCCACTAGTAGTGCCAAAAAGAAGAAAGTAGAAGATCACCATAGGAATGTTAGTTCAGTTTTAAATAAGAAGAATCATGTTAAGACTAAAAGCTCTGCGCCTGTGCAGCAGCCTAAACCATTTGTGAATTCTGATTTAAAATGTTGGAATTGTAATGAATGTATGTTTTCCCAACGTCACGATTTGTGTCTTATTGATCATGTGAATGAAATAAATGCCATTAGGAATGGTCTTGAATGGAAGCCAACGGGTAGAACTCGTGCCCAAGTTGGCTGGCAATGGCGTCCCACTGGTAGGACCTTTACATTAGATGGAAAAATGTGCCCTTTAACTAGGAATGCATCCATTGAGGTTAGGTCTGAGCGTCCTTTAGTTAGGCACACTCGCACTCAAGTATGGAAACAGCGCCCTTTAATTAGGTCAGCTCCCACTATAGTGCCTATCAGTGAAGAAATACCACAGGATTTAAGCCAACTAGAATCTACACCACCAACTAGGAAGAAGAAGGATAGGAAATCTAAGAAACCTAGAGTTAGCAAATCTAAGATTATTAAATCTGTACCTGCTAATAACAAGGAACACTCAGATTCTGATACCTCTACATTGTCTTCGTGTGGTGATATTTTCAGGTGGTCCAAATCATCCTCTGGTATTTGGACTCCGGTTGTTCAAAGCATATGACCGGAGATTGCTCGATGCTCCGAAATTTCGTCAGCAAGTTTCTTGGTACGGTTAAATTCGGTAATGATCATATAGCAAAGATAATGGGGTATGGTGAATATCAGATTGGAAACGTTACGATTTCAAGGGTATACTATGTAGAAGGTCTTGGTCATAACTTATTTTCAGTAGGACAGTTTTGTGATTCCAACCTAGAGGTTGCTTTTCGACAACACACTTGTTGCATCCGCAACATGGAAGGAAAAGATTTGTTGAAGGGATCTCGTGGTGCAAATCTTTATACGTTGTCCCTACAAGACATGATGGCCGCCTCTCCAGTATGTCTTCTCTCTAAAGCATCTAAGACCAAGTCATGGTTATGGCATCGAAGATTATCTCATCTAAATTTTGATGCTATCAATCATCTGGCTAAAAACGAATTAGTTCGTGGTCTTCCAAAGCTCAAATTTCACAAGGATCATTTATGTTCCGCGTGTTCAAGGGGGAAAAGTACCAAGAAATCATATAAGCCCAAAGCTGAAGACACCAATCAAGAAAAACTTCATCTTTTGCATATGGATCTTTGTGGGCCAATGAGAACTGAAAGTGTGAGCGGTAAGAAATTCATTCTGGTTATTGTGGATGATTTCTCCAGGTTTACATGGGTTAGATTTCTACGTACAAAGGATGAAGCACCGAAGGCTATCATCACTTTTCTGAAATTCATTCAGGTACGTTTGAATACTACTGTCCGCCGTATTCGTACAGATAATGGAACAGAGTTCGTCAACCAGACTCTTCGTGATTACTATGAAGGAGTTGGTATCTCACATGAAACATCCGCTGCACGCACTCCACAACAAAACGGTGTCGTTGAAAGACGGAATCGTACACTTATGGAAGCTGCTAGGACTATGCTCATTTATGCGAACACTCCATTGTTCTTGTGGGCAGAAGCTATATCTACTGCATGTTTCACCCAAAACCGTTCTATCATTCGGAAACACCATGGAAAAACACCTTACGAGCTTCTACATGACCGTCAACCCGATGTCTCATTTTTTCATGTGTTTGGTGCTCTTTGTTATCCAAACATTAATAGTGAGAACTTGGGTAAGCTTCAACCGAAAGCCGATATAGGTATTTTCATTGGTTACTCACCCTCAAGAAAGCATACCGAATTTACAACCGTCGTCTTGGTAAGATTGTAGAAACTATGGACGCAGATTTCGATGAGCTGACAACGATGGCTTCTGAGCAACACAGCTCTGAACCCGCGCTTCATGAGATGGGAACCGGTGCTATTAGTTCCAGATTAGTTCCCAATAATCCTACTTCTACATCATTTTTACCACCTACAAGGCCCGAGTGGGATAAACTGTTTCAACCGTTGTTTGACGAATTCTTTGATCCCCCAAATGATGAAGTTCCAGCACCTGTAGTGATAGCTCCAATTCCTGAAGTTGTTGCTCCTGCTAATGAAGCTTTATCAAATGCATCTTCAATTAACATTGAACCGGATGCACCCTCACCAAGTGATTCTCAAACTACACCTGAATCGTCACCCCTACTTGTGCCTAATGATGTGGAAGAGGATTCTACTGATCACGATTTGGAATATGCTCACTTAAAAGAGCTTCCTTTCTTTGGTATACCGTTCCCTGAAAACCCTTCAGCCGCGTCTACCTCAGAAGAAGCTCCTTCTATTGTTCACTCCAGACCACCTAGGATTGAAAATCATAGCACCAAATGGACAAAAGATCACCCAATTAGGAATGTCATTGGAGATCTAGATCGACCAGTCTCTACACGCCATCAATTACAAGAGAGTGCACTCTATTGCTACTTTGATGCATTTCTCTCCGAAGTTGAACCTAAAAATTGGCAACAGGCTATGACTCAATAATCTTGGATTGAGGCCATGCAGGAGGAACTAAATGAATTCCAACGACTTGAAGTATGGGAATTAGTTCCTCTCCCTGACAAGGTTAACATCCTTACCTTGTTATGGGTTTATAAGGTTAAACTTGATGAGATGGGTGCGGTATTGAAGAATAAGGCTAGATTGGTTGCTAGAGGATATAAACAAGCCTTGGGTATAGACTTTGAAGAATCTTTTGCTCCTGTGGCACGATTGGAGGCTATTAGACTATTCCTTGCGTATGCTGCTCATATGAACATGATCGTCTATCAAATGGATGTGAAGACGGAATTTTTGAACGGTGAACTAAGGGAAGAGGTCTATGTTCGTCAACCGGATGGGTTCGTTAGCACGGAGTTTCCTAATCATGTGTACAAGCTTAAGAAGGCTCTCTATGGGTTGAAACAAGCTCCACGCGCGTGGTATGATCTCCTTTCAACATATCTCATTTCGGAAGGCTTCTCCAAAGGCAGGGTGGACCCCACTCTATTCACTCTCAAGGAGGGCAACGACATGCTTCTGGTACAAATTTATGTTGATGATATAATATTTGCTGCCACTAACATAGAATTGTCAAATCGCTTTGAGAAGATAATGTCCACACGCTTTCAGATGTCAATGATGGGAAAATCTCATTTTTCTTAGGATTTCAGATTTCTCAAAATCCCAGAGGCATCTTTATTAATCAATCCAAATATGCTCTAGAATCTTTAAAGAAATATAACTTTGATAATTGTGACCCCGTGGACACTCCAATGGTGGAGAAATCCAAGTTAGATGAAGATAGGAATGGGACTATTGTCGATCCAAAACTTTACCGTGGGATGATCGACACCCTTCTCTATCTGACTGCTAGCAGGCCTGATTTGCAATTTGTTGTATGCATGTGTGCCCGGTATCAGGCTCGGCCTACCGAAAAGCACTTACATGTTGTGAAAAGGATCTTTCGGTATCTAAAAGGAACACTTCATCGTGGTCTATGGTATCCGAAAGATTCCTCTATTGCTTTAATATCATACGCAGATGCCGATCATGCTGGATGTCAAGACACGAGGCGTAGCACTTCTGGATCTGTGCAACTCCTTGGAGATAGATTGATCAGTTGGTCTTCAAAAAGGCAGAAAAGCGCTGCTATTTCTAGCACGGAGGCTGAATACATCGCCATGTCCGGTTGTTGTGCTCAAGTCCTTTGGATGAGATCACAATTAACTGACTACGGTCTGGGATTTAACAAAATCCCGATGTATTGTGACAACAAGAGCGCAATTGCCCTTTGCTGCAACTATGTTCAACACTCCCGGGCCAAGCACATAGACATTCGCTACCATTTCATTAAGGAGCAGGTGGAGAACGGAGTGATCGAGCTGTATTTTGTCACTACTGAGTACCAGCTGGCGGATATGTTCACCAAAGCCTTAGATCGAGGACGAATCGAGTTTTTGATCGACAAGATTGGCATGAAATCATTCACTCCAGCGACTCTCAAAGAGTTGGCAGAAGAATCAGCTGAATAGTGGTGGTAAACTATTCAGAGTATCCTTTGTTCGTGATCATGTATATTATCGTAAATATATAAACCACAAAAGAAAAATACAAAAATATAAAACCAAGAAAAACCATAAAAAATATAAAACCAAGAAAAACCATAAAAAATATAAAACCTACAAAAACCATAAAAATTATAAAATCAAGAAAAACCAAAAATATTTTTCGTTTATAAATCGGGCATGTCTTTTAGTACGGTAATATTTACGGCCTTAGAAATGTCGATCAATATTGACACGGCGCCATAAATAGAGTCCGTATAAAAGTTGTACATTGTTAAAACATGCCCATGATGGCTTGTAGTTATTTCAGACTGCAACCCGGTTTTCATATTAAAGTCACGTATTTCCTAGGAAAACGTTGGCTCACAACGGGAATTAATTTTCTCGGGCATGATTTATAAGCCAAATCATGCAAAGGGATCAAGTTTACTTTATAACTTGGTCTTACACGAGTTATGTACGTCTCAGTGCATTAATTTGTTAATATAAGAGAAATCTTATTGACACCACGAATCAATCTTTTTCAAGATACTAAATGGAAATGCTTTCATCAATATTTGACTCTTTAAACAATGACTACAGCTCTTTAAATAGAAAACGGGTCATCGTTTAAGGGGGAGAAAATATTAAATCATCTTCGTCATTAAATTGATTTTTCAAAAGTGATTGTGGAAAATTAATGGCTAAATGGTAAATGAGTGGTCTTGCTTTAGAATTCGACTTGTGCTCGTTCTATGTGATAGGCATTGCTTTACGATCTTGGAGATATGCTAATAGGTTGAGATGTTTAAGTTGTGTTGGCAAAATTTAACAATGGTTAGGGTGACTAGAAAAGAAAAGGAGTTAGCCTAATAGGAATTATAAAATAAAAAGGAAAAGTATAGAAAAGTAGAGGGACTTAAAGTGACAATGTGTGAAAGTTGTAAAAACTTGACCTAAGTCAAACAAAACCCCCCGTCCCTCTATTTCTCCATCACTGTTTCATATCCACTTGCCGCCATTAAAACACACACACTTGAGCTTTCTCACACACGAGTTTTTACCTGTTAATCAACTCCATCCGTGTTCATTCGATTATAAGGTAATAAGCATCTTTCTTTGATTTAAAATTCGTCTAAATCATCACTATGTCCTGCTAATTAATTCGTTCAATCTAATTAGGGTTAGTTTGCTCAAATTAGGGTTAATTAATTAGGGGTTTTTGATGGGTTTTGCTCGGAATACCATTAGAAGATGATTTGTTGCCTTAGATTGCTTTAGAACTCACTAAATGCGACTAGATTAATCTTTCATAGCTGCGTTTTGTTAAGTTCCGGATGAACATGGATATTAACTTCCGAATGAAGGAATTTTTCTGAAAAACTTCCGAATGAAGGAAAGTTCCGAATGAAGGACTTCCGAATGAAGGAAGTACCGAATGAAGGACTTCCGAATGAAGGAAGTTCCGAATGAAGGACTTCCGAATGAAGAAGTTCCGAATGAAGGACTTCCGAATGAAGAAGTTCCGAATGAAGAACTTCCGAATGAAGAAGTTCCGAATGAAGAACTTCCGAATGAAGAAGTTCTGAATGAAGGACTTCCGAATGAAGAAGTTCCGAATGAAGGACTTCCGAATGAAGAAGTTCCGAATGAAGGACTTCCGAATGAAGAAGTTCCGAATGAAGAACTTCCGAATGAAGAAGTTCCGAATGAAGGACTTCCGAATGAAGAAGTTCCGAATGAAGGACTTCCGAATGAAGAAGTTCCGAATGAAGGACTTCCGAATGAAGAAGTTCCGAATGAAGGAATTCCGAACGAAGAAGTTCCGAATGAAGAAGTTCCGAATGAAGAAGTTCCGAATGAAGAAGTTCCGAATGAAGAACTTCCGAATGAAGAACTTCCGAATGAAGAACATCCGAATGAAGAACTTCCGAATGAAGAAGTTCCGAATGAAGAACTTCCGAATGAAGAAGTTCCGAATGAAGAACTTCCGAATGAAGAAGTTCCGAATGAAGAACTTCCGGATGAAGAAGTTCCGAATGAAGGAAAGTTCCGGATGAAGAGTTGTTTGATTGATAGTTTGTTTGCATGCTCTAAGTACTTGTTGCAATATGTTATGCTTAGAAATAAGAATGATAAATATCTATATATTTTTGTGCATCAACCTTTCATGTCTTATCTTAAGCAGATACAATGACTAATCCAACAGTACAAGCTATCCAAGACTCTAGAGCAGCAGCTATTGCTAAAGCACGAACCCTCAAGTTCATACCAAACAATTACCGGCTGAAGCAAGTCTCAAAATCCACTCACCATGGTTTTAAAGTCGCCATAGCAATCCTTGATCAATCCCATTTTAAGAATGCTTTAAGAAGTAGTGCCTCGGTGCCTTATGATTATATGTATGAGTTCTGGGCTACCAAGGAAATCACTTCAAACAAGATCACCTTTACTCTCGACAACAAACAGCAGACACTTACTGTATCAGACTTTCGTAAGATATTTGGCATTAGGGATTCACCCAAAGGTATGGTATTTTCGAGGGATCCTACTAAAGACGAACTCATGGAGTTATTCGATGCTATTGGATGTCCTGACATACGAGTTGCGTCTGAGTTTACCACTGCTAAAGTAGGACAACCTTGGAGAGCATTGTTGGGTATTCTCAGTAGATGTCTTACACCAAAAACAAGTGGGCATGATGCTTTACGCAGTCCAATAATGAACATCTTCCATGGGATGTACAAAGGCGCAAATGCAGATTATGCTTTATTGTTATGGGAATAATTTACCTTTCAACTCTTCCATAACAAGAAGCTGAAGACTAATTTCTTTCCTTATCCTCGGTTTGTCAAGCTTATCATTAATTATTTTATGAAGAATGATGTTACTATTGATAGGCGTGCAGCAAGTCGGCATCACACTGAAGAAGATGATGATACTGTAGATCTAAGGCATGAAGGACCTTCTGGTGGTGTGATTCCTGGTCCTATTCCCGATTATCTTCTAAAGGATAAAATTAAAGGTTACTGCTGATTACAAGCTACTGCTGCTGGAAATCAAGAAGCTTAAAGCAAGCCTTCAGACTGGAGAAGACTCGTCTACTACGGTCAAGAGTAAAGGTAAACGCAAGCAACCAGCTGTTTTACCTGAACCTGAAACCAAGAAGAAGAAGACTGAGGTTAAGAAGGGAAAGGGTAAGGCTGATGAGTTAGTTCTACGTGACGAAGAATACGTTGTTGATCCGACTCTTGACAAGGCGGAGAGAAAAATGATGAAGATAGCTATTCAAAGGAGTAGGAAAGATACTGGCGGTAGTGGTTCAGGTGCAAGGGTAAATATTGAAGAAGAGTACGAGGAGCCAGAGGATATTGATGAGTTTGGGTCACCTGAAAGGTATTCTACTTCGAAGGAGACATCCATCCCGGTTTCAGCAAGTGTTGAAAAGGAGTCCGGTGCTCCTACTATCATGGTGTCTACTCAACCGTTAGTAACTCAACCTTTAGCAACTCAACCTCCACCAATTCAACCCTTACCAACCAGACCGGCCTCAACACCATTCCTTCCACCACCAATAACTCCCATCCTTAGTACCGTGGTCACAACCGAGCCTCTTCAATCAACCCAGAGCAGCTCTGCAACATCCACAATGGCTGCATTGGTGATGGCTGAAATGTTGGATAAACATACGGATAATCACAAAAGAGAAATGGATGAACTTCGCCAAGAGCTACATAGACGAGTTCAAAGTGAAGAAGCATCTAGGAAAGCCCAAGAAGAGATGCTTGCTAAGTTCGCTGCAGATATGGAATTGACGCGAAAAACTCATGCAGAAGAACTAGCTCAGGTTAAGCAGGTTGAGGCTGATAAGCATGCTGCACGTATCACTAGACTTCAAGCGATGAGGGATAAATACAAGGAGCAAAAAGAAGCACTTGAAGCTTCTGTTGAAGAGAGAGTGCAAGAATCCGTTGAATCCATTATGCCTAAACTGCGTGATGAGTTGAAGACACTAGCAGCTGATAACTTGATGATCAAGTCATCCAATCCTTCTGAATCCGCCTACAAAATTACCTATGACTTGACGGATTTTGAATTAAAGAAGATCCTGAAAGCTCGAATGAGGGAACTTGGATCGTTTGATAAATCTAGGATTCAACGGGCTCTTTACAAATCCCTGAATGACGCTATCATGGAGGATGATAGGTTATTCAAAACGTTTGGAAGTGTGGTACCATACCACATTCTACCTGAAGAAGAAAGGGAAGAAAGTGAAGAAGAAGAGGGTACTGGTGAAGAAGAGGAAGAAGAAGGAGAAGAAGAAGAAAAGGACGATGATGATGATGAGGATGATGATGAAGAGGATGATGATGATGATGATGATGGCGATGATGGTGGTGATGGGAATGAGGAGAGTGCTAGGGGGAGCAACGAGGATAGCGATGGGGATGATGATGGGGGTAAACAGCCTAAAGAGGGGGATAAGGTTGCCAGCTCAAAGAAACCTGCTAAGTCTGGAACCAAGTCCAAGAAAGATGCAGCGGAGAAGGAAAAATCAACATCAATGGAATCAAGACGATCTAAGTGGCGCCACGATGTGAATGCTACTACAACGTCATCGATTCCCGGTACTTCTATTGCTGTATCTATACCTATTACCACTAACCCTGTTAGTCCTGTTGTTGTTGCTCCTGTGATTGCAGAATCAGTAACTGAACCTGAAGCTGCACAACACTCACCCGTTCATGACACCGCCGAAATGCCTGAATCAGAACCAGCAGATGTTCACATTTCCACTCCTCTACAACAAGAACCACAATCTACTGTTCCTGAATCAAGCACAAGGGACTGGGCAGACACGTTGGAGATTGACGAGACTGCACCACCACAGGCTTGGATCACGGCAGCGGCGCAATATGATCCAATCACAGACGCTGACAGAGATGTCTTATATCTCCGTATCCGAAGTCCGATTGACTTATGTGCATTTCTGGCTCATGAGTATAAGACTTCGGTTACTCCGTCGTTGGTGAAGAGAGCGCTGAAGGATAAGAGAATTCACGCCAAAACCCGGTTAACCCGAATGGAGTTCGAGTACTATGCTGATGAGATCCTGAAAGCTCTGAATACCGTTCAACGGCCAGGTCTTCATGAATCAGAAAGAGCTCCACCTCCACTTGATCCTACTCAAGATAATCAGATTGCTCTCGACTTCTTCGTCACCTATGATCTTGAGTATCTTCTGAAGGGTTCATCACAGTACGCAACCTCCTTGACCTTGCTGAAAGCTGCCAACTGGGGGACAATACCCTGGATCGAGGAAAAGGTAAACCGACGCTGGGTCCCAAAGGTAACTCGTAATTATGATATGTATGCTGTTATAGGTGCATCTCATTGGGACGAACGAGTCCGAAGGGCGTACAGGGGTTGCTGCTTAGTCAATTCAGGAAGCAACGTTAGATCTGATATCCGCATCTCCAGTATTTTAGGGCTGAAAACTGAAGCCAAGAATGGCTATTATCATGTGACGGAGATTCGTTTGAAAAGGGAGGATGACAGAGAATACAAAATCCAGCAGGGAGATTTTTCTATCATTCGCCTTGAGGATATCGAAGATATGTTGCTTCTGATGACCCGTGATCAACTCACACATATTCCTCGTGAAGACCTCATTGCCTTGAATACAACACTTCGTATGTTCACACGAAGCGTTGTTATCAAGAAACGAGTTGAAGATCTTCAGTTGGGAGTCGAAAGTTACCAAAGGAAGCTTAACCTAACCCGTCCAGTGAATCAAGTGTTACCTCAACATGTCAACAGATGTCCCTATACCGGCATTTCTGTTCCGAATTGTGGGATTTTCTACTTGAACAGTCGAGGGTTAATGAAGTTTATGAGGGTGGGTGAGCTTTATAAGTACAGTGATGGGACTCTTATCTACGTCAGAGGAAAGTTGGATCATCTCAATTCGGGTGGGACTTTACCAGAGATGACTGAGGATCGGCATCAGGGTTACCGGCAAATGGCGAAGTATGTGATCAAGAAGATTGATCAAAAGCTCCGTGAACGTAGATTGATGAGGAGTTTAGAAAGATTCGTTGGTGGAAGACCATATGGAGTGCACCACAAGTTACTGCAACGATCCATCTAATGGGTCGTACATTTCAGGTCCACTTTATATTGGTTTTAATTGTGAATATGTAAATTTGTGAATATTGTGCTTTAATGGCTTGATGTAGTGTTAGGGTATGATAATTTTTCAAGAATTTCTCACGAGATTCTAAATCTTTCAAAATATATCATACCAAAGCACCACAACTATCCCTTATTAACTTAAGGGGGAGCATTAACATGTTCTATGGCCAAACATCGATTTCATTTTTACCCAAAGACCGGTTAATCCATTCAATATCCCAAATATTAATGGTTAACATTTTGGATAAGGGGAGAAAATGGGATTAAGGAGACTTAAGTGATACTTGGCTAAAAGATGAAAAAGACTTAAAGATAATCCAACTTAATATGTGTAAAGCACGTGTTAAGGGGGAGCGTTTTTGATGATAAAAAACACCTAAGGTACGAAACTTTTGATTTCAATATCACAAGTACCTTATGTGATTTTCAATGATTTTTCATGGTGGCTATACTTTCCCAAAACACGCTTAATTCACGACGATATGGTGACAAAAGGGTGGTAGGAATAGGTTTAGTCCAATGATTCATCAGAGCCGATGGAATCTTCCCAAGGACAATTCCCTAGATAGAATTAGAAGTCCTAGGAAAGATGGAGAAAGATTGTGAACGTAGCTGAATGCCGACCAAGTACTTAAGCTAGCACTGGAACAATCACAACAAGGTGCTAGTGATGACGTATTGGTAAGCATTGAAGGGGTTGAAAAATGAAAAAGAATTGTAAAGATAAAGGGTGTAAAGAAAGAAGCCCTCCTTACAACTTTAGGCAGAAACCGGGTCAATACATATGCTATTGAGATCATTTTTGTTAATGATTCTCGGTATTGAAGAAAGACATCATGGACCCAGTGATGCAATGCACAACCCTTCCCAGCTAACTCAAATATCTCTCAAAAGGTATTTGTTTTAATCACACGGAGATCAACACGTTATCTATTGGTTTATTCACTCCGAATAGACTGGTATTGAAAAGGTGGCACTCCTCTCCAGCCATCGCTCACTAAATCAAAACGCACAATCGAGTCTAGAGCCAAGAGATCATCAAAAGTCTCATTAGGACACTATCCATTTATTCCTTGCTTTCTCACACACTGTGAAAAGTAAGAGATTTTCATGAGTCCTACGCAGTATTCCTGTAATATTGCCAGAACATCCGAGTAATATGCAAGTATTACAATGAAGATGGAAATCCTGCTTGAGCCAACATCAAACAAGCTCATGGTAGGTTACACGTGCGGTTCTTTTAGAACCAATCTTGTGAAAAACTGGAAAGAAACAGTGGTTTAATTCTTAATTGAACTTAAACTCGTTCCAGGCCTCTACGCATTATCATATGATCTTGCCAGAACACTCAGAGTGACTCTTTATTGATCACAGTGACGAGTGGAAATCCTTCTAGTGTTAACATCAAATAGCACTTGGTAGGTGACGTGTAAGATTCTTTATGAATTGAGCTCGTGACAACTGGAAAGCAACGATGGTGAAAATCTTAATTGAAATTCACTTGTTCCAGGTTCCATGAATTGACGGCTTCAAATCACAAGGATAATTTATCCAAGTGATTCACTCTTTATGTTCGCAGTCAGCTTTGGACGGTCGAATAAAGAGAACGGGTTTACCCGCGAAATCCTGTCAGGAAGTTACTTAATTGAAACTATCCGTCACGGGTACGATATCTAATATCGTCCAACGGTCTTCATCGACCGGAGGTAAAATACTACCGAATTTGAATAAAATGTTCAAAGCCA
This sequence comes from Glebionis coronaria, assembly GCA_025667525.1. Classification (NCBI taxonomy): domain Eukaryota; kingdom Viridiplantae; phylum Streptophyta; class Magnoliopsida; order Asterales; family Asteraceae; genus Glebionis; species Glebionis coronaria. The sequence goes on along the minus strand of JANFOE010001357.1, from coordinate 168,570 downwards.
TTTTATTCGTGTCGTTGCTGTGTACCTGTTAAAGACGGTGGCGTTGATGTGTACCTGTTGAAGACGGTGTCGTTGCTGTGTACCAGTGAAGACGGTGGTGTTGCGGTGTACCGGTAGAAGTCGTTCCCACATGCTTATGTTTTTCTGCATCAAAGTTCAGCTAAAATTCAAGAAAGTACAAGATGAAGTCTTCCGCTGTACCAAACTCTGAAGCTTTCGAGAATTCAACAAAAAGACATAAGTGTGTGGAACATGGAGTCACGAGGAGGCATATTTCACAAGAAGGCAAAGATCGCACGTGATTGGCCAAAAGAACAATGCTCTCAACCCAAAGCCTAAAAGATCAATAAACATATTCACAACAAAAAGAAAAAGAAGAAAAGACTACGAGCTAAAGAACGAAGACTTAGTATAGTATGCTAGGTTTAGAACTTTGTAACGTGGAGTGACCTCCCTTAGGGGGAGATTGTTAGAAATACGTTTTTACGTATTTTAGAAGTATCGGTCACTCCACAATATTATTAATGTTGTAATAGCTCGTAGTTAACAAATAGTTAATAGTTACTTATTTAGTTAAGTAAGAACCGGTCCATGGGCTTGTCATGGGCCGGCCCAAGTCCATTAGTGACTTGGAAGTATAAATACCCCTTTCCTCCTTGGAAAGGGGTTGGTTGTTGTTCACTTTTCTAGTTTCACTTAATAAAATAACACATAGTTTTCTCTTTCTTTCTCTCTCTAGTTTCTCTCTCTAGAAAACATCAACCCACTTCATAGATTCATAGGTTATCAAGATTCTACACATACAAGAATGTGAAATCTTTGACGTATGGGGTATAGACTTTATAGGGCCATTTCCATCATCCAAAGGGAACAAGTACATCCTCATAGCCGTTGACTACGTTTCTAAATGGGTTGAAGCAAAGGCTCTCCCTAAGAACGATGCGAGGGTGGTTGTGAACTCTTTGAAGCAACTTTTTGCTCGATTCGGTGTTCCTCGTGCTATCATCAGTGATCGCGGGACTCATTTTTGCAATGATCAATTTGCTCGAGTCATGGCTAAGTATGGTGTCAATCACCGTCTTTCCACTGCATATCATCCTCAAACAAATGGTCAAGCCGAGATTTCTAAGCGTGGATTGAAGAGAATTTTAGAGCGAACTGTGGGAGAGCATCGTGCCTCGTGGGCTGATAAGTTAGATGATACTTTGTGGGCTTTCCGTATCGCATATAAGACACCTATTGGTTGCACTCCATATCATCTTGTGTACGGGAAGGCATGCCACATTCCTATTGAGTTGGGGCATAAGGCGTATTGGGCCTTGAAGTGGGCCAATTTTGATATCAACAAAGTCGGTGATCTTCGGAAGATTCAACTCAACGAGCTAATGAACTGAGGAATAAAGCTTATGAGAATTCATTGATCTACAAGGAGAAAACCAAGATCATTCATGATGCTAGGATTAAGAACCGAGAGTTTCACGTTGGTGATCAAGTTTTACTCTTTAACTCTCGGTTGAAGATCTTCTCGGGCAAGCTTAAGAGCCGTTGGTCTGGTCCATTCACCGTCGCGAAAGTCTTCCCTTATGGCACCATTGAACTTTCTTAACCAAATGGGCCTAATTTTAAAGTGAATGGACAGCGTGTGAAGCTGTACTTTGGTGAGGACATCTCTCATGAGATGATTCCATCCCTCACCACGTTTCCCTTGATTTACTTCTGGGTCGAGTCAGGCTCGTGACTCGGTTAACAAAAACAAGCGCTTCTCGGGAGGCAACCCGTTGATCTATCCTTTACCGTTTTCATAGTAAGTGTAGGGGAGCTACATAGGGTTTGTTGTCTTGTTTCTTATGATGTGCAGGGATTAAAAGCTTCAAAGAGCAGTTTTGATGACATTTGACGACCCGTGATCCCGTGTACCCGTCTTCCCGGTTCTATCCTAAACTGTCGTGATTCAATATTTCATATCTTATATGTTCACATTGAAATCACTATAGTTGTCCTTTCCTTAGCAAGATTTAAACAACGTGCACAATGTCCTAAGTGTAGGGGCGTTTACTCCCACATGCTTAAACATTAAGGACAATGTTTATATCAAGTGTAGGGGGACTTCTATCGAAGTAAGTGGGCTTTTCCATGAATTTGTCCTCATTTTAACCAGAAAATTTGATTTTCCGACATTTTTCAAAATTTTTAATCTATTTTGGCCTAGTTGTATAGTAGTATTTTCCTTTGCTATCGTTATTTACTTTCCTTGCTAGAATAAAATTTTTAATAAAGTGGTTTTAATTTTTCAACGTTGTGAATCTTTTGACTCAACCGGAGTTTGTGTATCCAAGTTTACTCTAGCTAGTATCCTTAACGTGTTTAAGTCAAGTTTTGCTAGGCTTTTATATAGGGATCTTTAAAACGCGAAAGTCTTAACTCTCACGGGTTAAGAACAAGAACTTTTCGCAAGTTCCTATAATTGATCCTAGAAAGTCGTTTATCAAGGGAAACTTAAAATGCGAATTCTAAATTTGAAAGAGTCTAAGAAGTTGCAAGATCCTATAGATGACTTAAAAACCCAAAACTTTGATTTAATTGGCTAAGCATCCACGAGTCTCATTCCTCGAGATTTTAAATTATGGAGAACGAGAGATGATAGAGTCAACTATAAGTTTGGTATTCTTTCATGAATTTATGTGAGTTGATTATAAGCTTTTTCTCCCATCGCTTGTTAATAAATATATTTGCAATAAATAAGGTCGTACGATTTGAAAAGTTACTTAGCTTCTAGCCCAAGATCGTTTAAAAATTGCTCGGTATTAATTAGAGTTCATAGCCGAGGCATAACTTATTGAAGCGGGATGCGAAGATTGGCGAGTCCGAAAAGGCCCTAACAAGGCATGAGGGCTACATTTTGTTGCTAAAGATCCAAAAGTGATGTGAAGAATCATTTATCAAAAATCAATATAAAGGATCGAGACACACGATGAAAAGCATATACTCCCCAAAAGATCATGGAGAAGTCTATCCGAAAAGAACCTAGCAAGGTATGAGGATAAATAGATCCAAGTCCTAAAAGGAGGCGGATCGTTGTATATCAAAGTCCAAAATAAAGATTAGAGAAAAATGAATAAGTCGTGGTCCTAATATGAAGAATCTCTCAAAACTTCAAGTGAAGAAATTCCTATTGTGAAGAGAAGACCATAATTTCAAGAACGTCTCTCAAGATTCGAAGTATGAAGTCGCTGCCAAATATCAGTCCGAGACAGGTCTCAAATCGTGAAGCGAGTTATGCCAAGATATGAACTTTATGAGGTCCCGAGAAGCAGTTTTAAAAGATTTTGTCCTTTAGCTAACTATTGATTAAATCGTCCTACTTTATTTTCAGCCTAAATAACTATCGAAATAAGTCAAGCAATGCATCCTCGTGATCATTCAAGACAAAATTAAAATATAAGAGATACACCTAGGAATAAGGGAGTCTAAGTAAATAATTGAGCCACATGAGTTTGTGTTAGTTTGCTAACTTATAATAACAATGATCTCGTTTTTAAGCTTGGTACGGGAACATGAAGCTTGAAGATGATAAACATTCATGACAGCCAAAACCCCAATGTAAGTCTTTGATTTCTTTACTTATTTTGTATATATTTCTATCTTTTTAATAAATGCCAAGCTGGGTTAATTATGATGATAAATGTAATCTGTGCTTTGAAATTAATGCATTGCATGAGGACATTGCAATGGTCAAGTGTAGGGGATTTAATAAGTGTGAAAACACCTATCCTTTTACCACTTATTTCCAATAATAACAAGACCAAAACGTGTATTTTATGTTGTAAAAGTCGGAATTATGCGTGGTTTGTGTTTTTATTGTGTTTCAGGATAAAAATATGAAAAAGGAAGAAAACATGGGCTATCACGGGCTTTTATCGAAGAAAACGGGAAAAGACGAAGTCAAAAGATCAAGAGTGTAAAAATAACGGAAGTCCAAGGCCTATTCTGAAGATTTATCGAAGAAAAAGTCTAAAGACGGAAGTTTAATGAAGGCGAAAAACTCAAGTCTAATAGAAGAAGAAAATTATAAGACAAGTTCAATTTATATCAACAAATCCCGAGACGACGTCGAGAAAGACAAAGAATTTTAATCGAGTCGAGACGTGAAGAAAGAAAAAGGAAGCAACACATGCACCTCCCCACCTCCTATATATACCCTCCTAATATGGCATTAAGAGGGTGTTAATTAGTCATTAATTAATTTTTAGTCTTTAATTTTTTTAGTAATTAGTGTGTTTATTTCTCTCTCTAGCTTTCTCTTTAAGTTTTCTTAATCTTCATCTTAATATTGTATTAGATCTTAATCTTAATCTTAATAAAGCTTTTCAATTTAATCAAGTTTATTTCATATCTCTCATTCTATCTTTCTTAATCTTGTGATGATCTAATTAATCATGTAGTTGTTTTATTAATCTAGTTGTTTATGTGATTGATTTATTCATGTGATTGATCTTATAATTTTGATGTGGTGGATGTTTTGAGCTTATTGTGATAGTTGATTTAATAGATTAATAGTTTTTAATTAAAAGTTGATTTTAATAATTTTGATTATTATTGTTTTCTAAAGTTTTTGATTTGTGGTTGATTTAATTTTTCTTAAAAGTGTTTTAGATTAAGTTTTGGTTAATTGCTTAATTGATTGTGCTTAATCTTGGCTTATTTTAGTTCGTATCTGTATTCTGTTTATCTGTCATAAAATCTTCGGAAAAGGGTTTTCATATTCCGAAGATTCATATTCTGAAGATTTCATTTAATGTGAATTTGTTCATTTCTCTGAAAATACTTCATTTCTTTGAAAAACTTCATTATTTCGAAAAGATGCCATTTTGTCTGAAAATCTTCATTATTCTGAAAATACTCCATTTCTCTGAAAAACTTCACTATTCCGAAAATACCCCATTTCTCTGAAAATCTTCATTATTCCGAAAGTACCCCATTTCTCTGAAAATCTCATTATTCTAAAAATACCCCATTTCTCTGAAAAACTTCATTATTCCGAAAATACTCCATTTCTCTGAAAATCTTCATTATTAAGAAAATACCCCATTTCTCTGAAAAACTTCATTATTCCGAAAATATGCCATTTCTCTGAAAAACTTCATTATTCCGAAAATACCCCATTTCTTTGAAAAACTTCATTATTCAGAAAATATCCCATTTCTCTTAAAATCTTCATTATTCCGAAAATACCCCATTTCTCTGAAAATCTTCATTATTCCAAAAATACCCAATTTCTCTGAAAATCTTCATTATTCCGAAAATATGCCATTTTTCTGAACAACTTCATTATTCCGAAAATACCCCGTTTCTCTGAAAAACTTAGATATTCCGAAGATAGTGTTATTCCGAACTTGTTGATTTTTCCAGATATTCAGAGATTCAGTTTACACAGTTAATAAAGGTTAGACTTCTCAGTTATTTTTATATATTTAGTTTTTATATTTTCAAGTAGATTAGTCCACCAAATCTCCCCCTTTTAGTGACGAACAACACTTCTAGAGCACACACAAAAGTCATGTCTCATGGATCTAAAGTTATGTAAAGCTGCTGAAGTAGTGAAATCTTGTTTCACGGGTGATGATTGTGGGGTGAGTTATGTCATAATTAACAAGTTGTTAAAGAATAACACATTCGGTTGATGTGCAAATATAGATGTTTTAAATCGCTAGTAATTAGATTCACCAAGATGAGAACAGGTCATTTGATCTTGTGAAACATGTAAAAACCAAGCACTCTGAGGACCCCAAAACATTTTTATGTCACTGTTGCAAATGATTTCTGAATAATTAATCTCTTGGTTACTTACCTAACAATATTGGTACCAACATAAGTTGAGGTATTATAAGCGTAGGTTTTGTGACATAAGGCATAATATCGGGTTATCGGGTTGAACCCGAACCCGATAAGATATAACAAAATAACCTTAACCCGATCCTATAAGACTATCGGGTTACCGGATTGACCCGATAGACCCGATAAGCATAGTTGAACCCGATAAAATCCAATCATATAAGACTTTATCGGGTTCGGATTGGATTGGATCGGGTTGGGTCGACCCATTTGACACCCCTAGTGACATGTGGACTAAAATAAGCTTGATGTTTGAATTTGTTTTCCAATTTAGTTAATACAACGATTCTATCTTCTTCTATTCCTTCAAAGTTATTTTTGTAAACGCATTAATGCACTAATATTCAGTTACATCTACATCCACCGTTCAAAAGCACAAAACATCTGACCTTGACCAATTCGTTCGTATGTTTGGAAAGCAAGTATTCATTTCAACTTATTTTGCAAATCGTTACTTTTGTTCGAATATGTAATAATAATTAAGGTAATCTATATATAGCAATAAACTGATTTTGTTAGTCAATTAATTCACACGTAACTAATTGGCTATTACTAATATTAGGCCAACATTCATACGTAGAAAGTTAAATATTTTATTGGTTAAAACAAGAACAATTATAATTTGTGTTTAAGGTATTTAATAGCTACGTACTTTCTCAGATATATATATATATATATATATATATATATATATATATATATATATATATATATATATATATATATATATATATATATATATATATATATATATATATATATATATATATATATATCATACATGTTTTCATAAAATTGGCAAGATAATATTTGAACTTACGCTTTACGTACCTCAAACTTTTTTCTACCTATTTTACCATTCAGTCCAATGCCAAATTTCACATCGTTAGTCCTTTAACTAACGATTGTTTTTTTCCAAAAAAAAAGTTTTAACTTATAAAAGAATTATAATTTTTCCAAACATATTTAAAATATAAAAGAATTGTGTTAAAAAATATTCGAAGTTAAAAAAACTTTTTTTACTTTAAAAAAATTTCAGATTGTTTTAAATCTTACTTCATTTTTTTAAAAAAGTTTATATTTTTAGAAAAAAAATTATTTTTTGAATATTTTTTAAAAGTTAAAAATGATAAAATGATTTTTTTCCAGAAAAATTTAAAGTTTTTAAATATTTTTTTTTTATTTTCGGAAATAAATAAACTTTTTTTAAAAGTAAACTGAAATAAGAGAAAAACGTAAATTTTTAATTTAAAATTAAGTTTTTTTTTATAAAAAATTATTAAAGGAATAATTTAAAATGTTTTAAAATTTTTCGAAATGTTTTAAAATTATTAATTTAGGAAAATTCAAATATATTTTTAAATAATTTAAATTTTTAGAAGAAAATCATGTGAGTTATTTATAACTTTAAAAATATTAAGATAAAAATGTAAAAAAAAAGTTAACTTTTTTCAGAAAAGAATAAACATTTAAAAAAAAAATCAAAACTGAATTTAAACAATTTTAGGAAAACGTAAAAGCAAAAAAAAAAAATATTTTTTTAACTCTAATTTTTTTTGAAAAAATTATAATTTTTTCGAAGTTAAATATTTTTTTTTTGGAAAAACGATCGTTGGTTAAAGGACTAATGATGCAAAATTTGGTATTGGGCTGAATGGTAAAATAGGTCGAAAAAAGTTTGAGGTATCATATTAACAGGTAAACCGGAAGCTCAAAGATTAACTTGGCAATTTTATAATTACAAGTATGATATGGATATATTTGAGAAATTAAATGCCTTTATAATTTGTATATACAAAGTTAGTAAATCAGCCTCATTAACACAGTTTTTTACAAGTCTTCTAACGTAGCCTCTTTAAAAATTGCTAACGTGTCGAGCTCTGGATCAGTCTCATCTATGGTATGTACAAATATTACAAAGCACAACCAGTTTCCACCAAAACACTTCTATAATACAATTGTTACAATTAGAGAATATTGAATCAGTTACAAGTTACAACTAAAAATAACTTTTCTATTTTTGCTAATCGTTTTTTACACCACCAAAAATGAATTCTGACTTCTTTTTGGCTCACCCAAGCCGGTTGTTCAATTCAGCATTAATATAAAAGCTCCAAAATTCTTTCCATGGTCACAACTTACATTTGCTAAACCATATATTCCTCTCCGATTCATTAAACACACACACACAATTGCAAATCAAAGGACCAACGTCGTTCTATATCCCTTCAAGTTCGATCTATGTCAGCGATTTATAGAGTATTTGGCGATTTTCGCATTTATTCAAAAAAAAAGGATTCGATTAAAATATCGTAGTAAAGCTCTATTTATTTTAGGGGTTAACTTCATTTTATTTGTATGGTGCTAAAACCATTAGTGATAATCACATTCATGAATTAGTTTTTATGATCTGAAATTTAGAGACTTTATTGATCACATATACCATGAAATATATTGGGACAGTAGTTCCCAGCAACGATTTAATCGAATCCTTAAATTCAATTGTTTCCCTTAAATGGAATTACCTCCCCATGAAATATATTAGGACAATAGTTCCCAACAACGATTTAATCGAATCCTTAAATTCAATTGTTTCCCTTAAATGGAATTACCTCTCATTTCTTATTGTCTTTCACAATGGTGTCATTCTTGAAGCAGGTACTAGAGCATAAGTATATAACGTCACTCAAAACACACATAGAATTTTATTCTTGATTCTGCAAAAATGGAGTTTTTAGTCCTTGAAAGTCTCCTTTTAGACGACCGACGTCCCATAGAGGTAGTATTATTTTCACAATATCATACTAATAGCTTTAATATCTTTATTTAATAAATGTCAAATTGTTCTTTTTCGGTTTGAATATCAGACAAGACACCTTCGAGCTGAAATTGAAAATTTGGAATCATTTCTAAAGCAGACATGTAACGTTTTTGTATTTGGAGTTTAAATAGTTATATATAGATATAGTTACGTTTTTTGATTTTTTTGTTTGTTTGTAATATGATTATAGGTCTGTAGTATTTGAGATGAGTAACACTAAAGCTATTGTTGTTGTTGTTCATGGTGCTTGTGAGGTATCTTTTTATTAATTTTTTCTTTAATGAGCTTTTTTATTAATAAGTGAGAACACTCAAAGCAGGTATTATAACAATTTGATAGTTGTGGTTAATGATTATAGATGTGGCTAAATTTATCGTCTTAGCATTAAAAAAAGTATCTTTATTGTGTGTATCTGTGATGGAAACAATTGTTTTGTTTTAATTACAATGGCTAATTTCAACATAGGACTCCACATGAGGAAACCAAAGGGTGATATAACCTTTCCATAACAATTAAACATATATAAACATGTAAAAACGTATGCAGCACAATTATAAGTATAATTGTTTCGCATGTAAAAATCTAAAAACCTTTCCATAACAATCAAAGCGTTCAGAGGTGAAAGGTATTATCCGAAATCTCGAGTATTCACTGCTAATTGTTCGTTTGGTTTATTGATGTATTATTTTAATTTTTATTTTGACTTCTCCCTCTCATTGTTATCACACTATATATGGAAACTCGTGTCTGCTAGGGTTGGGTTATGTGTCAAAATATGTTACTTTTATGTGTGGTTAATGGGTTAGTCGAGTTGAGCCTACCAACTATTGTTACATTCTCCATTTATTTGAATTCTAATCATAAAATGTATTGGTTAGGATTATATAACATATAGAGTAAATTGCATAAATCGTCCTTAAAGTTTGGCCATATTGCATGTTTCGTCCTAAACGTTACAAAAGTGCAAAGATCATCCCTTTGGAGAAACTTTAATGCAAGCATCGTCCTTATGAGGAAACTTATTAGGACGAAACCTACAAAATAGCCAAAACTTTTGGGACAAAACCTGCAAAATGACAAAACATTAAGGATGAAAATTTGCGAAATAGTTTGATTTTAGGACGATATCATCACTTTTAAAATATTTAGGACGAAACATGCAAAATGACCAAACCTAAAGGACGATTTATGAAATTCTCTCTAAAATATATATTAAACTCAGGTCATTTCGTATATGTGTGGTTTATAAGTTAATGGTATTATATATGTTATGAAATTCATTTAAAAGTGGCATTTGATTATACTGATTAGTGAATATCATGGGACTTTTATTCTCAGGATATAAAATAAATATTGAAGGTGGATTTCTTTACTATAAGGATTCTTGACATTGATGACCAATTGAAGTTATGTTCAAGAGATAGGCATTAGCTGAGATTGGTTATGTGTGTCTGCCAAGTTTGTAAAACGTGAGTCGTGTGAACCAAAGATATGGTGTATGCAGAGGGCTTTTAATGAGTTGTTCATGGTGTTTAGAGAGCGAAACCACGCGATGTTATGAGACATATGATGCTGTTATCTTTCGGAGCCTAAAAAGTTACATGATTTCTAAAAGGTTTTTCGTGTTTTGAAACCAATTGATAGCTTCTGCTGAGTTATGGTCTTACGGATTATGTTTACTACAAGTTTTCTTTAGTTCATTATTTAAGCAACACAACTTTACGTTGTAGTATCGGTATTCTTTTGTTGATGACTTGCAAGCCAAACCCTTACCGGCACTAAACCTTGTGACAGAGATAAGGGTTCAATTAGTTGTGGCAAGATGCAAGGGTTAGTTTACACGTCGGGATGTGTTTAGGACTTTAGGCTAAGGAAGGTTCATTTTAGTACAAGTCAAAACTGACTGGTTTGCCGGCATGGCCCTACTTCAGCATGATAATTGATTTTGTGTGCTTTCACTACTGTGTTTTCATATAAAGTATGTTTGATTTTATACTTTACGTTCGTTTTCCACATGGGGTTCTCTCTAACTGCTAACTTCGTAATACATCCTTTTTTTTGGTAAAAGGGTAACAATGACCCCGGTAAATAGAACAAAAAAAAACGTTGAAGTACAAGGAATGTGGCTGAAATGCCACATTAACCGCAAGCTACAGGCAGCTCGTAATACATCCTTTGGTTCACTACCTTCTTCAACGTTACCTTAAAGATACCCGTGAATTTCACGGGTCTTTTAGCTAGTGCTATATATACTGTTTTGCTATCCAGTCCTCATGCTCGTGTCAACTTGTCACTTTTAGTCCCTGCACTTTAGACAAAACAACAAACACAAATATATATAACAAAAACTTACCTTACTTACCCTTTATCTTTGATAAGATAAAACCTATGTACACAAGAGTTAGGATATCACAAGCTAAGTTACACGGGTACAAAAACGGGGACGGGGACGGATACGGGTACTGGGAAACGGCAACATCCTAAAATTCAAGATACGGGTACGGCGGGAAAACGCCTATTCGTCTTTTGATATTTTAGTATACGGGAAATTGCCATAAAAATATTTCAAAACATTCAAAAAACTCAACAAATGTTTCTCGTAATCATAATTAAAAAGTTTTAAACATCAAATTAACTTCCCAAAAAGCAAATAAGTAAAAAAAAAACATCAAGCAGTTAGTGGTAATATAATGCATGCAATGTAATACATGTAATATAACATAACCGCATAACCTACTGATGATAACCTACTAACATAACCTACTGATGATAACCTACTAACATAACCTACTGATGATAACCTACTAACATAACCTACTGATAGCAATCTAACATAATCTACTGATGTAATAAGTAATTAACATCTCTACTACCTATAAAAGAAAAACCCCCAAACCTTGAATGTTGAAAAACATTATAATTTAGGAAATGTTGAAAAATTTATTGTCACCCCTTTGAAATTGTCAAAGAAACTATCCTGTCTTTTGTAACACATAATAAGAGTTTTATACAAAACCCTAAACTTCTTTCTCTCCCTCGCCCCCACTCAAAATCATGGCCGCCAGTTTTAAACAAACCCTAATCCCCTTTCTCTCCCCCACCCCTCTCAATATCATGGCCGCCACCACAGCCACCTCGATGCCGCCATTTACCCTTTAGTGTTGGTGAACGGTGTGTGACGATGGTGGTGGGTGTGTGACGATTGTGATGAGGAACTTCTCCATTTTGTCATGCTTCTTAATTATATGGACGCCATTTGATTTTAGTTCTTTTTATTGGTTGTGTTGCCCTGCCGTCGGCCCGCAACTCTCTTCGATGCCGCCTCTAATCTTGCACAAAAATTTATTCTATGCCACCAACCCTTTGTTTCCACCATTCGTGGTGTGTGGCGTTGATGGTTAGTTGGTGATGTTGGGGGATCTTAGGTTGGGGGTTTATATTGTTGGTGTTTTGATTCAAAAGAAGCTAATGGTTGAGGAGACAGAGATTGTTATCTGGAAAAGTTACAGTCCCTTAAACAAGCTATCATGGGTACGAAAGCCTCTGAAAAAACAAATCCATCTTCTTAAACAGGTATTTGTTTACTTTATGTTAAATTATTTGCTAATTGGACTATTGGAGTGTCCAAACAAACGTTGTTTAGAATTTGATTTATTGATGATTAGGTGTTTTTAATTACTACGTATTTAGGTATGAGAAGGGGGCATACATGTTTGAACCAGTAGATCTTTGTCACTTCGTCATCGAGCATCCCACTATTTCGCTTTCATGATGGTGAGCATTCATTTTTTTTTCTTTAGTGAATATTTGGTTCCCAACTTGTAGTATAGTAAGTGTCAGTGAGTTAAAATTATCCAGAGAGATTCAGGATGTGCTTGCGCTCTGTAATGGTAGTCTTCCATCATGGTGTTATCAGCTTATAAAAGCATGTCCGTTTTTATTTCCGTTTGAAACTAGGCGACAGTATTTATATTCAACAGCTTTCGGGCCATATCATACGTTATATCGGCTTCTGCAGCAGCAGGGTGCAAATGGGAATGGGTCTACGAACGATAGAAATATGTGGGTTGGACGGTTACGTCGACAAAAAGGCTGTTTTAGATTCTGCTGCATAAGTTATCGAGATGTATTCAAGACAAAAGGCTGTTTTAGAAGTAGAGTATTTTGGTGAAGTTGGGACTAGATTTGGTCAGTTTTTGAACTTGTTGCGTCTATGCCAATCCGAGGTTTTGATACAATAAGTAAAAATTAGGATTACTCTTTATATTCGAAAATTTGTATTCGTATATGAAGTAAGGGATTGTTAGTTTTGATGTACCAACCTCCCTGTACATGTATTAATTCTGATCATTTACAAGAAGCTGCTTAGAAGTTGAATTTATCTATCATGATCAATCCTTGGACGTGATCATGGTCACCCTATATTCCACGAGTTATATTCTGTTGCAAACACTCGAGGTACATTATGTTGCTATGCTTTACTTCACATGGGGTTTTAGATTTCTTAATTAATTAAGTGCTTTTCTGGCTAACAAGTTCTGCTTCTTGTTTTATATGAAAATGCTCGTTAAAATATGCAGGTTATGAAGCAGTTTCAAATTAACAAAACACCCTTTTAGTTAGTTAACGGGCCAAATGGCTCAAGTTGAATCACCACACTAACTGTAGTACGGAGTAATATCTTTTGTAGCTGGTTAATACCTTGATTTGAGTACATGATAATAAAGTTGTTTTCGTTTCAGATATATTGAAGTGGCAAATAATGATCGTGGGATAAATGCATCACAATCTAATATTAGCCGGAATTTGAAGTGGGAGGTATACTTTATTTTAAACAGGCCGATGATTTTTTATAAAAAACTAAAATTTAATAGTTCTTCTGTTTCATGACGAAAAATTAAAAGGCAAATAAAGTAAATAACACAAACTTAAACTCAAACTAAAGGGAAGGCAAGTAAAAGTGCGACTAAGGAAAAATGCGGGAAAAATAACGCTAAATGTATAAAACTACAAAAACTGGAAATCACTCTTTCGGAACAAAACCCTTCATTCGGAATAAACATGTTCATCCGGAATAAATACCTTCATCCGGAATAAATAGATTCATCCGGAATAAAGGCCTTTATCCAGAATAAATGTTCATTCGGAATGTGAAGCTTCATGCGGAATAACAAAACTCGTTCAGAATATACACTCATCCGGAATATAGCTTCATTCGGAATAATCCTTTCATCCGGAAAAGTGCTTCATCCGGAATAATGTGTTCATCGGGAATACTCACTTGTTCAGAATAAAATGCTCATTCGGAATGATATGTTCATCCGGAAAAAGTGCTTTATCCGGAATAACTAGTTGATGCGGAATAATTAAGACCAAACATTCATCCGGAATAACTTGTTGACTCGGAATAAAACAAACTCATGCGGAATATAGGCTTCATTCGGAATAATAAGGAGAAAACGTTGGTTCGGAATATGAGCTTGATTCGGAATCTGGGCAAAGAAACAGTGCGAAGAACAGGGGAATAACAAAGGCTACGAATCTAACCAAAACTTACCATAATCAACCAAAAGATTAAACCAAAATAACCAATAAACATCAACTAACAATAATCAATCAAAACAAATCAACAAAGCTAACAAATAAGGCCAAATCAATCAAAACCCACTTGATTCAAAACCATAAAAACTCAAGAACATACCATAATCAAAAGTAAAGATTAAGCAAGAAAGGTAGAAGAAGATTAATTAAAAGCTTGATTAAAAAGTAAATGATTCAACAATTAAAAACATGAAAATTAAATCTTACCTATTAAATCTTGAGAGAGAAAACATAAATTTAGAGAGAGAAAGCATATATTTAAACTATTCCTAATCTACTCCTAAAACTAACCAACCCTCTCCTAACAAATGAGTGTGGTATATATATGAGAGGGGAGTGGTTGGTGGCTTCCTCCTTTCTTTTTTTTCTTCCGTCTCGTCTTTAAAGTCTCGACTTTTGGCTCGGGATTTCTTTAAACTCGTCTTGAGATTCTTCATAAATAAGACTTGAGTTCTTCGGCTTTATTAAACTTCCGTCTTTGGACTTTTTCTTTGATAAATCTTCAGAATAGGCCTTGGACTTCCGTTCTTTTTGCACTCTTGATTTCTTGACTTCGTCTTTTGTCTTTTTCTTTGATAAAAGTCAATGAAAGCCCGTGTTTTCCTTCCTTTTCACATTTTGGTCCTAAAACACAACAAAAACACAAACCACGCATAATTCCGACATTTACAACATAAAATACACGTTATGGTCTCGTTTTCATTATAATTAAGTGGTAAAAGGATGGGTGTTTTCACACCTATCAAATCCCATACACTTGATCATTGCAATGTCCTCATGCAATGCATTAATCACAAAGTAAGAATACACTTTTCATCACAATCAATCCACATTGGCCTTTTATAAAGAGATGGAAAATAACAAAACAAGTAAAGAAATCAAAGACTTACCTTAGGGTTTTGCAATGTCATGAATAATAATCATCCTCAAGTTTCACGTTCCCCATACCAAGCTTAAAAACGAGATCATTGTTATTGTGAGTTAGCAAACTAACATGAATTCATGTGGGCCAATTATTTACTTAGACTCCCTTATTCCTAGGTGTATCTCTTATATTTTATTACTGTCTTGAATGATCACGAGGATGCATTGTTGACTTATTTTGATAGTTATTTAAGCTGAAAACAAAGTGGGACGATTTAATCAATAGTTAGCTAAAGGACAAAATCTTTTAAAACTGCTTCTCCGGACCTCATAAAGTTCATATCTTAGCATAACTCGCTTCACGATTTGAGACCTTTCTCGGACCGATATTTGGCAGTGACTTCATACTTCAAATCTTTGAGAGACGTTCTTGAAATTATGGTCTTCTCTTCATATTAGGAATTTCTTCACTTGAAATTTTTGAGAGATTCTTCATATTTGGACCACGACTTCTTCATTTTTCTCCAATCTTTATTTTGGACTTTGATATACAACGATCCGCCTCCTTTTAGGACTTGGATCTATTTATCCTCATACTTTGCTAGGGTCGTTTCGGATAGACTTCTCCATGATCTTTAGGGGAGTATTTGCTTTTCGTCGTGTGTCTCGATCCTTCATATTGATTTTTGATAAATGATTCTTCACATTACTTGGGATCTTTAGCAACAAAATGTAGCCCTCATGCCTTGTTAGGGCCTTTTCGGACTCGCCAATCTTCGCATCCCGCTTCAATAAGTTATGCCTTGGCTATGAACTCTAATTAATACCGAGTAACTTTTAAACGATCTTGTGCTAGAAGCTAAGTAACTTTTCAAATCGTACAACCTTATTTATTGCAGATAAATTTATTAGCAAGTGATGGGAGAATAGGCTTATAATCAACTCACATAAATTCACGAAAGAATACCAAACTTATAATTGACTCTATCATCTCTCGTCCTCCATAGTTTAAAATCTCAAGGAATGAGACTCGTGGATGCTTAGCCAATTAAATCAAAGTTTTGGGTTTTCGAGTCATCTATAGGATCTTGCAAATTCTTAGACTTTTTCAAGTTTTAGAAATCGCATTTTAAAGTTCCCTTGATAAACGACTCTCTAGGATCAATTATAGGAACTTGCGAAAAGTTCTTGTTCTTAACCCGTGAGAGTTAAGACTTTCGCGTTTTAAAGCTCCCTATATAAAAGCCTAGCAAAACTTGACTTAAACACGTTAAGCATACTAGCTAGAGTAAACTTGGATAAGTAAACTCGGGTTGAGTCAAAAGATTCACAACGTTTGAAAATTAAAACCACTTTATTAAACTTTATTGTAGCAACGAAAGAAAATAACTATAACAAAGGAAAATACTACTATACAACTAGGCCAAAATAGATTAAAAATTTTGAAAAAATTGATTTTCTGGTTAAAATGAGGACAAATACAAGGAAAAGGCCACTTAACTTCGATAGAAGTCCCCCTACACTTGTTATAAACATTATCCTCAATGTTTAAGCATGTGGGAGTAAACTCCCCTACACTCTATTTGGACATTGTGCACGTTGTTTAAATCTTGGTAAGAAAGAGACAACTAAAGAGATTCCTATTTTAATATTGAGAAATATAAAATAGTGAATCAAAAAGAGTTTAGGATAGAACCGGGAAGACGGAAACACGGAATCACGGGTCGTGACAAGTCATCAAGAATGTGTCTTTGAATCTCTAATCCCTGCACATGATAAGAAAGAAAACAAGAAACACCAAGGGGCTCCCCCTACACTTATGATGAAAACATATAAAGATAGATAATCGGGTTGCCTCCCGAAGAGCGCTTGTTTATGTTAACCGACTCACGAGCCTGACTCGTCCCGGAATTAAATGGTCCATGGGGAAGCCTCGAATGTAATACCGGGATCAAAGAGCTTGTCATCGTTCCCGGAGGACAGCAATGAAGGGGAGGCAGGCGGATAAGTAATGAATGGTAGGAAAGTCCGCTCAATATAAGAAAAGCAAGTGAAGTCCAGATTGACGGGAGGTGGGGTGGGTAAAGGAATCACATTGTCATCCTCCAAAGACAATGGATGTTGACCAATTGGCAAAGCCGTAAAGCTATCAATCATTGAATGGTCCATGTCACCTCCCGGGTCAAAGCATTCATCCTCATGAACGATAATCTTTTCGATTTCATCATAGATAAGGACTTTAGAAACTCGTTTGAAAAGATCACGATCAAGTAAGAAACCATCATTCATTTGTGGGGATTGTTGATAAGTTAAATCCTCACGAATGTGGTAAACGTAATTCTCATTAGAGGAGTGCTGATTAGGTAACTCCTCGAGAATTGGATGTTTGGGCATGTGAGTTGGTTCGTCATTATTATGAAAAATAAGACGTTCCAACTCATCAAGTTCGGCCTCGATATTGGAAAAATCTTCCTAACTCGTAGGTGGAAGTGGAGGTAAAAGAGCTAGCTCTCGGTCGATAATTTCCTCAATCTCGGGCTCGAAGACGAAATCCTCATACTCACCACATGTTGAACTCTTGCTGGGAGAATCAATTAGCGCTTGTGGATTTGTGAGTATGTGATCATTGACTAGAGAAGCAAACTCGTCCGTAAGCTCCGCAAAAGTCGGTACATCACATAAATTTTCAGGAACATCCGTAGGCTCACTTGGGATGACGACAAGTTCCTCGACACTAGACTTTAGGAATTTGTCCGATTCCATTGCCGAAATAATGTCAAGATGCTCATCCTCCATTATGAGAGAGCCAACGGGGTCCTCGGGTGTGATAGCAATAGACAAAGGAGGAATAGGAGAAGTCTTACGTTGCTTTAGAAATTCCTCCTCGTCGAAAATAACCTCAATATCGTCATCGCTCTCCTCATTACCTAAAGGGCCAATAATAAGCTCAGGGATATGAGTACTCGTCTGATCACGCTGCTTTAAAAATGACTCCATACAAGTTTGAAGCATGTGTAAAAGCTCTTTCGTTTGTTCTTGAAAAGCTGTAGCAAGATCGTCAATTGGTTCTTGGTAACTCATCTCGTGACGAGGCTGATGATCAATTGGGTATTGCAGGGGTTGGTCAAAACTGGAAGGGGTATAATTATAGTAATTTTGATCCCCCGTTGGACAGTGAAAACTTTCGTGAGGACCCCCACACTTATAACACCACGGGGATGGAGAGAAATCCGGTGCATTTTGAGGATAAGGATCGTCATAGACGGGAGAGGGTGAGAAAGTATTGTAAGAGGAGAAGTACGAATTTGTTGAATTACAAAATGGACAAAATCCAAATTGTGTATCGTCGATATTAGAACCGCACCGCTCACAAGTACACCATTGACATGTTTGAAAACTATGCCATGGTCTCCCACACCGTACACAAGACGAATCCATGAAGAATTATAAATAAGAGGGGTAAAGAAAAGAATTAAACACAATAGAGGATAAAGAGGAATATTTTTGGTTGCAAAACTTTGAAAAAGAAATGCTTTTTATGATTATTCAAATGTTTTTGGGATTTTTGAAAAATTTTGACACGAAAAATAACGTTCACGAGTGAACGAATCCCAAAATCCAACGCGTCTCTCACTAAAAACCGTTAATCTTCACGAAAAGAGCCGGCAGCGGCGCCATTTGAAATTAAGATTTTCACTAGGTATGAAAGTTCGTTTCTCGGTATCTTCTCGAATTGATTTCCGGTTCAAAGTGTGACTCAGTCGTTCTTGGTAACGAAAAGTAAATTGTTTGGTGTAGTAAGCTAATTAAAAATAAAGACTTGAAACAATAAAAATGAAGACGGTAAAAAGAAATAATAAAAGATAAAAATTTGGCGAAAAGTAAATGACGAGAAATTAAAAGGCAAATAAAGTAAATAACACAAACTTAAACTCAAACTAAAGGGAAGGCAAGTAAAAGTGCGACTAAGGAAAAAGGCGGGAAAAATAACGCTAAATGTATAAAACTACAAAAACTGGAAATCACTCATTCGGAACAAAACCCTTCATTCAGAATAAACATGTTCATCCGAAATAAATACCTTCATCCGGAATAAAGGCCTTTATCCGGAATAAATGTTCATTCGGAATGTGAAGCTTCATGCGGAATAACAAAACTCGTTCGGAATATACACTCATCCGGAATATAGCTTCATTCGGAATAATCCTTTCATCCGGAAAAGTGCTTCATCCGGAATAATGTGTTCATCCGGAATACTCACTTGTTCGGAATAAAATGCTCATTCGGAATGATATGTTCATCCGGAGAAAGTGCTTTATCCGGAATAACTAGTTGATGCGGAATAATTAAGACCAAACATTCATCCGGAATAACTTGTTGACTCGGAATAAAACAAACTCCTGCGGAATAAAGGCTTCATTCGAAATAATGAGGAGAAAACGTTGGTTCGGAATATGAGCTTGATTCGGAATCTGGGCAAAGAAACAGTGCGAAGAACAGGGGAATAACAAAGGCTACGAATCTAACCAAAACTTACCATAATCAACCAAAAGATTAAACCAAAATAACCAATAAACATCAACTAACAATAATCAATCAAAACAAATCAACAAAACTAACAAATAAGGCCAAATCAATCAAAACCCACTTGATTCAAAACCATAAAAACTCAAGAACATACCATAATCAAAAGTAAAGATTAAGCAAGAAAGGTAGAAGAAGATTAATTAAAAGCTTGATTAAAAAGTAAATGATTCAACAATTAAAAACATGAAAATTAAATCTTACCTATTAAATCTTGAGAGAGAAAACATAAATTTAGAGAGAGAAAGCATAAATTTAAACTATTCCTAATCTACTCCTAAAACTAACCAACCCTCTCCTAACAAATGAGGGTGGTATATATAGGAGAGGGGAGTGGTTGGTGGCTTCCTCCTTTCTTTCTTTTCTTCTGTCTCGTCTTTAAAGTCTCGACTTTTGGCTCGGGATTTCTTTAAACTCGTCTTGAGATTTCTTCATAAATAAGACTTGAGTTCTTTGGCTTTATTAAACTTCCGTCTTTGGACTTTTTCTTTTATAAATCTTCAGAATAGGCCTTGGACTTCCGTTCTTTTTGCACTCTTGATTTCTTGACTTCGTCTTTTGTCTTTTCTTTGATAAAAGCCCGTGAAATCCTGTGTTTTCCTTCCTTTTCACATTTTGGTCCTAAAACACAACAAAAACACAAACCACGCATAATTCCGACATTTACGGTATAAAATACACGTTTTGGTCTCGTTTTCATTATAATTAAGTGGTTAAAGGATGGGTGTTTTCACACCTATCAAGGGTAGAGTAGAAATTTTCTACTAATGGAAAGATTGGGCAAATAACACGCAAGGGAATTGGTATAGTTTGGAGGCGAGGTAGTAGTAGACACGTGAAGGAAAACATGGATGTTAAAGAATGATTGGTCGGAGGATGTTTAATGGTGATTACAACAAGTAAGGAAGAGTGAGCCATTGAGGGGTTGAAGTACTTTTAGAAATATTGTGGTAGATGAGTTGAAGTTAGAGGCTACTGGGTAGTGTGAAGTTCCTAGGTAACATCATAGAGATGAGAAGGAGTGCGTGAAGAGCTACATCGTGAATCAAGGAGCTGAAAGGACTACATGCCGGCTGCTAGAAGGAAGCAAGAGATTTTGAAGGAGTCATAGAAGTTGCAAGGACTGGAAACGTGACAAGCACTATAATGGGAATCTCCGTATGGTTCGTGACGAAGAAGGACACATCAAGTACCGGAGTGGAGTTATAAAGAGTTGAACTAGTGGATCGTGATTAATTGAATACATAACATGGGAGATTAAGAACTCGTGGAGGTAACAAGGGCAGTCGAGTGAATACGTGGATAGATTTTTTGTGGCAATCAATATCGAGGGATGAGTAGTGAAGCTGAGCTGAATAAGTTCATGGAGAAGTGATTAGAGAGTTGGTTTTGTGAAGGTGGTATGAAAGATATTTGGAAGAGACAGTTATACATTATCCAATGCACTAGCGATTTCCATAGAATTGATGAATGAAGTATGGAATTTCTGTTGGACGGGATAGTGTAAGGATTAGGGAGAACCATGGAAGGAGAGAACCAAGTATTCCTAGAAGATGATGATTGAAAGTACCTCATGTTGGGTGGAAGATCAAAATAGAAGTATGAGATTTGAATAAGAATTTAAAATATGGCTTAGTTTAGACAAATGGAAACTAATATGGGTATAAGATAAGAGTGTGATCCGCATGGGATCACATAAAACTCTAGTTTGTCCCTATTAGGAGGGAGTAGGAGAACTGATTGTGAGGAAAAAAAAGTGAAGCTACTTGGAAAAATTTTGAGGTATAGATGACTTGAAAGACGGGAAGCATAACATCGTGATGTATCTCATGAGCTAAGGAAGATATAGAAGGAAGTGTGGATAGATGTGAATCATGAATGAAATAGGCCGAGATAGGAACCGAAGGTAGAACTTTGGTATAGCCTAATGAGTAGACTAAGGCACTAAGCTTGCTAATATTGTTGTAGTATGGAAAGGAAATGGTACTGGCCTATACTGTTTGATTGGAAGGCTTAGTATCGATAATCAAATGGTTGAGGAGTTATAGATATGATGTGTCATGAGAGACGAAGGGCTTGGTCTAACTAAGACAAGATGAGGAGCACTATGACCTTGAAGGTAAGACATCGTGTAGGTATAAAGGAAGTGTTGAGTATCAGGGGAAAAAAAATCTTTCATGGAGAAAATTGAGAAAGAAGTGTATAGGTGCTACTAATGATCTATCCAAATTTTATGGAAGTAGTTGTAGCATGGGCTTGTATGGCAGTTGATAGACTAACTGAGATAACCGTCCTTTTGGTGATGTATATAGATCATAAGTTGATTTGGATCGGAAGAGCCTCGTTGTGATAAACTAATCAATATGTGAAATATCGTCATAGGTCACTTGTGTAAGGAAATTGGAATTTTTAAGTAGTTTGCGGTATGGACTAAAGGGAGTTGATGAAAATGATTGGATATGAGTATATCTAGCTAATTAGAAAATAATAGACGAAGTGGGAAATTGATACAAGTATAGGAGTCGTGTTGAGAGCTTGGGTGACTGATTTAGAGGGATGTGGGAAACTCGTTAGCGGTGTCTGAGTTTTCATATAATGATAGTTATCATACTAGAAGTCGATGAATGCCATTTGAGGCACTATATGGAAGGATAGGGTGAGTTGTCCTTATGGTGGACTGATGTTGATGTATGTGGTGGATAGTATATGTATTAAATAAGATACGTTATAGGGTAAATTAGAAAATTACCTTTAGGAAAAAGTAATAGACTAAAATTACCAAAGATGGATTTAATTAAACACGATTATGAACCAAGTTCGTTGTACACGAAGATCGAGTGAATTTGAGACGTTTTGCTTTGATTCGGACAATTGATTCGAATTGGTTTTCGGTTTTTAAAAGTAAAATTAATCCTACAAATTAAACCTAAGTGCATGAATCATTCCCCGTTTAATCTAAAAATATTATTTAAAATTAACACTACTTAATAATTTAAACTATTTAAAAATTTTATTTAATAAAAACTTATTTAATTAAATTACTTTTACACTATTTTAAAAATCTTTAAAAACTATTTTACTTCTAAAAATTAATTAAATCTAATTTAAAATTAACTTTTACTTTAACAAACTAAATCTACTTAAACAAAAATTATTTAAAAACAAATTTAATTAAAACTTAACTAACTAACTTTCTAAAATTTATAAAACATTTTTTTATTTGTTTTATCTATTATTTGAAAAAATTAATAAAGAAAATTAAAATGATTTAAAATGTAAATTAAAGTAAAATAGAGTATTTAAACTAAAAAAAATCTGACAGCCTCAATTAAATATCCTATATTAATTAAAAATGCAGTTTTTAAACATAAATAGAAACTAGCACAAGTGGTTAACGCGTTTGGTGTTCATCTGCGAGGTCGCAGGTTCGAGTCCAACAAGGGACATATTTTTGAGATATATTTATTTTTGACAACAAAAGAAAAACATCACAGGAGGTGACTTATGTGGTTTGGACTGATAGAATCAGTTAAGTTCTAGCAAAACAATTGGGTCTGCTAGCTTTTTATAGCAAAACATACTATATCAAACTTATATCAATTTCAATAACAACAAATCAACACTTAAAGAAAAATAACACTATATATCAGCAATGCAAGAACTAATATCAGCAATAAAAACTAAACTCACAGTTAAATTTAAACAACTAATAACTCATATCAGATTTGAAAAACAAGAAATCTAAACTCAGATTCAAATCATAGCAGTTCAGAAAAAGAATTTAAACTAAAAAAATGACTCCATAAGACTAAGCAGATTCCAAATTAACAAACTTACTGATATAACTAGTTTAACTCAAATTATTCTTCGAGCAGATTATAGAAGATAACCTCAAATTTCGCAAAGCAGTAATGAAAATCACAAACATTAATCTCAAACCTTACATATACGCATATCCTCATTCATAGATTAGCAGCTGAGAGTATAATCTAAACAAATTTCACATCATATATTAACCCAAACCCATTAAAAAGTAGATGACTAATAACTAACGGATATTAACCATAGAAAACTAATAACAAAACATATTCAATTAAATCATAACATAGTCCTAAATCCTAAGCCATTTAGCATATAACTCAAAAACAGATAAAATCAATACCTCAAATTAACATAAGCAGATTTATAAGCAAAAGCAGATTAATAACTTGAAACGTAAATGAAAACAAACCTCGTGAAGAAACCTTTGGGCAGAAGATTTGCGTTGAGCAATCTTTTAAATCAAATCAGGACCACCATTTACAACCATAATCGAACCATCAACCACCATCAGATTAAACAAACAGCTTCTTTTTACTTATCCAGTGGGGATAAGAATTAATCCCAAATCCCACTTAATTATTTAACTAAAGCTATTAATTAGCTTAATTAAATAACATCAATGTTATAATACCAAATTAGATTAAAGCAGTAAATATATTGCAATATAGATTTAAACAGTAAATAAATCGAAGAATTTATAAACACCAAATAAACTTTTTATTAATAATCAAAACTTGATTACAAAATTGAGAAAAGGAAATTACAATATTCCTACCACTAATTCTGCATAATAACAGTAAATAAAAAATTGGATGCCTGATTACTGAAAATATGAGGGTTTATATAGGCCAACCCCCAAGGCTGCTGGTGGAATTTGTTGAGAAGCATCTTTGATCTTGGCCATCAATTTCTTCTTTCTCTTTCTTCTCTTTTGATCTACGGTTGAGATTATGCACACTAGCACACGGATCGTGATGTAGTTAAATCGTACACGTTTCAGGAAAAACGTATATGAGTGGCAAGTATTAACCTCGACGATTTAGGAAAACCGACAAGTCGAATAAATGCGGGTTCGTTCTCGAAGGAGGTGTGTGTATTAAGTGTGCCAATTATATAAAATCAAAGTTTGGATTAGTGACGTTTTTGGTTGAGAAAAGAAGGAAAAATAGGACGAATTACGCTAAAAATTACCCTACGACGTAAAACGATCGAAATCGTAAAACTCGACGAAAAACGAAAATGCCCTAAAAATTACCAAATTTTTAACCTAACTAGATAAAAATACAACAATCCCAAATTTGAAAACCAAAATGTTTAAAACCTATTTAATAATTTTATATTAATTTTTAAAGTTAAAGAAAAACCTTAAAATTAAATAAAATTAAAAATTAACTAAAATGAAAAGCTAAATAGATGTAAACCTCAAAATATTTAATTAAAACCTAAAAATATTTTTTGAAAATTTTTAAAACTAATAAAACTATTTTTTATCTATTTAATAAAAAACGGGTATAAAAATAATCATTAAAAATAATTTAATAAAGAGAAAAATAAAATTTTTAAAGAGAAAAGTTCTAATTACTAGGACAAACAAAAGAAAAATAAAAAGAGAAAAGAAAACTAAGTGAATAAGCTGGGAATGGCTTATTATGCTACGACTTTTTATAGATAAGCCCAAACCACTACCTCTTAAGTAAGAAACAACTCCTCCCCTGGTCAGTGAAAGACCCAAGGGCAGGATGGTTGTGTTGTGGGTGTGTTGAACGGGAGGTCAAGGGATCGAGGCTGGTGTATCCCAAAATTTTTTACACTTTTTTTTTACTTTTTCTTTTTAACCCAACTAAACCTGAACCTTGTCTAATCACTAAAACGTAAATTTAAGCTAAATTTAACAAGATTGGAGCTGATTAAAGAAAAATCATACCCTGGAAAATGAGAAAGTTGCTACAGTAACGAAAAAAAAAGTAAACAAGGCAAACTGATTTCTTCACTTATGAAGAAAGGCCAATTGTGGCCGTTTGTGATGGTTACTTGGATTTGATGGACAAAGGGGGAACCCCTACACTCAGTTGAGTGTAGGGAGTCAACAAATGCAAGATAAAACACAATCCAACACAATATTTGCACACAAGAGACCAAAAATCATTCACTGTTATAGACTATACGGGTCTGGTGGACTATGTTGATACAATTGGTCTTTTTGGTGAGCTTTGTCTCACCAAACCTTACTCAAATCTTTCACAAATCACAACAAACCAAGACCTATCCCTAAATCCTACCCAGTTCTAATCAGCTGCAAGAATTGGATGGCCAAATTACACTGAAACAGGCAAACTAATGACTTACTGATTTTATGCAATTTACTACCAATTTAAACTAACAAAAATGCTTTTAAAGCCTTCCAAACTACAAACCAACTATTGATTAATAACTAACTTGCCTATCTAAATGTGTTTAGCCTAGTTTCCTTAGGTATGTGTCACCCAAACCTAATTTAGAAACTAGATCCAAACACCCTTATATTTCAGAAAATGGATTTTTTTTCAAACCAACTCTACTCAATGCTTAACTATACTGACTACAAAGTATTTTAACATGCAAGAGATTAAAAATCAATCAATAACAGCTGATAAGAACACACCAATTAGCAAAAATCACACAAGATCACCAAATACTCAAATTTCAAAAAAATGGGAAGGGTTCAAGTGTAACACCCCACTTGGATAAGTGGACCGTTACGTGTATTTATGGCGTGTCATCAAAGCATAAGGTAAATGTCGTAAAACATTAACTGACCAAAAAGGAAATACCGGAATCAAACATCAGCAATCCAAACATAAGCCCAAAACATGAAAAATAAAATACTGAATGAAAGGACTAAACAATGTCCAAATAAGCAGAATAATGTAAGAATGCATAAAGTAAGAAGTCTGGATAGCTTCCATCCAAATGCAAATGCTCTTAGAATCCTAAAAGCGTCCTGGTGTACCTGCCGTTAGAACATGAAAGGAACTACGGCTGAGCATAACGCTCAGTGAACGGATTTAAAGCATGATAAGAATATACTGAATGAAACAGGCGATAGAATACAGAAGCTGTAAGACTGATATGTAACATGTGGTAGAACTCTGCATAAAATCTGAGTAACCTGGTTCATATATACTGATACTGAAATATAACTATTAATTCTGAAAAATGCATTTACTATATTTTATTTGCCAGAGCTTATATAGGTCACGTACTGTAACAACCGTGCATGAATAACTGGAGGGGTGACCTCGTCATGCTGTAGAGGGGTGACCTCTAAATAAATGTGCTGGGTGGAGGGATCAGCTCCAATGTGAAGGATGTAGAGCACACACCACATTCACCCTGATAACTTGTAACACATATAAGCCTAGGATGCATCCATACGCCCCACTAAAAATACTGATAAAATGGCCAAGCTGAGCTGAGTGGGACGATGCAGGATATTACTCTCCTGCATGTGAGTCACGACACCGGTGCCTCTAGTGCCGTGGTTACGGTACCTCCGTAACTAGTACATAAACTAATCATGCTTGTATATAAGGCTCAGGCAATTTATTTTATTTTTAAACTGATTACTGATAAGTTTAAACATATACTGGGGAAAGCATTTGGCTGAATATGGGGAATCCTAATCATGCATAGAAAAGAAGTCCTTACTGAAAGGACGGGAAATCCGTACCTCGTGTCCAGTACCGAAATAAGACTGAAAGCTGACGGATCGAATCTGACTTCACGGATACTACATAAATAATGGACGCGAAAATAAGTTGACTGATATCCATTTATTATTAATGATTTTAACTATTCTTGGCTCGATTTATTTTATACTTATAATACTGTAGGTATATAATCTGATAATTCTGACAGTTCAAAAGTTACTGATAAGTGTATTCCTGTATTGTTGATTACTGATAATAGGTCTTCTGAATTTATGATATTACTAAAAATAGAAATCTGTTATAAATAGAAAGTTTCCTGAATTAGAAAGATTCCCAAATTTAGTTTTTCTGAAATAAGTCATTAATTAAATCATAAATTAAATCCGACTTTTAATTAGTTAAAAGGACAAAGCTAAACTCAATTTAGTTTTACTAATTAAATAAATAAAATAATAAATATATTTAACTTTATTTTTAAAACTTATTTATAAAATGTTTTAACCAAAACTTAAATAATTTCCACTGTTAGTCTTAAGTTCCCCTTGCTTGTATTATTTTCCCACTGCTAGCATTATATTCTAACTGATTTTTGTTATGGTTCCCACTGCTAGTCTTAGTGTTCCCACTGCTTTCTATGAGTTCCCCCTGTTAACGTACGGTTCCCACTGTTAGTGCAGTGGTTACCACTGCTAATGCAGTGGTTCCCACTGCTCGCAGTGCCAAACACCCCTGCTGGCGAAATAGACCCAAACACCCCTGTTTTCTGAAAATTAATCCCAAACACCCCCTGTTTGCGAACCAAACACCCCTGTTTGCGTTTGGTTTGCTGCGGCCAAGACAAACCAGCCACCGCCGCCCCTATTACGCGTATCCCCCTGTTTTGGGTCAGTTTGCTCGCGGCTGGGCCAAAGAGGAATCACCAAGACTCCCTAGTCTCGCTTTCTGTGGGAAATCAATTCATAACCCGACACTAATTCGTGTTTTAATCTAAATTAAAGGAGGAAACGATTACCTTGTAAGGTTGGATGACAACACACACACTCCACTTGAAGGAAAATCAAATCCGAGCCTTTGTGGTTGTTCTCTTAGCCGGCAGCCACCCTAAGCAAAACCCTAAATCCTCCCTTGTTTTTGTCGGCAGCCATAAAAAAACAACCACTCACGAACCCTATTTTTTTCTTTTCTTTTTTTTTTGTTTCGTCTGGTCATCACAAAAGGGGTAATACCCCGTTCCTTTTTTTTACCCAAATGGGCTTTAGCCCAAATTTTTTTTTCCTTTTTTATTTTTAAACAAACCGGCCTTTTCACTTTCCTTTTTTTTTATTTTTTTTTTAAAAAATACTTGTATATATTATTCTCTCGCGTTTGTTTCTGAATCGCGATAATTATTTTCCTGAATAATTATTACTTACATAATACTTGACTAATTACTATAATTACTTTTCTGAAATAATTAACTGCGTAACGTTTTAAATAAAACAGAGGTTGCGTAATTACTGTTAACACTTAATTATTCTTGTACAATAAATAAAGCATACGTAATTATTTTGTTGTAGTATTTAAATAGACTGAGACTGTGTATTTACTTTTTACGTTCAACTCTGAAATGTATTATATTTATTTTCTGAATAAATATTCATGAATATTATTTTCTGACATTAATAAGTATTTTCTGAATATCATATGAATAGTTTTTTTTTTTAAATAAAACTGCGTATTTAAATATTCTGATTTTTAAATACGGGTTTTACAATTCTTCCTCTCTAAAAACAATAATTCGTCCCCGAATTAAAAATACGACTATACTGGGTTTTACAATTCTTCCCCTCTAAAAAGGAGAAATTCGTCCTCGAATTAAAGATAATACGCTGATGAAGTTATAAGGACTGAAAGAACACGTAGACTGAAAAGACAATTAAGCTGAAGGATGAATTGTCTTCTAATTAAGACATAATGCTGTTGATAGGTATAAACCTGACATGACTGAAATGATCATGTAACGTGACATGGCTGAAGAGAACATGGAACGTGACATGACGGAAAGAACTTAACTGGATTTATTGAAGGAAAGGGAATAAGAGGTCCGGATGGTCTCCTCTGTTTCGAGTGGCCTCCCGCTCGAAACGATTCCTTCAAAGGTCTAAGCATAATAAAAAAAATCTTGGTCCTGATGACCCTTTCCTGATGATGCTGAATACTTTCAGGTTCCATACTTAAGATGGATTTTCTGCACCTGAATGAGTAAGCTATAGCATGTAGTAGACATGAAACAGTACGTATAATTATCCTGAAAAGATAACATTTATATCTCTGAGCAAGCTGTTGAGAATATATATAGGGACGAACTACGTGAACAATTGCGAACATGCTAAGTGAGCAATTGTAAGCGTGGTTCATAATTATATGAGGAGCTTTGGGATGGAATATATCATAAATGTGATACGTGAATCATACTGTGAACGTGATACCCGAACATATCATGAACGTATGCTGACTGAGGTATGAATGCCAAACGTTACGGCCTGATATGTGAAACGTCTGCCTGGTTATGGAATAGTTGTGCTAAACTTGAGTCTAATTTCTCAAGCTTTCTGTAACCGTATACGGCAATAAACTGAGAAATGTGTGTCGTGAAATGGCACACAAACTTGAACGTGAACAATGTTATGAACATAAACGTGAGCTTAAATCAAGAGATAGCATAAAGATGAACTGAAACAGCATCATACTACGAATGAGGCGTATACGTGAAAGTGAAAATAAACGTAAACGTAAACATACACTTGATCGTGAACATGAATTCTGTCTGATATGATGGTCGATGGAAAGCCTTGAATTCGTACGAATTACTACTGAATTTCAAAATTTTCTGCTACGGCGTGATCCCTTCGGATGAAAGAAACGCGCAGGCTGATTACATGGTTGATGATAACTTAGATAGTATCATACTTTCCTCTGAGCCTGTGGTAGCTGATAATAATTTCATGGAATTTCGTCTCATTTCTGTTCAGAAATTTCTAAGGGTTGTAGTAACTCACTAACATGACGGCGTTCTATCTTGACCCCGCAGTAGGTCAGGCATCTAGATATGAACATAGTTGAATTAATGTGTGATGCGGATTCTATTAAAGTTTTGTTTGGGATTATGGAACATTCTGGTGAAAATCTGGTTGGATAGTCATGGAAGAATTTTTAGTGAGAACTGTCAGCAATTTCTGCGGTAGCAGTCAATTGAGTTCTAGAAAATTTTGTACTTCGCTCACAGTCGTCGGTCGGGACCATCTGGTGATGGCCTTCACCTTCGCAGGATTATCTAAAATTTCTTTCTGCTAAGGTAGAATGCTCAGAAATTCCACCTTGTTCAATTTGAATTCATATCTGGAAAACTGTATATAAAGTTTCCTCCTATCGAAGATTCTATACAACTGTGAGAAGATGATTCTCGTGTTCTTCTTTAAAATTTAGCAGACCAAAATGTGATCAATGAATACGCTGACGATTTTGTCTGAGAATCATAGAAAAAATTTATTCATAAATTTTCATACTATAGCTGGAGCATTAGGGAGCTCAGGAGTAAAATAATTTTTTTTTTAGAGTGGCTATAATATGTGCAACAACGGTCTGAAGAACATCATGTTCTTCCCTCACCACTTGATGGTAGCATGATCTTGAATTTTTCTGGAAGAATGTTTAAGACACATCGTAGTAGGTCAATTAACCTTTCTATTCGTGGAATGAATATCGATTTGGAATGGTGATCTGATAAATTTTTTGATGGTGCGCTAGGGCGAATAAAGCCTAGTTTTGGTAACTCTTGCAGCAATTGCTGCAACTCTTTTAACGTAGCTAAAGCCCTGCAAATAAGATTTTTGAAGACAGGTTCCGTTCATGAGACAAGCTCGATGTTAAATTATGTCTCGTAGTCAGGAATGAATTTCTGAAAAACTTCCTGAAATTATATCTGGAATTCTGGAATGATCTGCTGATCATGAATTTAAGGAATTTCAAAAGTGAATTTATAACTGGTAGCTGAAAGGTCTTCGTAGCTTCAGAATAATAATTCACTTGCTGTAAAGTATAACTTGTACTGATTTTCTGGCAGAACTAAAATGACAATATTTGGGATCTAGTAAGACGGATGTCATCGTTAACTGAAAGGAAAACTTAATAAATCTGGGTGGTATGGTAGAGTCTTTCTGGCTGGGAGGTAGGTACTACATGATTTAAGATAAAGCTGACATAGGAATACGTGAAGTAAACATGGCGACTTCCACTGAGTGGGTTCATCTGTAACCTCACATAATGATTACCGTGTGTTTAATCTGAATAATAATATAATGATGGTGACTGAATTTTAATGGTCTAATTCATGCGTGGCATAATAGAACGGGTATACTCCTTTCTGAAGGGTACTCTTAATTTCTGAGGGCCTGATTTAGAAACATACTGGAGTTATGGGTTCTGACTCGTATTTTGAGAAAAGATTCGTATGACGTGTACCATGACTGGTGTCCTGATATGTGTTTTCTGAAATGATACTTGAGACCCGTGTCTTGACTGATGTCTTGACATGTATTTTAATAGATGAATATGAACAAGGCTGAAAATTTTTGGTAACTGCTAGGATTGGCGGACCGGTTAGACTGCTGACCTCTGCATTTCTGGTCACGTCCGTGCCGGAGTTCCGATGGTTACTGGCTGATTAATTATAAGTACGATGGTTGTCTCTACTGCTTGTCTGTCAATTTCCTGACGGTCGTTATCATAACCGTGATTCATGTAATTATTTCTGCTGAGTGGCCGGCTGGGTTCCGGTTCCCACTCTTCTGAATGAACGGTTATTTGAGTGAAGTGTGACATCTAGCTGAGAAGGTAAACGCCTGGAATGGAATGGTAGTGTCAGATGGTAGAAGTTTATTCTCGTCAGAAATTTCAAATTTATAGTTTTCGTCCTTGTTCTGCAGAGTCTTCATAGTATGAACAGAAGCAGCATCTTGGAAAATCTCCAAAGCTTCAGCATCTATCAGCATTTGTGAGGTCTTCAAGTGTTAGCAGCATCAGTATCTGGCAAAATCTTCAACTCACGAGCAGCATCAGCATCTGGTAGAATGTCGACAAGTGGGGACGCCTGAGGTGATTGAAGATCGATTAGCAATATCCATGGAGTAGGGTACCTGAAGTACATACAGAATACTGTACATGGAGCTGGTGGAAATTTTGTGGGATGATCGATACTGGTGTCGCTTGTTTGACATTATCAAAAAAAATAAATTGATTTAAACGGTAGTAAACTGAATTGAAACGGTTAACATGATAGGCTGATAATTTCTGCGTAGACTTAATGCTGATTGTATCACGGTTGAAAAGTATGATATAATCGAAGTCCCAACAGTGGTCCGCATGAAGCATGATAAATGAAGGTCAATCATGATTTATCATGAAAACGGGTTTTTCTGAAGTTCTTGTGTATCTTAACATGAAAACATCATTACTTTGCTGAAAACATAATCCTCGTAAGGAGACATGAAACTGAATCATAATGAAGACGACATCCGCGTGAGGGTATGAAAATTTGACTGTTATAAGGAACATAAAAGTCAAATCAACTGAGGTGTAAAATCAACTGATGTGGACAGCTATGGTTCAATCCACATAATTCAAAAAGAAACATGTGACTAAGTATGGCTATTTAGGTTCGATCCATACTGGTCAAAATTTTCTGAGAACTGTCATGTATAGAAATTTATAATCTCGGACTAAATATGAGTGGCTGTAGTCCAATCCATACTTGTCAAAACTTATGAAATGTCCTGATATGACAAAGGTGAACCACTGTGGATTGGTTCACAAAACATCATTTCACTGAAAGGCATGAAATTTGACTTGAGAAATGGTGAACGTTTATGGCTGGTTCACCAAGTAATATTTGACTGAAAACATGAATCTGTCATGAGTAAGGGTAAACGCCTATGGTCGGTTTACCAACACAAAATCTGAACGGCAAGGGTGAGCGCCTATGGTCAGCTCACCAAAACGAAAATCCGCTAGAAACACATGCGACTAAATATGGCTAGTTATGTACCAACCTTTTACTTAGTCAAAACTTTAAGAAAGCTGACTGATAAATGAAGAAAACAGACTGAATCATCCATGAGAAACATGAAAGATAACAACGCCAAAATCTAGGAAGTTCCTGGTGACTACCCACTAGTCACAGGTCAAGTTTTAGATCCTACAGGTCGAACCTTGCGCTCTGATACCATAATTGTAACACCCCACTTGGATAAGTGGACCGTTACGTGTATTTATGGCGTGTCATTAAAGCATAAGGTAAATGTCGTAAAACATTAACTGACCAAAAAGGAAATACCGGAATCAAACATCGGCAATCCAAACATAAGCCCAAAACATGAAAAATAAAATACTGAATGAAAGGACTAAACAATGTCCAAATAAGCAGAATAATGTAAGAATGCATAAAGTAAGAAGTCTGGATAGCTTCCATCCAAGTGCAAATGCTCTTAGAATCCTAAAAGCGTCCTGGTGTACCTGCCGTTAGAACATGAAAGGAACTACGGCTGAGCATAACGCTCAGTGAACAGATATAAATCATGATAAGAATATACTGAATGAAACAGGCGATAGAGTACAGAAGCTGTAAGACTGATATGTAACATGTGGTAGAACTCTGCATAAAATCTGAGCAACCTGGTTCATATATACTGATACTGAAATATAACTATTAATTCTGAAAACATGCATTTACTATATTTTATTTGCCAGAGCTTATATAGGTCACGTGCTGTAACAACCGTGCATGAATAACTGGAGGGGTGACCTCGTCATGCTGTAGAGGGGTGACCTCTAAATAACTGTGCTGGGTGGAGGGATCAGCTCCAATGTGAAGGATGTAGAGCACACACCACATTCACCCTGATAACTTGTAACACATATAAGCCTAGGATGCATCCATACGCCCCACTAAAAATACTGATAAAATGGCCAAGCTGAGCTGAGTGGGACGATGCAGGATATCACTCTCCTGCATGTGAGTCACGACACCGGTGCCTCTAGTGCCGTGGTTACGGTACCTCCGTAACTAGTACATAAACTAATCATGCTTGTATATAAGGCTCAGGCAATTTATTTTATTTTTAAACTGATTACTGATAAGTTTAAACATATACTGGGGAAAGCATTTGGCTGAATATGGGGAATCCTAATCATGCATAGAAAAGAAGTCCTTACTGAAAGGACGGGAAATCCGTACCTCGTGTCCAGTACCGAAATAAGACTGAAAGCTGACGGATCGAATCTGACTTCACGGATACTACATAAATAATGGACGCGAAAATAAGTTGACTGATATCCATTTATTATTAATGATTTTAACTATTCTTGGCTCGATTTATTTTATACTTATAATACTGTAGGTATATAATCTGATAATTCTGACAGTTCAAAAGTTACTGATAAGTGTATTCCTGTATTGTTGATTACTGATAATAGGTCTTCTGAATTTATGATATTACTAAAAATAGAAATCTGTTATAAATAGAAAGTTTCCTGAATTAGAAAGATTCCCAAATTTAGTTTTTCTGAAATAAGTCATTAATTAAATCATAAATTAAATCCGACTTTTAATTAGTTAAAAGGATAAAGCTAAACTCAATTTAGTTTTACTAATTAAATAAATAAAATAATAAATATATTTAACTTTATTTTTAAAACTTATTTATAAAATGTTTTAACCAAAACTTAAATAATTTCCCCTGTTAGTCTTAAGTTCCCCTTGCTTGTATTATTTTCCCACTGCTAGCATTATATTCCAACTGATTTTTGTTATGGTTTCCACTGCTAGTCTTAGTGTTCCCACTGCTTTCTATGAGTTCCCCCTGTTAATGTACGGTTCCTACTGTTAGTGCAGTGATTACCACTGCTAATGCAGTGG
This sequence comes from Glebionis coronaria, assembly GCA_025667525.1. Lineage (NCBI taxonomy): Eukaryota > Viridiplantae > Streptophyta > Magnoliopsida > Asterales > Asteraceae > Glebionis > Glebionis coronaria. Next base: position 133,346 of record JANFOE010001357.1, on the reverse strand, counting down.
TTCCCACTGCTCGTAGTGCCAAACACCCCTGCTGGCGAAATAGACCCAAACACCCATGTTTTCTGAAAATTAATCCCAAACACCCCCTGTTTGCGAACCAAACACCCCTGTTTGAGTTTGGTTTGCTGCGGCCAAGACAAACCAGCCACCGCCGCCCCTATTACGCGTATCCCCCTGTTTTGGGTCAGTTTGCTCGCGGCTGGGCCAAAGAGGAATCACCAAGACTCCCTAGTCTCGCTTTCTGTGGGAAATCAATTCATAACCCGACACTAATTCGTGTTTTAATCTGAATTAAAGGAGGAAACGATTACCTTGTAAGGTTGGATGACAACACACACACTCCACTTGAAGGAAAATCAAATCCGAGCCTTTGTGGTTGTTCTCTTAGCCGGCAGCCACCCTAAGCAAAACCCTAAATCCTCCCTTGTTTTTGTCGGCAGCCATAAAAAAACAACCACTCACGAACCCTATTTTTTTCTTTTCTTTTTTTTTGTTTCGTCTGGTCATCACAAAAGGGGTAATACCCCGTTCCTTTTTTTTACCCAAATGGGCTTTAGCCCAAATTTTTTTTTCCTATTTTATTTTTAAACAAACCGGCCTTTTCACTTTCCTTTTTTTTTTTATTTTTTTTAAAAAAAATACTTGTATATATTATTCTCTCGCGTTTGTTTCTGAATCGCGATAATTATTTTCCTGAATAATTATTACTTACATAATACTTGACTAATTACTATAATTACTTTTCTGAAATAATTAACTGCGTAACGTTTTAAATAAAACAGAGGTTGCGTAATTACTGTTAACACTTAATTATTCCTGTACAATAAATAAAGCATACGTAATTATTTTGTTGTAGTATTTAAATAGACTGAGACTGTGTATTTACTTTTTACGTTCAACTCTGAAATGTATTATATTTATTTTCTGAATAAATATTCATGAATATTATTTTCTGACATTAATAAGTATTTTCTGAATATCATATGAATAGTTTTTTTTTTAAAATAAAACTGCGTATTTAAATATTCTGATTATTAAATACGGGTTTTACATCAAGCCTTTTACCTTCCCTGACCCACATCCAGGCAAAGGGGATGGCTGATTGCCATCTTCCAATCAAGTAAAACTTGAGCTATTTGGTTAAGAGGCTGCTAGGCAAAGAGAATGGTGGATGGGGACTACTACAGTCCCAAACACCCCCTTAATATTCTTCAAATGAGAGAACCTGCTAAGAAAAAGCAAACCAGAAAAATGGAAGCACTGTGTTAACAAACAAGCCAATAAGCTCAGCTTATTGGTTAAGCTAGCCTAAAGAACTTGTGAACCTGGATGAAACAGAAAACAACAAGAGTATCACTAAACCTTTTTGAAAACCAACCTGAAATTTGATAAAAGCTTGTTACAAAACTGAAATCAACATAAAAACTCCACTTTCACTTCATTGTTATGGTGATTTCCAGCTTTTGCAAACTTTTTCAACACAAATTTATAAACGAAAAAAAACGGATTTCTGAAAATAATTTGCTAACTGAAAACTTTGAAACCTTATAACTAACTTGCAAATTAAAGTAAATATTAGACTAAGAAAAAAATTAAAAGAGGAACTCAGAAGTTGTGAAAACTAAATCCTTTCATTGGCATTACATTAATAAAAAGTTTTACAATAACTGGAACAAGAGCTAATGCTACAACTTGCATTGCTTAAATACTAGTCTAGGAATACAGAAAAATGAAAACCCTAGCTGTGTGATTCCCATAATACCCTTGGAGGAATATCCATCGGATATGCTTTGATGCCTTCAGTCCTTGTTGTAAACATGTGATGTAGCAGCTCTGAAAATGATTCACACCATTCATTTTGTTGTGATACCCAAGGAATCAACAAGAGTTGTTGATTTGGTGTTTGCTTTATGGCAAACTTGTATTCTTGTGAAGAGTGTGAGTTGTAGAGGGGACAAAAGGTAGACAAGTCATTTTCTGGGTGAAGGGGTTAAATGGGTGTGGGGTAGGGAGTAAAACCCCCAAGTTTAATTAGGGTTTGGGTTAATAATTAGGATAATTAAAACTGGGTTTTTTTCTAGGGTTTAAAGGATGAAGGAGGGTTAACAGTAGGTTTTAATTGGGTTTAGGGGTTAATAAGATTTTAAAAATGTGTTTACCTCATTTTTTAGTTAACTCATTTATTAAAATCAGTTTGAAAGGTGGTGGAGAGTGAGGTGGATGATTGGGGTAATCTGATTGGGTGAGGGGTGGTCAAAGGTGACGTGTAAGGTGGTGGTTGGTTGGAGTAAGTTTTATTGTCTGGCCCAAATGCCCCCTTGACTCTCATATGCTTTCTGAATGAAGTTTTCCAGCCCACAATTAAACATCCCTTTGTTATAAACTTTTCTTTTTCCTATTTTGGCCACATTAAGTTTTGTAAAACTTTCAAAAGGGCTTTTCTTGCATATTCTTCATATTCAAAGGACCATTCATGCACATACTTGAAATTTTAGGGACCCACAAGTAATTTTTAGGATTTACAGGGGTATAAAATGACAAGTCTTCAATTCTTGAGGGACCAATCTTGCCAATCTTCAAAACTTCAAGGACTTGAATGGAAAATCATGATTCGGGTCCGGTTCTTTGTGCGGTTTCGTTTCCCGTGTTCTTTTTTGCTTCATTCTTGTGATCTTTTGTTGAATTCACGACATCCTTACCTAAAATACACAATGAACAAACAAAAGCATATATTTGGGTATTTTGATGATATTTTAAGCATTTTTAGCCCGATTTAGACGATGAGACTATGTATAAATACAGTCTCATCACTCCCCATACTAAACTATTGCCGTGTCCCCACGCAATGCTAGATCTAAGTATCATAGCACTTCCAAAATTCATTTTATGATGACATTTGTTGAAGACACAAACTTAAATAATCTACTACACGTGTTTTAGACATAATGTATTGTTTTCATCACGAGAAAGTGACTTTTGGGATCATAGAACAAGAACACGTGAATGCTTCGTTAGAATAATTTCGTCGTCCTCGATTTTCACCCAATTCCATGCTAAGCGTGTAACGAGATCATTGTTATTATAAGTTAGCAACACGATCATATCTCATGAGTGTTAATTACGAACCTAAACTCCCTTATTCCTACTTGGTATCTCTTATATTTTATTTTTGTCTTAATGATCACAAGGATACATCATTGACTTATGCGTAACTACAGATTAAGTCTAAAAATAGAGTCTTAACGGTGTAACCAAAATCATTAAATTAATAATTCACCCTAATAGACAACGGTTTTGAACATGAGACTTATTACCAAGACTTTTATACGCCCCCTAACGGAAGGGCCTTATTATCATAGGTTTACCTCCATCTTTTATTCAACTTCGCCATGGAGCTTTTATTATGACTTCGGTCTTACTTTTCCTTTTATTATCTGCCTCATCGGTGGTTTTATTAGCCAAAGACGTATATCCTCACGCTAAAGCGAATTTTGGATCTTTAAAGCTTCAAAGATTAAGGCTTGATTCACTTTCAATTTGGGCATACATTTTTCGGCCTTGTGAGCTTCAAATTTTTGCTTAATTTAGGTGAGCACTTGAAATATTATTATTAGGTGAAGCTTTCGATTATTCGGGTGCCAATACTTCAAAACCGTGACGCTGACGAATCCTTAATGTTTTCCCAATTTAATTACATGGAAGCTACTAAAACAAATTAAAAACCAACAATAGTGACTAAACCGCTAAATCAATATTTATAAACAATTTATTATACAAAAGCGTGGGGAGAATAAGCTAATTATTACTACACATGAGATCGTGACAATTACGAGATTTATAAATAACTCTATCATTTCTTGTCCTCATTTAAGAAACTTAGCCTAAAAAGTTAAGGAATCAAAGCTAAGTGCTCAACACGCACGGTCGAGTAAAAAATTACTCTTATTCTCACAATCGGAAAACCTACATTCGTGTCTTAAACACTTATGAAAAACAAGAAAAATTTTAAAATTTGGCCATTTTTAGCCTTATTTGCAACAAAACGATAACAAAAATATGAAAATTGGATTGCGTGGTGACGTAAGAAAGGTGAAGTATCTACTCACCCCCCATACTAAAACTAAACATTGTCCTCAATGTTTTGAGTCTAGGGGTGAAAACACCCCCATACTAGAGACGTAGTCGAATGCTTAATCTCGAGCATGGAAAGGGTAAAACGAATAACCTAAAAGCCGTTTATAAATTATGCTAATAAGATAAACGTTAGAACATAAAAAGATATCATCGGATATCGGAATCTCCAAAGGTAACGATCGAAGCTCGAGTGATCCGTAAAACGAACACGAGAGGCTTCAATGATGACGATGAACCTAATAAATCACAATCACAAACAACCACGAAACAAAGGTTGGAAGAGCACAAGACCCCTCGTTACATTAACTAAGAAAGCGATAATATTTACAAGGATAAGCATGAGAATCCCCCACGAGACACCTTGTTTTTTATAACCGAGTCAAAAGCTCGACTCGAATCCCCATAAATGTGATCATTTAAGGATAATCATGGTATGGTCATTTTTGATGGGGCTTACATGATAAACAATGCCCAAAAGCAACCGGTATTAAGGACTAAGTTTTTAGATGATGCAAAATACCGGGGTCGAAGATGGCGTCCTCGTTTTCGGATGAAAGACGAAACAACGCCCCTCCAACATGAACTAGAACTTCAAAGAGGTAGAAGAAAAAAGATAAGAAGTAGAAAGGTGGGGCAATGGGTAAGTCACTAAAATAATGAGCTACTCGAGGTAGACTCACACCAAGCAAATAGATAAGTTTTCCATTTATTGCATCGGCGGAAGACCGAGATTTCCCTTTACAAGCAATTCCGGGATCGTAAATCTCGTCCTCGGTGGAGAAATGTGAGGGAACATAAGGGGCTTCCCCCACACTAGATCCACACCAACCGTCGTCAAAAGGAGTAGACGAGGTGGTAGCACTCATAAAATATGGTAATGACGGAGTTAAACTTGTAGAAAAATCTTTTAAAACATTTTTAAAATCTTTTTCTTTTTCGTCGTTTAAAAACTCTATGAAAACCCGATTTGATAATGTCGAAAATATTTGGCGTTTCAAATTCAAAATTAGTCGTGCTAAAATTCTCACATTTAAGTTGCGGTTAGGGGGTGGTGGATTGTATAAGTTCTCAAAATGTCGATCAACAAAGAACACCGCCCCCTCGGGGTCAACATACTCGTCATCCTCATGAACGTCGATCTCATCGATTTCTTCATCAAAGATAGGCTTGTCAAAGCAAGGTTTGTCATTTCCCTCCTTGAGTATCTTAGAAACTCTCTCGAAAAGATCACGATCAAGCACGAAACCATCATCCATTTGTGGGGATTGTGGATAAGTTAGATCCTCACGAATGTGGTAAACGTATTTCTCATTTGAGGAGTGTTGATTAGGTAACTCCTCGAGAATTGGATTTTTGGTGGTCACATGAGTTGGTTCGTCATCGAAAATAAGACGTTCCAACTCATTTAGTTCATCCTCGATTTTGGAAAGATCGACCTCACTCGTAGGTGGGAGTGGAGGCAAAAGAGCTAGCTCTCGTTCAATGATTTCCTCAATCTCGAGATCAAACTCGTAATCATCGTACTTCACATGTTTCTTTTTAGGAGAATCAAAAATTGCATGTGGATTTCGAAGTACGTGATTAATCTCGGCAAAATCGCCATCGTCATCAACAAAGAAAGAGTCGATGTGAGCACTCACAACCATGGTCTTACAAGTCGAATGACTATGCTTAGGTGACTTTTCTAAAACGAGAGGATCAATGTCGATAAAACCTTTAGCCTCAACGGGTGTTGGGCCAGAAAAAGGAGGCACTTCGATGGAGTTAGAAGTTGAAGCCTCAAAGACGTGGTCCTTCGAAGGTGGTGAAGACGAGCCCATTTTGGTCATTGTCGTGATGGCACTAACGTCGCCCTTCGGAATTGGTATTTCACTGGTTTCAGCGAATTCTTCCCAAAGTGAATTTTCATTCATAAATTTACACATACCCTTTTGAATTAGGTACAAGTATTCTTTATCATTAAAATCCTCATCTTTAAAACCGTTCTTCTTAATTTTTTGATAACATGCATTAAGCCTCATTCTTTCCGCTAAAGTGAACATTTTGAAATCATTAGGTTTAGAATCATTAGGTTTTGAAACCTCGGTTTTTTCATTATCATAAGACACTTGGGATTTACTCGTGAAAAAGTCCATTTTATCCTCCCCATATCTCATAGTAAGTCTCCCCTCGTGAACGTCGATTACGGTTCGAGCCGTCGATAAAAATGGTCGGCCTAAAATAATGGGACATTTAGGGTCACACTCGTAATCGGATATAACGAACTTTCCAACTTTGACATAGACATCCTCGGCTATTCCAATTGGTATTAATGGTGTAAAATTTACAAGCTCGATAGTCATGTTCGTGGGGGTAAGTCTAGGCAATCTCATCAATTTCCAAAGAGAATGAGGCATGAGATTGATGCTAGCACCTAAATCGGCAAGGGCTAAACATCCCTCAATCTCGGAAAAATCACAAGGTAATAGAAATTGGTCCGGATCCTCTTCCTTTCTCGGCATATGCCTTTTGGGTTTTTTAAGAAGGATCGAAGCACAAGTTTCTTCAAGGGTTACTTTCGTAAGGTCGATAAAACTATCTTTTTGAACCGTGGATGGAATTTGAGGTACACGAGGCTGTGCACTCCTTTCCTTGGTCGCCACGTTCACCCCATCGACTTTAGAACAATAAGACATCTTAGAAGTCGAGGGTTGAGAAGAAGGAACAACTCGAAATCCATCAAGGTTAGGGGTAATCACACGACCTTTCTCACGAGACGAGGCGGCTTTACATTGTTCCTTCGGATTTGCAACGGTGTCACTAGGTAACGAACTCGACGAAGCACCCGAGGCTTTGTTCATAATAGCCGAAAACATCTTTTTAATGTCGATTTGTCCTTGCTCAATCTTCGTGTTTTGCAATTTCAAAGTATTAGTAAAGTCGTTTTTCAAAGTACCAATTTCTCCCTCTAATCGTCTCATATTAGCCTCATTCGTTTTCATGTAATTTTGAAAATCGTTTGACGAACTATTTTGATTAGAATTAAAGTTCCCTTGGTTTTGATTACTTCTTTGAAAATTGTTTTGATTCCCACTTGAAAAATTGTTTCCTTGATTGTTGTTGTTTGCAAAGTTCGAGTTTTGATTATTGTCTCGATTTTGCCAATTCAAATTCCGACCTTGATTATAACCTTGATTTTGAAAATTCCCTTGTTGATTGTTTCCTTGAAAATTCTTACGGTTTTGATTCGAAAAATTGTTGCCTTGGTTATAATTTCCTTGTTGTGATGGACCCGCGTTATTTTGATTTTGAAAATTGTTGTTTCCATTTAACGCACTCACATTCGATGTTTGGCCATCCGTAGCCGCACACTCGTAATAATTATGAGGTCCACCACAAAACGTACACGAAACCTCAACCGCTTTCACCGTAGCGGGAGCGTCTTTCTTTTGCATTTCGACGAGAAAAGACGTAAACACATTCGTCAGCTTGTCGACTTTTGCATCAACTCTCTCAATGTCGCGATTAGAACTACTAACATTGGCGACATTGGCAACACTCGGTGCGTTGCGGAGTTGGTAAACCTTGGATCGGTTTTTGATAATTATCAATGCATCTTTCGGAGTCTTACACAAAAAGTTGCCACCGGTGGCGGAATTCAACGAATCTTGTTCTTGAAAATTAAGACCGTTGTAATACGTATCGATTTGGTGCAACTCGGAAAAACCATGGTGAGGACATTGCCTAAGAAATTCCTTAAAATGATCCCACGCGTCTATAAAAGATTCATTCGGTTTTTGCTCAAATTTCGTAATTTCATTTTTGAAAAACGTTGTCTTAGACGGTGGGAAAAAATAATTAACGAACTTGGAGACGAGATCCTTCCACGTAGTTATCGAATTAGGTGGCTCTTTCTCGTACCAATCCTTGGCGGCACCATCGAGCGAGTACGGAAAAAGCATAAGCTTGACGACATCGGTGTCGACATTCTTAAACTTGCTCGTGGCTAAAAGACGATCAATATTCCGAATATGGTCGTGAGGATTATCGGCTTCACAACCTCGAAACTTTGTAGCTTGGATTAATGAAAGCATTCCGCTCTTAATCTCAAAATTCTCCGCTTCGATAGCGGGAATTACGATCGCGTCTCCATAACCCTCGGTGGGTGCTTGGAGCAATTCCATCATCGAACGATTGTCGGCCATCTCGTCTAAGGTTTCTTCAACAATGATATTAGGAACGTCGGTTTCTAAATCTCGTCTACGTCGTCGATTCCTTCGATTACGACCGCGTCGATTCAAAGCGTCGCTAGAATTAGAATATCCTTCGATCGAGTACGCATGCACTAAGCGTAGAATGGGTGGTAGCAAAGAAGATTCTTTTTGTGGTTTTTTGATTTTTTCAATTTTTTTGGTTTTTGATTGTTTTTAATTTTTTTGGATTTTTGAATGTATTACGTAGACACAAATCTACAAATCTCTCCTCGAATCGATTTCTCGATTAAAGGAGCCTCAAAGAATGAAAACGATCACGTGGAGTGAACGCTTTCGATGACTTTAGAACGTTGGTGGAACACCAAAACGTTCAAGAGGGTTTAATCTTGAAACAAGCAAATATAATATACGTAGATAATACTTGGGCGGCAAACCCTCGATTAGCCCTCTTTCTCAAAACACGCACAAGCAAGCGGGGGAAAAGAGGCGGCGCTAAGCACTTAAGAGTCTTTTTCCCTTAGGTCGTGAAATACAACCGCCTTATACCCACCTTATAGTTTGTGTTAATCAAAATTAAGCCTCACGAAAGTATTTATCTATTTTGCCTTTAAACTTTTGCTTTAGATTCGAATACAATGATCGAGTGATAAAATCCCGAATCAAGGTTGCGTTTTCACGCTTTTGGAGTACTTGTATATTTATTGTTCTACGTAAGTACAATATAGTAATATATTCACTAGAAAAACAAAAACGATAATGGGATATCTACAATATAGTAAAATGATTGTTGTGTGTTTAATTTAGGAAAATTAAACACGTTTTATTTTGGATACTATAATATATTAAGGAAAAATAACAAAAATGAGTATGTACGTTATTTACGCTTTCCAAAAATTGAAAAGCAAAAACGCACTACTCACACAAACACGATACTAATAATGGCACACTAAAAACACCTCCCCGGCAGCGGCGCCAAAAATTGATGTAGTTAAATCGTACACGTTTTAGGAAAAACGTATATGAGTGGCAAGTATTAAACTCGACGATTTAGGAAAACCGACAAGTCGAATAAATGCGGGTTCATTCTCGAAGGAGGTGTGTGTATTAAGTGTGCCAATTATATAAAATCAAAGTTTGGATTAGTGACGTTTTTGGTTGAGAAAAGAAGGAAAAATAAGACGAATTACGCTAAAAATTACCCTACGACGTAAAACGATCGAAATCGTAAAACTCGACGAAAAACGAAAATGCCCTAAAAATTACCAAATTTTTAACCTAACTAGATAAAAATACAAGAATCCCAAATTTGAAAACCAAAATGTTTAAAACCTATTTAATTTTATATTAATTTTTAAAGTTATAGAATAACCTTAAAATTAAATAAAATTAAAAATTAACTAAAATGAAAAGCTAAATTGATGTAAACCTCAAAATATTTAATTAAAACCTAAAAATATTTTTGAAAATTTTTAAAACTAATAAAACTATTTTTTATCTATTTAATAAAAAAAGGGTATAAAAATAATCGTAAAAAATAATTTAATAAAGAGAAAAATAAAAATTTTAAACTATAAAGTTCTAATTACTAGGACAAACAAAAGAAAAATAAAAAGAGAAAAGAAAGTTAAGTGAATAAGCTGGGAATGGCTTATTATGCTACGGCTTTTTATAGATAAGCCCAAACCACTACCTCTTAAGTAACAAACAACTCCTCCCTTGGTCAATAAAAGACCCAAGGGCAGGATGGTTGTGTTGTTGGTGTGTTGAACGGGAGGTCAAGGGATCGAGGCTGGCGTCTCCCAAAATTTTTTACACCTTTTTTTTTTACTTTTTCTTTTTAACCCAACTAAACCTGAACCTTGTATAATCACTAAAACGTAAATCTAAGCTAAATTTAACAAGATTTGAGCTGATTAAAGAAAAATCGTGCCCTGGAAAATGAGAAAGTTGCTACAGTAACGAAACAAAAAGTAAACAAGGAAAACTGATTTCTTCACTTATGAAGAAAGGCCAATTGTGGCCGTTTTGTGATGGTTACTTGGATTTGATGGACAAAGGGGGCACCCCTACACTCAGTTGAGTGTAGGGAGTCAACAAATGCAAGATAAAACACAATCCAACACAAGATTTTCACACAAGAGACCAAAAATCATTCACTGTTATAGACTATAGGGGTCTGGTGGACTATGCTGATACATTTGGTCTTTTTAGTGAGCTTTGGCTGACCAAACCTTACTCAAATCTTTCACAAATCACAAAAAACCAAGACCTATCCCTAAATCCTACCCAGATCTAATCAGCTGCAAGAATTGGATGGCCAAATTACACTAAAACATGCAAACTAATGACTTACTGATTTTATGCAATTTACTACCAATTTAAACTAACAAAAATACTTTTAAAGCCTTCCAAACTACAAACCAACTACTGATCAATAACTAACTTGCCTATCTAAATGTGTTTAGCCTAGTTTCCTAGGTATGTGTCACCCAAACCTAATTTAGAACCTAGATCCAAACACCCTTATATTTCAGAAAATGGATTTTTTTTCAAACCAACTCTACTCAAAGCTTAACTAAACTGACTACAAAGTATTTTAACATGCAAGAGATTAAAAATCAATCAATAACAGCTGATAAGAACACACCAATTAGCAAAAATCACACAAGATCACAAAATACTCAAATTTCAAAAAAATGGGAAGGGTTCAAGCCTTTTACATTCCCTGACCCACATCCAGGCCAAGGGGATGGCTGATTGCCATCTTCCAATCAAGTAAAACTTGAGCTATTTGGTTAAGAGGCTGCTAGGTAAAGAGAATGGTGGGTGGGGACTATTGCTGTCCCAAACACCCCCTTAATATTCTTCAAATGAGAGAACCTGCTAAGAAAAAGCAAACCAGAAAAATGGAGGCACTGTGTTAACAAACAAGCCAATAAGCTCAGCTTATTGGTTAAGCTAGCCTAAAGAACTTGTGAACCTGGATGAAACAGAAAACAACAAGAGTATCACTAAACCTTTTTTAAAACCAACCTAAAATTTGATAAAAGCTTGTTACAAAACTGAAATCAACATAAAAACTCCACTTTCACTTCATTGTTATGGTGATTTCCAACTTTTGCAAACTTTTTCAACACAAATTTATAAACAGAAAAAAAAACGGATTTCTGAAAATAATTTGCTAACTGAAAACTTTGAAACCTTATAACTAACTTGCAAATTAAAGTAAATATTACACTAAGAAAACAATTAAAAGAGGAACTCAGAAGTTGTGAAAACTAAATCCTTTCATTGTCATTACTTGAATAAAAAGTTTTACAAAAACTGGAACAAGAGCTAATGCTACAACTTGCATTGCTTAAATACTAGTCTAGGATTACAGAAAAATGAAAATCCTAGCTGTGTGATCCCCATAAAGCCCTTGGAGGAATATCCGTCGGATATGCTTTGATGCCTTCAGTCCTTGTTGTAAACATGTGATGTAGCAGCTCTGAAAATGATCCACACCATTCATTTTGTTGTGATACCCAAGGAATCAACAAGAGTTGTTGATTTGGTCTTTGCTTTTTGGCAATCTTGTATTCTTGTGAAGAGTGTGAGCTGTAGAGGGGACAAAAGGTAGACAAGTCATTTTCTGGGTGAAAGGGTTAAATGGGTGTGGGGTAGGGAGTAAAACCCCCAAGTTTAATTGGGGTTTGGGTTAATAATTAGGATAATTAAAACTGGGTTTTTTTCTAGGGTTTAAAGGATGAAGGAGGGTTAACAGTAGGTTTTAATTGGGTTTAGGGGTTAATAAGATTTTAAAAATGTGTTTACCCCGTTTTTTAGTTAACTGATTTATTAAAATCAGTTTGAAAGGTGGTGGAGAGTGAGGTGGATGATTGGGGTAATCTGATTGGGTGAGGGGTGGTCAAAGGTGACGTGTAAGGTGGTGGTTGGTTGGAGTAAGTTTTATTGTCTGGCCCAAATGCCCCCTTGACTCTCATATGCTTGCTGAATGAAGTTTTCCAGCCCACAATTAAACATCCCTTTGTTATAAACTTTTCTTTTTCCTATTTTGGCCACATTAAGTTTTGTAAAACTTTCAAAAGGGCTTTTCTTGCATATTCTTCATATTCCAAGGACCATTCATGCACATACTTGAAATTTTAGGGACCCACAAGTAATTTTTAGGATTTACAGGGGTATAAAATGACAAGTCTTCAATTCTTGAGGGACCAATCTTGCCAATCTTCAAAACTTCAAGGACTTGAATGGAAAATCATGATTCGGGTCCGGTTCTTTGTGCGGCTTCGTTTCCCGTGTTCTTTTTTGCTTCATTCTTGTGATCTTTTGTTGAATTCACGACATCCTTACCTAAAATACACAATGAACAAACAAAAGCATATATTTGGGTATTTTGATGATATTTTAAGCATTTTTAGCCCGATTTAGACGATGAGACTATGTATAAATACAGTCTCAAAGGTGACGTGTAAGGTGGTGGTAGGCTGGAGTAAGTTTTATTGTCTGGACCAAATGCCCCCTTGACTCTCATATGCTTGCTGAATGAAGTTTTCCAGCCCACAATTAAACATCCCTTTGTTATAAACTTTTCTTTTTCCCATTTTTGCCACATTAAGTTTTGTAAAACTTTCAAAAGGGCTTTTCTTGCATATTCTTCATATTCCAAGGACCATTCATGCACAAACTTGATATTTTAGGGACCCACAAGTAATTTTGAGGATTTACAGGGGTAAAAAATGACAAGTCTTCAATTCTTGAGGGACCAATCTTGCCAATCTTCAAAACTTCAAGGACTTGAATGGAAAATCATGATTCGGGTCCGTTCTTTGTGCGGCTTCGTTTCCCGTGTTCGTTTTTCTTCATTTTTGTGATCTTTTGTTGAATTCACGATATTCGTACCTAAAATACACAATGAACAAACACAAGCATATATGTGGGTATTTTGATGATATTTTAAGCGTTTTTAGCCCGATTTGGACGATGAGACTATGTATAAATACAGTCTCATCAGATCGCCAACGTGGCATCCGAGTGTTCTAGTTGTGCTAGTTTGGTGATGATGTGGCCTTTTATTATTGGAGGATTGGGGAATATTTGTTGTCACATCCAATCATAGTAGGGAAGAGAAGCCACGTCACTCCATCTTCTGTAGTCCGAAAAAGTGGGGGATTTATTTCACCTCGTGTGAATCACACGAATCAAATAAAACCCCCAAAAGTTATTTATTTTTCGTGTGAATTAGGGTTTGGGATGAATAGTTACTGGTTATTTTGGGTGAGGAAGAAAGATAGTTCTTGGTTGTATCGAAGACAAATGTGTGGTGAGTGAGTTTAAGTTTGACCAGCTGAAAAAGTGAATAAAATTCACTTTATAGTATTAAACGTCCAAAGTTTTAACCTAAAAGGCTTTTGAAGCCCAAATTCTTCTCATCCGTCACATGTAGTTATTGTGGTTTTGGGCTTGGGCCCAAATGAATTTTTCCTTCTAATATTCTTTTGATTTGGGCCTCAACTTGGGCTTATTCCAAATGATAACACTTTATGAACTTCAAATGGGCTTTTGAGCCATTTTCCCAAATGTGGGACCCACAAGCCTTTTAAACTCCATAAATGATTAAATCCGCTAAAAATGAGCTCGATATTGGCTTTGTTGAACTTTTCTTCAAACTCTGTGTCGGTTTTGCCGGTTTTCGTGAACTTGGTACCTACACACACGAAACAACAAAACAATGCATATACAAGGCATATTTTATACATTTCATGCATTTATTGATGGTTTTAAGATATAATTGATATGAGTAAAATCACTCATATCAAACTCCCCCTTGCTAATCAATTGTCGTGTCCTCACGCAATGATAAAATAAAACACTAACTACACTTTTATTCAACTTTTGACTTTTATTTTGCAAAGACATAATGTATTGCTTTCATTATTGAAAAATATCTTTAAGGATCATAAAACTCAAATAGATTCATCGTCCTCGACTTTTCACTTTTCCATGCAAAGTGCAAAAACAAGATCATTGTTAATCATAAGCCCCAAAACTAAACCAACTCATACAAATAATTTGTGTTAAACTCAATCTCCTATTATTCCTAATTGTATCTCTAGATTTTATTTGTCATTCACCCAAAGGCTCATTTGACTTTATTTGATATTTATTAGTCCAAAAATGAAGGCAAGAACGGTGTAAACTCAACACTCAAAACCTAACCTCGACTTCAAAAACCGTTGTCACTAAAGAAAGCTCACATCAAGGATAACTTAACACGATTTGAGGGACAAATCCTCGGACCCGAAATTTGGCTAATAGGACTACTTAAAAGCAACAATAAAACCTCCAAAGTCAATTATGACCTTATTAATGGATTTAGCATCAACTACATCATTATCACCTTGTGGCTCTTTAAGATGAAATTATGCTCATTATTTAAAATCCACACCCTAAGGCTCCTTGGAAAAAAATAAGGGAATTGAAATTCACCATCCCACCTTATGGCTCATGATGATGAAGCAATTTTTATTCAACACGTCCCCTTGCCATACACCCTAAGGCTCTAATGACAAGGTTAGTGCTACATGAATCCCACCCGAAGGCTCCTAGAGAACATGTTTTTATTTATTCTTCTTTATTAATATGATATTTATAGTAAGCCAAATTTCCGCAATCCCATGATCAAAAGTCCATGACGCTGACACCCTTAATGTGTTCTAACTTTAATTACAAGGGATGAAAAAGAAGGAGTTACGAGTTAAGATATCAAGCCTAAACCGCTAAAAACTTTATTTATTAAGAAATTATTATTCAAGTGTGGAAAATAAATACGAGGAGATTAAATCAAACACAAAAATACTTGCACAAAGAAGAATTAATCTTAGAAACTTATGATTGAACTCTATCATCTCTTGTTCTCCATATTGTAAAATTTCAAAAATGTGAAATCAATGGATACTTAGCCTATTAAATCATAGTTTTGGGTTTTCAAGTCATCTATAGGATCTTGCATCTTCTTATACTTTTTCAAGTTTTAGAATTTGCGTTTTAAAGTTCCCTTGATAAACGACTTTCTAGGATCAATTATAGGAACTTGCGAAAAGTTCTTGTTCTTAACCCGTATGAATTAAGACTTTCGCATTTTAAAGCTCCCTATATAAAAGCCTAGCAAAACTTAATTCAAACACGTTAAGGAAAAGCTAAGGTAAAAACCGAGTCGAGTCAAAAACTATTTTTATTTTCACCAACGGAAAGCCTACATTAATGTCAAAAGCACTTATTTTATTATTAAAACTTAAAAATAACACTAAAAATTTAATTTTTTTATGAAGAACGAGAAAAACGATTACGTTTAGACACGACAAAAGCAATTGCAAGCGATTATATCGATTGACTCCCCCATGGTAAAACCAAACATTGTACTCAATGTTTCTTAGCTCAAGAGTAACACCCCTTGCTAAAATACGAAGAGTCTAATGCAAAATCCTAACATGGAAAGAGCACGCAAATCTATAAGCCGTTTATTAATTATGCCTCAAGATAAAAAGTTAGTCGATAAAAATCAAAGGATAAAGAGTGTGGCCCTTTTTGGCAATCAAAGAATTGAAGATCAAGTGGACCGGCAAAAACCGAACACGAGAGTCTTCAATGATTAGGGTCATACCTAAGATTCACAACACAACAAAACACGAGCACGAGCTTGAAATATCAAGCCTTATTAGTGTTAGAAAATAGTTAGAAGATAGAATGTATGGAACTCCCCCACAAGGCACCTCGTTTTTGTTCACCGATTCATGAGCTCGACTCGATCCCCGCATTCATTGGTCCTTAGGGAAAATGGTGAAAACCGGCATATTGGAATAGAATCCAACATAAAGCACGATGCCGGGGTCAAAGATCTCATCCTCGTTGTCTAATGACAAACGAAAGGATAAAACTCCATCATAAATCTCCAAAAAGAGATGGTGGTCACAAATCAAGATATGGATATAGCATGCTCCCCGAGATAAACTCGCACCAAGATGACTAAAAAGTCTTTCAATTATTACATCGGTGAAAGGCCGAGATTTCCCTAAATCAACGATTCCGGGGTCGAATACCTCGTCCTCAGGAGAGAAAGGAATAGAAAACCCGTTGTCTCCCCATGCTAATCCAAGATCATATAAAGCACATGGTAATGGTGGTATAAAGGTCTCAACACTAGTGGTATCAACTTGCATGACTTTGTTGACCTTATCACTCTTATGAATGTGAACAAAAGGGTCATGGTACTCAAAATGAGTCGCATGAAAAACCCGCACATTAAGATCAAAGCGAGTGGGAAAGATAATTGGAGTAAAGGTAATTTATCCCCCCGGGTCAACATTATCATCATCATTAATCGGGTGATCAAACCAAAGATCTTCATCACCATTATTAGACTCTTCCTCATATTCCGAAGGAATGTCTTTATAAAGAAACTCATCAACCTCCTTCAAGATAAGTTCATCATCACAAAGGTTGTGAGATGTAGGAAGTATGATGCTCTCAAAATCCTCTTGAAACAATAGATTATTGTTCATTGAAGCTTCAAAGAGAGGATTTGAGTAGGTCACAAAAGTGTCATCAATCTTGTTATCACAAGAAATATCCGACAAAGTATCAAGTGTGTCACACTCGGATACAAGATCATCATTCTCATTAGAAGGAAATTCATCGAAGAATTCCTCGAGAATGGTAGGTAAAACACGATAATCACGCTCGATTTTGAAATTGGTAACGTCTTCACTTCCCCTTGGAAGTGGATCAACAAGTTCATCGGCGAACTTATCAAATGATTTGTCACTAACATCACTCGGTGTGAAGTTAGGAATAAAGGGCTCTTCAAATGAAGATTGTGCCTTAGGATTATCAATTTGATCCTTCGAAGAGAGTGAAAATGAGTCCATTTTCAATGATTTTTCAATTAAAGCAATATCACTCTCGGGATCAAAATTATCACTATCAAACTCACTAGCATCAAATGGTGCACTAAGGTATTCATCAATTTCCTTTTCAATCTTAGAACTATCATCCTCGTGTGGAGTGAGTGGAGATGAGGTAAGATTACAACATGATTCAACAAAACAAGCATCTTCCTTTGAATTTAACTTTTCTTCATCACAAAATGAGGTTTATAAAATTGGAAAAACACCTTTGGAAAAGTGAAATTTCTTATTACTTTCAATAGTCTTAATAAGTTTCACATTTTCCACTTTCTTAGAAACAAATCTTGGAATCTTTTCCGGTTTGAAAACAATACTTTTATCCCCATAAAACAATTTAATCTCCTCTTTTCTCATATCAACTTGAACATGATATGGTCGTCCTAAAATGATAGGCACACGAGGATTGGTCTCATAATCAACTATAGCAAAATAGGCTAAGTACAAAAACTTTCCCACTTTAACAATGACATTTTCCGCTATACCAACCGGACGGGTGGTGGTACCATTAGCAAGCTCAATGATCATTCGAGTGGTACTAAGTGGTGCATAGTCAATAGTTTTCCAAATGGCTAGGGGCATTAAGTTAATGCTAGCTTCTAGATTGGCTAGAGCTTTGCATACCCCAAGCTCATTGAAAACACAAGGTATCAAGAATCGACCCGGATCTTTATATTTCTCGGGAAAGAAATCCAAGAAAACCGAGGTACTAATCACATTTAAAGTAGCCTTGGTGACATCAAGAAAGGTCTCTTTAGGTGGAGGATTAAACTCAATCACTTCAACTTCTTCTAAATTATCACAATCATCATAAACGGTGATGGCCTTAAGATCTCCCTTCGGGTTAGGAATGGTATTGCTAGGTAAGCAACCCGAAGAAGATGATGGTTTAGACATAAATCCCTCAAACATCGAAAGCAATTTATTTTGACCTTGTTCCAAAGTTTGTTGCATACGATTTTGACTTTGCTCTAATCTTTGCTCAAAACGGTTTTGGTTTTGTTCAAGTCTTTGTTGATTAAGCTCAATCTTATTATTTTGCCCTTTAATCGTATTTTGAAACTCATTCTTCAAAGTTGCCATTTGTCCTTGAATGTTGTTTTGAAAAGGGTTCAAATTTGCCTCATTCGTTTTAATATAGCTTGACAAATCATTTTGGTTATTGTGAAATCCTTGATTGTTTTGATTAGCATTAAACCCATTTCCTTGATTGTAATTCCTTTGGTTACCACGGTTAAAATTATTCCCATTGTTTCCATTGTTGTACCTATTTTGAACCGGTGGAAAACCCGGTGGAGCAACATGATTTTGACGAGGAACTTGACCGTTGGAGCCATAAGTTCCCGTCACGGCAAAAGCACTAGCTTGATCAAACCCCGTGGTTGAACAAGCATAATTCGGATGTGCTCCACCACATGATACACAAAAATTCTCAACCACATTAATCGATCCATGAGGATTCTTCCTAAGCTCATTCAAAATCGTGTCAATCTTAGAGTCCAATCTAGCAATCTCGGGATTAGATGAATTCACAATGGAAACAACCGGTGTGTTTCGTGAATATTTTGCTCTAGACTTATTCTCAATTATACCCCACGCGTGTCTTGGAGTTTTTCTTTAAAGATTACCACCCGCAGCGGCATTTAAAGAATCTTGTTCAATCATATTAAGCCCATTATAAAAAGTATTGATTTGATGCGATTCCGAGAAACCGTGGTGTGGACATTGTCTTAACAAATCTTTAAACCTTTCCCAAGCAACCCCAAACAATTCATGCACTTTTTGTTCAAATCTAGTGATCTCGTTCTTAAAGTGTGTTGTTTTAGATGGTGGAAAGAAATAATTCATGAACTTAGACACTAAATCATCTCATGTCAAAATCGAACCCGGTGGTTCTTTCTCATACCAAATCTTAGCATTACCCTCGAGCGAGTACGGAAAAAGCATGAGCTTAATCGCGTCATTCGACACATCTCTAAACTTGAGAGTCGATGTAATTCGAAGAAAATTCCGAATGTGAGAATGCGGGTTATCGGTCTCATTGCCACGAAATTGGTCGGCATGAATGAGCTATAAAAGACCCGTCTTAATCTCAAAATGATCCGCCAAAATAGTCGGCACAACGATTGCTTCCCCATACCCTTCGGTGGGTGCACGGAGCAATTCCTCCATTGTTCGGTTATCGGCCATCTCTACAACAATAGGTGGAAGCTTCGGTTCCACTATTTGTTGTTGATGATTTCTATTTCTACGAGGAATATTTTCAAGCCTATTGTAATCAATCGAAAGTCGAGAAGAACGTAATTGCATAAACCAAAGTAACGAGAATTTTAGAGGGCTGAAGAAAAGAATTTAGACAAGAAGAAGATTATTTTTGGTATTTTTATTTGGTATTGATCAATAAAAATGATCGATAAAAAAATAAGGAATAAGGATAACAACTATGGAAGTAAATTACCCTCGGTCGACTTTGAAACGATAGGTGAAAACCTAAACGTCTCGAGGTTCAATAAGTAAACAACAAAAATAAGATATAATACTACTTGAGTTGGCAAACCAATAATCGGTCGTCCCTCTCAATATACGCACAAGCAAGCGGGGAAACGAGGTGGCACAAAGCACTTAAAAACCTTTTTCCTTAGACGGCCTTTTATAGCACGTCGCTTTATACCCACCTTATAGTTTGTATAAATCAAGTTCAAACTTTTTATTAGTATTTATCTATTTTGCCTTTTTTTTCGTTTTGGATTCGAATTCATTAGTTAGGTGATGAAATCCCAACTAAGGTCTTATTTGGAAGTAGGTAAATTTATTGTTCTACGTAATAAAATATAGTAATCACCAAAAACACGAGAAACGATACTATAATAATAGAAAAATAACAAAACATTCCGAGTACGGAAAGGGTCTTCAAATCAATGATCAACAAATCTCCACAAAGACGAATCGTAAAGAAGATCCCCGGCAGCGGCGCCAAAATTTGATGTTGATATATGTGGTGGATTGTATATGTATTAATTAAGATACGTTATAGGGTAAATTAGAAAATTACCTTTAGGAAAAAGTAATAGACTAAAATTACCAAAGACGGATTTAATTAAACACGATTATGAACCAAGTTCGTTGTACACGAAGATCGAGTGAATTTGAGACGTTTTGCTTTGATTTGGACAACTGATTCGAATTGGTTTTCGGTTTTTAAAACTAAAATTAATCCTATAAATTAAACCTAAGTGAATGAATCGTTCCCCATTTAATCTAAAAATATTATTTAAAATTAACACTACTTAAAAATTTAAACTATTTAAAAATTTTATTTAATAAAAACTTATTTAATTAAATTACTTTTACACAATTTTAAAAATATTTAAAAACTATTTTACTTCTAAAAATTAATTAAATCTAATTTAAAATTAACTTTTACTTTAACATACTAAATCTACTTAAACAAAAATTATTTAAAAACGAATTTAATTAAAACTTAACTAACTAACTTTCTAAAATTTATAAAACATTTTTTTATTTGTTTTATTTATTATTTGAAAACATTAATAAAGAAAATTAAAATGATTTAAAATGTAAATTAAAGTAAAATAGAGTATTTAAACTAAACAAAATCCGACTTCCTCAATTAAAGATCCTAAATTAATTAAAAATATAGTGTTTAAACATAAACAGAAACTAGCACAAGTGGTTAACGCGTTTGGTGTTCATCTGCGAGGTCGCAGGTTCGAGTCCAACAAGGGACATATTTTTGAGATATATTTGTTTTTGACAGCAAAAGAAAAACGTCACAGGAGGTGACTTATGTGGTTTGGACTGAGAGAATCAGTTAAGTTCTTGCAAAACAATTGGGTCTGCTAGCTTTTTATAGCAAAACATACTATATCAAACTTATATCAAATTCAATAACAACAAATCAACACTTAAATCAAAATAACACTATATATCAGCAATGCAAGAACTAATATCAGCAATAAAAACTAAACTCACAATTAAATTTAAACAACTAATAGCTCATATCAGATTTGAAAAACAAGAAATCTAAACTCAGATTCAAATCATAGCAGTTCAAAAAAAGAATTTAAACTAAAAAAATGACTTCATAAGACTAAGCAGATTCCAAATTAACAAAATTACTGATATAACTAGTTTAACTCAAATTATTCTTCGAGCAGATTATAAAAGATAACCTCAAATTTCGCAAAGCAGTAATGAAAATCACAAACATTAATCTCAAACCTTACATATATGCATATCCTCATTCATAGATTAGTAGACTAAGAGTATAATCTAAACAAATTTCACTTCACAGATTAACCCAAATCCATTAAAAAGTAGATGACTAATAACTAACGGATATTAACCATAGAAAACTAATAACAAAACAGATTCAATTAAATCAATAACATAGTCCTAAATCCTAAGCCATTTAGCATATAACTCAAAAACAGATAAAATCAATACCTCAAATTAACATAAGCAGATTTATAAGCAAAAGCAGATTAATAACTTGAAACATAAATGAAAACAAACCTCGTGAAGAAACCTTTAGGCAGAAGATTTGCGCTGAGCAATCTTTTAAACCAAATCAGGACCACCATTTACAACAATAATCGAACCATCAACCACCATCAGATTAAACAAACAGCTTCTTTTTACTTATCCAGTGGGGATAAGAATTAATCCCAAATCTTACTTAATTATTTAACTAAAGCTATTAATTAGCTTAATTAAATAACATCAATGTTATCATACCAAATTAGATTAAAGCAGTAAATAAATTGCAATATAGATTTAAATAGTAAATAAATCGAAGAATATATAAACTCCAAATAAACTTTTTATTAATAATCAAAACTTGATTACAAAACTGAGAAAATGAAATTACAATATTCCTACCACTAATTCTACATAATAACAGTAAATAAAAAATGGGATGCCTGATTACAGAAAATATGGGGGTGATATGAGCTTAAATACTCATATCATTTGTATCTTATAACAATGAAATTATGCATGAAATGTATCAAAAATGCCTTGTATATGTGTATTTCATGTTTGAATGTGTGTAGGCACCAAGTTCACGAAAATCGGCAAAACCGGCACGAGTTTGAATATAAAGATCAAAGAAGCCAAAATCGAGCTCGACTTGAGTGGATTTGATAATATTGCAAGAAAATGGGCCAAGTGGGTCCCACATTTGGGAAAATGGGCCCAAAAGCCCATTTGGAGTTCATAAGGTGTTGATATTTGGTCAAGCCCAATACACGGCCCAAAATGCTAGTATTGAACGGATATTGTTATTTTACAAAGCCCAAATTGGAGGAGATATAACACTGGCCCAAGCCCATCACTATGAAAGGAACGAATGAATTGGGCCTGTTAGGGTTTGGTTTAAGAAAATCGTGTAAAAAAACACGTTATACATTCACTTTATAAAAATATCCCACACATCACACCCACTCATTTACACACACTTATTAAATTAATCGTCCCATTTACACCTCTCGTTTTCACCCACACTTATTAAATAAACCGACCCCCACTTACCATTTTTATTTGACTTCACCTTTCCACCACACATAGTTTAATATTTCGATATTATCTATGCTACTCCATCTTCTCCATCCCACCATAACCAGTAACTTAAAGTTACTGTGTCAAACCCTAATTACCCAAATCATTAAATTTACAAAGGGCTTTTTATTTAAACAGTTAATTCACTCAAAAGGGGATAAAACCCCCATGGTTTAAGGAAGAGAAAGGTTGGAACGAGCATGCTACGTGGCTGTTTTTCAGTGGAAGAAACACCTCACCAATTCCATTCAACCAATCAAAGGCCTTCAAAGAAGCACAACTAGCACACACGGATGCCACGTTGGCAATCCGTGTGCTAGTGGTGTTTTCTCAACCATCAGATCAAAAATAAGAGAGAGAAAGAGAAGATCAAGGGCCAAAAATAAGAAGGAATATGCTTCAAGAAGATTCAGATATTCTCCAGCAAAGCCCTTGGGAAGGCTATAAAAACCCCCCAATTTACTTGTAAAAATCATCCTTTCTTTACTTTAAAGTTATTCTGTTGAAATAGTTTTAGGGATTAATCTTGTATTTCTTTTATCAAGTTTTGTATTATTTTTCTGGAAATTAATGAAAGATTCAGTCATTTTACTTTAATTCGTGATTTATTTTTATTTATTAAATTGATATGCATATTAATTTTTATTTACTGTTTCACAAAATAATGTTTGAGATGTTAAATTTAAACTAATTAATAGTTTAGATTTAATATTAGAAGTAAAAATAGGATAAAATACTTTCCCTATTGGAAAGTATTCACAAATAGTGAAGATGTTCCAAAGAAAGGAGATGGTTAATGGTGGTTCGTTTGAATATTAATGGTTGATGGTGAATGGTTCTAGTTTCGGTTCATAGGTTGCTCAGCGCAAACCTACTGCTCAAAGGTTATCCCAAAAGGTGCTAGTACCTTTTCAATTTATGTTTTTTATTTTATAAGTTTAATTAAATCTGCTTCTTTGATTTTTCTGTGATGTTGATTATATGTTGTTTGATTATGTGATGTTATATGATTATACGTTTGTATGATTAATGATATTGAATACTTGACTGCCATGGTTTACTTTTACTGATTTTGAATGAGTTAAAGAATACTGTAAGGGATTAAGGATTGATTTTGTTTAAAAGGTTGTTACTTTTAACTGATAAGCTAATTTGCATTATCTGGTTTTTTTTGAACTTGGAATTGAGAGTTGATTAGTTTGCAAATATTTGCAAGGTAACTGATAGAATGAGTCTGCTTAGTCTCTATATATGATTAAGATGTGGAACTTGTTTCTGTTTGTGTGACGGGTTCTCAAGATTTCTATTCAAGTTTTAGAATGTTATGATTAGTTGCTATTGAGGATTGCAGGTTAAGGTTGAACTGTTATTTGTTTTTAAATTTTTTGGTTAATTTAACTGTTATCAGATTAAATGGTTTTAGATTAAGTTTTGGAATTTTAATGCTATTTGTTTGAGTATTTTGCTGCATAAGTTGAATTTTAGTGTCAGTTTTATTCAGCTAAGTTTTATCTTGTTTGTTCGTATAAATGAATTGCTGATATCTTGTTGGAACTGATTTTTAAATGATCAGTTGATTTGAGTTTTCGAGCTCTGTTATTGTTCAAGTATTCAGCTTATCAGATCCAACTGATCTGATAAGTCCATAAAGCTGTTTCCTTTTCAGCTTTTCAAAATAAGCTAACTAAAGTCTCTCCTGAGACTCCTTTTATTCATCTGTCAAAAGAAAATAATACCCCAAAAAAAAAATATATGTCCCATCTGGGATTCGAACCCATGACCTCAAGGGTAAAGGTCCAATGTGTTAACCATATGGCTAACTGGCCTTTTTGGTTTTCTTACTTTCAGATTAATTAATATTATATGGTTGTAGTTTGGCAGATTTCATATAAGTAATTTTTGATTCACTTTACTTTCGTTTTTAATAAACTTTTTAAAAAATGTTTTTGTTAAAGTTCATTTTAGTTAAATAAAAATAAATAAAAATAATAATAAATAAAAAATAGAACAAATAAAAAATGTTTTTATTAAATTTAAATAGCTCAATTAGTTTACTTTTGATTAATTAGAATTTTATAATTTTAGATTTAAATTAGAATAATTTTTAAATAGATTTGTTTTAAGTGATTTTTAATAAAGATAATTAGTTTAAAAGTTTAATTAGATTTTTAAAATAGTTCAAAAGTTATTTTTATTCAATAGTTTAATTTTTCATAGATAATTAAAATAGTTTAATTTTATTTAATAGTTTTAATTTTTAATTAATTAATTGTGTTTTTAGATTTAAATATAGCGGGTTTACGATTCATGCACTTTAGGCTAAAACTAATTAGTTTAAAATTTGTAGATTTTAATTGTAATTTAAAAACCGAAAACCAATTCAAATCGATTGTCCAAATGAAAACGAAACGTCTCAAATTCACTCGATCTTCGTGTACAACAAACTTGATTCACTCACGTGTTTAATTGAATTCGTCATTGGTAATATTAGTCTATTACTTTTTCCTAAAGGTAATTTTCTAATTTACCCTATAACGTAATCTCAAATTATCACTATACTATCCACGACACATCAAAAATTTTGGCGCCGCTGCCGGGGATCTTGTGTACGATTCGTCTTTTGTGGAGATTTGTTGATCATTGATTTGAAGACCCTTTCCGTCCTCGGAAAGTTTTGTTATTTTTATATTATATAGTATGTATCGTTTTTCTCGATTTTTGTGAATAATATATTGTATTACGTAGAACAATAAATTTACATACTTTTCAAATAAGGCCTTAGTTGGGATTTCATCACCTAGCTATTGTAGTCGAATCCAAAACAAAAATAAAAGGCAAAATAGATAAATACTAATAAGAAGTTTGAACTCGATTTATACAAACTATAAGGTGGGTAAAAGGCGACGTGCTATAAAAGGCCGTCTAAGGAAAAAGGTTTTTAAGTGCTTTGTGCCACCTCGTTTCCCCGCTTGCTTGTGCGTATATTGACAGGGAGAACCTATTATTGGTTTGCCGAGTCAAGTAGTAATAAATCTTATTTTTGTTGTTTACTTATTGAACCTCGAGACGTTTAGGTTTTCACCTATCGTTTCAAAGTCGACCGAGGGTAATTTACTTCCATAGTAGTTATCCTTATTCCTTGTTTTTTATCGATCATTATTGATTGAGCAATACCAAATAAATACCAAAAATAATCTTCTTCTTGTCTAATTTCTTTTCTTCAATCCTCTAAATTCTCGTCTTTGTAGTGTATGCAATTACGTTCTTCTCGTCTTGTGATTGATTTTAAAAGGCTTGAAAATATTCCTCGTAGAAATAGGAATCGTCAACAACGAATAGTGGAACCGAGCTTCCACCTATTGTTGTAGAGATGGCCGATAACCGAACAATGGAGGAATTGCTCCGTGCACCCACCGAAGGGTATGGGGAAGCAATCGTCGTGCCGGGTATTTTGGCGGATCATTTTGAGATTAAGACGGGTCTTTTATCGCTCATTCGTGCCGACCAATTTCGTGGCAATGAGACCGATAGCCCGCATTCTCACATTCGGAATTTTAATCGAATTACCTCGACTCTCAAGTTTAGAGATGTGCCGAATGACGTGATTAAGCTCATGCTTTTTCCGTACTCGCTCGAGGGTAATGCTAAGCTTTGGTATGAGAAAGAACCACCGGGTTCGATCTTAACATGGGATGATTTAGTGTCTAAGTTTATGAATTATTTCTTTCCACCTTCTAAGACAACAGACTTTAAGAACGAGATCACTAGATTTGAACAAAAAGTGCATGAATCGTTTGGGGTTGCATGGGAAAGATATAAAGATTTGTTGAGACAATGTCCACACCACGGTTTCTCGGAATTGCACGAAATTAATACTTTCTATAATGGGCTAAATATGATTGAACAAGATTCTTTAAATGCCGCCGCGGGTGGTAATCTTTTAAGAAAAAATCCGAGAGACGCGTGGAGAATAATTGAGGATAAGTCTAGAGCACAATATTCACGAAACACACCGGTTGTTTCCAATGTGAATTCATCTAATATCGAGATTGCTAGATTGGACTCTAAGATTGACACGCTTTTGAATGAGTTTAGGAAGAATCCTCATGGATCGATTAATATGGTTGAGAATGTTTTTGTATCATGTGGTGGAGCACATCCTAATTATGCTTGTTTAAACACGGGATTTGATCAAGCTAGTGCTTTTGCTGCGACGGGAACTTATGGCTCCAACGGTCAAGTTCCTCGTCAAAATCATGTTGTTCCACCGGGTTTTCCACCGGTTCAAAACAGGTACAACAATGGAAACAATGGGAATAATTTTAACCGTGGTAACCAAGGGAATTATAATCAAGGAAATGGTTTAATGCTAATCAAAACAATCAAGGTTTTCAAGGGAATAATCAAAATGATTTGTCAAGCTACATGAAAACGAATGAGGCAAATTTGAAAGCTTTTCAACATTATATTGAAGGACAAATGGCAACTTTGAAAAATGAGTTTCAAAATACGATTAAAGGGCAAAACAATAAGATTGAGCTTAATCAACAAAGGCTAGAACAAAACCAAAACCGTTTTGAACAAAGATTAGAGCAAAGTCATAATCGTATGCAACAAAGTTTGGAACAAGGTCAAAATAAATTGCTTTCGATGTTTGAGGGATTTATGTCTAAACCGTCAACTTCTTCGGGTTGTTTACCTAGTAACACCATTCCAAACCCGAAGGGAGAGCTTAAGGCTATTACCGTTTATGATGATTGTGAGAATTTAGATGAAGTTGAAGTGATTGAGTTTAAGCCTCCACCTAAGGAAACTTTTCTAGAAGTCACTAAGGCTACTTTGAATGTGATTAGTACCTCGGTTTTCTTTGATTTCTTTCCCGAGAAATATAAAGATCCGGGTCAATTCTTGATACCTTGTGTTTTCAACGAGCTTGGGGTTTGCAAAGGCCTAGCCGATCTAGGAGCTAGCATTAACATAATGCCCCTAGCCCTTTGGAAGACTATTGATTATGCACCACTTAGTACCACTCGTATGATCATTGAGCTTGCTAATGGAACCACCACTCGACCGGTTGGTATAGCGGAAAATGTCATTATGAAAGTGGGGAATTTCTTGTACTTAGCCGATTTTGTTATAGTTGATTATGAGACCAATCCTCGTGTTCCTATTATTTTAGGACGACCATGTTTGTGCACGGCTCAAATTCAAGTTGATATGAGGAAAGAGGAAATTAAATTGTTTTATGGTGATAAAAGCATTGTTTTTAAACCGGAAAAGTTTCCAAGATTCGCTCCTAAGAAAGTTGAAAGTGTTAAACTTGTTGAAACAATTAAAAGTAACAAGAAAGCTCTTTTTGATAAAGGTGTTTTTCCAATTTTGGAAACTTCAATTTGTGATAAAGGAAAGTTAAAATCAAATGAAGAAGCTTGCTTTGTTGAAACATGTTGCAACCTTTCCTCATATACACTCACTCCACCCGAGGATGATAGTGCTAAGATTGAAAAACAAATAGATGATTACTTGAGTGAGCCATTTGATGCTAGTGAGTTTGTTAGTGAGAATTTTGATCCCGAGAGTGATATTGCTCTAATTGAACAATCTTTGAAAATGGACTCATTTTCACTCTCTTCTATGGATCATGTTGATGTTCCTAAGGCACAATCTTCCATTGAAGAGCCTTTGATTCCTAGCTTCACACCGAGTGAGGTTAGTGACTATTCATGTGATAAGTTCATCGATGAACTTTTTGCTATCATTGATCCACTTCCACGGGGAAGTGAAGACGTTTCCGATCTCGAGATCGAACGTGATTCTCGTGTTTTACCTACCATTCTCAAGGAATTCGCCGATGAATTGCCTTTAAATGAGAATGATGATCTTGTATCCGAGTGTGATACACTCGATACTTTGTCGGATATTTCTTGTGATGACAAGGATGACGATACTTTTGTGACTTACTCAAATCCTCTCTTTGAAGCTTCAATGAACAATAATCCATTGTTTCATGAGGATTTTGAGGGCATCACACCTCCTACATCTCACAACCTTTGTGATGATGATCTTTTCATTAGGGAGTTTGATAAGTTACTTTCCATAGACATTCCTTCGGAATTTGAGGAAGAGTCTAATGACGGTGATGAAGACTCTTAGTTTGATCACCCGATTTATGATGATGACAATGTTGACCCGGAGGGAGAAATTACTTTTGCTCCAATTATCCTTCCCACTCGCTTTGATCTTAATGTTCGGGTTTTTCATGCGACTCGTTTTGAGTACCATGACCCCTTTATTCACATTCATAAGAGTGACAAGGTCAACAAAGTCATGCAAGTTGAAACCACTATGGTTGAGACTTTTGTACCACCATTACCATGTGCTTTATATGACTTAGGATTAGCATTGGGGGACGACACCTTGTTGTCTATTCCTTTCTCCACCGAGGACGAGGTATTCGACCCCGGAATCGTTGATTTAGGGAAATCTCGGCCTTTCACCGATACAATAATTGAAAGACTTTTTAATCATCTTGGTGCGAGTTTATCTCGGGGAGCATGCTACATCCATACCATTAGTTGTGACTACCATCTCTTATTAGAGATTTGTGTTAGAGTTTTATCCTTTCGTTTGTCATCCGACAACGAGGATGTAATCTTTGACCCCGGCATCGTGCTTTATGTTGGTTTTTACTCAAATATGCCGGTTTTCACCTTTTTCCCTAAGGACCAATGAATGCGGGGATTGAGTCGAGCTCATGACTCGGTGAACAAAAACGAGGTGCCTTGTGGGGGAGTCCCATACATTCTATCTTCTTTCTATTTTCTAACATTAATAAGGCTTGATCTTTCAAGCTCGTGCTCATGTTTTGTTGTGTTGTGAATCTTAGGTATGACCCTAATATTTGAAGACTCTCGTGTTCGGTTTTTGCCGGTCCACTTCATCTTCCATTCTTTGAATGCCAAAAAGGGGCACACTCTCTATCCCTTGATTTTTAT
Organism: Glebionis coronaria; assembly: GCA_025667525.1. NCBI lineage: Eukaryota > Viridiplantae > Streptophyta > Magnoliopsida > Asterales > Asteraceae > Glebionis > Glebionis coronaria. The sequence continues at coordinate 103,478 of JANFOE010001357.1, read as the reverse complement.
TGACTAACGTTTTATCTTGAGGCATAATTAATAAATGGCTTATAGATTTGCGTGCTCTTTCCATGCTAGGATTTTGCATTAGACTCTTCGTGTTTTAGCAAGGGTGTGTTACTCTTGAGCTAAGAAACATTGAGGACAATGTTTGGTTTTAGCATGGGGGAGTCAATCGATATAATCGCTTGCAATTGCTTTTGTCGTGTCTAAACGTAATCTTTTTCTCATTTTTCAATAAAATTTTAAATTTTTAGTGTTATTTTTAAGTTTTAATAAATAAAATAAGTGTTTTTGACACGAATGTAGGCTTTCCGTTGGTGAATATAAGAATAGTTTTTGACTCGACTCAGTTTTAACCTTAGCTTTTCCTTAACGTATTTGAATCAAGTTTTGCTAGGATATTATATAGGGAGCTTTAAAACGCGAAAGTCTTAATTCATACGAGTTAAGAACAAGAACTTTTCGCAAGCTCCTATAATTGATCCTAGAAAGTCGTGTATCAAGGGAACTTTAAAACGCAAATTCTAAAACTTGAAAAAGTATAAGAAGATGCAAGATCCTATAGATGACTTGGAAACCCAAAACTTTGATTTAATAGGCTAAGTATCCATTGATTTCACATTCTTGAAATTTTACAATATGGAGAACAAGAGATGATAGAGCCAATTATAAGTTTGGTATTCTTTCGGGAATTTATGTGAGTTAATTATAAGCCTATTCTCCCATCGCTTGTTAATAAATTTAATTGCAATAAATAAGGTTGAACGATTTGAAAAGTTACTTAGCTTCTAGCCCAAGATCGTTTAAAAGTTGCTCGGTAAGGATTAGAGTTCATAGCCAAGGCATAACTTATTGAAGCGGGATGCGAAGATTGGCGAGTCCAAAAAGGTCCAAACAAGACATGAGGGCTATATTTTATTGCTAAAGATCTCAAGTGATGTGAAGAATCATTTATCAAAAATCAATATGAAGGATCGAGACACACGACGAAAAGCAAATACTCCCCAAAAGTCATGGAGAAGTCTATCCAAAAAGACCATAACAAGGTATGAGGATAAATGAAGCCAAGTCCAAAAAGGAGGCGGATCGTTGTATATCAAAATCCCAAATAAAGATTGGAGAAAAATGAAGAAGTCGTGGTCCAAGTATGAATCTCTCAAAACTTCAAGTGAAGAAATTCCTATATGAAGAGAAGACCATTATTTCATGAACGTCTCTCAAGGTTTGAAGTATAAAGTCACTGCCAAATATCGGTCCGAGAAAGGTCTCAAATCGCAAAGCAAGTTATGCCAAGATATGAACTTTATGAGGTCCCGAGAAGCAGTTTTAAAAGATTTTGTCCTTTAGCTAACTATTGATTAAATCGTTCACTTTATTTTCGGCCTAATAAATTATCGAAATAAGTCAACGATGCATCCTTGTGATCATTCAAGACAACAATAAAATATAAGAGATACACCTAGGAATAAGGGAGTCTAAGTAAATAATTAGCCCACATGAGTTCGTGTTAGTTTGCTAACTTATAATAACAATGATCTTGTTTTTTGCACTTGGCATGGAAAAGTGAAAAGTCGAGGACAATGAATCTATTTGAGTTTTATGATCCTTAAAGTTATTTTTCAATAATGAAAGCAATACATTATGTCTTTGCAAAATTAAGTAGTCAAAAGTTAAATAATGGTGTAGTTAGAGTTTTATTTTATCATTGCGTGAGGACACGACAATTGCTTAGCATGGGGGAATTTAATATGAGCTTAAATACTCATATCATTTGTATCTTATAACAATGAAATTATGCATGAAATGTATCAAAAATGCCTTGTATATGTGTATTTCTTGTTTGAATGTGTGTAGGTACCAAGTTCACGAAAATCGGCAAAACCGGCACGAGTTTGAATATAAAGATCAAAGAAGCCAAAATCGAGCTCGACTTGAGTGGATTTGATAATATTGCAAGAAAATGGGCCAAGTGGGTCCCACATTTGGGAAAATGGGCCCAAAAGCCCATTTGGAGTTCATAAGGCGTTGATATTTGGTCAAGCCCAATACACGGCCCAAAATGCTAGTATTGAACGGATATTGTTATTTTACAAAGCCCAAATTGGAGGAGATATAACACTGGCCCAAGCCCATCACTATGAAAGGAACGAATGAATTGGGCCTGTTAGGGTTTGGTTTAAGAAAATCGTGTAAAAAAAACACGTTATACATTCACTTTATAAAAATATCCCACACATCACACCCACTCATTTACACACACTTATTAAATCAACCGTCCCATTTACACCACTCGTTTTCACCCACAATTATTAAATAAACCGACCCCCACTTACCATTTTTATTTGACTTCACCTTTCCACCACACATAGTTTAATATTTCGATATTATCTATGCTACTCCATCTTCTCCATCCCACCATAACCAGTAACATAAAGTTACTATGTCAAACCCTAATTACCCAAATCATTAAATTTACAAAGGGCTTTTTATTTAAACAGTTAATTCACTCAAAGGGGGATAAAACCCCCATGGTTTAAGGAAGAGAAAGGTTGGAACGAGCATGCTACGTGGCTGTTTTTCAGTGGAAGAAACACCTCACCAATTCCATTCAACCAATCAAAGGCCTTCAAAGAAGCACAACTAGCACACACGGATGCCACATTGGCAATCCGTGTGCTAGTGGTGTTTTCTCAACCATCAGATCAAAAATAAGAGAGAGAAAGAGAAGATCAAGGGCCAAAAATCAGAAGGAATATGCTTCAAGAAGATTCAGATATTCTCCAGCAAAGCCCTTGGGAAGGCTATAAAAACCCCCCAATTTACTTGTAAAAATCATCCTTTCTTTACTTCAAAGTTATTCTGTTGAAATAGTTTTAGGGATTAATCTTGTATTTCTTTTATCAAGTTTTGTATTATTTTTCTGGAAATTAATGAAAGATTCAGTCATTTTACTTTAATTCGTGATTTATTTTTATTGATTAAATTGATATGCATATTAATTTTTATTTACTGTTTCACAAAATAATGTTTGAGATGTTAAATTTAAACTAATTAATAGTTTAGATTTAATATTAGAAGTAAAAATAGGATAAAATACTTTCCCTACTGGAAAGTATTCACAAACAGTGAAGATGTTCCAAAGAAAGGAGATGGTTAATGGTGGTTCGTTTGAATATTAATGGTTCTTGGTGAATGGTTCTAGTTTCGGTTCATAGGTTGCTCAGCGCAAACCTACTGCTCAAAGGTTATCCCAAAAGGTGCTAGTCCCTTTTCAATTTATGTTTTTTATTTTATAAGTTTAATTAAATCTGCTTCTTTATTTTTCTGTGATGTTGATTATATGTTGTTTGATTATGTGATGTTATATGATTATACGTTTGTATGATTAATGATATTGAATACTTGACTGCCATGGTTTACTTTTACTGATTTTGAATGAGTTAAAGAATACTGTAAGGGATTAAGGATTGATTTTGTTTAAAAGGTTGTTAGTTTTAACTAATAAGCTAATTTGCATTATCTGGTTTTTTTTGAACTTGGAATTGAGAGTTGATTAGTTTGCAAATATTTGCAAGGTAACTGATAGAATGAGTCTGCTTAGTCTCTATATATGATTAAGATGTGGAACTTGTTTCTGTTTGTGTGACGGGTTCTCAAGATTTCTATTCAAGTTTTAGAATGTTATGATTAATTGCTATTGAGGGTTGCAGGTTAAGGTTGAACTGTTATTTGTTTTTAAATTTTTTGGTTAATTTAACTATTATCAGATTAAATGGTTTTAGATTAAGTTTTGGAATTTTAATGCTATTTGTTTGAGTATTTTGCTGCATAAGTTGAATTTTAGTCTCAGTTTTATTCAGCTAAGTTTTAGCTTGTTTGTTCGTATAAATGAATTGCTGATATCTTGTTGGAAATGATTTTTAAATGATCAGTTGATTTGAGTTTTCGAGCTCTGTTATTGTTGAAGTATTCAGCTTATCAGATCCAACTGATCTGATAAGTCCATAAAGCTGTTTCCTTTTCAGCTTTTCAAAAATAAGCTAACTAAAGTCTCTCCTGAGACTCCTTTTATTCATCTGTCAAAAGAAAATAATACCCAAAAAAATATATATATATGTCCCATATGGGATTTGAACCCATGACCTCAAGGGCAAAGGTCCAATGTGTTAACCATCTGGGCTAACTGGCCTTTTTGGTTTTCTTACTTTCAGATTAATTAATATTATATGGTTGTAGTTTGGCAGATTTCATATAAGTAATTTTTGATTCACTTTATTTTCGTTTTTAATAAACTTTTTAAAAAATGTTTTTGTTAAAGTTTATTTTAGTTAAATAAAAATAAATTAAAATAATAATAAATAAAAAATAGAATAAATAAAAAATGTTTTTATTAAATTTAAATAGCTCAATTAGTTTATTTTTGATTAATTAGAATTTTATAATTTTAGTTTTAAATTAGAATAATTTTTAAATAGATTTGTTTTAAGTGATTTTAATAAAGATAATTAGTTTAAAAGTTTAATTAGATTTTTAAAATAGTTCAAAAGTTATTTTAATTAAATAGTTTAATTTTTCATAGATAATTAAAATAGTTTAATTTTATTTAATAGTTTTAATTTTTAATTAATTAATTGTGTTTTTAGATTTAAATATAGCAGGGTTTACGATTCATGCACTTTAGGCTAAAACCAATTAGTTTAAAATTTGTAGATTTTAATTGTAGTTTAAAAACCGAAAACCAATTCAAATCGATTGTCCAAATCAAAACGAAACGTCTCAAATTCACTCGATCTTCGTGTACAACGAACTTGATTCACTCACGTGTTTAATTGAATTCGTCATTGGTAATATTAGTCTATTACTTTTTCCTAAAGGTAATTTTCTAATTTACCCTATAACGTAATCTCAAATTATCACTATACTATCCACGACACATCAGGGAGTTTCTATAGGCCAACCCCCAAGGCTGGTGGTGGAATTTGTTGAGAAGCATCTTTGATCTTGGCCATCAATTTCTTCTTTCTCTTTCTTCTCTTTTGATCTACGGTTGAGATTATTCACACTAGCACACGGATCGCCAACGTGGCATCCGAGTGTGCTAGTTGTGCTAGTTTGGTGATGATGTGGCCTTTTATTATTGGAGGATTGGGGAATATTTATTGTCACAACCAATCATAGTAGGGAAGAGAAGCCACGTCACTCTATCTTCTCTAGTCCGAAAAAGTGGGGGATTTATTTCCCCTCGTGTGAATCACACGAATCTAATAAAACCCCCAAAAGTTATTTATTTTTCGTGTGAATTAGGGTTTGGGATGAATAGTTACTGGTTATTTTGGGTGAGGAAGAAAGATAGTTCTTGGTTGTATCGAAGATAAATGTGTGGTTAGTGAGTTTAAGTTTGACCAGCTGACAAAGTGAATAAAATTCACTTTATAGTATTAAACGTCCAAAGTTTTAACCTAAAAGGCTTTTGAAGCCCAAATTCTTCTCATCCGTCACATGTAGTTATTGTGGTTTTGGGCTTAGGCCCAAATGACTTTTTCCGTCTAATATTCTTTTGATTTGGGCCTCAACTTGGGCTTATTCTAAATGATAACACTTTATGAACTTCAAATGGGCTTTTTGAGCCCATTTTCCCAAATGTGGGATGTGACAATCTAACATTTTCAAGTAGTGAATTATTTTCTCGTATAATATTTTGAAACTTATTTTTGTGTTGGTTGACGAACTCACAATTTACGGATTTAAATTTGGGCTTACGTGCATAATTTAGCGTCCTTTACGACTAAACCAGAAACCTTAGGATTACGTATTTACGTTTTTGAACTCCGTTTTTGATGAGACAATTTTTATTGGATTCGTTTTGTGTCGTTGATTCATAATTTATAAAAACGTTTTTCGTGAAATGACCCGAGGGCACGCAAATCGAGAAAACTAGAATCGAGGGATACCCGTAAATTAGTGAGGTGGGACAAAATACATTATCCCACCCCACTAGCTCATATGGGACGGCACAACATGACACCACATCAATATGTGGCATCATGTTAACTTGTTATTTAACAAGTGTAAGCAAATCTTACACTTTAAGCTACTTACTAGCTAAAACCATCAAACCAACAACTAGCTTCTCATTACCATCTTTCTACTCATGCAAACAACCTCAAAATCCTCTCAACATCACCACCTTACCGTCCACTTTGAAGAACAAACACCCCTCTTTGATATTTTCTAGCCATGAAATACTTGTTATCTAGCTCTATCATGGAGTTATCTTGAAGCCTTGATCATTTGGTGGCCATTTTAACAACAAAGGAGGTGATTTGATTGTGTCCTAGGGCTGATTTCTCAACTATTGTTCTTGGTGTTTGATGATCTTGGAATTACTTTTGGTGTTCATCAAGTTCTTGTCTTCCAAAAACAAGAAATACACTTGGTTGGTAAAGAAGATCATCCTCTCCATTTTCTCTTGTTATTTTTGTAAAGAATAAATGTATTTTCTTTCTTATTGTATATGTATATGATGAATATATGATGATGAAAATGTTGTGTGGGGATCAAGTGTTGATAAATATGCTTAAAAAGGTTAATAACCATAAGAAATAAGGCTAAAATCATGCTTATCTAGTTGTCTGTATAAAAACAGTATATAACTAAAACTTGAACTGATAAACTTGCATGGTAGAATCCATTTACAGTAAGTACAAGATGTTATACACATGTGAGAGTTGGCCATGCAATGGAATCATTATAATGAGTGAGATATGATCAAAACAAGATGAGTAGCTATAACTAACTTAAATGTAGCACATAATATGAAGAACATGCCATCCAAAAATGAGCTTCTAATTCATTATAGAACTCTAGATATGATAAAAATGGTGAAGATGAAAATAAAAAATCAGATTTTGAGAATTAATGTTTATTATTATTATATAAGCACTCAAAATTATATTGTATAAAATGTTAAATAAAAACCCACTAACTTATGAAATTTATTTATATAAATATGTAAAAGGTTAAATAAATGGATAAATTATATAAATGGTAGTGGAATAATACTTATAAGTAATAAAAACTATAAACTTGATTTTTACGACTTTTTCGGCTATTACCGTAAAATTAACGTTTTTCGCCACATAAAACTTAGACGATCAAACCCGTCTAATGTAAAGTTTTTAAAAGTCATATACTGATATATAAGTAACTAATACAAGTAAAAACCGATAAAACCCAAACTATAGGACATACGGACATTAACGAGCTAACTAAGCATATTGGACTAATAATTGGACTAAATAAGTTAAACACTTATAAAAAGAACTTATTGGGCTTAACCCATTTGGGCCCAACATGGAAAGTATAGATACTGATAATATAAGTATAAAATGAAATAAAACAAGTTAAGGAACTTATAATAAGCTTATTGGACTTAAAATAGGTAAATAGGTAAAACTAGTAAACTAGTAAAAAGTTACCAAAACGTAAACACTAAAATGAGTAAACAAGGATATATAAACCCACTTGATCATCATTATATGTACAAAATCATCATATGCATATTTTTTATTTTGATAAAGTCATTGGACAAAAGTCTAAGACCGATTATTATTTATATAGGTTTCCGTGACCGAAGCACGCTCGTAGCCGATAATCTGCTTTTCATTATCAACGTGAGTTCATAGCCTCGCACTCTTTTAAATGTTTTATAAAATGATTTGTAAACCCGCGAGGGAGATAACATGCTAGATTTTGATAAAAATAGAACACAAGTAGTCCCGATGGTATGCTTAATGATATGGACCCGAATGATGCTATGACCCTATAAACGAGACAAAAAGGATTATTAGTAGTTAGGTTATGTCACTTAAAGTCCCATTAGCATGAATTGTGAACTACCGGGATTTGGTAGACGCTTATGCATTTGATAGTACTATTTGGGGACGATCACCCCAGTTCGCGCCTTGACGGTTGATCCCCGTCGTACCACATTGATTGGTAAGAGAATTTATGTATGAGAAGATTCCATAGCGTGATTTTTGTGACGACACGCTAACTTAGATGGGCAAATTGTTTGTCGGGTTCGCGGCCCGCTGTTTTCATAGTAAGGTAACAATGTCATGCGGCTAATAATAATCCTAAAACCTATATACAAAACGATAACGACGCTAATAACGATGAATATATTACCTATAATGGTAATATTGAGACTACGGTCTCATGGACGGTTTAAGATGTATGCTTGATTTATATATTGCCTGACTAGCAATACGTGGACTTACTTCTGATATTATACTTGTGTTCTGATTTTAACGATTGTTTTATATAACGGTTTTTATTAAACTCTATGAATTCACTCGGCATTCACTGATATGATTTTTGCATGTTTTTATCTCAGGTGCTTGAAGGTAATCCGGATGGAGATCGACTCTGATGGCCCACATAATATTAAAAATGTTCATTCGATCTATGTTTTGTAAACTTAATGACCTGTATAATTTGGGACCTGTTGTACACTTTAAAACTTTTTATCGAATGAATGTATGTTAAACCTTGTACAACCATTTTTATGTGTTGACTATGATTGGAGTTATTGTGCTATCCCGTAACACTCTAAAAGACCCTTCCGCTGTACCGATACGAAAATTGAGAGTGTTACAGTTTGGTACCAGAGCTCTCGTTATAGAGAACAAAAGATTTTAAAAACCAAAGTTTTGAACAAAACTTTTCAAACTCTTTTGACAATGAACATTTGAGAAAATATTTGAAAAATCTTTTGACTATAACGGTGCCAGAGATCTCCGACGTTACCAACAAGCCCTATTGAGAAGATATATATTTATATATATATAATTTAATTTATATATATGTATATATCGTGATTTCATTATGTAATTGTTTAACTAGTATGTTATCCTAATACGAGATATATATATAAATGCAGATTGTCATGGCTGACCCTAATATTCCTGTAGAAAACCATGCTATTCCCGAACCTAATATAGATGATGATCCTTATTTAGACTTAGTAGATTATGATATGGATGATGAGGAGGAACCATTTGAGGATCCCGAGCCCGAGTTAGGACTAGGAGATCAGATTTCCCCTCAGGATGACTTGGTAGAGAATGAGATTGAGAATGTTAATATAGAGAATGATGATGAGATTGGGTTAGATAATTTAGATGATGAGATTGACGACGAGGATGTCGAGGAGGATCTAGGTATAGATGTTGAGGTCGATGATGATGAGGAAGCCGAGCTTATTTATCCTTATGATGTTCCAGAGGGCGAGCCTTTACCCCCACCAGTTGATGTGTCTGATTCTGAGGTTGAGTTACCTAGGGATGAAATGTCTGAATCGTCTGAATCTGATTCTGAATTAGAGGAGGATGAGGATGATAATGCACCTGATGGTACTGATGGTATTGCTACTCGTAGACGTGAGATAGGAGAGTCGTCTAGTGCTCGAGAGGCTACTCATATTGATGGTCTTGCACCATGGGCCTTGAGACGTGATCTAGATGCTTCCCGTGTTAAGAGTAGTATGACAGAGATTGGATTAGGTGTTGTTCAGACTCAAGTTGCTTATTTGGAGTCGAAGACTAAAGTTGGTGAGAAAGAGCGGGAATTGCTTAGTTTGGATGTGTCTGATGTAGAACGTGGTTTGAATGAGGCTTTTAGGAGGTTATCGGTGTTGGAAAGTAGTGAGTTTGTTGCTATGAAGAGAAAGGTGAATTCTATGGAGATTCAGTTGAGTGTAGCTCGTGCGATGCGTGAGAAAGCTGAAAAGGAGTTGAATATATCCGTGGGTTGGAATAGTAGATTTTATGCTGACATGGTTGAAAGAGGAGTGATCCGTAAGCGCCCAGCTGAAGATGTGTCTAGTGATCGTCTGACAAAGATACAGAAGACGATGGATGATGGACCATCTGGCGGTTCTCAGTAGACCAATATGTATTTAGTAGTGACCTTTGTATCTTTTGTACTTTTGAAGCTTTGACTGAACCGACTTGTTAGTAGTAGACTTGGCACGAATTTTGAGTATATATAGTGCTAGAACTTGGATATGGGATGTAATTAAGACAATACTTTTGTTTTAAATCGAATGAAATATGTATCTTGTCTTGAATTCCATATTGTGCCTTATTTGTATCTTGATTATGAATTCAATCCATATTATATGATTCCTTGTTGGGTGAATGCTTAATACTTTGAAATTGTGAAATTATAGAACTATGCCGCCCAAGAAGGCTGTGACTGAGGATGATGTACGTAGGATTATTATGGAGCAAGTTACCGCATCTATGACTGAATTTATGGCAAATGCTAGAAATGAAGTTGGCGGTAGTGGAGCTGGCGGTAGTGGAGCTGGCGGTAGTGGAGCTGGCGGTAGTGGAGCTGGCAGTAGTGGAGCTGGCGGTAGTGGAATTGGCGGTACTAATGTGAATGTGAATGCTAATAATGTGAATGCTAATGCTGGGGGAAATATAGGAGGACTTGGAGCTAATGCACCTGAATTTGGTGGCTGTACTTATGTGACGTTCATGAAGTGTGAACCTCTACCTTTTAATGGAACTGAAGGTGCTGTAGGACTAAGCCAGTGGATTGAGAAGATTGAGTCGGTGTTTCGGATTAGTAAGTGTAAGGAGGAAGATAAGGTGACTTTTGCTATGGCTACTCTTAAAGGTCGTGCGTTGACTTGGTGGAACGGGAGAATTGCTTTCATGGGTCTTGATGCTGCTAATGCTACTCCTTGGGCTGAAATTAAGAAGTGGATGACTTTGGAGTTTTGCCCTCGTAGTGTGATCATTAGGTTAGAACAAGAGTTGATTCATCTGAGAATGAAAGGTGTGGACATTGATAGTTATACAAATCGATTCCATGAGTTGGCCTTGCTATGTCCTCGATTGGTTGAACCCGAAGAGATCCGAATTGAGCAATATATTAAAGGGTTGACCAGGAATATCCGAGGCGATGTGACATCATCTAAACCACTGACCATTGATGATGCTGTTCGAATGGCTTACCAACTCATTGGACAAATAATTCAGGATAGGGAAGATGAAGCCCGTGTTGGTGAGAAAAGAAAGGGTGACGGTGATCGTGTAGAGGTGATAATAAGAAGAATTTCAATCGTCGTCAGAACCAGAGAAAGGGGAATGCAAATGCTCTTACCAACAATACACCGCGCAACGATGATAGATGTCCTAAGTGTGGCAACAAGAGGCATGCTGGCGACTGCTGGAAGTGCCGAAATTGCGGAAAGCTTGGACACAAGGTTGAAAGGTGTAAGAAGGGAACCATTTGCTTCAACTGTAATGAAGAAGGTCATAGGAAATCGGAATGCCCCAAGTTGAAAGCGATTGTACCTGGAAGAAACCCCCAGGGTGGTATCTATCAACTTGGAACAATTGAGGTGAAGAAAGAGGATCCGAATGTCGTTACCGGTACGTTTTTACTCAACAATCATTATGTTGTTGCTTTATTTGATTCGGGTGTTGATAGGAGCTTTGTATCCACTAAATTTAGTGCTCTTATTGACATTGAACTTGTTGAGATAAATACTAGTTACGAGGTGGAATTGGCTGATGGTAAATTAGTGAAAAGTAATAAGCTATTAGAAGGATGCTCTCTAAATCTCTTGAACTATTCCTTTCCGATTGATTTGATGTTGATAGAATTAGGTAGTTTTGATATTATTATTGGTATGGATTGGTTGTCGATGAATAATGCTACTATTTTATGTGGAGAGAAGAAAGTTAAGATTCCGCTTAGGAATAGGATGTTAGTAATTGATGGTAATCGAGGTGAATCCCGTTTGAAAATCGTTTCATGTATTAAAGTCCAAAAGTATATCAGGAACGGTTGTGAGTTATTCTTAGCTCAAGTGACCGGGAATGAGTCTAGGGAGAAACGATTGGAAGATGTACCTATTATTTGTGAATTTCCTGAGGTATTTCCTAAAGATTTACCCGGACTTCCACCGATAAGGCAAGTACAGTTTTGAATCGATTTAATTCCTGGTGCTACACCGGTGGCACATGCGCCTTACCGATTAGCCCCTTCTGAATTAAAGGAGTTATCTGAGCAACTTAAGGAGTTGTCTGATAAAGGTTTTATTCGACCGAGCTCGTCGCCTTGGGGAGCTCCAGTCTTGTTCGTTAAGAAGAAGGATGGATCTTTCCGTATGTGCATTGATTATAGGGAACTGAATAAGTTGACAATTAAAAATCGATATCCTTTACCTAGGATTGATGCTTTGTTTGATCAACTACAAGGATCTAGTGTGTATTCTAAGATAGATTTACGGTCAGGATATCACCAACTTCGCGTCCGTGAAGAAGATATTCCTATAACTGCATTTAGAACTCGTTATGGACACTATGAATTTCAAGTAATGCCATTTGGGTTAACTAACGCACCTGTGGTTTTCATGGATTTAATGAATCGAGTGTGCAAGCCCTACTTGGATAAATTTGTGATTGTGTTTATTGACGATATTCTAATCTATTTTAAGAATGAAGATGAACATAGAGAACATTTAAGGATTGTTTTGAAGTTGTTGAAGGATGAAAAGTTGTATGCTAAGTTTTCAAAATGTGATTTCTGGTTAGATTTTGTGCAATTTCTTGGTCATGTGATTAACAAAGATGGAATTCATGTTGATCCTGCAAAGGTTGAAGCTATTAAGAATTGGTCTGCACCGACAATGCCAACGGAAGTGCGACAGTTCTTAGGATTGGCTGGCTATTATAGGCGATTCATTAAAGAATTTTCTTTGATAGCTAAACCCTTGACTAAGCTTACCCAGAAGAATAAACCTTTCGTTTGGGGAAGTGATGAAGATGGAGCATTTCAGACATTGAAGCAAAAATTATGTAGTGCGCCAATCTTATCATTACCCGACGGGAGTGAAGATTTTGTAGTGTATTGTGATGCATCTCTTAGAGGCTATGGAGCTGTTTTGATGCAGCGAGAGAAAGTGATAGCTTATGCTTCTAGGCAATTAAGGAAGAATGAGGAGAATTATACTACTCATGATCTTGAGTTAGGAGCTGTAGTCTTTGCTCTTAGGTTGTGGAGACATTATCTGTATGGCACCAAGTGTACGGTATTCACCGATCACAAAAGCCTACAGTATATTCTCGACCAGAAGGAATTGAACATGAGGCAACGAAGATGGATAGAGTTGTTAAGTGATTATGATTGTGATATAAAATATCACCCAGGAAAAGCCAATGTTGTTGCCGATGCGTTAAGCAGGAAAGATAGAGAGCCTATCAGGGTACGTTCTCTAGTCTTGACCGTGCACAATAATTTGCCTGAGCAAATTAGAAATGCGCAAATAGAAGCTTGTAAGAAGGAAAATTTTGTTGATGAAGGGTTCCGAGGAGAAGGAGATCCTTTAGAGGTTAGAGCTGATGGAGTGAAATGCTTAAGAGGTCGTATGTGGATACCTAAGTTTGGAGGCTTAAGAGACTTGATTATGTTAGAATCCCATAAATCTAAGTATTCCATTCATCCGGGATCTGATAAGATGTACCATGATTTGAAGAAGTTGTACTGGTGGCCGAATATGAAGGCTGACAAAGCTATGTATGTCCTTCAATGCTTGACTTGTGCTAGAGTCAAAGCTGAACATCAAAAGCCATCAGGACTACTTCAACACCCAAAGATTCCTGAATGGAAGTGGGAGCGAATTACGATGGACTTTATCACCAAGCTTCCTAGAACATCATCTGGAAACAACTCGATTTGGGTTATTGTCGACAGACTGACCAAATCAGCACACTTCATTCCGGTTAAAGAGCAGTTCTCACTGGAGAAGTTGACTCGTATATACCTTGAGAATGTTGTATACAAGCATGGAGTGCCTGTATCGATCATTTCAGATCGATATCCTAGATTCGCATCGAATTTTTGGAAATCTCTACAAAGATCTTTGGGAACGAATCTCGACATGATCACTGCTTATCACCCCCAGACTGATGGGCAGAGTGAAAGGACGATACAAACACTAGAAGATATGTTGAGAACTTGTGTGTTAGATTTTGGTAAGAATTGGGATAAACATTTGCCGTTAGCAGAGTTTTCGTATAACAATAGTTACCATTCTAGTATTAAGGCTGCACCGTTTGAAGCTTTGTATGGTAGGAAGTGTAGATCTCCTGTATGTTGGAGTGAAGTTGGGGATACCCAGCTCACGGGACCGGAATTGATCCGGGAGACTACGGAGATGATAGTTCAGATTAAGAATAGGTTGTTGACTGCCCATAGTAGACAGAAAAGTTACGCGGATGTGCGGCGGAAGCCAATGGAGTTTAAAGTGGGTGACCGAGTAATGTTGAAAGTATCGCCATGGAAAGGCGTTATCAGATTTGGAAAGCGAGGGAAATTGAATCCCCGTTATATTGGACCCTTTAAGATTTTGTCTAGAGTAGGACCGGTGGCTTACAAACTAGAGTTACCCCCAGAACTTCATGGTGTTCACAACACATTCCATGTATCTAATCTGAAGAAATGTCTAGCAGTGAGTGATGAGAAAATTTCATTAGATAAGGTTCGAATAGATGGGAAGTTTCATTATATCTAAGAGCCCGTAGAGGTTATGGATCGTGAGGTAAAGCAAATGAAACAAAGTCGGATACCTATTGTCAATATCCGATGGAATTCAAAGCATGGACCGGAGTATACTTGGGAACAAGAGGATGAAATGTCGAAGAAATATCCGCACCTCTTCGATTTCAATAAGAAACGGACATCCAAATGAAATGGATCACGAGGACGTTGATCCCTTTTAGGAGGAAAAGCTGTGACAATCTAACATTTTCAGGTAGTGAATTATTTTCTCGTATAATATTTTGAAACTTATTTTTGTGTTGGTTGACGAACTCACAATTTACGGATTTAAATTTGGGCTTACGTGCATAATTTAGCGTCCTTTACGACTAAACCGGAAACCTTAGGATTACGTATTTACGTTTTTGAACTCCGTTTTTGATGAGACAATTTTTATTGGATTCGTTTTGTGTCGTTGATTCATAATTTATAAAAATGTTTTTCATGAAACGACCCGAGGGCACGCAAATCGAGAAAACTAGAATCGAGGGATACCCGTAAATTAGTGAGGTGGGACAAAATACATTATCCCACCCCACTAGCTCATATGGGACGGCACAACATGACACCACATCAATATGTGGCATCATGTTAACTTGTTATTTAACAAGTGTAAGCAAAGCTTACACTTTAAGCCACTTACTAGCTAAAACCATCAAACCAACAACTAGCTTCTCATTACCATCTTTCTACTCATGCAAAGAACCTCAAAATCCTCTCAACATCACCACCTTGCCGTCCACTTTGAAGAACAAACACCCCTCTTTGATCTTTTCTAGCCATGAAATACTTGTTATCTAGCTCTATCATGGAGTTATCTTGAAGCCTTGATCATTTGGTGGCCATTTTAACAACAAAGGAGGTGATTTGCTTGTGTCCTAGGGCTGATTTCTCAACTATTG
Source organism: Glebionis coronaria (assembly GCA_025667525.1). Taxonomy (NCBI): domain Eukaryota; kingdom Viridiplantae; phylum Streptophyta; class Magnoliopsida; order Asterales; family Asteraceae; genus Glebionis; species Glebionis coronaria. The sequence goes on along the minus strand of JANFOE010001357.1, from coordinate 87,960 downwards.
TTCTTGGTGTTTGATGATCTTGGAGTTACTTTTGGTGTTCATCAAGTTCTTGTCTTCCAAAAACAAGAAATACACTTGGTTGGTAAAGAAGATCATCCTCTCAATTTTCTCTTGTTATTTTTGTATAGAAAAAATGTATTTTTTTTCTTATTGTATATGTATATGATGAATATATGATGATGAAAATGTTGTGTGGGGAGCAAGTGTTGATAAATATGCTTAAAAAGGTTAATAACCATAAGAAATAAGGCTAAAATCATGCTTATCTAGTTGGCTGTATAAAAACAGTATATAACTAAAACTTGAACTGATAAACTTGCATGGTAGAATCTATTTACAGTAAGTACAAGATGTTATACACATGTGGGAGTTGGCCATGCAATGAAATCATTATAATGAGTGAGATATGATCAAAACAAGATGAGTGTGTAGGGACTGTTAAGCATAGATAAACTTAAAATGAGCAGTAGCTATAACTAACTTAATTGTAGCACATAATATGAAGATCATGCCATCCAAAAATGAGCTTCTAATTCATTATAGAACTCTAGATATGATAAAAATGGTGAAGATGAAAATAAAAAATCAGATTTTGAGAATTAATGTTTATTATTATTATATAAGCACTCAAAATTATATTGTATAAAATGTAAAATAAAAACCCACTAACTTATGAAATTTATTTATATAAATATGTAAAAGGTTAAATAAATGGATAAATTATATAAATGGTAGTGGAATAATACTTATAAGTAATAAAAATTATAAACTTGATTTTTACGACTTTTTCGGCTATTACCGTAAAATTAACGTTTTTCGCCAAATAAAACTTAGACGATCAAACCCGTCTAATGTAAAGTTTTTAAAAGTCATATACTGATATATATAAGTAACTAATACAAGTAAAAACCGATAAAACCCGAACTATAGGACATACGGACATTAACGAGCTAACTAAGCATATTGGACTAAATAAGTTAAACACTTATAAAAAGAACTTATTGGGCTTAACCCATTTGGGCCCAACATGGAAAGTATAGATACTGATAATATAAGTATAAAATGAAATAAAACAAGTTAAGGAACTTATAATAAGCTTATTGTACTTAAAATAGGTAAATAGGTAAAACTAGTAAACTAGTAAAAAGTTACCAAAACGTAAACACTAAAATGAGTAAACAAGGATATATAAACCCACTTGATCATCATCATATGTACAAAATCATCATATGTATATTTATTATTTTGATAAAGTCATTGGACAAAAGTCTAAGACCGATTATTATTTATATAGGTTTCCGTGACCGAAGCACGCTCGTAGCCGATAATCCGCCTTTCATTATCAACGTGAGTTCATAGCCTCGCACTCTTTTAAATGTTTTATAAAATGATTTGTAAACCCGCGAGGGAGATAACATGCTAGATTTTGATAAAAATAGAACACAAGTAGTCCCGATGGTATGCTTAATGATATGGACCCGAATGATGCTATGACCCTATAAACGAGACAAAAAGGATTATTAGTAGTTAGGTTATGTCACTTAGTCCCATTAGCATGAATTGTGAACTATCGGGATTTGGTAGACGCTTATGCATTTGATAGTACTATTTGGGGACGATCACCCCAGTTCGCGCCTTGACGGTTGATCCCCGTCGTACGACATTGATTGGTAAGCGAATTTATGTACGAGAAGATTCCATAGCGTGATTTTTGTGACGACACGCTAACTTAGATGGGCAAATTGTTTGTCGGCTTCGCGGCCCGCTGTTTTCATAGTAAGGTAACAATGTCATGCGGCTAATAATAATCCTAAAACCTATATACAAAACGATAACGACGCTAATAACGATGAATATATTACCTATAATGGTAATATTGAGACTACGGTCTCATGGACGGTTTAAGATGTATGCTTGATTTATATATTGCCTGACTAGCAATACGTGGACTTACTTCTGATATTATACTTGTGTTCTGATTTTAACGATTGTTTTATATAACGGTTTTTATTAAACTCTATGAATTCACTCGGCATTCGCTGATATGATTTTTGCATGTTTTTATCTCAGGTGCTTGAAGGTAATCCGGATGGAGATCGACTTTGATGGCCCACATAATATTAAAAATGTTCATTCGATCTATGTTTTGTCAACTTAATGACCTGTATAATTTGGGACTTGTTGTACACTTTAAAACTTTTTATCGAATGAATGTATGTTAAACCTTGTACAACCATTTTTATGTGTTGAGTATGATTGGAGTTATTGTGCTATCCCGTAACACTCTAAAAGACCCTTCCGCTGTACCGATACGAAAATTGAGAGTGTTACATGGGACCCACAAGCCTTTTAAACTCCATAAATGATTAAATCCGCTAAAAACAAGCTCGATATTGGCTTTGTTGAACTTTTCTTCAAACTCTGTGTCGGTTTTGTCGGTTTTTGTGAACTTGGTACCTACACACACGAGACAACAAAACAATGCATATACAAGGCATATTTTATATATTTAATGCATTTATTGATGGTTTTAAGATATAATTGATATGAGTAAAATCACTCATATCATAGACTAAAATTCGTGAGAGAGACTACTAATGTGGAAATGGTGTTTGTGGAAAGGATGAGAGTAACAAGAGATGATATGTTGAAAAAGAGGAAATCACTAGAGTTTAGTGACAAAGTTATGTAAGAAGTTTCACCTATAGTAATAGGTGGCATGTTTTGGTAAAAGGGAAAAGTTGATGACGAGTTTTGTAGGTCCATTTATGATATTTGGAAAGATTGGACCAGTATCTTATGGGTATAGAATTACCTAGGAAATTGAATTGTATACATGATATATTTCATGTATTAAGATTGGTAAATGTTGTTTGAGAATGCGTATCTGCATGTATGGTTATTCGGGATTTATGTTAATAAGAGTCTTTGTGCTATCAAAGAGTCATTTGTGAGATTTATTGGCTGTGAGGTCAAGAGTTTGGGAATGAATTTTTAAATATTGTTGGTTAGTATATGTGGTATATTGAGTCATGAACTAAGGTACATATGGAAATGAGGAGAGTTCACTTTGAACAAGTATCCTCATATGATTTGTTGTTTGTGTGTTTGATCCTAAGGAGTAAATCTCGGGACAAGATTTCTATTAGGAGGGAGTGATGTGACAACCACGGTTTTGAGGTTCGTCACTTAGTTTTATTTTGTGCATATTTCGTGAAATTATGTGTCTTTATGTGTTTATGTGTTAATTGGTGGGAATATAATGTGGTTTGGACATCGTTTACGGGTACGGGGTACGTTGTAAGTAAACGATGTGTGGTTATTTCATGTTCATGAGCTCACGTGGTAGTGACTATGAAATGAAACAGTGTTATTTTAAGTTTTTATATATACGTATATGTATTATAATAAATTGTATATTTACGATGCGATGGTTTAGCGTTTAGAGGTCTCGGACTAAGGATTTAGTTTCGAGAGTAATTTACGTGTTAGATTTAGGTTATTTTAGACTTATTTATTAAGTCACTAACTTATTTTAAGAGTTTCCATAAAATTATGTATTTTACGTTAATCGCATAAGAAGACGAAAAATTAACGTAAGGCTTTCGGGCATTGGCCCGGAGGTAACCCGAGGGAACCAATAAGTTTAGTTACGAATAAATAACAATAGGTGGAGTATAAAAGTCGGCCAAATAGGGGTTTTGGGCTTTGGGTTGGGAGGCTAAAAGAAAGAAAGAAGGAAAAGCCAAAAACAGGCCCAATGGACTTGTAATGGGATTAGGGGGACTTTAGGACTTAATCAAACCCAACAAATAACCAAAATAATCATATTTTTAACTTCCATAACAGCTCCTAGCCGAAATTCAACAAGGGTGGCCAATTAGGGTTTCAAAAATAAAGATCTTCCATTGATTTCTAAGGTAAAACCTTCAAAACCCTTGTTCTATTAATGATTTTAATCAATTTAATCATGTAATTGATCTTATGATGGATTAGGGTTTGTGATTTTTCTGAGATTAGGGTTCATATGAATTGATTACTTTGGTTATTATGAAGATTAGTGATCGTAATTAGGGTTTAATAATGTTTAAATTCGTTTTTAAAAACTGGGCAGAATTTTTGGTCCATTGTTTTGATTATATCTAGAGTTCTACAAACTTTTAAATTTCGAATCTTATGTCCCTAGAAAGGTAATTAAATTAGCTTTCAAATTAAAGAAACAAGAACTAAATTGGAGGTCGAGAAGTGGGTAAAAAACAGGTTACATCAGTCAGGAGTCAAAACAGTTTTTGGATCAGCCTGTTTTCATTTTATGTTTTCAATTGTTTGGGGGACTTAGGGTTATAATTGGAGCTTAAAATGAACATGAGATTGAGATTATATATTAAATAAAAGATCTGGAAAAGGGCTAAGAAAATGGGATAGGGTAAGACCCTCTGGTCATAACAGACATTTCATATGTTCGAAATTGGTAAAATATGGATAGGCGAAAGTATAAGTTATATATCAGGGACTTAAAATTAGCTTTCATGTTGGGGAAAGGGCTGAGATTTTGGATAACACATATAAGTTTATGGTATTTTCATTGCATGGAATGTGGTTTAGGTTTGGTGGATTTTTGGCTCATAATACGGAGTGTGAAAAACGAGGCTGTTTTGGGTTAAATGTTAACGGGACGAATTATGAACTAAACTAAGTTAAGGGCTTTATAGAGTGGTGTAATGAGATGATTATGGAATATAAATGGGGTAAAGTTGTAGGATAAGTTTATATATCCATCATAGATTGATGAGCCATTTTGGTATGTGGTTCATGTCTTGACTTTATATGTTTGTGTGTTTAGATTTTTGCTAGAGCGCGGATACTTGAAGAACCTTGTTCAAGTGAGTTTCATAGTCCCATGTCTTTTTATGATTTGATTTCCAGATGGGATGAAAGAGACACTGTATGGTTTGTAAATAATGCTGTGAATGTTTTTATGGTTTGTGACGGACTTGTGTGTACACTTATGTGATTAACTGCTATGTGATTCTTGATTGTGTTTATGATTTGGATCGGGGGACACGTACCGTCTCAGTTATTGTGGTTTGACTTGGTACCAAGGGGATGTTGACAAGGCGGGGCCTTGGGATTGGTTCATAGGTGTATGGGCGCCTATGGGACCATAGTTATTGGTAAGGCTTGGAACCTTGGAATTGTGGTTATTGGTAAGGCTTGGAGCCTTGGATTTGTGGTGATTGGTTAATCTTGAGTGCTAGTTGTTAATACATAATTGTAGCACATTGTCCATATGTTCTTTTGTTAATGGTTGTTATTCACAGCTTATAACTGATTTGGCGTTGGAGTCTAAACCTATGACTCTCACCAACTTTATGTTGACGTGTTTTAGTGTCTCTTTCAGGTGAGAATATGGTTAAGCGTCAGAATAGGAGTGGCTAGCTGGAAGGCTTAGGATTACATTTGAAGGAACCCCCTATACTCTTAGTCTTTATCTATGTTTGAATAATTGATACTTTTTTAGACACCTATATGTTTGTTATTTGTTAATTGTATGTCTTCGGTAAGAGGTAGACCTGTTACCTACTTACCTAGACGCCTGCATTGTTTGAGATATCTTCATGACATTGTGTCACCATTTATGATATTTCCATTTCATTTAGTTATCTCTATAGACACGCTATTGTTGTGATGATATCCATACGTCGCGCCCAATATTCTGCCATGGTGGGGTGTGACATAGAATTCTTATAAGTGATCTTCAAGAAGACAAAGATATAAATCACAAGAGACAAGAAGTATGAGAAGAATAGATGTTAGAGATAATCATAGGTTTAGAGAGATTAGATTAAAAAAGGGTTAGTGTGATGCTTGAAGAGAACCACCACCAACTCTCGGACCCTGCGGACCCTTTTACCAAAAGTGTCTGTCCCTTTACGAAAGGGTCCATGAGGTCTGAATTTGGTTGCCTCATAAATATTTTGTCCAAGATCACAGTCAAACAATATTTCTAACAAGGGTTGACTTTCTACATTAGAGATATGGATAGAGAAATTTATTTTTAAACATTTTAAGTTTACACAAAAAGCTTATAAGTGTAGAGAACTTTTTACAAAAGTTAGAAACATAAAATAATAGACCTAATGCTTTAGTGTTGTTTGTAACACAAACGAAAAAATATATGTGATGTTTTGTTGTTAACAAACCCTAAGAGAGATTAAAATATAAACATCGTTTTAATGCGATATTTGTATTTACAATCTCCCCTTTTTTGTTGAAGACACAACATAAACTTATTTTTAGTTGGTGATTAAAAGCAACACATAAGTTTTTGGAAATATGATGTTATATTTCTCTTCTCCCCCTTTTCGTCAAAATAAAAGGGAGGTTTAGATGGAAAAAGAACTTGAGAGATAGATTTCAATACAAGATAGGAATCTATATAGAAAATTTTGTTTCTATTGTCTCCCTCTCGGTCCATACTCCCCCTAATTTAGATAACTAAGAGACATGGATTATAAAAATCCTACAAAAGATAGTTAGAAGATAGATAGTAGAGAAAGAGTATATGCAAGACCTAACACGTGGTCTTTGAGGACATAATACAATAAAAGAATACATTAAGATGTAAAATAAAAGAAACCATGCATTTCATGAATGCTCTCTCTTGTTTCATGCTCTAATCATTAAGAGAGAATGAGGATAATTATGCCTAATAGACCTGCAAAAGAAAGTTAGATAGAGGGACTGGACGAGAGAGACATATCATGTACATATCATTTGTTAGTAACGATAAGAAAAATTAGCATACATGCACACAAGCATTAGTTAAGAAACAAAAATTAGGTTCATTCTTCTTGCCCAAGTAAAATTGCAGCATTTAGCATGTGAAACATCAGAATAATAACGGAATTACAATGATTTAAAATGGAAAAATAAAAAGGAAAACAAGATTAGGGGGTCATGATCCATTTTGGGTAGGCAGACCTAAATTGATAAGGGTCCTAGGGGTCCGTTGCTTTCTAGGACATACACAAAAGAGAGATATATAAATCCCGACGTCCTATGACAAGGGTGTTACTGAGATGGTGGGGTGTAGGAGGGAATTAATACCTTGAAGGATGTTATTCAAAATGAAATGCATTTCATCACAAAAATCCGTGACAAGAGTTTGCGTATAGTGATAATGGTTACATACATGAGGTGAGTTGGTGTTTGGGATATCATAGTGTGTGGTTTGGGGAGTTGGAGAGAAAGGATATGTGAAGTTTCTAAGATGTTCCACCTCATGAAGGTGCATATTCACCATGTTGGTGAAAGCATAAAGGTGATTGAGCTTATTTTGTTGTGCTTGCCATTCTTACGCGGGTGGAAGAACACTTGTAGGGGAGTAAGGTGAGTGTGGGTATGGAATTGATTGACCCATTGGTGATATTCCATTCCAAGGGGATTTTTTGATTCCCATTAAGGATGAGATATATGGAGAGTCACCCGATGGAAGAGAGAGATCGTCAATGGGTTGAAGGTCAAGAGAAAGGGGTGTTTGGGATCGATAGATGATGAGAATCGAATTACATGTTTTCATACCCCAAAACATGCTCAAAAATGATAATAAAATCATTAAATATGCCTTGTATATGTGTGTTTTGTTGTTTGTGCTTGTGTAGGTATAGATATCAAATAAATCACAAGAAATGAAGCCAAATAGCCAAAGCGGACACGACAAATGGAAAGAGCGCAAAAAATCAAGTCCGACGGTGCCTTCTTTTTTCATGGGCCCGCCCGACACTATTTATATAGGCCAGACCGACCTATTATCACTTAATGGACTTTATTTAGTTGGTTTACAACACTCCATCCCATTATACTACTCCAGCCCGAAATAAGAGATGAAAATTGGAGGCCCGATTAATGAAAGTCCAAGCCCACACCCAAGTCACCTTATCCCTTTACATAGATCAGATCTACAATCTATCATTTAGGGGGTGTCATCTCTCACTTTATTTTCCTGCATTCCTTTTTGCCCAAAATGTAGTTTAGTACCCCGAACATGGCTAAGTGGAATTTCTACTACCTTGGATTATTAGAAGTAGAGAATGGTACCCTCAATTTGGCTAAGCGGAATTTTTAGTACCCTGCACACACTTGACATGATCACATGACTATCATGTGAGCTCAGTCCTTTAATATTTTTTAATTTTATTTTGGGGAAAGGGGACAACACCCCCGGAAAATATATTACACCAAAAAAGCCAGTAAGTACAATGGAATGTAGCAGAAGTACTACGTTAACCTCAAACGAAGCTTGAACAACCACTAAATCATATGACATTCCATATGATTATTACAAGACTAAATACCCAATAACTCCTATAAGGAAGAACCACTTAGCACTACTTAACAACCAAACATTAGATTAAACATGTACTGTTAAGATTTAGCGAAGGAAAATTACACGTTAACATTCTGAACCATAACCAAAGAAATGAACTTCCAAATTATTCCATCTATACTGAGTTAAGCTAATTTTCTTGTTTTTATTGTAATGCAACAAAAGTACACGAGTTAAATTATCTGATATAAATATCAACTTATTTTCTTGTTTTCTAGTTATACACGACGTTTGGCATTGGGTTTGTATAAGAAAAAGACTATCATACTCCTATTTTAACAACATCCCAATTTAAGTCCATGCACAACTATAACGATTGAGTTTAATTCATCCATCAAAGCTTACTTTTATATTTTTTATAATGTGTCAAAACTTCACATCGTTTGTCATTTTAGAATATTGAAATTTGCCATCATTGAAATGTAGTCACAAGTATGGGAAATTTAGACATTCTAGCTTGCAGAGGGAGGAAGCAAGCTGTTGTGTTAGACCTATATTTATATAGTCGAACAATAATGTAATAGGTCATCTTAGTCGTTAAAGGTCTTGTTTAGGAATAGGTTAGTCGGGATAACCGGGCTTGAACTTAAGCTAATATTGTATAAGTTAGGGGCTCTAAGCCCAAGTCAAGCCAAGCCCGACCTAAGGAAACAAGCACATGAGCCCACCAAGCTCATGGGTATATAAAACCTCTTCCATGTGTGGAAGAGGGTGTTGGTTCATTTTAATTTCTCTCTCTAGTAAACATTAACCTTCAACCATTCTCTATACTTTCTCTCTCTAACTTTCTTTTCTTTCTCATTCTAAACCTACTCTAAATCTTGTGTTAAGGATTGAAGTAGGATTAACATTTTTCATCAGAGCCTATAGTGGATAGGTGATTGAACATTTGTGGTGTGTTTTCATTGGATTCGTGAGTTTTGATTGATCTATACCCAAGTTTCAAATTTCTTTCGTTTTTTTGTCATTCCATGTGATCCACATATCTTCTACATAGGTGTGGTAGAGATTTGGGGTGCTTTGGTTGGGTTAAAATCATGGTTTTTTAGGAAAAAATCTCAACTTTTTTATCTTAAGTTTCAGAACAGTAACATTATTGCGACCACTATTGCGATAGGGTTTCTTATTGTGATACACATTGCGACATAGTCATTTTGTGTGCATTGCGACAGATATTGTGGTATTGCGATAGATCAATCTTTAGTTATTACGACATATTCATTAGTGTGGTAGTGCGACAGACTCTATTGTGTGTATTGCGACAAATTCATTAGTGTGGTATTACGACAGACTCTATTGTGTGTATTGCGACAGATTCATTAGTTTGTTATTGCGACAGACTCTATTGTGTGTATTGCGACAGATTCATTAGTGTGGTATTGCGACAGACTCTATTGTGTGTATTGCGACATATTCATTAGTGTGCATTGCGGCAGAAGCTTTTGAGACATTGCGACAGTTTGAGATTTGGCATTGCGACTGATTGAATCTTTGGGAAATGCGAAGAATTTTCACAACTTAGAGGATTTTTGAATATTCCGAAAATACACTTAAAAAATTTCGTGTGTTTTTTGGTCTTGGAGAATTTTTTGGTTTTTCGAGAATAATTTTTAATGGATTTCATCAATCTTTTCCGAATTGTCAACCATAATCACATCACAACACATATACTAAGATCCTAATCCATTCACAAGTATTCACCATGTCTAACAACAACAGCATCATTGCGACTGCTAATCAAATTCGTTTGGAACAAGGTGACAACGCCAATCCACTTGTGCTAACAGCCGGTTGCTACGTTCAGTGGAGATCTCGTTTCCTGAGATTTCTTGACGGAAAAGAGAACTGAATCGCTCTTTGTCATTGCCTTGAGAATCCACCTCCAGTTTTTGAATTCAGACCAATTACCACACAAGCAGAGGATGTTACTTCATCAACTACACGAGCTATGGAAAATTTCGACACATGTCCTGCTGAGAAAATGAAACTCCTCCAAGTTGAAGCTGATGCTGTTAACTACATACTCACTGGGATTGATAACAGGATATCTATTCCACGGTTGATGCATGTCCTAATGTTATGGAAATGTGGAATGCAATTCACCGATTGAAGCAAGGTGAGTCGATCAATGTTCAAGATCTAGAGACTAATCTACTTTGGAGTTTGGAAAATTCACATCCGAAGATGGTGAATCTATTGACTCATATTACTCTAGATTCTACAAAATGATGAATGAGCTTGTCAGAAATTAGTGCACCATCTCCAATCATTATTCTAATGTTTAGTTTTTACTTCAACTCAAACCAGAATGGCAAAGGTTTGTGACTTTGGTTAAACAAAGAGAAGATATCAAGACTATCTCCTATCATAAAATTTATGATATCTTGAAACAACATCAGAATGAAGTAATGAACTTAGGGCTGAAAAGGCAGAACGGTCTGCTAACTCTATTGTTTTTGTAGATGCTACTTCAACACAACCCGTTAATCGTCAACAAGCACCTTCTCATTCCTCAAGGTCCTCAAGGTTATCAAGCTCATCCAATGAACCTCTAGCTACTGCTAGAAACAAAGCAAAAGAAATTGTCCCCACTCCACCTCCAAAGTATGACACTGAGTCAGATGGAGACAGTGATGATGAACAAACTTCAAAGGACAAGAAGATTCAGGAACTCATGTCTTTACTCACCACAACTTATAAGAAGATCTACAAACCTACCAACAACAAGCTCAGATCATCATCTAATGCTAGATATAAGGAAGTTGATCATACACCTAGGTATGATCGTGAAGCTAGGTATGATAATCAGAGGATGCCGAATCAATTTGGGGCTGGAGATACTATAGGCACTCCGTTTGTGCAGAAGACTGGGATTCATTACTTCAATTGCAAGGGATTTGGGCATATGGCTAGGGAATGTAAGAAGCCAAAATGGGTTAAGGATTTGGGATATCACAAGGAATTGATGTTGATGGGTAAGAAAGAAGAAGCAAGAATTACACTCACAGCAGATGAAGTTGATTGGCGTGATGACACTGATGATGAAGCCGATGATCAAGAGTTAGAGGCACATTATGTGCACATGGCAAAGACTCAAGAAGTGATTCCAGATACTGCTTTTCTAGACCTATCTTTGATACTGAGCCAATTGAAAAGGTACCATCATATGATAACTATAATGTGTTTGCTAATGAACACCGGCATACTGAGTAACCCGAAAGCATCAATGACACCTATGAATGGACACGGAGGATAGAAATATCTCTACGGATTCACAGCATATGTGTAATGATGACGGTAATGCTGCTCAGAATTCTGAATCAGATGAGGAACGTGATTTGCTTGCATCTATTATTGATTCTTTAAAACATGAAATTTAGGAAAACAAAGAGGCTAATAAACGTTTGAACCAAGCAAACACATCCTTAGCCGAGGAAATAGACAGGCTCAAATAGTGTGATTATGTAATAGAAGCTGATCGACAAGTTGCAATAGCTAATGGTTTGGTATATGAACGTAAGGTGCTCAACGAACAATATTGTTCTGAAGTAACACATGAAATTCATATGTCAAAACAAAAGATATCAGAACTTGAAGAACAACTGCTGTTGCATACAAATTTCTAAGTTAGAGTCGGTTAACAAAGATCAAACTGAGCTTTATAAAACTCATGAAGAAAAGGATATTGAAAAAATTCTTGCTTTGGAAAAGAGAGTCGAAACGTTAAACAACATTGTTTACAAAACGGGTCAGTCTATTCAAACTATGAACATGCTCAATAGAAATATGAAAACGAGTTTTCTTAAGCCTGACTATCTCTTATGCCTGCTCTTTATGATATCGGTTGTTATGTTGATAATCTTGCTCTTATGCTTTCCCCCGACTGCGACGAAATCATTCGTCACCATGAAGAAAGTCGATCGAACTTAAGTGATTTAATAAACCTTTCTGTTTCTAATAATCATATTAAGTTTGTTCCTCAAAAAGAACTTTCAAAAGAACAAAAGATGTATACAAATGTTCCACCACTGAGTGATGAAACGGAAAAGAAAGTTTCTTTAAAAACGGGTTTCAAAAAGCAATCATTTTTGTTAGAAAAACAAATTTCAGATGAAAAACATAAATGGGATGAGAAAAGTAAAAGTGTTCAGCAATTTGAGTTTATAAAACAATGGGTTTTAAATTTGTACAAAGGTGTCATCGATTATGAAAAAGTTTCTAGAGATAACGTTTGGAATATTAAACCTAACCCACAAGTAGAAGTCGTCATTCAACAATGTGTTGTTCCAACCATCGATGATCTTTTAAATAATTTGGAAATGTTTTATAACGCTCTCACTGAGGAAATGTTAACTGATTTAAGATATGTTAAATCTTTTGAAGATGAAGTTGATTTTCTTCAAACTAAATTAAAGACACAAGAACACCAACTTTCTAACGAAATTGATCGACTTTCTAAGGAATACTTTTATGTTGACCATATGAATGCTATACTTGGTGTGTATACCGATCTTGATCAATATTGACATGTAACATGTCTAGTGTCAGAAACGGACGAGAAATGTTAAAATCTTGAAGTTGAGCTTTCGAAACAAATTCAGTCATATAAGAAACTTTCAAAAAGTTTTTCCCAACTTGAGAAGCACTCTATTTCTCTTGAAATTGCTTTACAAAAAGGTGATAAATCTCATAATCATAAAAAGTGTCAAGAATTGGCAGCTTCTTTGGTTCGTCAATTAAATGAAAAAGGTTTCGAAATAAATGATTTTAAAGCTCAGCTACAAGAAAGGGACATAGCCATCAGTGAGTTATAAACACTCATTGAGAAAATGAAAGGAAAGTCTGTTTTGGGTAAACCATCCGCCGTTCATCAACCGAATACGGTTAAATGCCCTAAATCATCTGTTTTGGGAAAACCCTCACAAACTTTGCCTAAGATAGGAAATGATAAGAGCACAAATGTGATAGCACCAGGAATGTATAAGATGAACACTAGGCCCACTCAAACTGGAACATCGCGGTTATCTCAGTATATTAGGAAAACTAATCAACGTGTGTCTTCTTCTATAGGAGTAATTCCCACTACTAGCATTAGCGGACCACAGCTTAAGAGCACTAGATTGCAAGATAAGGTCATGCCTAACAATAGTCCAGGAAAGAAGTTGGAAGTAGAAGACCACCGTAGGAATTTTAAGTTTTCTAAGAATAAAACATCTGTAACTGCATGTAATGACGGTTTGAATGCTAAGACCTCGAATGTTGAATTTGCTTGTGTTAAATGTGGAAAATGTGTTCGTACTTTTAATCATGATGCTTGTGATTTTAATAAAAATGGCGTGAATGCTAGAACTAGGAAGCCTATTCTTGTGCCCACTAGTACTAGATAACCGACAAGAACTTTGAACCAATCCACTGATCAACCACTTAAGAAACTAAGTGCGTTAGAATCCACTACTCTGCGTAAACAAAACTGGTTAAAGAATCTTTATGAGAACATGATTAGGACATGTACACAGGGGTATTCAAGATTTACACCACCCGGATACAAATGGGTACCTAATACTACCACTATTGTGATTGGGCCTATGAATGTTAGATTGCCTTTAGGATTTGCATCTAGGCCCACTAATATTTTAGAACCCGTTTCTATCAAGGTCTCCCTTTTGTCAAATGATACATTGTATCCTAATTATTCTGCAGCTCGTCTAAATCATTTTATTCATAATGGACTCCGGGTGCACCAAGCACATGACGGGCAATCTCAAGCTTCTTAGTAACTTCGTGGAGAAGTTTCTGGTACAGTGCGGTTTGGAAATGATCAGTTTGCACCGATACTTGGATATGGAAATTTGGTTCAAGGGAATATTACTATCAAAAGGGTTTATTACATTGAGGGACTGAATCACAATTTATTCTTAGTTGGTCAATTTTGTGATGCGGATTTGGAATTGGCTTTTCGGAAAAGTACTTGCTATGTTAGAGACTACGATGGGAATGACCTTCTTACAGGTTCTCGTGGTTCTGATCTCTACACAGTAACTCTTCAAGACACATATTCATCAAATCCAATTTGCTTAATGGCTAAAGCTTCTCCATCTCAAGCATGGTTATGGCATCAAAGATTGTCACATCTCAACTTTGAAACCATCAACTTGCTTTCGAAGAATGATATTCTGACCGGTCTTCCTAAGTTAAAATTCGTCAAAGACCATCTTTGTTCTTCTTGTGAGTTGGGGAAATCAAAACGAAAGTCTTTCAAAACCAAGACTACCCCAATCTCAAAAGGACGATTGGAACTTCTGCACATGGATTTATGTGGTCCCATGCGTGTAGAGAGTATTAACGGGAAAAAGTATATTCTCGTGATTGTTGATGATTTCTCAAGATACACATGGACTTACTTCTTAAGGTCCAAAGATGAAACACCGGAGGTTCTCAAAAACTTTCTCAAGATGATACAACGCAATCTTCAAGCTTAAGTCTTAACCGTAAGAACGGATAGAGGTAAAGAATTTTTGAACAAGACTTTGCAATCTTACTTTCAAGAAGAAGGCATCGAACATCAAACGTCTATTGCTCGAACTCCTGAACAAAACGTTGTCGAAAGACGAAACCGTACTTTGGTTGAGGCAGCTCGAACAATGCTTTCTGCTTCACAATTACCACTACTCTTCTGGGCTGAAGCAATTGCAACTGCCTGTTATACTCAGAATCGTTCTCTCGTAATCCCTTGGCATGAAAAGACACCTTACCACATCATCAATGGCAGGAAACCTACTATTAAATTCTTTCACGTATTTGGATCTTTATGCTACATTCTTAAAGATGGTGAGAATCTCGACAAGATGAAAGAAAAAGGTGATGCATGTATTTTTGTGGGGTATGCTACATTGTCGAAAGGATATCTAGTTTACAACAAGAGAACAAAGATTATTGTCGAAACAATTCATGTGAACTTTGACGAATTGCCACAAATGGTACTTGATCACAACAGTACAAGTCCCGCGCCTCAATGTCCAGCAATGGCACCTACACACAACAGTGACGTCCCGTGCAAGAATGTCAAGAAAATATCCCTACAGCATACTCGACGGATAATACACAAATGAATGATTTGGTTGATTTATATGATCCAATGTTTGATAATATTACTATGGAAACAATCAAGTTGTGTCAACGCCTTCAGCTGTCAATACTGATGATGCACCCGAACAAAGTCAAAAAGACACAACTATATCTACTTAGCAACCGTTGCTCAAGAGACAATTCCATTGGATACTCAACAACCTCAAGAAACCATCATACAACCAACATCACCAATCGTCAATGCTGTAGAAGGAAACAACAATCAAGCAGTCAATGCACAGTCTGACAAAGAAGAATATATCAACCCATTCGGTACACCGATACGCGAAGTCGGAGAGTCTTCTACTCAACATGTGGATCCATCAAACATGCACACATTCTATCAATGATATCCATCCACTCACCATTGGACTCGTGATCATCCATTAGTTCAAGTAATTAGAAATCCTTCACAACCGGTTTGAACACGCAAACAACTCGAAACCGATGGTGATGTATGTATGTATGCACTCACTGTACCTACAAACATCAAACCAGCCATGACTGGTCACGCGTGGATTGGATCAATGCAAGACGAACTTCATCAATTTGAAAGACTTGGAGTATGGGAACTTGTTGACATACCATATGGAACATCGGTTCTCGATTTTAAATGGATATGGAAAAACAAATTGAATGAAGAACAAACAATCATCAAAAACAAATATCGTCTTGTGGTTAAGGGATATCGTCAACAAGAAGGAATAGATTACGATGAATCATTTGCTCCATTCGCTCGTTTGGAAGTAGTCAAGATATTCCTTGCTTATGTTGCACATAAGGGCTTCACGGTATCAGATGGACGTTAAAACTACTTTTCTTAACGGTCATTTGAAGGAAGAAGTGTACGTGAATCAGTCGGAAGGATTCGTGGATCCTCATAATCCTGACAAAGTCTACCGTCTCAAGAAGGCTGTATATGGAATTAAACAAGCTCCAAGGGCGTGGTACGAAGAACTATCAAACTTCTTGGTTTCCAAAGGATTCTCCAAAGTATCTATTGATCCTACTCTCTTTATTAACAAATATGGGGAATGACATACTGTTGGTGCAAGTTTATTTTGATGACATTATTTTTTGTTCTACGAACCCAAAACTTTCAAAACATTTTGAAAAACTAATGCACATCAGATTTGAAATGCCAATGATGGGGGAGCTAAAATTCTTTTTTGGCCTCCAGATTAATCAATCCCCATGTGGTATCTTTATCAACCAAGCTAAGTATGCTCAAGAGATACTTCAAAATCATGGTATGACATCATGTGCTCGTGTTAGTACACCTTTGTCGACCACATCCCTAGACGCTGACTTGTACTCACCGCCCGTAGGTCAAACGCGACATCTCAGTATGATCGGGTCTCTCATGTACCTTACAGCGAGCAGGCCTGACATTCATCATGCCACATGTTATTGTGCACGATATCAAGCCAGACCTACTGAAAAGCACATCAAGGAGGTTAAACGGATCTTTCAATACCTTAAGAATACCATTCACATGGGATTATGGTATCCGAAGGAAACCAGTTTTCATCTAATTGCTTTTTCAGATTCTGATCATGCAGGTTGACTTGATACTAGAAAGAGCACTTCTGGTGGCGTACAATTTCTAGTGGAAGACAAGCTCGTGAGTTGGTCGTCAAAGAAGCAGGATTCCACCTCGCTGTCATCTGCCGAAGCAGAGTATGTGTCTCTATCCGCGTGTTGTGCCCAAGTCCTCTGGATGAGAACTCAACTCACGGATTATGGCTTCCACTTTGATAAAATACCTATGTATTGTGACTCAAAGTCGGCCATAGCCATCTCTTGCAATCCGGTTCAGTACTCCCGCACCAAGCACATCGATGTCAGATATCACTTCATCAAGGAACAAGTAGAACGCGACATCGTGGAATTATACTTTGTCACAACTGAGTACCAGCTGGCAGACTTGTTTACAAAAGCTCTATCGCAAGATAGGTTTGCGTATCTCATTGGTCGTCTTGGTATTAAGTATATGAATCTAGATGACTTGGAGGATCTGGCAAATGAAGATGCTTGATACTCTCTCATAATGACTTCTAAGCGCATTACAGCTTAGGACTCGACCCACATATAAGGAAAGTGTATCTCGGACAATAACTTATCCTTCTCAACAAGAAACTAATATTTCTCGGTCATGAGCTTCTCATAAAAACATTCCAAGTTTGTAAATTCATGAAAAACGACTTCTAAGTAAATGTTAGCTTAGAACTCGGTCTTCAACATAAGGAAAGTTTATCACGGATGATAACTTATCCTTTACAAAGGGAAATGATTTTTTCTCGGTCATGAGAATTGTCACAAAACAATCAAAGTTTTGAGCTCATGAAAATCGGGTTCGTTTTACCGAAAGGGAAGTGTACGTTTCAGTGCGCTTTCCCTAAGCAGTAAAAGAGAAGTCTTCTATCATGATCATTTTAAAACCGTTGAACATAATTTTTCAAAAATTTCTCAAAAGGTTTTTCTAAATCTTTCAAAATTGTGTATTCAACACTCCCTTCCTCATAAAATGGTTTTTATATCTCAAAAATGTCATATGTTATTTTGATCAATTTTTGAGGGGGAGTATTTTAAAATAAAGCCTTTAATGTTGTTGAGTACATCTCAGATATGTCATATTTATGTATCCAACACATTCCAAAAACGGTTTAAAACTGTCATATGTAATATACCATATCGGATAAGGCATCTCAACACCGTACCTCAACATATTTTGTGGTGTCATCTTTCCAAAATTTTGTCAATTTTTTGTATCAAGACACACATATATTGTTGAGGGGGAGAAACTCGACTACAAAAGTTCCATGATTCATGCGTACACACATGTTTCTCTCCTAATCGGTTTTAGAAATTTTCATATTTTAATCAATTGGTATCTCTAATATTATAAATTTATATTAGAGATAGGAGAGAAAATGTGATTAAAATGTAATATATTGAAACATGTGATCTTAAAGACTCAAGTGCAAGTCTTTCCTTCACATGCTAAATTATTTCGTATATCGATGCATGTGTGTAGGGGGAGTATTTCGGAAATGTAAAACTTTCAAAGTGTTAAAAGTTTTGATTTTTATCAAGCACTCTGAATGATTTTCAATGGTTTAATGGTTACGATCTATACCCAAAACAACCTACTATCCACGATGGTTTAATGGTTTTCAAAAGGTGGTTTAGGATAGGAAACTAAGTCCTATGATCCAACCAGAACCGGAGGGATTTACCCAAGGACATTCCATATCTAGAAATAGTTGTCCTTAGAAAAGATGGAGTGGAATGAAGTTGAATATGGACCAATTACTTAAGTTAGCACTGGAACAATCACAAGAAGGTGCTAGTGATGACGTATTGGTAAGCATTGAAGGTGTTGAATATTCTATGCAACTTAGACAGAAACCGGGTTAACACATCTATTGAAGACAAGTATCATTGACCTAGTGATGCAATGCACAACCCTTCCCCAACCATTCGAGTTTCTCTCAAAAGAAACTTGTCTAATTATCACAGAGATCAACACGTATATATTGACTTTCTCACTCCGAGTTAGTTAATATTAAAAAGGTGGCAGTCTGCTCCAGCCTCCGATTACCAAAATGCACTTATCTAGTCTAGAGCCAATAAGAGATCAATCTATCATCTCATTAGGACACAATCGAGTCCTACGCACTATCCTCATGATACTGCTAGAACATCTGAGTGATACGATTCACAATGAAGATGGAATTCCCGCTTAAGTAAACCTCAAACAAGCTCATGGTAGTTAACTTGTGTGATTCTACACGAATAAAACTTGTGAGAACTGGAATGCAACTTAGTTTGGATTCTTAATTGATTCAAACTTGATTCCAGGTTTCTTCGTAAAATCCGTGTGATCTTGCTAGAACATTCAGATTTCAGAGTGACACTCTTTAGTGTTCACAGGGACGAATGGAAATCCTTCCAGTATCAACATCAAACAGCACTGCAGTAGGTAACTCGTAAGATACTATCTGAATCAAGCTTGTGACAAACTGGAAAGCAACAATGGTGCGATTCTTGTAGAATCAAACTTGTTCCAGGAATTCTGAATTGATGACTCTAATCAGATGGATAACTTATCCTTATGATTCACTCTTTACGTTCGTAGTCTGCTTTGAGACGGTCGAGTAAAGAGAACTGGCTACTACCGCCGGGAAACCCTGTCAAGGTGACTCTTAATAGAATCTACCCGATCACAGGTACGGTATCTAATACCGTCTAACGGTCTTCACCGACCGGAGGTAAAACGCTACCGAGTTAGGGTGAAATGTTCAAAGCCATTTCATCCGTGTCTATATGTTGCTGCATATCAAGAAGGTGGCGTAGCTGTGTACTAACTGAAGTCGTCTTCACATGTTCATACTACAAGTTAAATACTTCCGCTACTCTGATAATCAATGGATACCTCAAGGTCTAGGTTCAACTATATTTACGTGGGAGATTGTTAGCCTTTCGAGATCAATAAAGTATGAACATGTCGAATCAGAAGTCAAAAGAGCACAAGATGGCAATAATCAAGATACTTAAGAACGTAAGAATGTAATAGGTCATCTTGTCACAAGAGCACAAGATGAACAATATCAAGGATAGACTGAAGATCTCAAGCACTCAAAGTCAAAAGACAAAGGCTTAAGATAAAGATCACAAGACATGAAGGAACAAAACCATTACAAACATGATCAAGACCATGATACAAGACCCAAGAAGGAAGATCTCCTCCATAAGAATGTATACTCTCAATCATCTTATGAATTTTAAAGATGACCGATACATTGGGGGAGATTGTTAGCCCTATATTTTATATAGTCGAACAAGAATGTAATAGGTCATCTTAGTCGGTAAAGGTCTTGTTTAGTAATAGGTTAGTCGGGATAACCTGGCTTGAACTTAAGCTAATATTGTATAAGTTAGGAGCTCTAAGCGCAAGTCAAGCCAAGCCTGACCCAAGGAAACAAGCCCATGAGCCCACCAAGCTCATGGGTATGTAAACCCTCTTCCATATGCGGAAGAGGGTGTTGGTTCATTTTACTTTCTCTCTCTAGTAAACATTAACCTTTCACCATTCTCTCTACTTTCTCTCTCTAACTTTCTTCTATTTCCCTTTCTAAATCTACTTTAAATCTTGTGTTATGGATTGAAGTGGGATTAACATGTTGGCTTGTAAGTGAGGAAGTACTTTGCTTATTGTTAGTCAATTGCATATATTTGTAGGAAATGTAGTACTTTTTGGTGAATAGTGAAAAGAATATAAGCATATTGTTAGTATTAGCTCTTTGTGGTCAGTAGATTTTTTAGTTTAGTATGAGTCTTATTATTTATCTAGCTTGTTGTTTTGGAGATATGGCATGTCATACGTAATTTAAACTTTATTGCTTGTTCTTGTACATAGTTTTAAGTTGAGCTAGTATATTTACCTTTTTGACAAAAAAAAGTCAATTGTAATCGTTTATGTTTATTGGATTCTTCACTACCCGATTTGCTGCTGCTAGATACCATAGATTTGTAATAGAAAGGGAAAAATTTCCTAGTGATGCACTCGAGATTACTACATGGACAGAGGATGGGTTGGTAATGGCTGCTCGTCACAAAATATATAAGCATTTACTGGTAGTTATTTTGTTTCCCCTATGCCATATAACCATTGGTGAAATAGATTATCAACTAACAGTGATTAAAACATAGTCTAATAACAGTATAACACTTGAACCATCGTAATTGTTTAGTTTTATTTTTATTGTAGAATATTCATTGACTAAAGCATGAACTCTTGTTATACACTTTCCTTCGTTATTGCAGGGTGTACAGTTCCATCCAGAGAGTATTATAACTGATGAGGGCAAGAAAATACTTGGTAACTTCATCAAACTCATTGAAATGATGGAAGGCACTACTGAAAGTTAAACTGGTACTTTATTCTTGCTCAACGGTATAAATTATAGCCAATGTGCTAACCACACATTATGAGCTGTTATGCAAGTATTGGTGCAGCTAAAACCCGAAATAAAATAATCATTACTACAAGTTCCACACATCCAAATTAGTTAAGATTTCCGAATTCCATTGAAGTATGGCACAATAGCATAGTATCCATGACAATAAAAGATACATTCCAACAATTACATGAAGAGAGTTAACTACACTCCAACAATCTTGAAAAGACAAAATTCGACATTATAATAAACACAAAAGACCAATTCAAGTTTCATAATCTATGAATTCAACGCAAATTTGTTAGTAGGCTTCATAGTAGTATTTTTTAGTGGTTTCTTTCGCTTCCTTCCAACTACACTTGCATCATTTGAGGTGGATGCATCGTACAAACAATACAACATTCACACATGTTATTGAGAAAAATAGATACCGATTATTACTAAAAATTGTAGTGGACGAGACTGATATATCACACACATTATTTTGAGGGCATGACTTTGAGTTATGCTCGATAGATTCACAAATTCCACAATGCATGTCTCTTCCATGGCGAGAGAGCTTACTCTTAGATTTTTTTGGTTCACACTTCCTTCTTCTTCTAGCCTTCCTTAGTCTGCCAGGCATTGCTTTCGGGACTGGTGGCAACAATTCCCCAAGATCGCTGTTTGGCCAAATCTCTTCGCTTGCAACAACTTCAATTGGATAACTATAGGCAACAACAAACCTTTCCTTCGAGTAACAATTGTCCAAGTAGTCAAATGGATCGCGTGCTCTACTCTTGATGGCTGTAGTTGCATGAGAACATGGGATACCCGAGAGTTACCATGCCCCACAACTACACGTCATGTTTCTAAGATGGACGCAATGCTGCATTTTTCCAAAATACACTTGAAATCCTTGATCACCGTTCAATTTTATCTTTGATTTACAACCTTTTGCACAATTTTCATTCACTACATCCCTAATGTTTGGTCCACAATCAAGCCTTCATTTGTTGACAAAACTGATCTTCTGAATTCTCCTTTGCATAATGATGAGATGGCATTTATACATGATCTCATCGTTCTTTTCGGGCTTTAAATGCATAAAATGTCATAAAAATACTGTAACACCTACAAATATTCATACTTTTGTTCAGCGGAAGAGTCGTTGGTGTTACGGGATAGCACATTACTCAAATCATAGACAACGCTTAAAAATCGCGTCGTTTAATAATAAAGCATTTTCCATTCATAAATATCAAATTACATAGGTCCCAAGTCATAGTATTTGATACAATTTTACAAAATATTTGAATGGAAATTGTTATTTAAGTGCGGGGCATAAATTCTTGTCGTCTTCCCGAGAATTACCTTCAAGTACCTGAGATAAAACATGTTAAAAGAAAAGGTCAGCAAAAACGCCGAGTGAATTCATAGAGTTTAATAAAAACCGTTAATATATCATCGGTATATAATTATTACCGAAAATCATTTTGTACAAATCTTTGTAATAGGACATAAAATAGGCCAAAGATATTTTAAGCGATTCTTAGTCGTAAATCATAATATAGGCTTTTGCCTTCAAAACCATTATACGAACCACTGTCGTAAAAACATCATACAATACGTTTTATAACGTTGTATAAAGTTTTATAAAAACCGTTATATGATAATGGTTATGTAAAACGAAAATACGAGCATAATATCAATAATAAGACCCCGTATTGCTAGCCAGGCAATATATCGTAAATCAATGCGTATATCAGTATTTTCGATATTGGATTATTATAAGCCGCATGACATTGCTACCTTACTATAACAAACAACGGGTAGCTAACCCGAAACTCATTTGCCCATCTAAAACAGTGCGTCGTCACAATAATCACTCTTATATAAATCTTCTCATACATAAATTCGCTTACCAATCAATGTGGCACGACGGGGATCAACCGTCAAGGCGCGAACTGGGGTGATCTTCCCCAAATAGTACTATTATATGCATAAGCGTCTACCAAATCTCGGTAGTTCACAATTCATGCTAATGGAACTTTTAGTGACATAACCTAACTAATAATAATCCATTTTGTTTCATTCATCAGGTCATATAATCATTCATCGGGTCATACAATCATTCAGGTCCAAATCAATAAGCAAACAGTCGGGACAACTAGTGTCCTGTTTAATTAAAACTAACATGTTATCTTCCTCGCGGGTTTATAAAACATTTCATAAAAACATTTAAAAGAGTACGAGGCAATGAACTCAGGTTGCTTGGGAAAGGCGGGTTATCGGCAATTCGGATGTACGGTACGTGCTTCAATTACGGAAACCTAGACAATTAATACTCGTCTTAGACTCTTGTCCAATGACTTTATAAAAATAATGGCTATGTATATATATAATGACATTATAAGTATGATGATGATCAAGTGGGATTTTATCTCTTCATACACATTATAGTGTTATGTGTTGGTCAATTTTTTGACTAGTTACACTAGTTTCAATCCAATTTCATATTAAGCCCCAATAAGCCCATTAAGAGTTCAACTCTTTATATTAGTCCATTTATACTTTTTAATATCAGGCCTTTATTCATATGTTGGGCCCAAGTGGGTTAAGCCCAATGAGTAAGTCCTTTAGTGTTTAGCCAAACTTATTGGGTTAATAGTCAATTAAGGCTACTTTGGCCCGTCAATATCCATAAGTCATAAAGCTCGGGTTTTATCGGTTTTTACTTGTCAAATGTACTTATACATCAGTATATGATTTATAAAAGTTTACATTAGACGGTTCCGACCGTCTAAGTTTTATTTGACGAAAACGTTAATCTTTTTTGTTTTAGCCGAAAAGACGTAAAACTTATGTTTATAGTTTTATTGCTTATAAACTTATCAAATAGCCATTTTTATAAAATGTCCCATTTATTTATTAAAGTACATACTTATTTATATGTAATATATAAGTTAGTGTATCTTAGGTATACATTTTATATTATATTTATTTGAGTGCTAATTTTATAATATATACATTTATATTACAAATCTTATTATGATTTTCACTTTCACCATTTTTACCATATCTTGAGTTCTAAAAGGAGACAGAAGCTCATTTTTAAGCAACACAAACTACATGATATGTGCTACAACTAACTCCATATAGATACTGCTCAATCAACCTCTAAATATCTCTAACAGTCCGTCCAAAACAGACTATACAGATTTGAACTTCAATATTGTTTTGATCATATCTCACTCATTTTATGAATTCCATTGTGTGGCCAACTCTCACATATGTACAAGTCTCATACCTTACTGTATATTAAATTATCCAAGTCATTTTAACAAGTTATCATATGGTTCTTTATTGTTTTACACAGCCTACTATTTTAGACATGATGTTACCATTTTTACATGTAGTTTTCAATCTTTTTAACCAAGTTTATCAACACATGATCCCCACATAATATTTTTATCATCATATATCATCATATACTATACATCAAGAAAGAAAATACAATTTATATTTACAAAAATAACAAGGAAATGGGAAGGATGATCTTGTTACCAACCAAGATTATGAAAGTTAAGATCAAACTTGACTTTGGATGACAAAACTTGTGGTACACCAAAACCAACTTTAAGATCACCAATCTTCAAGAACAACTTGTGGAAAATCAGCTCAAGACACCAAGTAAACTTCTCTTTGGATGTTAAAATCACCACCAATCAATAGAGCTTCAAAAGGGCATCATCATATGTGTGAATAACATAAGATTTAAGGTTAACTTTTGATCAAATGGGAGTGTTTTGGTTGAATAGTGGACGACAAATAGAGGGAGTGGGAGAGAGATGTGTGTTTTGCATGAGTGGAAAGTGAGTTGCTAGTTTGGCTTGAGTGGTTTTGTGTGCATGTGGTTTGGTGGCAAAGATAAGACAAGTATCTTAGATTTGTTTCTAAGCTTGACTCCTCACAAGGGTGTGTGGGCTAAGACTTGTCGTCCCATGTGTGGGGGTGGGGCAAGTTTATCTTGTCTCATCCCCATTTAATTACGGGTACTCCTCGATTCTAGTTTCCTCGATTTGCGTGCCCTCGGGTCGTTTTACGAAAAACGTTTTTATAAATTTTGAATCAACGGCACAAAACGAATCTAATAAAAATTGTCTCATCAAAAACAGAGTTCAAAAACGTAAATACGTAAACCTAGGGTTTCCGGTTTAGTCGTAAAGGACGTTAAATTATGCACGTATGTCCTAATCTCTTCTCGTAAATTTATGAGTTTATGAACCAACACAAATTAAAATTTCATCCTAATATTCAAGAATAAATTTATTTCCTGAAATGTTGGACTGCCACCCAAAAAGGTGTATGTAAACGTAAGCACGTAACGTAGAATCCTCCGGTTTAGACGTAGTCGATGCTACTTTAAGACGTAAACCCAAATTTCTTCCCAAAAATGAGTGAGTTCATATTATAACATTAAAATAATGTTTTTAAATAATACTTGAGAATAAAATATCGATCATAAATTGACGGATTGTCACAGCATTTACCCCTAAACAGGATCTTTGTCCTCAAAGATCAATTTATCTTACTACTCGCTTCTTATAGAGTTAGAGCCATGTGGGTATTTCCTCCACATTCGGACTTTCCTCACAAGTGTAATTCATTACAATACGCGAGTTTCATCAAACATAACTACGGGAATATGATCAGGATTAATGTTGACTTAATTTCTCTATCCATGATGTTCACGGGTTTTTGATGAATGCGACTTTTCGCCGATCCAAACTTCATCAAGAAGTAATCAGATTTTCACTTGATAGAAATTTTATCAAGTTCAATATACGAAACATAATTCACGCAGCCCTTGAAGTCCTAGGGTAGATCCAACTTATATGCCCTTTAAACCAACTTTTTACATTATCTCAATGGTCCCATACAACAGGGACTTATTTCCCATGATCTTTCAGATCATCAATTCATTTTTCCAAGGTGAAATTTTTTTGGCATAACTTCGCTACCCATCTTGCACTTCAAGATCTACATTTCATATTCACATAACCTCCGGCCCACTACCGGCAGTCAATAATCACATCCTAATTTCAACAATCATTTCAGGTCTCGCGGGTCAGATATTTAGTAAGGTTAGGTTTATCATCATAGGCAACCTTAAACCTAAAAGACATGTCCAACTCACAATGGGTGTATGTCGGGTGTCTTCATCCCAACTCCTGCTTACAGATGCTCTCATATTTAGATCCTCACAAGATTCGTTCTCGATCCTAATACGATAATTATCAATGATGATTTCGCCCAAGGAAAGCGATTATTCGGTTTATTACCAAAGGTCAACTATTCAAGCATAAAACAACACTTCTAGTGTTTTGTATCGTTACTTTACCTCGTCCGTTTGATTAGGGTGGTAAACACTACTCTCATCAAGGTTCGTTCCCAATGACTTCTGAGCAAATCTCTAGAAATTCGATGCGAAGCGAGGATCTTGATAGAGATGATCGATACAGGCACACTATGTTTACACAACTCCTTTAAATACAAAAGAGTCAATTTCTTTATCGAGAATCTATCATTAACAGGAATGATATTAGCAGATTTGGTCAGTCTCCCGACGATGACCCAAATCGAATCAAATTCAGATGATGACCTTTGCAATAGTTAGACGTTTACTAATGTATGAGGCGATGTCTGCCTTCATAATTTGCCATCAGTACAACTTCTTCAGATAAAGATACATTTTATAAGAAATGACATGAATAAAATACTTATACTTACGAGATTCCAACATGACTAGATCTCGAAATCCTCCATATTTAGGCAATCACAAGCGGCCTTTTATACATTTAACGCCATCGACTTCTCAATTCTAATGGTTCACATTAGCCGCAAACCCCTTTTATTATCTATATTATCCTTTTTACAAGCATCGGCTATTTTTAAATTGCTCAGCAATTTATTTTGCACAATCATTATTAAGGAACACATCCTAATTGATTCTTTATCCTTTCTATATAATGTGTCAGTATCTATATTCACCTTTCCTGATGAAATAATTATCATGACCACAAATCACTCAGAAATTCTTTCTTCATATTTTCTAAGTTTTAGTTTCGTCTCAACTATTATTTTTATCAGTTTTACTCAATCCGACGTCTAAAGCGTCGATAATTATTACAAGTAATTAAATAATAAATATTTAATTTTTATGAAACGTCAACGTAAGAATTTTTAAATTTTTAGTTCGCCCAATTTTAGAAAAATTTTCAAAATAAATTTTGAATTTAATTAACACGATTTTTGTTAATTTATCGAAAATAATTAATAAGATTCGTAAATGTTCGAAAAATCTTTGATTATACTTTGGTCAAAATTTTCTTAGTTGAAAAGCAAAAATTGTCGTTTCAAATTCCAAGTCATGGTTTAAATGGTTTCCTCAATCCCTCTTAGGTTGTCTTGAGGTATACACAAATATTTACCCCTAAAGGAGTTTAGTTAAATGATTTGAGTTTAAGGGAATGACTCCTTAAAAATACTTTGATAATTATTTGTCAAAACATTTTTGCACTTTATTTTTGGTATAACCCAAAGTCTTAAATGACTCTAATCTTTGAAGAGTCAATATAGATTTCATTACCATTAATTACAAAGTCATTTAATATAAAGGATCAAACCTTAAATCACATGTTAAATACTAAAGGTACAAGTTTTCATTGGTCGGCCAACTCAGGGCAGTGTATAAATGATTATTAACTCCTTCTTATTATTATGAACAAACAAATGGTCCTTAATGATCACGAGCACGAATTTATCAAATTACAGCCTACACATGTGATTCACCAAATTTATGAATGCTACATGTGCATTGGTCAATCCAAACAACATAACATAAACTCATAATGTTCATTACAAGTTCTGAATGTAGTGATTGGAATAGATAATCTCCTTCACGGAGGCGAAGTTGATGATAACCATGTCGTGGATCAAATTTTTGAATATACGCTAGAACCTTGTAAATGATCGAACAAATCTATCATCTTGGGTAGTGGATATAGAAGTTTGATCGTCAATTTATTCAGTTCACGGTAATCAATAAATATAAGGAATAATAACACCACAGCTCTTCATGATGACGAGCTCGGTAAAATAAAAGCCTTTTCCTACAACTCTCTCAGTTGTACGGTAATTCTTTTAATTCAGATGGTGCTGACGTACAGTGCACACGCCACAGGTGCAGCACCAGGAATATAATCAATACCAAATTCAACCTGCCTTAATGGCAAAACTCTAGGTAATTCACCAGCAAATACCTCCTAAAATTTTCAAATAGTAGGAACATCTTTTAATAACTTTACTTTAAGTTCTGCCTAGATTACAAGATCTATGACTAGTTCATAACCATTCATGGTATACTTTCAAGTCTAAATGCAGGATATGGTCATCCATCAAGAATTATTTAGATCACTTTTGATAATGAACATCTTTTCTTCTAAGGGAATTCTACTCGAGTTTCCATCAATTAAGACAATGTTGTCGTGTCATAATCAATCAATCCATTCTACTGGCACTACCAACTTTCCAGTTTTATTGCTGTTGATAAGATATGAACTTCTCAAAAAGACTAATAATAATTCATAAACCTCCACATATTCAAGGATATATGGAGACATAGCTAACATTATAAGAGTAAGGTCAACGCATGATATACGCGAGAGAATTTCAAATCAGATACAAACGAAAACATTAACGAATATGAGTATATCCCATGTTTTCATAAATTTGAGTACGCATTCGAAAGCTCCTCGGAAAGTTACCCAGGTCATTTAAATTAAATCTAATCAAAAGAAACGATAGGAACGTAGATACATCCAGTCGGGTATCAACACTCGGTAATCAGATACTGTTCCAAAGAATCTAACTACGGGGGAATTGGACAAGGAGGGGATATCAATTGTCAATTAAGACAATTTCCACACATGATTAAATTCGATTCAGAAAATAAATGGTACGGGCACATATGTAGGTGTCTCTAACAATATGTCCCTATTTTGCACTTCTTGCAGATATCGTAAAAATTCAATCCTTCACAATTACAAAGAAAATGTAATGTTTATTAACGATTTCATGGTGACTACTAATCAGCCTTGCATGGTCCCTTCCAAATTGTATGTAGGCGCGCAACTATATACAATTTAGGATTAACGATGCAATACTTAGTTCGTCAAAACTTTGTCATCATGTTTAAAATATATATTCATGCTTAATTCAAAAATGACTTTACAGAGATGTTCTTTGTTATGAAAACAATTAAGTTTTCCAAGGTGTTTCATAAACAACTTTATTTCGATAATGATTATTCATAAGTCTCACTTTAAATAATCCATATGGTGATGAAAATTCAATTTTTCTCAAGGGATATTGTTTTAAATTATAAAAACAATGAGTGATCTGCAAAAGAGTGATGAAAAGTTGTTCACCAAGAACTAACTACGATATAATAGGAAATAAGTTTAGCCACTTAATCATGAGGTTCATGACCTCGATGGTACTCAGGGATACAAAGAGAAGAATCTACAACGCAACTCAAACCGAGATGAGTGCTTGTTCAATAGTTGCATCACTAATGCGAACATTAGGATGAAGCAATAAAAGATAGATAAAATCGATACATGTAGTATTTAGCAATCAAAGGTAGTCTTTTCATTAATCACAAATAAATCAAAAATGTACCGTAACACATTACGTGTTGCCATGTCATACAATTCCAAAAACTCATCCTACCAACTGGTGTCTCAGTTAAGTTATCGATTTTAAAAGATACCACAATGAATACTAATCTACAAGAGTCATTAGGTGTTCCACCAGTCCCGGAAGATCCATCGGTCCCAATTCAGAAGAAGATTTCTTCAATGTATTTCTTGGACACTGGACATCCTCGTCATTGGACAATAGCCTAGGAACAACCCTTAACACGAACCAACAATCATTTAAAACCTTATAATTCAATCACAGGTCTTAACGACTTCCTTTTAATAATCTCATATTCCATACGAGTTAAATTTTATTTCATTCAAGTTTCAACCAAATCATACTCAATGCGATATCCTACTTCAATATTCAATACTTTCAACCTTATTCTTAGACCTTGAAAGGGCAATAAAAGTTCGATATGAACAACACTTAATTTCCAATCCTATAGATCCTTCATCAATAGTTATCAAATGAGTCACTAATATGAAATGACTCACACATTCAATTAGACTTCTTGGAAAGATACTAGTGGCATGAGGCTTTTGGGTAATGGTTCCAATGACAGCCTCAAGTGCAACATTCACCCTTTCGATTTCAAATTTAAGAATTGGGTGACACCGAATCAGATGACACCTTTCCAGGTGGTGAGGTTTTGTCAAACTCCACTCTATAAGGAAAGATCGTCATGACATCGATATCAGATTTAATCTCGCCAATTCTTCTTCAAGATCATAATCAACTACTATCAACATTTCTACGAATATCAACCATTTTGTTAGGATCATAAACATCCACAACTTGGTTTAGATCTAGGATAGCTAGATTTTCTACAGGAATAGCTTCGATTTATTTGCTAGGGGGGGGGGGGGGGGTTAGGGTTTCTTTTGACAATCTTCGTCGTATAAATAACTCGTATAAGTATTAAATAATCATCAAACAATCATGTAATCAAATTACATCATATATATATATATATATATATATATATATATATATATATATATATATATATATATATATATATATATATATATATATATATATATATATATATATATATATATATATATATATATATATATATATATATATATATATATATATATATATATATATATATATATATATATATATATATATATATATATATATATATATATATATATATATATATATATATATATATATACATATATATATATATATATATATATATATATATATATATATAATCCAAGTTATATATATATTAAAAATAACACTTCTCAGTCTGGCCTTGTCGGTAACTCGGGAATTCTTCGGCACCGTTATAGTCAAAAGATTTTTAGACATTTTGAGAAAAATGTTTATAGTTAAAATATTGTGAAAAGTTTTATTCAAAACCTTGGTTTTAAAAATCTTTCGTTCTCTATAACGAGAGCTCTGATACCAAACTGTAACACCCCCAAATATTCATTCTTTTGTTCAGCGGAAGAGTCGTTGGTGTTACGGGATAGCACATTACTCAAATCATAGACAACGCTTAAAAATCACGTCGTTTAATAATAAAGC
Organism: Glebionis coronaria; assembly: GCA_025667525.1. Classification (NCBI taxonomy): domain Eukaryota; kingdom Viridiplantae; phylum Streptophyta; class Magnoliopsida; order Asterales; family Asteraceae; genus Glebionis; species Glebionis coronaria. The sequence continues at coordinate 56,187 of JANFOE010001357.1, read as the reverse complement.
ATTTTCCATTCATAAATATCAAATTACATAGGTCCCAAGTCATAGTATTTTATATAATTTTACAAAATATTTAAATGGAAATTGTTATTTAAGTGCGGGCCATAAGTTCTTGCCGTCTTCCTGAAAATTACCTTCAAGTACCTGAGATAAAACATGTTAAAAGAAAAGGTCAGCGAAAACGCCGAGTGAATTCATAGAGTTTATTGAAAACCATTAATATATCACCAGTATATTATTATTACCGAAAATCATTTTGTAAAAATCTTTATAATAGGCCATAAAAATAGGCCAAAGATATTTTAAGCAATTCTTAGTCGTAAATCATAATATAGGCTTCTGCCTTCAAAACCATTATACGAACCACTGTCGTAAAAACATCATAGAATACGTTTTATAACGTTGTATAAAGTTTAATAAAAACCGTTCTATGATAATGGTTATGTAAAACCAAAACACGAGCATAATATCAATAATAAGACCCCGTATTGCTAGTCAGGCAATATATCGTAAAATTCGTATCTCAGTATTTTTGATATTGGATTATTATAAGCCGCATGACATTTCTACCTTACTATAACAAACAACGGGTAGCTAACCCAAAACTCATTTGCCCATCTAAAAAAGCGTGTCGTCACAATAATCACGCTTATATAAATCTTCTCATACATAAATTCGCTTAGCAATCAATGTGGCACGACGGGGATCAACCGTCAAGGCGCGAACTGGGGTGATCTTCCCCAAATAGTACTATTATATGCATAAGAGTCTACCAAATCCCGGTAGTTCACAGTTCATGCTAATGGGACTTTTAGTGACATAACCTAACTAATAATAATCCATTTTATTTCATTCATCGGGTCATATAATCATTCATCGGGTCATACAATCATTCGGGTCCAAATCAATAAGCAAACAGTCAGGACAACTGGTGTCCTATTTTATTAAAACTAACACGTTATCTTCCTCGCGGGTTTATAAAACATTTCATAAAAAATTTGAAAGAGTACGAGGCTATGAACTCACGTTGGTTGGGAAAGGCGGGTTATCAGCGATTCGGATGTACGGTACGTGCTTCAATCACGGAAACCTAGACAATTAATTATCGTCTTAGACTCTTGTCCAATGACTTTATAAAAATAATGGCTATGTATATATATGATGACATTATAAGTATGATGATGATCATGTGGGGTTTTATCTCTTCATACACATTATAGTGTTATGTGTTGGTCAAATTTTTGACTAGTTACACTAGTTTCAATCCAATTTCATATTAAGGCCCAATAAGCCCATTAAGATTTCAACTCTTTATATTAGTCCATTTATACTTTTTAATATCAGGCCTTTACTTATATGTTAGGCCAAAGTGGGTTTAGCCAAACTTGTTGGGTTAATAGTCCTTTAAGGCTACTTTGGCCCGTTAATATCCATAAGTCATAAAGCTCGGGTTTTATCAGTTTTACTTGCGAAATGTACTTATACATCAGTATATGAGTTATAAAAAGTTTACATTAGACGGGTCCGACCGTCTAAGTTTTATTTGACGAAAACGTTAATCTTGTCGGTTTTAGCCGAAAAGACGTAAAACTTATGTTTATAGTTTTATAACTTATAAACTTATCAAATAGCCATTTTTATAAAATGTCCCATTTATTTATTAAAGTACATACTTATTTATATGTAATATATAAGTTAGGGGTTTTTAGGTATACATTTTATATTATATTTACTTGAGTGCTAATTTTATAATATATACATTTATTTTACAAATCTGATTATGATTTTCACTTTTACCATTTTTACCATATCTTGAGTTTTACAAGGAGATAGAAGCTCATTTTTGGGCATCATAAACTACATGATATGTGCTACAATTAACTCCAAGCTACTGCTCAATCAACCTTTAAATGTCTCTAACATTCCGTCCAAAACAGATTATACAGATTTGAACTTCAATATTGTTTTGATCATATCTCACTCATTTTATGGATTCCATTGTGTGGACAACTCTCACATATGTACAAGTCTCATACCTTAATGTATATTAAATTATCCAAGTCATTTTAACAAGTTATCACATGGTTCTTTACTGTTTTACACAACCTACTATTTTAGACATGATTTTACCATTTTTACATGTAGTTTTCAATCTTTTTAACCAAGTTTATCAACACATGATCCCCACATAATATTTTTATCATCATATATCATCATATACATATACATCAAGAAAAAAATACAATTTACATTTACAAAAATAACAAGGAAATGGGAAGGATGATCTTGTTACCAACCAAGATTATGAAAGTTAAGATCAAACTTGACTTTGGATGACAAAACTTGTGGTACACCAAAAACAACTTCAAGATCACCAATATTCAAGAACACCTTGTGGAAAATCAGTCCAAGACACCAAGAAAACTTCTCTTTGGATGTTAAAATCACCACCAATCAATAGAGCTTCAAAAGGGCATCATCATATGTGTGAATAACATAAGATTTGTGGTTAACTTTTGATCAAATGGGGGTATTTTGGTTGAATAGTGGACGACAAAGAGAGGGAGTGGGAGAGAGATGTGTGTTTTGCATGAGTGGAAAGTGAGTTGCTAGTTTGGCTTGAGTGGTTTTGTGTGCATGTGGTTTGGTGGCAAAGCTAAGACAAGTGTCTTAGCTTCATTGCAAAGCTTGACTCCTCACAAGGGTGTGTGGGCTAAAACTTGTCGTCCCATGTGTGGGGGTGGGTCAAGTTTATCTTTTCTCATCCCCATTTAATTACGGGTACTCCTTGATTCTAGTTTTCTCGGTTTGCGTGCCCTCGGGTCGTTTTACGAAAAACGTTTTTATAAATTTTGAATCAACGACACAAAACGAATCTAATAAAAATTGTCTCATTAAAAACGGAGTTCAAAAACGTAAATACGTAAACCTAGGGTTTCTGGTTTAGTCATAAAGGACGTTAAATTATGCACGTATGTCCTAATCTCTTCTCGTAATTTTGTGAGTTTATGAACCAACAAAATTAAAAGTTCATCCTAATATTCAAGAATTAATTTATTTCCTGAAATGTCGGACTGTCACCCAAAATGGTGTATGTAAACGTTAGCACGTAACGTAGAATCCTCCGGTTTAGACGTAGTCGATGCTACTTCAAGACGTAAACCCAAATTTCTTCCCAAAAATGAGTGAGTTCATATTATAACATTAAAATAATGTTTTAAATAATACTTGAGAATCAAATATCAATCATAAATTGACGGATTGTCACAAATACCATATATATGCTTATGTTTGTTTACTTGTGTATTTTAGGTATGGATATCGTGAAAAGACAAAAGATATCAAGAAACAAGGAATAACGAACACGAGAAACGAAGATGTATAAAGAACCGGGCCCTAGTTCATGATTTCTCAAAGAAAAACCTTTGAAGACTTGAAGATGTACAAGATTTATCCCTAGATTATGAAGAAATGACACTTAATACCCTTGTATATTCATAGTTACAAGTTTGGTCCCTTAAGTTTGTCAAAATTACAAAAAGGTCCTTCAACTTTGAAGATTTGGCAAGATTAGTCCCTCAACAATTCTAAATTGTCAACAATGGTCCCTCATGAAGTCAAACATCTAATGAAGAACTTCAAAGATGAGAAATGTCTAGGATCAGCCCTTGAAATATTCAAAAATGGCAAAAATAACCCTTGAAAACCTTTCACCAAAGTTTTGGGGCAAATGTGTGAAATTGGAAAGTTTAATAACAAAGGAACACGTTTTATTCAGCTGAAATAATTTTTATACATGTTTTGCCATAGAACAAGGGCCATTTCTGCCATGTCAAACATTTGAATCCCATAACACGTGCCAAACACTTCCCTTCCACCTTTTTTCGGATCAAATGGAGTTACTATTAACCCCAAGAACCCAGTTACCACCTCACTTAAAACAAAGGGTAAAAAAAAATTACCCAGGCACACGTTTGATTCACATGCCCAAAAACCCATTCCACACCAAAAACCCTCAATCCCACTCATCAAAGGACCCCACCCATCAACCCGTCCACCAATTAAAATCCAAATTCCTCTCCAAGGATGACACGTGGCCAAATCAACAGCCCACACTCCTTGCTTGGTCACAAAGCTAAAATGAACGACTTGGATGCATTTGGACAGCTCAACAACAACAAACATCTAGAAGGATTCAAGGGCATTTTAGGGACTTCTTAGCAAGGGTTTTCATTGTAATCTCAACCCTTGTGGCCTATATAAGGACTCCTCAATCTGTGAGAGAGCCTTGTTACAGTTTTCCTGTTTAAACATTGTAATTCCTTTTTAAAATTTATAAAAGTTTGGTATTTTGAATAAACTATAATTCCTTTTTATGTTTTTGAAAGTTTGTGTTGTTTAAGAGTGAAGCTGAGTTCCATTTTATGTTATAAAGGTGTTTTGATCTTTGGATTGAAGCACGTTTTGATTTGAACAAGTTTTCAAGTTTGAAAAAAGTTGAAAACCTTGTTCCTGTTTGGTTGAATTTGACTGTACTAACCCCCATCAATTTGCCTAAAGCTCTTGCAAGCTTGTTGACACCAAGCGTGTGAAGGGATTTAAGCCTTTGGTTGGTTTGTTTGCTCTTTGTGTTGAAGAAATCAAGTCCTTGAGGTTCTGCTTTGAACCATCAGTCAAGGCCTCATACCATCTCCTTTGTTCAAGGACCTTGGTCACTCTCTAGCTGTTGAGAGTGGTCCAAGGAGAATAGCTGATCTCCCTAGGAAGTTGTGGGGGATATGTATAAGCTCTATTTTAGTTTCCTCTAAAAAAATTTCATGTTAATGTCTATTATAAGTTTTGCCATGTGATTTGGTGTTCTTTTGTTTGTGCTTTGTGTTTTATTGTTTGTTTCTGTTAGTTGTCACCTAGGTAAGGTATTTGAACCATAAAATCAGTAGGTTGTGTGTTGGGAATCAAAAGTTTGTTTGAAAAGGGCTTAAACAAGGTTGTTTAGTTTTTGGGATCATAAGGCCTTGTGGCCTTGTGCCCTTGGTTCTTAGGGGTTGGATAGTCTAAACAAGTCATTGGTAACTGGTTTTGGTCCTTGGTTAAGTCTTAAGTGGTTTGGAAAAAGATTTCAATGTTTTGGAAAAATCTGAAAATATTGGTTTAAAATTGGTCAAACACATCAGATCCAATAAAATCTTTGTTTGTTGGATCTAGGGTCTGAAATTTGGTTTGGGAAGAGCTTAGGTGATAAGCTATCTGTGCAATATCTATTTGTTGAATTTGGTGGCTTATTGTTGGTGCTAGAGCTTATCAAAGTTGGCTGAAATGGTCATTTGCATCAGCAAAGTGACTACCTCAATATAGGCTTGCATTTGTTATTCTAGTGTATGCCTAGTTGTTTAACTGCTTGAATCTTGTTATTGTGTTGCTTGTGAGTGCTTCTTGCTATTTGGTTTGCTTATTTGTTGGCTTATAAGCTAACTAGCTTATTGGCTTGATTTTGCCAAAATCGGTCAAGGCTTGGTCAACTGACCACTTGATTCTCTAGGGCTCAACCTTGAGTTCTTCACAAAAGTTGCTTAAAACAAGCTTACAATCAATCCCTGATCATTTGGTAAAATTTGGTGAACTATGACTTTTGGTCAAATAAGCACAATTTGGCTTATTTTGCAGAATTGCTTATTGGTACATGCAACATCTTGGATTTTGTGATAGGTGTCATTTTTCTCAGCTTAATATCATATTTGAGAAGTTATAAGTCTTTTGGTTAAGCTTTTACTAGGAATCTATCTTATTTTACTTTTTCAGCCAGCTTATTTGCTTCCATAGCTTATTCTACATGGCTTTTTGTAAATTTTCTTGTTAATTATTCTTAGTTAAGATATTTGTGAGCTTTTGCAAAAAGAATCAGCTTCTGAAACGTCCTAGAACTCTAACCCGACTATTTTGTCTTTTAGTGAAATTCTACTTTGCTTATTTCTGGCTTATTGGGTTTGCTTTTTCAAAATTTCTTTTCACAGATCTCTTAGGCACCTCAAAAGAAGGCTGTGTGTCAAATCTGAGCTTATGGCATTGGCTTATTGCTTAATGGGCTTATTAGCCCAATAAGGATAAGCTGTTATACCATTAAGCTGTGATAAGCTCAAAACCAGCTTTTGGGCCTTCAGACTTCTGTGTTCAGAATCAAATTTTGAGTCAGATTGGGCTTTTTAAGGTCTTTTGGGCTTAGTTGAACTTTTTGAGCCAAAAAGCCCATTTAATTAGACTGTTTTTGTTTTTAGCCCTTTTGGGGGCCCATTAGGGGTATTTTGGTAATTTCACTTTCATTTCTGTTTATTTAGGTTAAAAAAAACTAGTTTGCAAGTTTTTTGAATTTTTTATGATTTTTGGATTTAATAATATTTTAATATTATTTTATTATTAAATTTTAATTTTCATATTTTTGCACTTTTTATATTTTTCTTAGGTCTAATACATTAAAATAGGATTTTTGCAACTCTTAGATTAATTTTATCATCATTTTCTTAATTTTTAGAATTATTTTAAGGTTTTAATAGTTTTTAATCATTTTAAATAGTTTTAATTAGTTTTAAAATTCATAAAAATAGCATTTATTCTTATTTAGTCATTTAAGAGTTTTACAAAGTAAAAAATCTTTATTTGGGCTTTTTGTTAATTAATTGGATTTTTAGGGCTTTAATTAGCATTTAAAAATTAATATTTAATTAATTAAAAGGTTTAAAAAAGTTTTGATCATTAGTAAACTCTTAGTTTGGGAATTTTTAGAATTATTTTTTATTTTGCCACTTTTTTACGATTTTTAATTTAGTCGTCGTAGTAATAATTTTCACGTATCCGTCATTCTATTTTCTCATCCCCTTCTTTCTCAATATTAATCTCAAATATCATTACATTTTAGTCACACACATATACCTCCTTGGGAAACGAACTTAATTGGGTCATTAACACTTGATTTTCCTAAATCATTTATTTAATACTTTCCGCTCATTTACGCTCTTTTGTTTTTCTAAACAAGAGGTGTAATCTACCATAATCATTTTGGCGCCACTGCCGGGGAGGTGTGTCGTGATTAATTTGTCATTTTGTTTTTAATATTAACCATAAATAGTATTTGTATTAGTAGAACTCTACTAATATGTATTATCGGTTTTTTCGTTTTTCTTGTGAAATTATTATTACTATATTGTATTAAGTATCACAACAAAATCAAAATATCTCAAAAATTGTGAAATCACAACCTTAATTGGGATTTGATCTCCTAATTATTGTATTCGAATCTCAAAAAAAAAGAAAAAGGCAAAAATAGATAAATACTTTCATGAAGCTCGATTTTGAAAAATACGAACTATAATGTGGGTATAAGGCGGGTATTATAAAATATACCCTAAGGAAAAAGGCTCTTAAGTGCTCGCGCCGCCTCGTTTCCTCGCTTGCTTGTGAGTATTTTGAGATTGAAGGCTAATCGAGGGTTTTGCCGCCCAAAGTATTATTACGTATTATATATATTTTCTTGGTTTCTTTGTGATTAAACCCTCTTGAACAATTTGGTTTTCACCAAAGTTCTAAAGTCATTCGAAGGCGTTCACTCCATGTGATCGTTTTCATTCTTTTGAGGCTTCTTTAATCAAGAGTTTGATTCGAGAAGAGATTTGGTAGATTGTTGTCTACGAAGATACACAAAATCCAAAAAAATTAAAAACAATAAAAAAAAATTGAAAATCTACAAAAGACCCAAAAAGAATCTTCTTTGCTCACCTCCCATTCTACGTCAAGTTTATGCTAACTCGTAATCAAGCAAAACGAGCTCGTAAATGTTGTCAAAGTCAAGGAAATCAAAGTTCTTTGATTGAAGAACAAACTCCAATTTTTGAATCCGTTGTAGAACCACTAGTCGCCATGGCTAATCGTACTATGATGGAGTTACTTCAAGCACCCACCGACGGTTTTGGAGAAGCTATTGTGATTCCCGCCATCCTTGCGGAGAATTTTGAGATTAAGACGGGTTTAATGTCGATGTTTCAAGCAAATAAGTTTAGAGGTCATGAAAAAGACAACCCGCATTACCACATAAGGAATTTTAATCGTCTCACCGCAACAAGCAAGTTTAAGGATGTTCCACATGACGCCATTAAGATGATGTTGTTTCCATACTAGTTGGATGGACCCGCTAAAATTTGACTCGAGAAAGAACCGCTAAATTCAATTTTGACATGGGGTGATCTCATCTCTAAGTTTGTGAACCAATTTTTTCCACCATCTAAAACAACACATTTGAAAAATGAGATTTCAAGGTTTACACAACGTAATAATGAAAGTTTTTCAATGGCATGGGAACGATTTAAGGAAATGTTACATGAATGTCCACACCATGATTTTTCGAAATTGCATCAAATATATACTTTTTACAATGGGCTTAATGATCATGAACGAGATTATTTGAATGCCGCCGCAGGTGGTAATTTTTTGTGCAAAACGACCGATGAAGCTTTAAAGATTATCGAGAATAGATCTAAGGTTTATAACCCTCGTAACACACCGAGTGTTGCCAATATGGGTTCGTCATTGTCATCATCATCTCGTCACATTAATGCCTTACATGATGAAGCAAATGAGGAAAATCGGTTTTTTGATAGGTTTTCGACGCTTATGACACATAGGAAAGCACAAGATGCTTTGAATTACGCATCGGTTAAAGCGATTGAAAAGAGTTGTTTATCTTGTGGTGGAGCTCATGATCTTTCCGATTGCATTACGGCCGGTGGTAACACTTCGAGTGCTTATGTAGCAACGGGAACTTACAACCAAAACGGCCAAGGTTCCCGCCCAAATCAAGCACCATCAAATCAAAATGCTAAGAATTATCGAAACAACAATCATAATGGTGGTTATCAAGGCAATTCACGTAATTACAAAAAAGGGAATTATCAAAGTGGGAATGGACAAGTTTAAAATCAAAACCAAAATCGTGATTTTCAAACTACTGCACAAGGTTTTCAAAATGATCACACCAAAAATCTTCAAGAAGAATTTTTGAATTATGCTAAGGCAAATGATGCTAAGTTTGATAATATGCAACGTGAGATGATTAGCTTAAGATCTGAGTTGAAAAACTAGCTTAAAAATGAACTTGCTAATGAACTTAAGACTCATGCTAATAAAATGGAAGGGAACGTTCAACGTCTTCAACAAAATCAACAAAAGATGGAATAAGGACAACATGAGATTAAGCAACAATTGTTAAAAGCGGATGCTAGGCAATCAAAATTTGAAGACCGAATGGCAAAAATGTTTGAAGAAATCATGTGTAAACCCTCTTCCTCGGGTGGTCTTCCTAGTGGTACAATTGCAAACCCGAAGGGAGAAATGAAGGTTATTACTACACGTAGTGGTAAAACTTTCAAAGAACCAATCTCTCGTCCAAGTACTTCTACGAAGAAGGAAATTGAGAAAGAGCCCACGGTGATGGTCGAAAAGGAGCATATCACAAGCCCACGAAGTACCGCTCATACCACATCTACAGTTGAACCAATACCAATTATGGAATCCGAGATTCCAAGGCCGTTGCCTAATGTCCAACCCACACCACCCTTACCTTACCCTTCGAGACGAAACAAAGAGAAATTGAAAGAACATAACGAACAACAAATCAAGATTTTTATAAAAATGTTTCAACAAGTTCACTTTGATGTAAGTTTAGCCGACGCGTTGTTATACATGCCTCGTTTCGCTTCCACTTTTAAAAGTATGATGAATGATAAGGAAAGGCTTTCAAAGCTTGCTAATTGTTCTTCGGTTTATCTTAACCGCATACCGGAAAAAGTTGGTGAACCTGGAAAGTTTCTCATTCCTTGTGATATACAAGATATGAAAGAATGCCTCGCCTTGGCCGATCTTGGTGCGAGCATTAATTTGATGCCATTTTCCATTTGGAAATCTCTTTCGCTTCCGGCTCTTACTCCTTCGAACATGTCTATCCAGATGGCCAATCATTCTACGATTTTAGCATGTGGAGTAGCCGAGGATGTTTTCGTGAAAGTGGGGAAGTTCTACTATCCTGTTGATTTTATAGTAGTTGACATCCCCGCGGATCCTCAAGTTCCTCTAGTTTTAGGTCGTCCATTTTTAGATACCTCGAGATCGCTTATCGATGTTCATGCAAGAACTATTACTTTGAGATTCAACGAAGAGGAACTTGTTATAAACGCTACTCAAAACTCGACACCTTCTCATGTTTATGAAATCGCTACCATCAATCACATCGACTTAGTTGATGTGGTTTGCGATGAGTTTTCACAAGAAGTGTTAAGTTTTTCCGATAGCTCGTCAAGTGGCAATCCCACTATTTTGGATCCGATTCTTGCTAATTCTACACCAAATCTCACTCCATTCCAAGGAGGCGATTTTACTTTAAATGAAATCGACAATGAAGTTGTGGTGATTATTGGTAATGATACTTCTATTCCACCATTTCTTCCGCCAATAGAAGTTATGAGTGTTGAGCAAAAATCTTCAATCGAGGAACCGCCTATCCTTGAATTGAAAGATCTTCCATCTCACCTTGAATACGCATTATTGGAAGGTGATGACAAGTTGCCGGTTATTATTGCAAAAGGTCTTGCTAATGATGAAAAAACCACACTTTTGAAAGTTCTTAAAGCTCATAAAGTGGCAATTGCGTGGAAAATTTCCGAAATTAAGGGTATTGACCCAAAATTTTGTACTCACAAGATTTTAATGGAGGAGGACTACAAATCCGCAATTCAAAGTCAAAGAAGGGTAAACCCCAAATTCACGATGTCAACAAAAAGGAAGTTTTAAAAATCCTTGACACGGGAATGATTTATCCTATCTCCGATAGCCCATGGGTGAGCCCAATCCATTGTGTCCCTAAAAAGGGAGGAATGACCTTTGTGCCCAATGAAAACAACGAGTTAATTCCCACTCGTGTTGTGACCGGTTGGAGGCTGTGTATTGACTACCGAAAGTTAAATGACGCCACTCGTAAAGACCACTCTCCTTTGCCCTTCATGGAACAAATGTTGGAGCGACTCGTGGGAAACGAATTCTATTGCTTTTTAGATGGTTTTTCCGGTTACTTTCAAATCACTGTCGACCCTCGTGATCAAGAGAAAACTACGTTTACGTGTCCTTATGGAATGTTTGCTTATCGTAGGATGCCTTGACATTGTAATGCACCGGGTACGTTTCAACGGTGTATGATGGCTATTTTTCATGATATGATCGAGAAGTCGATGGAAGTGTTTATGGATGACTTTTCGGTGTTTGGCAATTCGTTCACGTCGTGTTTATCTAATCTCGAGAAAATATTAAAACGTTGTGAAGAAACCAACCTTGTGCTTAATTGGGAAAATGTCATTTTATGTGTAAACAAGGAATCGCATTAGGGCAAAAGGTCTCGAAAGCGGGGATTGAGGTAGATAAAGCTAAGGTAGACGTCATCGCCAAGTTACCTCATCCCAAAACCGTTAAGGGAGTTAGGAGTTTCCTAGGCCACACGGGCTTTTATCGTCGCTTATCAAAGAATTTTCGAAAATCTCTCGACCAATGACACACCTTCTCGAGAAGGATGCTCCTTTTAAATTCAATGAGGATTGTGTTAGAGCTTTCGAAACTCTTAAAAGGAAACTAACCGAAGCTCCCATTCTTGTTGCTCCTAATTGGGAATTACCCTTTGAAATCATGTGCGATGCAAGTGATTATGCTATAGGGTCCATTTTAGGGCAACGTTACGAAAAGCATTTCCGTCCTATCCATTATGCTAGTAAGACGATGACCAAGGCTCAATTAAAGTACACCACAATGGAAAAGGAATTCCTTTCCGTGGTCTATGCTTTTGTGAAATTCCGACCTTATCTCGTCTTGACTAAAAGCATCGTGTATACCGACCATTCGGATATCAAGTATCTCTTAGCTAAGCAAGATGCTAAGCCGAGATTGCTTCGTTGGATGCTGCTCCTCCAAGAATTTGATGTCACCGTGCTTGACAAAAAAGGAGCCGAGAATCTAGCGGACGATCATCTCTCTCGTCTAGAAGATCCTCACAAAGATGTTTTCGAGAACAAGGAAATTACCGAAACATTTCCTCTTGAGACTCTCGGTGTAGTGAAATCTAAAGACACCACCCCATGGTTTGCCAACATTGCAAATTACCATGCGGAGAATTTCATAATCAAGGGTATGACGACACAACAAAAGAGAAATTTCTTTCGTGACGTCAAGTTCTATTTTGGGACGACCCTTATCTCTTTCGGGTTTGTGCGGATCAACTCATTCGACGTTGTGTTTTTAGTGTCGAAGCTTCTAACATCCTTAGAGCTTGTCACGAGGGACCCACGGGTGGTTACCACGGTGCTAATCTCACGGCTAAGAAAGTTTTCGATGCCGGCTTCTTTTGGCCTACGATCTATAGTGATGCACACGCACTTGTGAAGTCATGTGATTCGTGCCAACGTCAAGGAAAATCGTCTCAACGTGATGAAATGCCGCAAGATATAATTCAAGTGTGTGAGATTTTCGAAATTTGGGGCATAGACTTTATGGGGCTGTTCCCATCATCTCATGGTAACAAGTATATCCTCGTCGCCGTCGACTACCTTTCTAAGTGGGTGGAAGCTAAGGCTTTACCTACTAATGATGCTCGTGTGGTAGTGAAGTTTTTGAAGCAACTATTCTCTCGGTTTGGAACCCCTCGTTCTATTATAAGCGATCGTGGAACCCATTTTTGTAATGACCAATTCGAGAAGGTGTTAAAGAAATATGGAGTTACTCATCGTCTTTCTACGGCTTATCACCCGCAAACGTGTGGGCAAGTCGAGGTTTCAAACCGAGCTTTGAAGAGGATTTTAGAGAGGACGATTGGAGAAAACCGTGCTTCATGGTCCGACAAACTCGATGACGCTTTATGGGCCTTTAGGACCGCTTATAAGACACATATCGGTTGTACTCCATATAAGTTGGTTTATGGAAAGAATTGTCATTTGCCCATTGAATTGGAGCATAAGGCATATTGGGCCCTTAAGCATGAAAATTTTGATTTAAAGACCGTGGGAGATCACTAGAAAATATAAATGAATGAATTGGATGAATTAAGAGATAATGCTTATGAAAATTCATTGATTTTCAAAGAAAAGACTAAAAAGTTTCATGATGCAAAGATTGAAAACCGGATTTTTAACATTGGTGATCAAGTGTTACTTTTTAACTCTCTATTAAAGATATTTTCTGGGAAATTGAAATCTCGTTGGTCGGGTCCTTTCACCATAACACAAGTGTTTCCTTATGTGACCATCGAGCTAGCTCAAAATGATGGTCCTAACTTCAAGATGAATGGACATAGGCTTAAGCACTACTTTGGTGGGGAAGTTCCTTCGTTGGACGAACTCGACCAAGTCACCTTCCCAATGATAATTAGCATTGAAGGGATCGAATCGAGCTCATGACTCGGTAATAAAAAACGAGGTGCCTCGTGGGGGAGATCCCATGCTTATCCTTTTTATGCTTTCTAATAAATAATGAGAGGGGATTTGTGCCCTTCCAACTCGCTGTCTCGTGGTTGTTTGTGAATGGGTTATCTAGATCATCATCATCACAACAATTGAAGACTCTCGTGTTCGTTTAAGTGAGCCTCGATCGTTTGCTTGAATAGTTTTTCACGAATCTATGACATATCCTTTATTGTTCTAACAATTATCTTTTAGCATAATTAATAAACGGCTTTAGATATATTGTTGATCACCCTTTCCATGCTAGATCCTAAGCATTCGACTCTTCGTCTCTAGTATGGGGGTACTCCACCTTTAGACTCGAAACATTGAGGACAATGTTTAATTTTAGTATGGGGGGGGGGGGGTGAATAAATACTTTCTTTGCTACGCCCTCACGTTTTCCAACTTTCAACGTTTTGTTTTATTTTTGTTGCTAATAAGGCTAAAAATGGCCAAATTTTAAAAATTTTCTTAGTTTTCATAAGTGTTTTTAAGATATGAAAGTATATTTTCCGATGGGTAGAATAAGAGCTAATTTTTGACTTGATGGGCATTTAGAGCCCTTTACATTCCTTAACCCGCTCGAATCAAGTTTTGCTAGACTTTTATATAGGGAACTTTAAAACGCGAAAGTATTATCTCATTCGGGTTAAGAACAAGAACTTTTCGCAAGTTCCTATAATTGATCCTAGAAAGTCACTTATCAAGGGAACTATAAAATGCATTCTCTAAACTTGAAAAAGTCTAAGAAAGTGCAAGATCCTATAGGTGGCTTGAAAACCCAAAACTTCGATTTGATAAAGTCTTAATGAAAGCTAACCCAAATTTGGCTTAAATATGACTTGCATGGCTATGTATTCACGAGTCTCTTTAAATAGAGGTCTTTAAATAGTGAAAAAAGAGAAATGATAGAGTTAGACAAGTGATCATGCTAAACGTAAAACATGAAGATGTTCTTTCAAAAACTCATATGTTTTTTATTGTGTCTTTTTCTCCCATAAGATCAATGCATTAGGAATAAAAATACTTGCAATAAGTAAGGTCGTACGATTTGAAAGGTTACTTAGCTTCTAGCACAAGATCGTTTAAAAGTTGCTCGGGGTTGAATAGAGTTCATAGCCGAGGCATAACTTATTGAAGCGGGATGCAAAGATTGGTGAAGATCCAAAAAGGCCCTAACAAGGCATGAGGAGATTTATTTTGTTGCTAAAGATCCAAGATGATGTGAAGTATCATTATTCCTAAATCAATATGAAGGATCGAGACACACGACGAAAAGCAATTACTCCCCTAAAGATCATGGAGAAAGTTTATCCAAAAAGACCCTTACAAGGTATGAGGATAAATATATCCAAGTCCTAAAAGGAGGCGGATCGTTGTATATCAAAATCCAAAATAAAGATTGAAGAAAAATGATGAAGTCGTGGTCAAAGTATGAAGAATCTCTTAAAAACGTCAAGTGAAGAAATTCCAAAATATGAAGAGAAGACCATAAATTGAAGAACGTCTTCCCAAGATCTGAAGTATGAAGTACATGCCAAATATCGGTCCGAGAAAAGTCTCAAATCGTGAAACGAGTTATGCCAAGATATGAACTTAAGGAGATACTCGAGAAGCCGTTTTAAAAGATTTTGTCCTTCGGCTAACTATCGATTAAATCATGCTACTTTACTTTCGGACTAATAAATACTCAAATAAGTCCATATGAATCACTTGTGATCCATGAAAAATAGTTAAAAAATTCAAGAAACCCATTTCATTTCATAATAACTAGGATTGTGGGGAGAAAAAGTAGTGTTAGCATTATGACTTGTACCAACAATGATCTCATTTTTGCACTTAGCATGGAATGTATGACAATCAAGGATGACGAACTTTACTCTATGGAACATTCACTTGTTTCAATTCATTGACCCTAAAAGTCATACACGTGATGAAAATCATACATTATGTCTTTACACATCTTCGTAGTATTTTTGATAGTCTTTTACTTTTCAATAAAGGGTAATAAAATTGAATTTTGGTGATGCCTAGATACTTTATTCTAGCATTGCATGAGGGCACGACAATGGCTTAGTATGGGGGAGTGATGAGATGGCATTTATACATGATCTCATCGTTCTTTTCGGGCTTTAAATGCATAAAATGTCATAAAAATACTATATATATATATGCTTGTTTTTGTTTACTTGTGTATTTTAGGTATGGATATCGTGAAAAAGACAAAAGATATCAAGAAACAAGGAAAAAAGAACACGAGAAACGAAGCCGTACAAAGAACCGGGCCCTAGTTCATGATTTCTCAAAGAAAAACCCTTGAAGACTTGAAGATGTACAAGATTGATCAATCAATTATGAATAAATGACACTTAATACCCTTGTATATTCATAATTACAAGTTTGGTCCCTTAAGTTTGTCAAAATTACAAAAAGGTCCTTCAGCTTTGAAGATTTGGCAAGATTTGTCCCTCAAAAATTCTAAATTGTCAACAATAGTCCTTCATGAAGTCAAACATCCAATGAAGATCTTCAAAGATGAGAAATGTCCAAGATCAGCCCTTGAAATATTCAAAAATGGCAAAAATAACCCTTGAAAACCTTTCACCAAAGTTTTTGGGCAAATGTGTGAAATTGGAAAGTTTAATAACAAAGGAACATGTTTTAATGAGCTGAAATAATTTTTATACATGTTTTACCAAAGAACAAGGGCCATTTCTGCCATGCCAAACATTGGAATCCCATAACACGCGCCAAACACTTCCCTTCCACCTTTTTCGGATCAAATGGAGTTACTATTCACCCCAAGAACCGAGTTACCACCTCACTAAAAACAAAGGGTAAAAACAAATTACCCAGGCACACGTTTGATTCACATGCCCAGAAACCCATCCCACACCAAAAACCCTCAATCCCACTCACCAAAGGACCCCACCCATCAACCCGTCCACCAATCAAAATCCAACTTCCTCTCCAAGGAATGACACGTGGCCAAATCAACAGCCCACACTCCTTGCTTGGTCACAAAGCTAAAAAGAACGACTTGGATGCATTTGGACATCTCAACAACAACAAACGTCTAGAAGGGTTCAAGGGTATTTTAGGGACTTGTTAGCTAGGGTTTTCATTGTAATCTCAGCCCTTGTGGCCTATATAAGGACTCCTCAACCTGTGAGAGAGCCTTGTTCCAGTTTTACTCTTTAAACATTGTAATTCCTTTTTAAAATTTATAAAAGTTTGGTATTTTGAAAAAATTGTAATTCCTTTTTATGTTTTTGAAAGTTGGTGTTGTTTAAGAGTGAAGCTGAGTTCCATTTTATGTTATAAAGGTGTTTTAATCTTTGGATTGAAGCACGTTTTGATTTGAACAAGTTTTCAAGTTTGAAAAAAGTTGAAAACCTTGTTCCTATTTGGTTGAATTTGACTGTACTAACCCCATCCATTTGCCTAAAGCTCTTGCAAGCTTATTGACACCAAGCTTGTGAATGGATTTAAGCCCTTGGTTGGTCTGTTTGCTCTTTGTGTTGAAGAAATGAAGTCCTTGAGGTTCTACTTTGAACCATCAGTCAAGGCCTCATATCATCTCCTTTGTTCAAGGACCTTGGTCACTCTCTATCTGTTGAGAGTGGTCCAAAGAGCATAGCTGATCTCACTAGGAAGTTATGAGGGATAGGTATAAGCTCTATTTAAGTTTCCTCTAAAAAATTTCATGTTAATGTCTGTTATAAGTTTTGCCATGTGATTTGGTGTTCTTGTGTTTGTGCTTTGTGTTTTATTGTTTGTTTCTGTTAGTTGTCACCTAGGTAAGGTATTTGAACCATAAAATCAGTAGGTTGTGTGTTGGAATCAAAAGTTTGTTTGAAAAGGGGCTAAAACAAGGTTGTTTGGTTTTTGGGATCATAAGGCCTTGTGGCCTTGTGCCCTTGGTTCTTAGGGTTTGGATAGTCTAAACAAGTCATTGGTAACTGGTTTTGGTCCTTGGTTAAGTCTCAAGTGGTTTGGAAAAAGATTTCAAAGTTTTGGAAAAATCTGAAAATATTGGTTTCAAATTGGTCAAACACATTTGGTTTGGGAAGAGTTTAGGTGATAAGCTATATGTGCAATATCTGTTTGTTGAATTTGGTGACTTATTGTGGGTGCTAGAGCTTATCAAAGTTGGCTAAAGTGGTCATTTCCATCAGCAAAGTAACTACCTCAATATAGGCTTGCATTTGTTATTCTAGTATATGCCTAGTTGTTTAACTGCTTGAATCTTGTTATTGTGTTGCTTGTGAGTGCTTCTTGCTATTTGGTTTGCTTATTTGCTGGCTTATAAGCTAACTGGCTTATTGGCTTGATTTTGTCAAAATCTGTCAAGGTTTGGTCAACTGACAACTTGATTCACAAGGGCTCAACCTTGAGTTCTTCACAAAAGTTGCTTAAAACAAGCTTATAATCAATCCCTGATCATTTGGTAAAATTTGGTGAACTTTGACTTTTGGTCAAATAAGCACAATTTGGCTTATTTTTTAGAACTGCTTATTGGTAGATGCAACAACTCGGCTTTTGTGATAGGTGTCCTTTTTCTTAGCTTAATATCATATTTGAGAAGTTACAAGTCTTTTGGTTAAGCTTTTGCTATGAATCTAGCTTATTTTGCTTTTTCAGCCAGCTTATTTGCTTCTACAGCTTATTCTACTTGGCTTTTTGTGAATTTTCTTGTTGATTGTTCTTAGTTAAGCTATTTGTGAGCTTTTGCAAAAATAATCAGCTTCTGAAACGTCCTAGAACTCTAACCCGACTATTTTGTCTTTTAGTGAAATTCTACTTTGCTTATTTCTGGCTTATTGGGTTTGCTTTTTAGAAATTTCTTTTGACAGATCTCTTAGGCATCTCAAAAGAAGGTTGTGTGTCAAATCTGAGCTTATGGCATTGGCTTATTGCTTAATGGGCTTATTGGCCCAATAAGGATAAGCTGTTATACCATTAAGCTGTGATAAGCTCAAAACCAGCTTTTGGGCATTCAGACTTTTGTGTTCAGAATCAAATTTTGAGTCAGATAGGGCTTTTCAGGTCATTTGGGCTTAGTTGAACTTTTTGGGCCAAAAAGCCCATTTAATTGGACTGTTTTTGTTTTTAGCCCTTTTGGGGGCCCATTAGGGGTATTTTGGTATTTTCACTTTCATTTTCTGTTTATTTAGGTTAAAATAAACTAGTTTGCAAGTTTTTAGAATTTTTTATAATTTTTAGATTTTCAATAATATTTTATTATTAAATGTTATTTTTCACATTTTTGCACTTTTTATATTTTTCTTAGGTCTAATACATTAAAATAGGATTTTTGCAACTCTTAGATTAATTTTATCATCATTTTCTTAATTTTTAGAATTATTTTAAGGTTTTAATAGTTTTTAATCATTTTAAATAGTTTTAATTAGTTTTAAAATTCATAAAAATAGCTTTTATTCTTATTTAGTCATTTAAGAGTTTTACAATGTAAAAAATCTTTATTTGGGCTTTTTGTTAATTAACTGGATTTTTAGGGCTTTAATTAGCAGTTAAAAATTAATATTTAATTAATTAAAAGGTTTGAAAAAGTTTTGATCATTAGTAAACGCTTAGTTTATTTAATTATATTTTTGGTAATTTTTTGGGAATTTTTAGAATTAATTTTTATTTTGGCACTTTTTTACGGTTTTTAATTTAGTCGTCCTAGTAATAATTTTCACGTATCCGTCATTCTATTTTCTCATCCCCTTCTTTCTCAATATTAATCTCAAATATCATTACATTTTAGTCACACATATATACCTCCTTGGGAAACAAACTTAATTGGGTCATTAACAATTGATTTTCCTAAATCATTTGTTTAATACTTTTCCCTCATTTACGCTCTTTTGTTTTCCTAAACAAGAGGTGTAATTTACCATAATCACATTAGATACTCTATAATATCCTCATTCATAGATATTATAGGCTTACTTCTAGCACCTATAAGCACAAAATTCCAAGCTTTTGTACTATTATTATCTACTGAGTCGCATTTTGTACATTACCTAAAAAAATCCCTACACCATTCTCTAATGTCTTTGCTCTCAAGAGATTGCTTTGCACCACTTTGTATGTTGTCAATTTCATCTAACCTTTGATTCATTTTTGCTTCATTTGCGCACTTAGCAACTGAATAGAACGTCATTTTGAGGTGCTCACCACGAAAATCCGAATACTAATTTGCATAAATGACGTGCACATAATCTGTGTTCAGCTTGTGGGAATAATTCTTGAACCGATGTTTAACAATCCCTAGACATACAACAAACTACATTGAGAAAAAAACCTTAAAATGATTGGAGGTAAGATTTAGAATTAACATAAGAGATCATACCTTTTGCTTATCAGACATAAAAGTCCATTCTTTTCCATTTATAGTTTTGATGTCAATTTTTAGATGCCTTAAAAACCAAGTCCACGAAGATTATGATTCTATCTCAACAATTTCCCAGGCCAATGGAAACATTTAATTATTTGGATCTTTACCAACTCCGTCAAAAGCATACCCTTTACCACACCTTTTAAAAATCAACCATCAAGCCCAAGATATTTTCTGCATCCATTGAGAAATCCCTCACGAACAGCAGCTAAGCAAACATACATCCTTTTGAAATAGGGGGCTGCCCCATGACATATACGCTCTACTTCAATGTCAACAGAAGATCCGAGACTTCTTTGCACTAAAGCGTCTGCATAGTTATTCAACTTTTTATACTCATGTAACACGTCCCTTTCTAACCGTTTCATCACCATTTCCTTAACTCTCTTGCACTGGTTCTTAGTTACTTCTAACTCCAATTGTGATTTAATAGTATCTTGAATATGAGTAGACTTTATACCAGATGAGCATATATCATACCTTCCCATTGCTCCACAATCCAGGATGATTTGAGATGTGATATTTTGAACATCTTTGAACACGTATGCGTTACATTTAACGTTTTCACTAGGAAATATTTTTTGCTATTGTGTTCTTTATTTGCTGCATACACCATCCATTTACAATGTTTATCTACGCATTTTACTTTGACACGATATCTAACACTTTTCACAAACTTATAATCTCTTTTTTCTTGAATTATGTATGATTAGCGAAGGATAGACCGATAAAAAGCTTACAAACTTACAATTTTAATTGTACCTAGGAAATATCACCGTGGTCCTCTTGAGTTCGGTGTTCCATCTTCTAATACTTCTTCATCTAAACTCTCAACATCAGAATTGTCGAGGTAATTTTCTTCACCCCCTTGAAAATTTTCTTGCCCTCTATCACCATGTTCTAATCCTTGTTGTGGGTTGTTAGCAGTTGGTACTTTTATTTGGTTCAACAACCTATAGTGCTCTCTTACTGATTCTATACCAACAACCACCTCTGTATCTAGGTTTGGATCGAGTGTCTCTGTAATTTCATTAAGTTTGGCCTCGCAATCTTCTTCAAGATCACCTTCTTGTGATCTAGTCTCATCTTCTTCTTCCCCATCATTTTCCTTGCACTCCTCATCTTCATTATTTTGAATCAAGCATTTGTCAACTATGTCCCAATCATACTCATGGTTATCATTCATATTATTATCATTCATTATGCGCATTAAGTAAAAACATCAAGCAAAAAATAAAAGTGATAGAATAATCACTAAACCATATCATATCGTTTGTTATGTAAAAATTGCACAAAACAATTAAAATCTTAAACACACCCAAAAAAAACCTGAATTCACTAGTTTTTATGAAAACTTAACAAAAAAAAATATCTAATTAAAACCCTACGCTGGTTAGTTTGCATGCCCTAACAAAAAGATTAAAAATGTTTAGGTAATCAATTACATAATTTGCTTACTTGTAGCACTACACATATCCCACGAATCCACCTTAAATTAAAAGCACACAGTCGATATTTTTGTTTAGTATCATAGAACTTTGGAAGATACGTGGGTGACTCTGTTTGTGTAATGCATAACTAACGAGTTATTTTTTCTCCGTTAAATCTTAATAGGCTGGGCTCACGTGATGGTCACTTGATCTTATCAAGTGTGTGTAGGGTACTAAAAATTCCATTTAACCAAATTGAGGATATTATGCTTCACCTCTAATAATTGAGGGTACTAGAAATTCCAGTTAGACAAGTCCAGGGTACTAAACCGTGTTTTGGCCTTCCTTTTTTAGATTAGATATAATTTGTTTTATTTTCTAGCATTTTTTTCTACATCATACTTTATTTCATTCTAGCAACAAATTTTGTTTATGAAGTATTGTGATTCAGATATAGTCATAACAAATTTTATTTCTTTATGGTTCGGTTGATTTTTATTTGAAGATTCAAAAAAATAGTGATTCCGGTTGAAGGTATATGTTTTGGTTTTGGTCAGTGTTGATTCAGTTCAGTGTATTGAGGTTTTTGATTCGTTGGTGTTAGCTTCGTTTGATGTAGTTTTGGTTCCAATTGATATTGTTGACTATGATGATAGTTATTGATTTGGATGAGTGTATCATTTGGTTATGATGATTGATGCTTAATTCGTAATTTTTCCCCTTCCTGTTTCTTTAGTTACTACTACTATATTTTAGTCACCTTAAGATCTAGTAGTTAACTTTTGATTAGTAGTTAATAAATAAACAAAAAAAGGGAACAAAAATGATTGGTATGGGCTTCGAACACGTGACACGTTGCCTGAAATAGTCTGCTCTTACCATTGTTCCATCTTTTATTTCTATAAAAGATTTCCTTTATCATAGTTAAGTAGTTAGTTTAGGTATTTTTTTATAATGGTTAAATTAGATTTGTTAAAAGTCTTAATTAGAGTTTAAATAGTTTCAAAACGTTTCAAATATGTCTTAAAATATATTTGTTTATAAATCATTTTTAAAAAAAATTAAATTTTCAAAATAGCTTTTACAATTTTTAAAATGTCATTTAGTTTATTTGTCGTTAACCGTTTGATGTCTTTTGATTTTGTGGCGAGGAGTTTCCGGGTTTATTAGAGTTAGTTGATAGGTGTAATTACTTATACAGTGTTTGGTTGGCAAAAGTTGTGAAGTCTAGTTTTAATCAGTGTAGTAATTGTGCGGTTTGAGTTTGTTTTTGAAAGAAGGTGCTTGGTTCGTGAACGGGTTTCGGTTTTGATTAATTTGATTTGAGAGGCCATGTACTTTACGTGTCATATTTTGTTGGTTATGTTGATTTTTTTAGAGCATTTTTCTTCGGACCATGGGTACTAAAATTCTTTCCTTTTTCAATATCTAGCTTAAAGTTTATTACTTTTAATGGTCAAATGCTTAGTTGTTGTTTGTTTATTATTGTGATTGCGATGATTAGCGAGTAGTTTGTTTATGCTTGTTGTGTGGTGGTGATTTGTGATATAAGTGTGGATTTAAAATATCGTTGATTAGTGATTTACGTTTGATTAAATCGAGACTTGGTTATTTCAAAGAGAAAAAGTCGGAGAAATGATTTAGTATTGATTTAGAAATTAATATTTTTGTAAAAATGTCTTTTCAATAAAAACGATCGTTGTAAGAAATTATATTTTTATAAAGATATTAACTCGTTCAAATGAAATATAAAAATCCACATTTGTTGATCTAATTACTCCACTTGATAAACATATTAGTTTAGCATCTTTATTGTCGTTAAAAGGAAAGTTTATCGCCGATGGTAACTTATCCTTAACAACGGGAAGTTTACAACTTCTCGGACTTGAGCTCGTTTTGTAAGATATTCAACATATTAACCTCAAGTAATTGGTTTTCAAAACTTTGAACACAATTTTTCAAGAATTTTTCAAAAGGTTTTCTAAATCTTACAAAATTGTGTGTTCAAAAATGTTTTGATAAACAGAGCATGTCTTCCGGAATCAATAATATTTACGATCCTAGAAATGTCGTTCAATAATGACACGGGGTTGTAAATAAAGTTCGAGCAGAAGTTTAAATGATTTAAAACATGCTCAAAATGGTTTGCTGTTATTTCAGACAGTAACCCGCTTTTCATATTCAAGTGAAGCATTTCATGGTTAAGCTTTGACTCAACAACGGGAATTAATTTTATCAGGCATGGTTTACTTTATTACCATATAAGGGATTGTGTTTATGTGATAACACAATCTAACACGAATTTATGTACGTGTCAGTGGATTTATTTGTTAAAACAAGAGAAATCTTGTTTTTATGAAGTTATCATCTCCACAATCCGTAGCAATTTATAATTGATATCTACAAACTCGACGATGCGACTACTCAAACAGCGAGTGCAGCTCTTTCAATAGAACACGGGTCAACAATTGAGGGGGAGCAATTGTCCAGCATTCAGAATCTTTGATGCCGAAAGTGCCAAGGTCACTAATTGGTGTCAAGACAATGATATCAATCATACACATGGTGTTAAGAGATAACTTTAGACGTGACGAGGCAACCAACATTCATGAACAAGAACCATGTGATTCTATCATATGATGTTCTCCATCATTCAGGTCCAACCTCGTAAATTATTAATCTTGTGAATACATTATCATATATGATCTTTGCACGTGATAAATACCTTACACTTGTGTTTAAAAGGTATTTAATTTACGTTTCAAGTACACCCTCATTAATTTAAGGGGGAGCTTGTGAAAATCATGAAAATAAATGGATTGCCATTTTTCTTCCCAAATTTTCTTAAAAATCTTATTAAATCAATTGATATTAAAAACATCGATTGGGTTAATATTTTTAATATGGCGGAGAAAATGTGATTTAATATAAGAAATGATTAATCACAAATGGTTTGACTTAACGTGATAGCTCATCCCGACATGTGCGAAATGTTTCCGAATATCGTGTCATATGTTAAGGGGGAGCAAAATGGATTTGATATATCTAAAACGGAATTCATGGTGATTTATACTTACCCACAATCCATTTATTTCACGAAGATGAAGATTGTGGTGACAAAAGGATGGTAGGATAGGTTAAGTCCAATGATTCTTCTAGAACCGGAGGAATCTTCCCAAGGACATTCCATAGCTAGAAATAGTAGTCCTTAGGAAAGATGGAGAAAGATTATGAACGTAGCTGAATGCCGACCAAGTACTTAAGTAAGCACTAGAACAATCACAACAAGGTGCTAGTTATGACGTATTGGTAAGTATTGAAGGGGTTGAAGAATGAAAAAGAATTGTAAAGATAAAGGGTCTAAAGAAAGAAGCCCTCCTTACAACTTAGGCAGAAACCGGGTCAATACATATGCTATTGAGATCATTTTTAATGATGCTTGATATTGAAGATAAGACATCATGGACCTAGTGAGCAACACACAACCCATCTCAGCTAACTCAAATATCTCTCAAAAGATATTTGTTTTATTCACAAGGAGACAACGCATTATCTATCGATTTAATCACTCCGAATATATTGATATTGAAATGGTGGCACTCATCTCCAGCCTCCGATCACTAAAAATCCAAAATGCACAATCGAGTCTATAGCCATTTGAGATCATCAAATATCTCATTAGGACACACTTTCATAATTCCTTTCTTCTTCACACACTGTTAAATGTAAGAAAGATCTTAAGAGTCATACGCAAAATCTTCATGATCTTGCCTGAACATCTGAGTAATACGAAAGTATTTACAATGAAGATGGAAATCCTTCTTGAGCGAACATCAAAAAACTCATGGTAGGTGACTTGTGTGATTCTTTATGAATCAAACTTGTGATAACTGTAAAGCAACAGTGGTTTAATTCTTAAATGAATCTAAACACGTTCCAGGCCTCTACGCAATATCTTAGTGATCTTGCCAGAACACTCAGAGTGGCACTCTTTAGTGTTCACAGTGATGAGTGGAAATCCTTCCAGTATCAACATCAAATAGCACTGCGGTAGGTGACAAGCAAGATTCTGTTAGAATCGAGCTCGTGAAACTGGAAAGCAACGATGGTGCGATTCTTTAATGAATCAAACTTGTTCCAGGAATCAGATTTGACGGCTTCAAATCATGCGGATAATTTCATCCAAATGATTCACTCTATATGTTCGTAGTCACCTTTGGACGGTCGAGTAAAGAGAACGGGTTTACCCACGAAATCTTGTAAATGAGGTTCTTAATTGAAACTACCTGCCACAAGTACGATATTTAAATCGTCCAACGGTCTTCACCGACCGGAGGTAAAATTCTACCTAATTAGGTTGAAATGTTCAAATTCATTTCATTCGTGTCTACGTTTTGTTGCTAATTGTCTTATGCAACGTAACAAGAAGGTGGCACTACGGTATCCGAGAAGAATTCGTCCCCGCATGCTTATACTTTCTACACTTAATAATTCAACAAATTCAAGAAAGCCTAAAAGTCAAGTCTTCCGTTGTATCAAACTCTGAAGCTTTCAAGAATTCATCAAGGTATAAGTATGTGGTACATGAAGTCACGAGGAGGCAAATTTCACAAGTAATGAATGCACAAGGTCAAGGCAAGAAAACATGCTCAAGACTAAAGTCAAAGATCTCATCATCATATTCACAAGAACAAGATCGAAGACTCAAGCATAGTATGCTAGGTTTAAGATTTTGTAAAATTGTGTGACCTCCTTTAGGGGGAGATTGTTACAAATACATTTTCCTAAAGAAAGTCTCGATGACATCATTGTTATCATAGATCACGAGATATAGACTATTTAGGACATTGTAACTTGGAGTGACCTCCCTTAGGGGGAGATTGTTGGAAATACGTTTTTATGTATTTAGAAAGGATCGGTCACTTCAACGATATATACGTAGTATGGGCTCGTGATCTAATTATGTAAACATATAATCCATAAAGCCCACATGTAGGGTGGACTATATATACCCCCTCCTAGCATGTTAGGAGGGGTTATTGGTTCCCATTTCATTAATCTAATACATCTTTCTCTCCATTCTTTCCTTTTTCTCTCTAACTTTCTCTCTCTAGTTCTTCATCTCTCTCTCTCTCTTTAGATCATTACAACACATAAACAATCCAAGGATTTCGTGGATCTACAATATGACAGCCCATAGTAGCAGTATTATCCAAATACACTTCAGCCCGTCACATTCATACTGTCTGATCCAAAAAAATTATACTATAACCAGCCCATGTGTTGACAAGCTGAGTGGGAGAAAAAAATCGCAGGCCCAAAGTCTTTTTACTACCCATCAAAATTTGAATAGGTTAAGAAATAAATTGAGTCCCATTCTCCCAATATGTTACCAAAATTAGGAGTATAAATAACTCATAACCCTAATCTTAATCACACATTACCCTAATCCTTATCACAAAAAATACGCAGCCATCTACAGTTTTATCTGCTGCCATTTCTTTTCATCATTCGTTTATCCACCCCCAAAAAACAAGCGCAACACCAAATCTTACATCTTAGCTAATTCTCATCTCATTCTATAACCCAATCTTAATCATACATAGCAATCCCAATCCCAGCAACCAACAATTCATCCATCATCTCATTCTCAAACACAAATCGCCAAATCTACATCTTTTTAATCAATTAAACCAAATTCATGTTTATCTATGTCGATCTATGATGATCGAATGATAAAATAATCATAACCAATCGATCTCTTTGTTTCTCAACAAAACGAATCTCAATCTTTAGATGATACAAAACCTATGCAGATATAAAAACCAGGTTGGCTTCAAGATCTCCGAATGAAGGTCTCGGGTAGGTTTTTACATGACTGCATGTTGTTTTGGTGATTTAAACAACCAAAATAATGAGTTGATTGATACAATATTGTTACCAATCTATCAATTATTTAGAATATTCACGGAGGTTTAGAACTTGACTCAGATGTGTGATGATTGATTAGACTTGTAAATCTTTTGAGATTTATGAACAAGTTTAAATTTCTGATATTATTAGTATTTAATTAAGTCTAGATTCTAGATAAAATGGAGATATGATATAGGTGTCGATGGGATTTAGGATTAGATGTTGTGGATCTGATTTGGAGTGAAAAGGTGATGAAGTTACCAATTGGTGTCGGTCATTTTAACATTCATGCTCTGGTCATTTTTTTATAACAAAACATCCCATTTCGGAATTAGTCAAAAACATTAGCTCACAATGTTTTTAAAACCTCTAATTTCGCAATGTTGGATAATCTCCTTAATAAAGATATTTTACTAGTATAAAAAGTTCGTTTCTCGGTATCTTCTCGAATTGATTTCCGGTTAATTGTGCGAGATTAGTTGTTCTTGGTGGAACAAAAAGGGAATGGTCGTTGTCTAAAACTAATGAAAAAATAAAGACTTGAAACAAATAAAATAAAGACGGTAAAAAGAAATACTGAAAGATAAAAACTTAACAAAAAGTAAATGACGAGAAATTAAAAGGGAAATAAAGTAAATGACGCAAACTAAAACTTGACAAAACGTAAATTTAAAAACTTGAAAATAAAATACTTTAAGAATTAAACTAAGAAACCACAAATTAAAATAAAGCTTAAGAAAAATAAGACGAAACAATTAAAATAAAGCTAAGTAAAAATGGCGAGAAAAATTAGTTTAAGAATAAAATTGGACAAAAATGACATAATTTCGCAATTAATAAAAAATTATGAATTAATTTTGCAATTAAAACCCATGATTTCGCAATTATGTCAAAATTGACATAATTCCGCAATTAGCAAAAGACACAATTTCGTAATTGCTAGAAAATGAAAGATTTCGCAATGTTGCACAATGTCGCAATAATTGCACAATGTCGCAATAGTGCACAATGTCGCAATAATTGCACAATGTCGCAGTAGTGCACAATGTCGCAATAATTGCACAATGCCGCAATAGTGCACAATGTCGCAATAGTGCACAATGTCGCAATAATTGCAAAATCGAATCAGATTTCGCAATATTGAAAAACAATGATTTCGCAACTTGGAACAAGATTTCGCAACTTTGTAGAGGATTCAATTTCGCAATTATGGAAAAATTGCGAAATTGAATCAGGACAAAATTTCGCAATTATGGACAATTGCAAAATCGAATCAGCTCAATTTCGCAACTTTATGAAAAGTTCCAAAATCGAATCAGACAAAAGTACAATTTCATAACTTATGAAAAGTTCAATTTCGCAACTTTATGAAAAGTTCCAAAATCGAATCAGACAAAAGTACAATTTCGCAACTTATGAAAAGTTCAATTTCGCAACTTTATGAAAACTTCCAAAATCGAATCAGACGTTCCTAAAAAATAGGAACCAGATGTATGACGAAAATAAGCAACTTTTTAGCACTTTTTCAAGGACAATAAGCTAAGAACAACTCTAATAAGCTATCAATAAGCTAGAGAGAAGGTTAAAACTCATAAAAACATCAAAAGAAACACACGAAAATTAAAAGATTTGAACTTCATGTAAAAACTTGATGAAAAAGATTATGAAAACAATAACGTGATTAACAAGAAAGATTAAAAAGATTAGATCTAAAACAAGATTAAGCGTAAAAGTAAAGATTCAATTAAAAACAAGAAAGGAAGATGAAAGATTAAAGTTCTAGTGAGAGAAACTGTCACTTTCTCTCTCTAAAACTAAACTACTCCTACTCCTAAAACTAAAACTAACCAACCCTCCTAAATGAGTTTAGGAGGGTATTTGTAGGAAAATGGGGAGGTGCATGTGTTGCCTCCTCTTTCTTTCTTTCTTCACGTCTTCTCGTTTTTTAAGTTCTTCGACTTTATCGACTTTGTCTCGGGATTAATTAAACTCGTCTTATAATTTCTTTATTTATTAGACTCGAGTTCTTCGGCTTTATTAAACTTCCGTCTTTAGACTTGTTCTTCGATAAATCTTCAGAATAGGCCTTGGACTTTCGTTCTTTTTGCACTCTTGATCTCTTGACTTCGTCTTTTGTCGTTTTCTTCTATAAAAGCCTGTGAATGCCCGTGTTTTCTCCACTTTTCACATTTTCGTCCTAAATCACAACAAAAACACAAACCACGCATAATTCCGACATTTACGACATAAAATACACGTTTTGGCTTGGTTATTATCGTAATTAAGTGGTAAAAAGATGGGTGTTTTCACACCTATCAAATCCCCTACACTTGACCATTGCAATGTCCTCATGCAATGCATTAGTTACAGAGCTCGATTACATTTTTCATCATAATCAATCCACGTTGGCCTTTATTAAAGAGATTGAAAACTATAAACATTCAAAGTAAAGAAATCAAAAACATAACTTAGGGTTTTGGAAATGTCATGAATGATCATCATCCTCAAGTTTTCACTTTCTCCAAACCAAGCTTAAAAACGAGATCATTGTTATTATAAGTTAGCAAACTACCACGAACTCACGTGGGCCAATTATTCACTTAGACTCCCTTATTCCTAGGTGTATCTCTTATATTTTATTGTTGTCTTGAATGATCACGAGGATGCATTGTTTGACTTATTTCGATAGTTATTTAGGCTGAAACTAAAGTGAATGATTTAATCAATAGTTAGCTAAAGGACAAAATCTTTTAAAACTGCTTCTCGGGACCTCAAAAAGTTCATATCTTGGCATAACTCGCTTCGCGATTTGAGACCTTTCTCGGACCGATATTTGGCAGCGACTTCATACTTCAAATCTTGAGAGACGTTCATGAAATAATGGTCTTCTCTTCATAATAGGAATTTCTTCACTTGAAATTTTGAGAGATTCTTCATATATGGACCATGACTTCTTCATTTTTCTCCAATCATTACTTTGGACTTTGATATACAACGATCCGCCTCCTTTTACGACTTGGATCTATTTATCCTCATACCTTGCTAGGGTCTTTTCGGATAGACTTCTCCATGACTTTTGGGGAGTATTTTCTTTTCGTCGTGTGTCTCGATCCTTCATATTGATTTTCGATAAATGATTCTTCACATCCCTTGGGATCTTTAGCAACAAAATGTAGCCCTCATGCCTTGTTAGGGCCTTTTCGGACTCGCCAATCTTCGCTTCCCGCTTCAATAAGTTATGCCTTAGCTATGAACTCTAATCCATACCGAGCAACTTTTAAACGATCTTGGGCTAGAAGCTAAGTAACTTTTCAAATCGTACAACCTTATTTATTGCAGATAAATTTATTAACAAGCGATGAGAGAATAGGCTTATAATTAACTCTCATAAATTCACGAAAGAATACCAAACTTATAATTGACTCTATCATCTCTCGTTCTCCACAGTTTAAAATCTCAAGGAATGAGACTCGTGGATGCTTAGCCTATTAAATCAAAGTTTTGGGTTTTCGAGACACCTATAGGATCTTGCAAATTCTTAGACTCTTTCAAGTTTAGAAATCGCATTTTAAAGTTCCCTTGATAAACGACTCTCTAGGATCAAGTATAGGAACTTGCGAAAAGTTCTTGTTCTTAACCCGTGAGAGTTAAGACTTTCGTGTTTTATAGCTCCCTATATAAAAGCCTAGCAAAACTTGACTTAAACACGTTAAGGATACTAGCTAGAGCAAACTTAGATAAGTAAACTCGGGTCGAGTCAAAATATTCACGACTTTTGAAAATTAAAACCACTTTATTAAAACTTATTCTAATAAGGAAAGAAAATAACTATACAAAAGTAAAAACTAACTATACAACTAGGCCAAAATAGATTAAAAATTTTGAAAAATGTCGAAAAATCAAGTTTTCTGGTTAAAATGAGGGCAAATTCATGGAAAAGACCACTTACTTTAATAGAAGTCCCCCCTACACTTGATATAAACATTGTCCTCAATGTTTAACTATGTGGGAGTAAACTCCCCTACACTTAGGACATTGTGCACTTTGTTTAAATCTTGCTAAGGAAAGGACAACTAAAGAGATTTCTATTTTTATATTGGAAAGTATAAAATAGTGAATCGAAAAGAGTTTAGGATAGAACCGGGAAGAAGGGAACACAGAATCATGGTTCGTCAAAAGTCATCAAGAGTGTGTCTTTGAAGCTCTAATCCCTGCACATGATAAGAAAGAAAACAAGAAACCAACGGGGCTCCCCCTACACTTATGGTGAAAACAAGAAAAGATAGATAGATAATTGGGTTGCCTCCCAAAAAGCGCTTGTTTATATTAACCAAGTCACGAGCCTGACTCGTCCCCGAATTAAATGGTCAATGGGGAAGCCTCGAATGTAATACCGGGATCAAAGATCTTGTCCTCGTTCCCGGTTGACATCAACAAAGGAGAGGCGGGGGGATAAGTCTTAAATGGTAGAAAGGTCCTTTCAACATACGTAAAGTATGTGAAATCAAGATCCACGGTAGGTGGTGTGGGTAAAGTAAGCACATTGTCATCCCCCAAAGACAATGGAGGCTGAGCATTCGCCAAAGCCGTAATGTTATCAATGATAATAAAATCAATGTCACCTCTCGGGTCAAAGCACTCATCCTCCGTAAGAGTGTCTATAGGGGAGGATGAAAGGTGCTCGGGAGGGGGACTTGGGTCAATACCTTCAAGTAGAAAATTGTCAAGAATAATATCCCCCTCCATGTCATTATCATCAATACCTGGAGGCATGGAGTGAATGTCGATTTCATCCAGCAATGGGTCAATATCTTCAACAGGAGGGATAGATGGAGGCAAAGACTCGGAGAGAGGAGGAGAAGTCAACTCTTCGATTTGAGCAATAAGAAGATGAACTTCCCGTAATCTATCACGAAGAAGCACGTCTTCCACCTTATCCACAAGATCATGTTCATCGGTGAACTTCTCGTAAGCTGGAGAGAATAAATCGTCATCGCCTGCATCTCCCGGTGGAGATTGAGAAATTTCAAAAGTGAAATTCTCATAGCGGAGAGAAGAATCGTCATCACTAGGATCAACCTCTTCCGTAAGAGCAATGTCGTCCTGAAGCTCCATAGCAGGTAAGTCACAAACCTCATCATCCAATACTTTGTCGAGACCAACATCACTAAGCTCATTCAACGAATCAAGATCCTTAGACGCAGTAGGAACATCGAGAGTAGGAGCAGCAACTACAGAAGATGTGTTGAAAGTGCATACAGCATCGTCGTCATCATCATCATAATAGTATTGATGCACAAGAGGAGGGGTATAATCACTAAGATTAGATACTTGCTCTTGTTGTAGTCGTTTTTCCTCTGCCCATGCTTCTTTAAACTGAACAAAGGATTCTTGAATTTCCAAAATAATGGCGTGCCTTTCTTCATTCAGAGTAGTGAGTTGTTGATCAATACGAATTCCCTGAGAGGATTGATGATTGAGGGTGTGATGTGGGGGCTCATAGTTATGAAAACCAGAATTATAGCACGGATGTGGCTCATAGTCAGTCATCGGTTGAGAAGAATTATAACACGGATTTGGTTCATAATAATCTATCGGTGAAGAAAATTGAGGACACGGATCTGGCTCATAATAATTCATTGGTTGACAATAAGAGGTATCGTGAGGACCCCCACAGTTGTTGCAAAACGAGTAAGGAGAAAGACTGGGTGCGTCTTGTGGATAGCTATTATCATTGTCATAATTGTAACCTGGTTCTTGCCCGTGACCATACGGGTATCGAACCGGGCACGAAACATGCCAATGAGAATCGCTTCCACAATAGATGCACGGGGGAACAGGAGGTGGATTCAAAAAGGACGAATTAACCGAGTTGCACAAGGGACAAAATCCTAGTTGTGTGTTGTCGATATCGTTTCCGCACCGTTCACATGTACACCATTGACAAGAGTCGTTCCCGTACAATCGTCTCCCACACCCGACGCAATGGACATAAAAATCCATAAAGAAAAATAGATAAGCAAGAAGAATATTTTTGGTGCAAAACTTTGAAAAAGAAATGCTTTTTATGATTTTTCAAATGTTTTTGGATTTTTGAAAATTTTTGACACGAAAAATAACGTTCACAAGTGAACGGATCCCAAAAGCCAACGCGTCTCTCACAAAAAACCGTTAATCTTCACGAAAAGAGCCGGCAGCGACGCCATTTTAATAAAGAGATTTTACTAGTTTAAAAAGTTCGTTTCCCGGTATCTTCTCGAATTGATTTCCGGTTAATTGTGCGAGATTAGTTGTTCTTGGTGGAACAAAAAGGGAATGGTCGTTGTCTAAAACTAATGAAAAAATAAAGACTTGAAACAAATAAAATAAAGACGGTAAAAAGAAATACTAAAAGATAAAAACTTAGAACAAAAAGTAAATGACGAGAAATTAAAAGAGAAATAAAGTAAATGACGCAAACTAAAACTTGACAAAACGTAAATTTAAAAACTTGAAAATAAAATACTTTAAGAATTAAACTAAGAAACGACAAATTAAAATAAAGCTTAAGAAAAATAAGACGAAACAATTAAAATAAAGCTAAGTAAAAATGGCGAGAAAAATAAGTTTAAAAATAAAATTGGACAAAAATGACATTATTTCGCAATTAATAAAAAATTATGAATTAATTTTGCAATTAAAACCCAAGATTTCGCAATTATGTCAAAATTGACATAATTCCACAATTAGCAAAAGACACAATTTCGCAATTGCTAGAAAATGAAAGATTTCGCAATGTTGCACAATGTCGCAATAATTGCACAATGTCGCAATAGTGCACAATGTCGCAATAATTGCACAATGTCGCAATAGTGCACAATGTCGCAATAGTGCACAATGTCGCAATAATTGCAAAATCGAATCAGATTTCGCAATATTGAAAAACAATGATTTCGCAACTTGGAACAAGATTTCGCAACTTTGTATAGGATTCAATTTCGCAATTATGGAAGAATTGCGAAATTGAATCAGGACACAATTTCGCAATTATGGACAATTGCAAAATCGAATCAGCTCAATTTCGCAACTTTATGAAAAGTTCCAAAATCGAATCAGACAAAAGTACAATTTCGCAACTTATGAAAAGTTCAATTTCGCAACTTTATGAAAAGTTCCAAAATCGAATCAGACAAAAGTACAATTTCGCAACTTATGAAAAGTTCAATTTCGCAACTTTATGAAAAGTTCCAAAATCGAATCAGACGTTCCTAAAAAATAGGAACCAGATGTATGACGAAAATAAGCAACTTTTTAGCACTTTTTCAAGGAAAATAAGCTAAGAACAACTCTAATAAGCTATCAATAAGCTAGAGAGAAGGTTTAAAACTCATAAAAACATCAAAAGAAACACACGAAAATTAAAAGATTTGAACTTCATGTAAAAACTTGATGAAAAAGATTATGAAAACAATAACGTGATTAACAAGAAAGATTAAAAAGATTAGATTTAAAAGAAGATTAAGCGTAAAAGTAAAGATTCAATTAAAAACAAGAAAGGAAGATGAAAGATTAAAGTTCTAGTGAGAGAAACTGTCACTTTCTCTCTCTAAAACTAAACTACTCCTACTCCTAAAACTAAAACTAACCAACCCTCCTAAATGAGTTTAGGAGGGTATTTATAGGAAAATGGGGAGGTGCATGTGTTGCATCCTCTTTCTTTCTTTCTTCACGTCTTCTCGTTTTTAAGTTCTTCGATTTTATCGACTTTGTCTCGGGATTAATTAAACTCGTCTTATAATTTCTTTATTTATTAGACTCGAGTTCTTCGGCTTTATTAAACTTCCGTCTTTAGACTTGTTCTTCGATAAATCTTCAGAATAGGCC
Organism: Glebionis coronaria; assembly: GCA_025667525.1. Classification (NCBI taxonomy): domain Eukaryota; kingdom Viridiplantae; phylum Streptophyta; class Magnoliopsida; order Asterales; family Asteraceae; genus Glebionis; species Glebionis coronaria. The sequence goes on along the minus strand of JANFOE010001357.1, from coordinate 21,061 downwards.
TTGGACTTCTGTTCTTTTTGCACTCTTGATCTCTTGACTTCGTCTTTTGTCGTTTTCTTCTATAAAAGCCTGTGAATGCCCGTGTTTCTCCACTTTTCACCTTTTCGTCCTAAATCACAACAAAAACACAAACCACGCATAATTCCGACATTACGACATAAAATACACGTTTTGGCTTGGTTATTATTGTAATTAAGTGGTAAAAAGATGGGTGTTTTCACACCTATCACTCCTATTTCTCAATGTTTTTATAAACTTCCATTTCGCAATGTTGTGTTATGTGTCATTTCGGAATGTTTTTAATTTACCATTTCACAATAATTGAAAACACCCATTTCGAAATGTTTTCCAAAACCCCATCTTTGAATAAATGCCATAACTCTATTTCGCAATAAAGTTAAGCCTCATCTCGCAAAAAAAGTGAGTCTCATTTCGTAATAACACACCATTTCGCAATAATGAAAAAAATCTTATCCATAAGGTACTAGGATATTTTGGATCTAGTTTTTGCAGATATGATATTCTTCTTCTTCTTCATTTAAAAAACAAAGAAAAAAAGTAGAGCAGTAATACTAGATGTTTGATTTCCAAGAAAAACATTGTTAGACCATACACAAATTTGACCAGAAATCAAAACTCAAACATTAAAACAAGATCTAAAAGCGTTGACCAGAAAACCAATAAAAACATGACTTATGAGACCAGTAAAAACATGACTAGAGAAGATTGTTAACCAGACATGGACTAATCTAAACCGGACATGGACTGATATGACAGAAAGCTGAGAGACAAAAACTTAACCATCGTGAAAAAAAAGTAACAGATTTAGACCAAAAAAAAATTTTGACCACCAAATCAATAAAAAAAAACACGCCGATCCAAGGATTGAACCGTCGGCTCTGATGCCAATTGTAGGTTTGATATTTCTATATATCCGGAGGTCTAGTTGGGTGGTAAATGGTGGTTGTCATGGTTAGAGAGAGATAGAGACGTTGTAGGTGTGATGGGCGTCTTGCACTCCTAGTTTTACATTTATAAACAAGACTTATTAATTCCTTCACTACGCATACGAGCACGTATACTTGTTCTATTATTGTAAATTCGGGTAAGTCAAGATCATCCCATGGGATTTGCGTATATTCAAAACGTTTAGGTGGTGTAGGTAATAGGGTTGTCACTACCGATATTACCGCTAGAATTAACTTTGTAAAGGAAAACATAATTAAAAGTAATACTTGTGTGAATTCCATTTCATCCGTAGGAGAGATAATTTGCGTGCGTTTAGAAACTATGAATAACAAATCTAAAGTACATGAATTCCATTCCATGCTATTTTTCATAGAATCCATATTAACAAATTGGTGTAGACAAACCCTTTCGACCTATGATTATCTATTCTAATTCATTATAATCCCCATTTGTTAGAAAATACAAAGAGATAAGTTTGGTTTGAATGGGTTCTTTCGACCTATACCCAAGATAAATCTTTTGACAAATTCCTTTAACCAACTCGTCAAGGTGAGTGTCCATCACCAAGAAACCAAATTGACTCATGCATAAATCCTTTGGAACATAGTTTACCAGAAATCCTTTCGACCTCTAAATCCAATAAAAAATCTATATTTCATTTGATTATCAAAATATGTTTTAAGAAATTATCAACCATAAAACCCAATTATATTCTCTTGATCATAAAACCAAACTCTCCTTTAGAATCCATGTTCATCACACAAGTATATCACACTACTCGGAATTCAAACACATTGCAACATAATTCATAACTTTCTCAAACATTAAACAATACTTAAATTATAATGAGAATCAATTCAAGTGCAAGAATTTACCAATATTTCTTCAAAACGCGAGGAAATAACAAAATAGAATTTATAGCAATTCTAATGCCTCCAATTGATCAATGAACCTCCGCCCAAATCTCTCCTTCACGAAATTCGTCCCTCCTATGAGGATTAACAGGGTTTATTATCTTTCGGGTTATGTAAGAATGGTGATTCAACCTTTGTCAAGGGTTAGAATGATACTTGGATTAAGCACACTAAAACTAATGACCCTAGGGTCTAATTTATACATGATTTTGGCTTGAGGAGAAGGCAAATACGTCTGGAAATGATAATGGAGGGGAAATGAGAAGCCTCTCATTGATGGTGGTGGTTTAAGAGTCTTTAAGTGTGACTTTTGCTAAACCTGACTATCAAAATGCTGGTGGCAACTTTAATCCTGCTGGTGGTAAAATGGTGTTGTTTTGCTGGTGGCAGAATAAAAGTTGCTGGGTGGCAACTAGGCCATCTTCCACATTTTTCCCTTCTAGTCCTTCTTCTTTATTTCTTCCTCCATCTTTCCTCTAAACTTTCCAAGACTCCTTCGTTCTCATTTATTCTTCATACGAGAGCTTACGTTTACATGCATCGTTTATTCCTTCGCCTCCAATTCTTGCTTTTTATTCCTTTATTCACGTTTCTTAATCCTTACTTCCTACAAAACACAATAACTGAACTTTGCACAATATTAGCAATAAAAGTCTATTTATTACCACAAATACTATATCAATAGTGAAGATAACGCTTATTAATACATGTTGGATTTGAGCGTTATCAAATCCCCTCACACTTAAGCATTTCTCGCCCTCGAGCAAGTAAAGTAAAACCAAAATCAAAATTTAAAACATAAACTTGTATTTGACTCCTCTAAATCTATTTAAAACTCTAAAGACACAAAAATAGTAGACACATCTTAATCAGATGGGGCGTGAGCACCCGACACTTTTATCAAAAAGGACTTTATTATTTTTGACATACAAAAGCAAAAATACTAATCACCAAATGATCACATCCATCTTTCTCATCATACTACTCTTGTCTTTTTATTTCTCCATTTTTATTTTTATTCTTTTTTTTTTCAAATTCAAGTATCACGTCTTGACACATTGGCCAATCGATACTACCCTTTTACTTCTTCTTCCTTCGTCTTCATAATTTATAGCTCATTGGCTATTTATAACTATGCTTATAGCTCATTGGCTATTTGCTTCTTTTCCGCAATCCCCCTCACACTTTGGATGGGCATACGCTATAAAAAATACAAAATAGATTAGCTAATCCTCTTTTGTTGAAATAACTCATGCGAATACAAAGTGTCACCAACTCGATCATCAAAAATAATTTTTTCTAAAATAGGTGATTAGCAACAACTTTTAAAATATTTTCCCTTTTATCATCTATTCTTGCCATAATCACACAAATTGTGATCTCACTACGGATTAAAAATACTACTAAAATAAAATTTAAAACTTAACTAATTATTTGATTTTTGTGTAACCTTTGAAAAGTAACCATCTTTGACGAAAATAGACCATTTTTCCTATTTGACCACCCCTCACACTTAAGTTTAACATTGTCCTCAATGGTAATAAACGAACTTCAAAGTATAAGAAAATTGGAAAAATAAGGTCAAACGATACTACCGAAATATGAACATGAACTCCATGTGGGTTTGTTGCATCATGAGTCTACAGAAAACTCCATATTTCTACCAATGTTGCATTCATATGCCAATTCCTGCAAATACTGCACTAACAAAAGAAACTTTTTCTTTAAAATAACATAAAATAAAATAAAATCACCAAAAATGTCTAAAAACAATTCCAACTCAACAAACTACAAACACAATTCCTTGGAAACAAAATAAAATAATGTCTTTGAAAATTATATGTTCCAAACTTCACATGATATGGTGTCTTCAATCTTCCATATATTCATCATCATCATCATGAGCTCCTCTCGATGATCCTCCAGCATCAAATTTTCTGAGAACAATAGAGCTACTTACAACGTATCCTCCCGTATTCGGGTCTAAGTAGTCATCAACGGACACTCCATCTCCTCCATAAGTACCTTCATTCCCATGAGGATAGTGTGTGTGCGGGTGAGGATATGGCACATACGAATATGGATATGGTGGAACATTTGGTGGCTCATAGGTTGAATAACTATAGTGTGCTTGATCCGCCAAATGATGTAGGATTGGCACGGAATGCTCAAGAATGTAGTTGTTCCTCATTGTCATAGTATCTCTCCATATCATCATTCTTTATACCTCACTTAAACTTGCATTCCAATCTTCCCAACTAGAGTTCACCCCACTTGTATCGTGCTCTTCTTCTCTTTGTTCTCCAGCTTCTTGTTGTAACGGCTCCGGATATCTTAGACATTTCTTTTTCTTGTCTAGCTCCTTCTCTAAAGCTCTTACATCCCATATTTCATTATCAATCGGCTCCGATAACTTCCTTATTGCATTATTATCTAAAACATTAAGCCTTCTAGATAACCAAGTCACATAATAACCTCCACATACGTCACTTAACGTTTTCAATCCTGGGGCTCTCTTATACAAGTACTCGGCAATTGCCATCACTATGTTCTCTTTCCTTTCCCCACTAGTCACGCTCAACAACCATAGGTCAGTGTTTTGGCATCTTTTCCTAGTTCCCGATCGATGCTCAATTTTTCCTACTATGAACCTATGTATAATTCTCAAAAGTGGATCCCTAACCGACCCAAGCTTCTTATTCCCCACAGTGTGTTCAGCTATGCTTTACCAATATTCATTTACTGGTAAAAACTTCATATTGGTTTCTAGCTTGGAAAAGTTTAGCTCAAACAAAGGATAGTCCAAATCTTCCGCATCATACAATCCTAACACCTCTCCAAATTGTGCTAGTGTAAAACAATAATTCACCCCTAATAGTCTAAACCAAATTCAAGGCTCGTTCTTTGCATCTTCAACTTCATTCTTAAAATAAAAAGTTGAAAAGAATTCAAGACATAACTCAGAATATATCTCACCTTGTATATCTAAAGCCTTTTCAAACGAGTAGTCCCTGAAAGTTGCTCCCGAACTATGAGTGTATGTCATCCTCAACTTTTCATTCAAAATCTCATCACAACCAAACTTCTTGAGTAAGCCTCAATCAGCTTTTCTAGGCTTGCCAAAGGTCTTCCCTTATAACCTCGACAATCTCAAATTGTAAGCATGACGTTCCATTTCTCCTAAACCTTTCCACTGCAAGTACTCATGCGACACAACCCTCACCTTGTATGCTACCTCGCCTTGGCCATACTTTCGTTCATATTTTTCGATCAATTAGGCTTGGGATGCATTGTCCTCTTTTGCTTTTAAAACATTTACAACACCTGAAATATTAGTATGTTAGTACATTAAACAAATAATCCTATTTAAAAAAAATCTAAAAAAACCAAATAAAAAGAAAATAATTAAATTTTTTTTTCATAGATCCTGAGTTGCCGCCCGGCAGGTGTGTTTTGCCGGCGGCAACTTGTTAACAGTGTTGCTTTTGCCGGCCGGCAGGATCGTTTTGCCGGTGGCATGTGGGTAACAGTGCGAGTTTTTGTCAAACCCCACCATGGCGGAACATGGGGCGCGACGTATGGATATCATCACAACAAACGGTGTCTCTATAGAGAAAACTAAAATGCAACTATAATGTCATAAATGGCGACAAAAAGGTCATGACAATATCTCAACATAGCAGGAGTCTAGGTAAGTAGGTAACAGTCCTACCACTTACCCAAGACAAACAATAAACATAAACCAAACAAACATATAGGTGTCAACATGTATCACTTATAAAAACACATAAAGATAAACTAAGAAGGAACGGGGATCTCCTTCTATATGCAATCCTAAGGCATCCAAATCTAGCCTCTTCTGTCCTCAAGCTTAACCATATTCTCACCTGAAAGAGACACTAAAACACGTCAACATAAACTTGGTGAGAGTCACAGGTTTAGACTCAAGCGCCAAATCATACCAAAAAGCTGTGAGTACAATCAACGTTCAAAACATATGGACAGTGTGATACTAACATGTATTAACAACTATCATTCAAGAATTAATCAATCAAACCAACACTAAGGCTCCCAGCCAATACCATACACCATACTCCCATAGGTATCCAAACACCTATGAACCAATCCCCAAGGCCCCGCCTTGTCATTATACATTGGTCACATAGATGCTCACACATCTATGTACCTCCCCAAGGCCCCGCCTTGTCAACATCCCCTTGGTACCAAGTCAAAACATAAACAATCAAGAATTATCTAGCAGTTAATCACATAAGTATGCACACATAAGTCCATTACCAACGCCAAAACATTCACAACATAAATTTATAAATAACATAACACGCGTCTCTTCCATCACATCTGGAAGTCATAAACATTAGTAAACATGGGACTATGAAACTCACCTGACTGAGCTTCCCCAAACATCCGCGCACTAGAAAAAAGCTAACAACCAAAAACACATAATCAAAACATGAACCAAACACTAAAATGGCTCATCAACCTATGATGGACATCTAACCTTATCCCATATATATAACTCATATATATGCTCTAAGAATCTCATTACACCCCTCTATAAAGCCCTTAACTCGTTTTACTTCATAACACATCCCGTTAACATTTTATCAAAAACAGTCCCCGTTTTAGGTCTCCAAACTATAAGCCAAACACCCACCTAAACACACCCATGATCTCTGTAAAGGGAATATTTATGCCCTTACATATATTAGCTAACATCTCCCACTTTCCCTAACCTTAAAGCTCCTGTTAACGCCACGATATATATATATATATACATACTTTTGTCATTCCAGATTTACTGATTTTAAACATACAAAAAGTTTGTTATGATTAGGGGGTCTTACCCTAAACCACAACCTTAGCCCAAGTGAAGATGCTTACTACAATATATAAACCATCTCTCATGTTCGTTAGAAGATCCCAATGCAACCCTAAGTACCCCAAACAACCCAAAACTTAAAAAGTAAAAAGGCTGACTTCAAAACTGTTTTGACCTCCGACTGTTGTAACCTGTTTTTGACCCATTCCCACCTCCAATTTAGTTCTCGTTTCTTGAATTGGAAAGACACTTCAATTACATTTTCAGGGATACTTGGATCGTAAAATAAGAGTTTGTAGAACTCCCGATATGATCAAAACAATTGACTCAAAATTCTGCCCAGTTTTTAAAAACGGGTTTAACTAAATTAACCTCATCAAGTAACCCTAATCCCACTAATTACAAGCCCTAAACCATCCAATCATTATGAACTCATTAAAATACAGATTTTTATTAAAACCCTAACCTAAATCCATCATAAGATGATTATGTAAACATTAAAAACAATTAAATTAAAAAGGGATTTGAAGGTTTTACCTTTAAATTAATGGATGATGAAAAAAAACCCATGAACCCTAAAAAAACTCTTCAACCGTCGACCTCTTTTTTTCATCTCCAGGGTTTATGATTTGTGGTTTAATATAAAACATTATATAGTGTACACAAGAATCCTAGTCCAAATATAAAACTTGTTTCCTTTTTTTTTCCTTTTTCCTTTTTTTCTTCCCTTTTTCTTGCGTCCAAACCGACCCATACCCTTCTTATTTCGTTTTTTTTCTTTTTATTATTAATATATGTATTAATAATATTACCTTAATTTTCCTTAATTTGTTTCAGCTCCTAAAGCCTCCAAAGCCTCAAAACCGTAAAACTAATCAGTTTTTACGCGTTATACCGTAAAAGACGTAAAATATACACTTTTATAAAAAAATTCAAATTTTTAAATAAACTTTATATTTAAGTCCTAAATGACTTAAAACCATCCCAAAAAATATCCATATGACTAATTACCTTATCCGAGACCTCTAAATGCTAAATCGTAAATCGTAAAAATACGATTTTCAATAATACATATACGTATACGTAAAACCACTAAATAACACCATTTTACTTCATAGTCACTACCATGTGAGCTCATGAACATGAAATCATCACACATCGTTTCACTCACAAGGTACCCCGTACCGGAAACGATATCCAAACCACAATCTATTCACACCAATAAGCACATAAACACGTAAAGACACGTAACTAACACAAAATAAAACTAAGTGACGAACCTCAAAACCACGGTTGTCACATCACTCCCTCCTAATAGAAATATCGTCCAGAGATTTACTCCTTAGGATCAAACACAAAAACAACAAATCATACGAGGATACTTGTTCTAAATGAACTCCTCTCATTTCCACGTGAACTTTAGCTCAAGTTTCAAAATACCACATATACAAACCAAAAATAATTAAACTCATTGCCAAACTCTTGACCTCACAGTCAATAAATCTCACAGATGACTTCTTTGATAAACAAAGACTCTTATTATTACAAGTCCCGAATAACCGTACATGCAAAATGCATTCTCAAACAACCTTTACCAATCTCAATACATGATATGTGTCATGTATACAACTCATTTCCCCCAGGTAATTCTATGCTCATAAGCTAATGGTCCGATCTTTCCAAAGATCATAAATGGACCTATAAAACTCTACATCAACTCTTCCATTTTACCAAAACGTACCACCCGTTTCTATGGGTGAAACTTCATACACAACTTTGTCACTAACTCTAGTGGTTTCCTCCATCTCTACATAGCATCCCTTTCTGCTCTCATCCTTTCCACAACATCATTACCACATTCGTAGCCTCTTTTACCAATTCTAGTACACAATAGGGACAACTCACCCTATCCTTTCATATAGTGCCTCAAATGGCATTTATCGACTTCTAGTATGATAACTATCATTATATGAAAACTCAGCCACCGCTAAAGAGTTTTCTAACTCCCTCTAAATCAATCACTCATGCCATCAGTGTAACCCCTGAGGTTGTATAAATATCTCACTTGCCTATCCTTTTCCCAGTTAGCTGGATATACTCATATCCAATCATGTTCATCAACTCCCTTTAGTCTGTACCCCAAACTACTTAAAAATTCCAATTTCCTTACAAAGTGACCTATGACGGTCTTTCACATAACCATTAGTTCTTCCAATCCAAATCATCTTATGATCTATACACATCATCAAAAGGATGGTTAACTCAGTTAGACCAAGCCCTTCGTCCCTATGGCACATCACACCTATAACTCCTCATCCATTCGATTATCGATACTAAGCCTCCCAAACAATCAGTATAGGCCAGTGCCATTTCCTTTTCCACACTACGACAGTATTAGCCTGCGTTGTGCTTTATTCTACTCATTAAGCTCTACCAAAGTTTTACCTCCGGTTCCTATCTCGACCTATTTCATTCATGCTTCACTTCTATACACACTTCCTTCTTCCTCCTCAACTCATACCATACATCACGATGTGATGCTTCCCATCGTTTCTTCCCTTGCCATAATCCTTTATAAGACATTCCATACATATTAGGCTAACTTTTACGCAGAACCCTCTATTCCATCACATCCGTACGCAATCCTTCCAACTCTCAACTATGTGACTTCTCATTCCTCTTGAAATATGAGATGAATTAGTCTGTCTATAGACTATTACCCAACTCTCGTCGTACTTATTCCTCCACCCCATTATGTATCCCTTTTACCAACTTCGTCCTTACATTGCCCTTTCTAAGCTACTCCAATCTATGTAGGAAGTATAGTATACGTCCCTTTTTTCCATATGATTTTCCAAGCCACGCAACATACATGTTGACGCGTTCTCTGCTTTAGACAACTCAACTCGTGCAACCTACATCCTTCATCCAAACCACCCTAATACGTCATCCATACAGTTCAAGTTCGTCTCAGCTTCACTTCATTTTTTTTATTCCATGTCTCATCAACCATGATTGCCTTTCCCAGATGGTACTTGGCCTTGCAACTTTCTTTCACCACTTAACTCCACCCATCACCTTTGTCAAATGTTCAATCAAGATGATTGAGTATGTGTTGGAGACGTTCATGATCCGTATAGATCATTCTCTACGTCTCGTACACCAAATTCCTCTAGCATTCTAGGCGGATATAACAATCCAACTCCACTAATTATGTCATATCTAGTTCTTCCAAATCTTCAGTTCTTGCAACGTATAAGCAATCGCCTTTCTTTGTCGTTCTCGTACACGTCCAAATCCTTGCTCCACGTATCGTCATGCTTCGCGAATTCGTCCAGTCCTTCCGATAATGCCAAGATCGGCTCATTATCCAATCCACCTCTTCAGCCTCCAAAATGCTTCCTCATCCTTCTTCACTTCGCCCCTTGCTGGTTCCATGATATGCCATCATCTCTAACTACTCATCACGGTAGAGTTAATACTAAAACTCACACTTGAAGATCTCATGTATAATTCCACTCCAAAACCAACACATACTTCGCCTCACTCTCCTTCTTAGACTTTGAGTAGATCAAGATGTCGTCGATACTCCCGATGACAACTCATTTATATACGTTCATGCACACTCGCTTCATTGACTCCATGAAATCCGCTAGTGCTTTGGCGAAGCCAAATGCATAACCATAAACCCAAAGCGTTCATACAACATCCTTAGCAGTTTCAACTATGTCCTCCTTGCACCCTCTCTTAGCGGCAATACGAATAAATTCCTACCTCGTTCTACTTGCAAAATTCTACACGCATTTTAAAAGACCAATGCTTCCTCTCATAAGACCACTCAACCGCTTTCCACATCCAATCTACTACTAAGAAACTCAACTTTTACCTTGCATCCGTTGCAATTTCCATCAACTCTTGTTCTTTTTTTAAATCATTCCATCAACAATTTGCCTTGGAAAGGCACTAACTACAACTCCTCTCACTTCTCCTACTTGCTCTATTTATGGTTCTACCTCACAATAATAGGCAAACCTACTAAATTTCAGGAAATTTTTGGAAAACTTACATGCCCTACGAACAATCATAAATACTTTGAGGTATTGTATCCCCTTCCAACACTCTCTATGGCGCGTTACTTGTGCTAGTATCCCACAAATCTCTATTCATCTCCTTGGTACTCCTAAGAGACCTCATGACCATATTAGTCCGTCTACGAACTTCTTTCCTCCCCACTAAGGGCATTCCGACCGTTCTCTCATGGTCACCTACTTAATCGTGTAGGCGCGACCAAGTCTTTCGTACGACTACCTTAACGCTCCCGAACAATACGAAACCAAAACTACATCCTGAATCCACCAGATACGATCAACGAATCAAACCCGCGGATAACTAACGACATTTCACGTGCACCAGTTAAAACAAGTCAAAACCATGAGACTCAAAAGAAAACTCAAACCCAAAACGTGTATCAATTCAAAATGACCCATGACAACGAAAAATAATCCAAGAACACCCAATGGCAACCAAACATATTACGCCCCGCGACATATTATTTAAACCGTGCAAAAGATCGACTTTTCCAAAAGAATATATATCTTTTTTTTATCTATTTACTATTACCTCCCACATCTATGTGACTCAAACAATCTACAAACAACCCTCTTGACGAACTCAAAACTCAACTCAAAACTAGGTATCCCGTGCATCCCAAATCATAAAAATAAACTACTATTCAAACTCATCCTTTAACCCGACACTTGTACAATAATTTCGGCCAAGATACTGACCTCCCATGACTATACATTCTGAATATTTGAAAGGTACGTTCCGAGTACATAATTTTAGGCTTCTGAATCATCCAAAAAGCTTTAAAAACGAACAAGTTATGACCAAAACAGTTTTATATTAATGAAAGGTAAAATTGTATGTGAAATCTTCATAAACTCAATTTAACCTTGTATTAATAATTATAAATGACGTGAATCGGTTAAACCCAATTATATAAACTATGTAAGTAGAAAGAAATTTTACTTCACTTTATTTTAAAGAAAGTCTTTTAGAATTTGAAATAAATAAGTGTTGATTAGAAAGAAATCTTATGTTACATCTTGTTTCAAACACGACTCCAACACCTTACCCTTATTTTACCGAATACAACCAACTATCTAACCCTATAATAGATTTCCAAGTCCCCCTTTTTCTCAATATATACCGACCAAAAGACATGTAAGACCCAACACAAAAGATTCCATTATCTCAAAAGAAATCCCAAGTTATTTCAATATACTTAAAACCAAGAACACCATTTTAAAGCGTACACGTGAAATACGAAACTCAAAGAATATGCTACCAGACACACTTCAAAAGATTCAAAACGTCGTTGAAACTCCACCAAACTCGAGCACTAATAAATTGTGTAAACACAAGAGAGCACTAGGTACGTTCAAGTTATAATAACTACTGAACGACCGTAAATCATAACATAACATCTATTAGTATATATACATCCGCATATGTATACCTATCGAATCTCCCAAACATACTCGTTATCATACATGTAAAGTCAATCAATCGCTTTATACGCTCGTTTTTCCATACGAGTAATCACCATCTCACCGTGCCACAACAAGGCATAAAGCCCACCTCCAAAACCAAACCATATCGTGTGACCCCATAATCACACAACACAACTATAACCCAAAACATATAACACAAAAGAACAATAGCCATATCATAGGCAGCCATTACAGAAACCCATATATAATACGTATACCCAAATTCTACACCTCATCATATATAAGCATGTACTAACCCTCTTTCATGCAATCATACTTGAGAACCCATTGAAGTTGTGGTACTTGTATAACTATGTTGGCCACCATACTTATACAATTAGCCTTCCCCCAATGCACTCCCTCCTATGATGACACTTATAAGAATCAATACAACATATAACACATAAATCCATCTACTCACATAAGCTCATAACCACATAAACAATAAAGTCCAAAACTCCATCTATTAAAATAACATAGTAAAACTCTTGGAATACAGAAATCCATACTCTAGCTAAAACAGCCTAGACTAAATCCAAAACGAAAACATAATCAATTATAAGTCATGTCGCCTGTAAGAGTGGAAACAGCTTAAAACCCTTCATATCCACCTACTCCTAATAACTCGCACCACCACATAATTCTTAGGGAACATGACTTAAACATAAAAAGAAAATAATATCTCTCGGGTACATAAAATAACCCAACAAAAGATAGAAACTACCATGTACCAAATTATGTACTATAGTGTACAATTTAGGCAAAATACAACAATGACTAGCATAGATGATTATGGTTCAACCCACACTAGTCACAACCCGAAAAGAAAATAGCATATGGCTAAGTATGAACTTACTATGGTTCAATTCATACTAGTCAAAACATCGCAATAAATAACATCCAAACACATCAATTATATAAAATACACACATACTCCTATGACGCCTATATGCAGGGACCCTTAAGTTATAGACTAGGCTACGCGACTAGGCAACCTAATTCTCTATAACCATTGTCTCTGATACCATTATGTCACACCCCACCATGGCGGAACATGGGCCGCGACGTATGGATATCATCACAACAAACGGTGTCTCTATAGAGAAAACTAAAATGCAACTATAATGTCATAAATGGCGACACAAAGGTCATGACAATATCTCAACATAGCAGGAGTCTAGGTAAGTAGGTAACAGTCTTACCACTTACCCAAGACAAACAATAAACATAAACCAAACAAACATATAGGTGCCAACATGTATCGCTTATAAAAAAACATAAAGGTAAACTAAGAAGTAACGGGGATCTCCTTCTATATGCAATCCTAAGGCATCCAAATCTAGCCTCTTCTATCCTCAAGCTTAACCACATTCTTACCTGAAAGAGACACTAAAACACGTCAACATAAAGTTGGTGAGAGTCATAGGTTTAGTCTCAAACGCCAAATCATACCAAAAAGCTGTGAGTAAAATCAAAGTTCAAAACACATATGGACAGTGTGATACTAACATGTATTAACAACTATCATTCAAGAATTAATCAATCAAACCAACACTAAGGCTCCCAGCCAATACCATACACCATACTCCCATAGGTATCCAAACACCTATGAACCAATCCGCAAGGCCCCGCCTTGTCATTATACATTGGTCCCATAGATGCTCACACATCTATGTACCCAAGGCCCCGCCTTGTCAACATCCCCTTGGTACCAAGTCAAAACATAAACAATCAAGAATTATCTAGCAGTTAATCACATAAGTATGCACACATAAGTCCATTACCAACGCCAAAACATTCACAGCATAAATTTATAAATAACATAACACAGTGTCTCTTCCATCCCATCTGGAAGTCATAAACATTTGTAAACATGGGACTATGAAACTCACCTGATTGAGCTTCCCCAAACATCCGCGCACTAGCAAAAAGCTAACAACCAAAAATACATAATCAAAACATGAACCAAACATTAAAATGGCTCATCAACCTATGATGGACATCTAACCTTCTCCCATATATATACCTCATATATATGCTCTAAGTATCTCTTAAACCCCTCTATAAAGCCCTTAACTCGTTTTACTTCATAACACATCCCGTTAACATTTTATCAAAAACAGTCCCAGTTTTAGGTCTCCAAACTATAAGCCAAACACCCACCTAAACACACCCATGATCTCTGTAAAGGGAATATTTATGCCCTTACATATGTTAGCTAACATCTTCTACTTGCCCCAACCTTAAAGCTACTGTTAAGGCCCCGATATATATATATATATATATATATATATATATATATATATATATATATCTATATATATATATATATATATATATATATATATATATATATATATATATATATATATATATATATATATATATATATATATATATATATATATATATATATATATATATATATATATATATATATATATATATATATATATATATATATATATATATATATATATATATATATATATATATATATATACTTTTGTCATTCCAGAATTACTGATTTTAAACATACAAAAAGTTTGTTATGATTAGGGGGTCTTACCCTAAACCACAACCTTAGCCCAAGTGAAGATACTTACTATAATATATAAACCATCTCTCATGTTCGTTAGAAGATCCCAATGCAACCCTAAGTACCCCAAACAACCCAAAACTTAAAAAGTAAACAGGCTGACTTTAAAACTGTTTTGACCTCCGACTGTTGTAACCTGTTTTTGACCCGCTTCCCGACCTCCAATTTAGTTCTCGTTTCTTGCATTGGAAAGCCACTTCAATTACCTTTTCAGGGATACTTGGATCGTAAAATAAGAGTTTGTAGAACTCCTGATATGATCAAAACAATTGACTCAAAATTCTGCCCAGTTTTTAAAAACGGGTTTAACTAAATTAACCTCATCAATTAACTCTAATCCCACTAATTACAAGCCCTAAACCATCCAATCATTATTAACTCATTAAAATAAAGATTTTTATTAAAACCCTAACCTAAATCCATCATAAGATGATTATGTAAACATTAAAAACAATTAAATTAAAAAGGGATTTGAAGGTTTTACCTTTAATTTAATGGAAGATGAAAAAAAAACCATGAACCCTAAAAAATTTCTTCAACCGTCGACCTCTTTTTTTTATCTCCATGGATTATGATTTGTGGTTTAATATAAAACATTATATAGTGTACACAAGAATCCTAGTCCCAATATAAAACTTATTTCCTTTTCCTTTTTCCTTTTTTTCTTCCCTTTTTCTTGCGTCCAAACCGACCCATACCCTTCTTTTTTCGTTTTTTTCCTTTTTATTATTAATAAATGTATTAATAATATTACCTTAATTTTCCTTAATTTATTTCAGCTCCTAAAGCCTCCAAAGCCTCAAAACCGTAAAACTAGTCAGTTTTTACGCGTTTTACCGTAAAAGACGAAAAATATACACTTTTATAAAAAATCTCAAATTTTGAAATAAACTTTATATTTAAGTCCTAAATGACTTAAAACCATCCCGAAAAATATCCATATGACTAATTACCTCATCCGAGACCTCTAAATGCTTAACCGTAAATCGTAAAAATACGATTTTCAATAATACATATACGTATACGTAAAACCACTAAAGAACACCATTTCACTTCATAGTCACTACCATGTGAGCTCATGAACATGAAATCATCACACATCATTTCACTCACAAGGCACCCCGTACCGGAAACGATATCCAAACCACAATCTATTCACACCAATAAGCACATAAACACGTAAAGACACGTAACTAGCACAAAATAAAACTAAGTGACGAACCTCAAAACCAAGGTTGTCACAGTTTTGCTGCCCGACAACGCTGTTTTGCCAGTGTCAACCACAAATATTTTTTTTTATATTATCTCCACTAACACTTCTTCAAGTTTCCACTATCTTCAAAATTGATCAAAACATTATGAACATCATCTATTTCAGGAAATCATTCCTCTAAACAAATCAAAACTAATAACATAACATCTACAATTTATATTTTTTCATCATTCTAAACTACTTAATCAATCTTACAAGATCAAAAACAACTACATTGATGAAAACCCACTTGAGTTCATCATCATCTAATCAAAACTAATCTACCCTCACACTATAAATGGCTCCATCTCCTAAATTTATACCACATCTTAAGCTAATTCCTATTATTCATGCTTAATCAACTCAAGTTACTCATCACAAGATTCATGAATCAAAAATCAAAATTAAAAGATGGGTATTGGATTTAATTACCTTGTTGGGTGCCATTTTAGCTTCTTCAAGAAAAACTGAAGAAAAATTCTTCTCTTTTTTTCTTTCTTCATGCGTTTGTGTGAGTTTGTTGTGTGTGTTTGGGAAAAGTAACCCAACTACTCCTTATGGGTTGGTTATACCCTCATAATTTCCCAGTTTTGTTTTTCGTTAACGGGCTTTTATTCTGTCGACAATTTTCAAAATTTTCACAACACATCTATAAAATCCTAAAAATAAAGAAAACATAATAACTAAATTAACCAAATTACCAAAAACCAAAAATTTTCTAAATTACCAAACCACCAAGAAAATAAACCAAAATAGTGCAAAGAGTAAATAAACTAAAAATGAAAGAAAAAGATCAAGCCTTTGTCTTGTTTTATTCTTGACGTCTTTGCTTCTTCTAGTCCATGAAGTATTCCATGTTCAATACGTCATCGGCCCTAAACTTCTTTGCTAGCTTCCTCTTGGTATGCTTTGTCTTATACCCTCGTGTGTACACATTCCCACACGATGTGGTGACTTCTATCTTTACGTGCCAAAATTTGTCTCCCTCTTTTCTCATATAATTACTATCCCCGTCTGGTCCCCAATCAAGGTTCTTTAATTGGACCGGTAATGATCCCAAGAAGTCCGTCATCTCCTTGAAGACTATAATATTCTTAAACTAGTTGAAGTAAGCTTCAATTGCTAAAGCTTTCTCCATAGGATCTTCACATCCTAAATATGGTGCTCCCAATGGTCCATACAAGGGATAACCATCATCATCTCTTCCAACTTCGAAACAGCTTAGCCATTCGTCCTCCATTTCACTTTCAAAATAGAAGTACCAAGGCTTTGCCCTCGGTCTAGGTGCATAAGTATGAATGGTAATAGCATCGTTAATTACAATAGTTCTTCGACCCAAATCAATAACCGCTCAACACGTCTTTAGAAAAGGCCTCCCCAAAAACAATGGTAGGTCCTTATCCTCTGGGATGTCCATAATAAGGAAATCCATGACATAAGCTTGAAACCCGATTTGCACTCGGACGTTCCTTACCAAGCCCATAGGTTTGGTTTGCGTGTTGTCCGCCATAGTTAAGTTCAAAAAGTATGGCTCCGGATTTCTCAAGCCAAGATGTTGATAGATAGAGTATGGCATGACACTTACACTAGCCCCCATGTCGGCTAATGCGTCGAATGGTGTGGTTCCATTGATTAAAAACTGTATGACAAAGTTTCTGGGATCCTGCATTTTCTTAGGTAGACCATGTTCAATGATCCTTTCTTTGATATGCTCGTTGAATTCCTTCCCTTCTAAACGGGCCTTACCCATTTCTATTTCATCAAGCTCCTTCCGGTAGCTTACATAATTCTCCAAGACCTCCAAGATTGGCTTGGGTGCTTTGAGTTCCTCCTCCTTCTTGTTCATGATAATTCTTATCCTCTCTTTTTGTTTTCTGGAGAGAGGATAAGCCAATGGTAATGGATTGGGCACAAAAGCGGAAGGAGATCCTTCCTCAAGCTCGACTTGTGTTGGCAAGTAATTGTTTGGAGTTAGTTTACTTGCCTCCGTGTTCTTGTTTCTCTTTGCCTTCCCCATCTTTACTACTTCATTCTCGCTTTTAACCTTAGGTCCTTCTTTAACCAAAAACTTTATATAATCGTCTTTCTCACTTTTGAGTTTGGTCAAATTGACCGTTAGTGTACCTTGCTCAAAATCCACAACACACCTAGTCTCCCATAGAAACTTGTAACCAAAGACCACCGACGGTTCACCTATGACGGCGTGATCTATGATATAGAAATCTGCCAAAAGTACATACCCATGGATGTTTACCCTTACGTCTCGTACCACACGTCTTCCACAGTATAGCCAACTATCACGAACCCTAACTTTCCCAACATCTCCTCCGTCATGTAATTGGTTGGGTAAGTAAGGTTTAATTCAGCATCCCACGCCCTTTGATTGTCAACCGTGCATGGAATAGCAAACCACATTAACGGTTCTGTGTATGAACGATATTCGGCTCTTTGATAGACTGATTTTTCACATCCTCCTTCATTGATAATCACGCTCTTGTGAGGCAAAGCTTCCCAAAAGTCTTTCTCGTCCTTGGTTTTTTCCACATTAGTGACACTTGAGTCACATTCATCGCTGAGTTCTCCTTCAAACCCATTCAAGTATGCGGAAATCTCGCTAAGATTATTCATCTTTAAGAATAGGACTAACATGACAAAGCTCATAAACGTTAGGGTTAGCGTTAGTAAAAGAAAAATAATTATACAACTACACATACAATCATATCCCTAAAAACAAGTCAAACAAACAAACAAACAAAAATATTTTTTTTACAGAACACGTTTTGCCGACCGACAAGGTGGTTTTGTCGGCGGCAAAACTTTTACAGACTCACTTTTGCCGGACGGTAGAAATATCTTGCTGGCGGCAACGTGGTTACAAAGGCAGGTTTGCCGCCCGGCAAGGGTGTTTTGCCGGCGGCAACTCTGCCTGCACAAATATATATATATATATATATATATATATATATATATATATATATATATATATATATATATATATATATATATATATATATATATATATATATATATATATATATATATATATATATATATATATATATATATATATATATATATATATATATATATATATATATATATATATATATATATATATATATATATATATATATATATATATATATATATATATATATATATATATATATATATATATATATATATATATATACATAATATATGGGGCTAAGTTTGAGATGGAAAATGAATAGGCGTCATGTCATATCCTACATGGCGTTTTCTCATTGGCTAAAAGATTGTTAACCTAATTATGGAATCAGATATATATCGTATATCAAATACTCTAAATGCGTATAATTAGCACTAAATATATCTTCCGACTTTTCAGTTTATCTTGCAAAACCCTAATATCAGTCGTATCAACCATATTCACTATCTTCATAGAACCCTAAATCGCAATCATGATCATGATCTTAGGTATTTATTCACATGTTATTCCATCATAATCAGAAAAGTGATATATGTTGTTATGTGGTAACTTTTTTTTTCTTTTGTTGTTTTTTGAAGGAATTATTAGGTACGACTCTTGTGTTCTCAAAACTACTTTTCTCCCTAATAAAGGTAGTCGTCTTCTTTGTTTTACAGGTACCAATTTTATCAAGACCCTAATAATTTTGTTTTACAGGTACCAATTTTCTGATAACGTGACGTTTCTTTTTATCCTAGAAAATCATAACTACACTTTCAGAAGGTATTGCAACGATACTTCAGAGGTGCATATGTTTTTAGATTAGGTATTGCAAGGACACTTCAGAGGTGTATATGTTTTTAAAATTTTTTAATTGCAATAAAATATTTCTTTTCCTCTAAAGCAAGCAGGTGTGTAGATGTTCTAGAGATTCAAAACAAACTGACAAATGGGCATACACGATGCTCATGTTACCAGCTTGAAACAAGTATGTACAAGCATGTTTAAGGGGTGAAAATCTTAATGCTTACAACCTCCTAAGTCAGTTTTATTTTAATGTCACGATACAGGAACTGAACGTTTGGGATCGAGAAGCGTTGAAGCACTAGGTGATTCGTCTGATATGGATGGTGCAATAACACTACGAATCGATCGTGCCCATCAAGTAGCAGTATATTTTTTTTTGGTAAAAGGGTAACAATGACCCCGGTAAATAGAACCAAAAAAAAGCGTTGAAGTACAAGGAATGTGGCTGAACTACCACATTAACCGCAAGCTACAGACAGCTTGTTAAACAAAATGTTTATGACAAGTCTAGAATACTGGAAATATATAAACTAGACAAAAACCAAGACGATAACATGAAGTTACGAGGAAAATAATGAAATATCAACATGGGATCAGCCAGTTGGAGTGCTTGCCCCAAAATTAGTGTTGAGAAGATTCACCGATTCATCAAAGACGACCTCGACTCCCTCCTCCTCCTCATTATCTTCGTCACTTACTTGAACCCCTTCGTCAATACCAGGCATGGACAAAGTTGAAAATTTATTAGATGTAGAAACACTGCTCATTTGAGCTTTACCCTTGTTCGGAACATTAGGATTGCTAGACTGCTGCAACTGACCAGATTTAGTATTCAACTTCCTACTATTATTACCACTCGTACTTGTAGTATCCAAGTGAGTTTTTGGACGAAATGCAACCGTCTTACCTGTTTGGAAACCCTTGCTCAATGGAACACCTCTCGGAACTTGATTCCCTAAATTACCTTTGGACTTCTTCCTCTTGCTTTGCACTTGTTGAAATCCATCATTATCAACATGAGTTGTCACATTTTCAACCGTTTTAGGGTTGACATTTTTTGGACAAGAATCAAAGGCATGACCAAAAATATTACAAGTATGACATCTAGGGGGTTTCCATTCGTATTCAACACGAATTAATTCCTTAGTACAACCAGAGCCTTCAAGATCAGGGAC